>OY829509.1:14373759-15022794 GCA_963691665.1 Clepsis dumicolana
CGCCGATGCGCGTGAGCACGTGCTGGCGGGACAGGCCCTCGCGCGGCACGCCGTCCGCGAACGTGTCGGCGTTGTCGGCGCCGGGCTCGCACAGGAGCCGCATGAACAGGGACACGTACGCCTTGAAGTTGCGCTCGGACTTGCCGCGCAGGTCGCGCACGAGCCACTGCGAGTTGAAGGCGTCCTGCGGCGGCATGCCGTAGCGCATGATGGCGTTGAGGAAGGACTTGCGCTGGCGCGCGTTGAAGCCCAGCACCTCCATGTTGCCGCCCACGCGCGCCAGCAGCGGCGGCAGCGGCCGGTCGCGCTCCTCGCGGCGCTCGAGTCGGCGCTTGCTGCGGCGGCTGAGCAGGTCGCCGCTGTCGTTCTTCTCGTCGAAGTCGTCGTCCTCCTTGTCGTCGTCGCTGGGCTGGCTGAAGTCGGAGTTGTAGTCCGAGCCGTTCTCCTGCCAGGTGGAGTCCTCGCGGCTCTCGGTCTGCGCGACGCTGCCGTCGTTGTAGTTGACCTGCTTGCGCACGCGCTTGCCCTTGCCGAGCGTGCGCGCCTGGTCCTCCTGGTGCTGCTCGTAGTGGTGCCGCAGCAGCTTGATCCAGTAGGCGGGGTCGGTGTTCTCGGCCTCCTGCTTGATGATCTCGGTGTCCACCTCCTCCTCGTTGTCGCCCTCCTTGGTGGAGTAGCTGGCCACCTTGAAGGAGCTGAGGTACTCGTTGGCCCAGGACTCCTTGGACTCGATGCCCTCCTTGGAGCGGTCCAGCAGCTCGGAGACGGCGCGGTCGTCGTAGTGGATGGCCTCCTCCTTGCCCTCCTCCTCCTTGAACAGCTCCTCGGTGCCGAAGCGCAGGATGTCGTCCAGCTCCTGCTTGGTGAAGTTGGCGCCCTTGCCGCCCATGCCGGGCCGCACCACCAGATGCGTCAGCATCATCTTGCGCTTGGCGACCTGCGTCACGCGCTCCTCGACGCTGTTGCGCGTGACGAAGCGGTAGATCATGACCTTGTTGGCCTGGCCGATGCGGTGCGCGCGCGAGAAGGCCTGGATGTCGTTGTGCGGGTTCCAGTCCGAGTCGTAGATGATGACGGTGTCGGCGGTGGCCAGGTTGATGCCCAGCCCGCCGGCGCGCGTCGACAGCAGGAACACGAACTGCTGAGCGCCTGGGGCGTTGAACCTGTCGATGGCTTCCTGACGAGTCGTGCCGGTGATACCGCCATCAATTCGTTCGTATTTGTAACCGACGCCCTCTAAGAAATCTTCAAGGATATCCAACATTTTTGTCATCTGCGAGAAGATGAGAACCCTGTGGCCCTGCTCTTTGAGTTTTTGCAACATGTTGGCCAGAAGCACTAGTTTTCCTGAAGCTTTGATCAGGGCTTGGGTGTCGTAGTTTCCGTGCGTGCTCAGCGGAGCTTCCTCAGCGGCCACGGGGAAGAGATAAGGATGATTGCAGCATTTCTTTAAGTCCATCATCACGTTGAGTAGCGACACGGTTTGGCCTCCGCTCTTCGGGTTTAGAGCCTCATAATTCCTTGTCAAAATGTATTTGTAATATTTCTTCTGCATGGGAGACAGTTCCACGCGCACTATGAACTCTGATTTGGTGGGCATGTTCTTGAGCACGTCTGCTTTGAGTCGCCGCAGCATATGCGGGCCCAGCATTTCGTGAAGCCTCTTGACTTGCTCCTCTTTCGAGACGTCAGCGAATTCGTTCTGGAAAGCGGCGAGTTCGTTGAACTTTTCTTTGTTCAAGAAGTTTAAAAGATGGAACAACTCTTCAAGGTTGTTTTGTAGAGGGGTGCCGGTGAGCAGGAGTTTGTAGTTAATGTGGTAGCCAGCGAGCAGCCTGAAGAACTTGGATTGATTGCTCTTGAGCCTGTGAGCTTCGTCCACGACGAGCACGGCCCAGTCGATGGAGCCGAGGCAGGTGGCGTCGATGGACACGAGCTCGTACGACGTGAGGAGAACGTTGAACTTCACTTGGGACTTGATTTTCGACGGTCGCCCGCCCCTACTCGCGTTGTCGTCAAACGTCAGCTCGTTCTCTCTGATGACCGCGCGTGAGTCTTTGTCCCCCACGTAAGTGATGCAGTACAGATCGGGAGCCCACAGTTCGAACTCTCTCTCCCAATTGATGATAGTGGAAAGCGGTACGGAGACCAGGAAGGGTCCTTTGCAGTGTCCCTCCTTGAACAGGGAATAGAGGAAGGTGACCGTCTGGATGGTTTTTCCGAGACCCATTTCGTCGGCGAGGATAGTGTCAATGCCTTGTCCCCAAGAGTAGCGCAGCCAGTTGAGACCCTCCAACTGGTAGGGATGGAGCTGCATCCCGGTCTCGTACACGAACGGGGGTTGATCTTCATACTTCTTATTGAGGTTGGTAGTGGGTCTGTCTGGCGGCGGGCAGTACTTGCGTCCCGCCATTTTGATCTGTTGTCCGCTGCTGCTCTCGTCTTCGTCGATGACGTCGCGGTTCTTGCTCTTGCGCCCGGCCTTTTTGCCTTTGCTTCCCTTTGTTTTACCTTCAGAAGTGATATAGGAGCGCATATCCTGAAAGAATAAAATGACATGCGTTTAATAACGTGGAAATATCGTCTGCTCCGATAGACTATGTAAGAAAAATATTATAAAGGCGCTTTTGGTGGTGTTGTGTTACTGACCTGATAATATTCAACCGCCTGTTTGAGGCCCGCAATCTCGCTGTGTTCGGACTCCCAAGTGGCCTGGTCATACGAGAGATCGCGCCACTTCACCAGGTAATACGTGGTACCGTCGCGAGACGTGCGGTGGTTGATCACGCGGTGAACTATCAACCATTCCGGTTTTACACCGTATCTGGAAAGATAGAAATGTTTGATTAACATCTACTATGATTTTCTTTCTTTCAGACTAATCGTTCCTATTTGGTTTCACAAATTGAGGTACAGGTAGACCGAAAAAGAGATAACGGGATGACAACGTAACTTAGTTGAAACTAGATTCGCAGAATCATGCAGACGAAAACGATTGGGCTGAACAAAGTAGATTTTAAGAAAGAAGGCTTTCTAGAGACCAATAAACTAATTACAAAGAAAAATAACACCTGCTTGTAAGATAAATCTGTCCCCCAAGACATTGTTAGCACGAAATTTTTGTGTAAAGGTACTCCTCGTTCTTCTCCAACCGTAAGAGAGGCCATTTGTGTAGACTTCGATAACTCGACTTCTTGTGTGTTCGACTTTGGACTCTTCATGATGTCAATGGAGCAGGGACCGGAAAACCCTATCATTCGGCTAAGCCGTTCGAAACGGTAGCCCGATGAAGGGGCTACCGCATCGATACGGTAGCCCCTTCAACGGGCTACCCTAATACCCGTATAACCCGTACATATTCGGGTAGCCCTAATCGTAACAAGAGGTAACCGCTTACCCGTATTTATTAGGTTTGGGTTAATCATATGCTAAGCGGTTACCTTCGGCGTAGGGTAGGTTGTTTGGCGCGAGCAGTACCTGTAATAGCGCTCCTCGAGCATCTTCTCGTCGGAGTCCTGTTCCTGCTTGCTCTTGAGCCGCTTGTAGCGGCCGTCGCGCTCGTCCAGCGGCTCCTCCAGCTTGGGCGGCTCCTCGTTGTCGTATTTGCGCATGTAGTAGCGGTACATGAGCGGGTGGAACACGTCCAGCTGAGAAATGGAAAGAGTACGGCAGATATAGGCAACAGAGATTTTAATCAAATAAAATTCAGTATTATAAATTATAATAATCAACAGAACCAGGGTCACCTTGCCTCTAGCGTCACATGATTACGAGGATTAGTAAGAAAATTCAATGCACATAAAATCAAGATGCCTGCTGGACACACTCGCCGAGACCGCGCGAATCCTACACGTCGTCCCCTTCGGGCCTTATAAGCAAGAAAAGGACGGCGTGCGTGCCTCGCCCGGTATCGGCGAGCGTGTACAGCCGGCATTAGATTTTCAATTCAATTCAAATAATTTATTGCAGACCGGGGTCCATAGATTGTTAGTAGTAGGTACATAAGTCTTATTTTCCAGGGATTAGTATCACATTCTATTATAACATAATAAATCAAACATAATCGAGAGATTTTGAACGCCTCCTTAAAGGGTCCTTCATTCATATAAAACATAAGTTTAGAACGAATTATTTTCAGAATCAAGAGTTAGAGTTAGTCAGACTAAAGTTTGTTTTCATTATATTCTTACCTGAAGCTCGGAAATCCAGCTGCAGTGCCAGTAGGAGCTCTCGTGCCACTTGACAAAGAACTCTCTGGAGCGCGGCGCCTTGGACTTGACTGACGGCTCCTTCCAACGCCATGTCAGGATCTTGTGCACTTTGCCGTCCAGGCCCGGGCACTGCGGCCAAAATAGTCAATGAATATACCAACATGGCTTCTGCCACCTATGTAGATCTTTTGAGAGGTTTAACTTAAGTAGTAATGGATGTTGTTGCAATTTATGGGTCTCGACATCCTCCTCCAAAATGATAAGTGACGAAGCTCTATTCCATAAATATGTAGAATACTGCTGCCGTAACTAGGGGTGTGCAGCGGTGCCCAGACAGAAGACGCCAACCCTTTGGGAGCGAATAAATGACCAGACCGGAGCTACGTTTTGGGTTTTAAGGGTGCATGTACAAAAGCTCGTATAGGGCGCGTAATAGGCTAGTTACGGTACTGGAATACTGCAACCATCAGAAAACTTGTATAGGTATGTTTCGCTAGGCATCCGCAAGATTAGGTGGTCCTACTTATCTTCTATCTAGTCCTAGTATATATCAGATCTTTTATGTTGCCCCTTGTGACCCAAAAGTAGTTGTAGCCTGTCTCAAAAAAGCATGGGCTATTTTAAAACTTTACTTTTAATTAACCCCCTTTTAAAGACCAGAGTTTCTGTCCAAAGTCAACATGGGATAGATTTCACAGCTTTGTTAAATAATGATACTGATAGACATATACATACACTGCAGCGAGGGCACTTCCAATCCCCGTCAGGCACCTCCTCGAGCGGCGGGTTGAGGCAGAAGCGGTGGTAGGCCGACGGGCACGAGTCGCAGCACAACAGCTCGCCGCCGTCCTTGCACACTCTGCAAATATACTTCAAGTAAGAGAAGCTTTCCTCTGACAAAATGTTTATGACGTAGTCATAACATTGATTTTTGCCTGGCCCGTGGGAATAGTACTTTTTGATACAAGTGCGAAAAGTATGTCATTATACACGAGTCCTGGGCTATATAGGCCCGATCCGTGAGGCGAGGGTCGAGAATCAGGACGAGTGAAAATGACACTTCCGCACGTGTACCAAACGACGTTTTTTAATGCATTTGCGAAAAAATTACAATGAAACCAAAAACGGTGGGCTGGCAGGGGCTGCCCTATCGGGGAGAAGGAGGAGGAAGGTGAAGGCGCCCCGGAGCCGCCAGCGCCTTGGGAAAAGTAAAAAGTACTACTACTAAAAATCCAACTTTCCGCATGAAACGTAGCTATAAAAAATACCACTTTTTGAGCAACTGTATTAAAAAGGTTTTTATACTGTATACTTATCTAGACCCATCAGGATATAAACGTACAGCGCCTCCAGAAACGAGATTGCGACTTTTTATATCACTCGAGTGTTCCTTTCTCGCTAGTGTGTTATTTCTGGACGCATAATACCTTGCGGGTGGTAGGTCCTCGTGCGATGTCCGTCCACATCGCTACCACTATCTTACTCGCTAATCCTGCCGCTAAGGAACAGTGAGACAGCCGGTGTAATTATGAGCACAAAAAGGCATTTGATTAGTTCTCTAGGTTGGCAACCCCCCGGGGTTGCGGGTGTCTAGGGGCAGTGGTGATCATGATCGCTTACTATCGCACGTTTGCCTCCCTTGTATAAACCTAATTAGAGTGTGAGTCAGAGTAAGCAGTCCCGATGGTAGGTACCTGCAGAACTCCTGGTGCTCGTCGTCGTCGTCCTGGTCCTGGGCGCCCTCGGCCTCGCAGTGCGGGCAGGACCAGCGGCCCTCGGGCGTCTCCTCCAGCTCGGGCTCCAGGCACACGAGATGGTAGGCGCGCGGGCACGTGTCGCAGAGGATTATCTCGCCGCCTTGCTGGCAAACCTGCAGTTTTCTTTCATGTTTTAATACGGCTATATGTAGATGCTTCATGTTTGCTCTGCATTCATAGAAACCTTTATGGAAAGAGACATACACAGAAACTTTTATAGAGATCGGCGCAGTACAGCGCATTTGTCCTTTAGTGACAAATAGGAAAAACATACACTCTTTTTTTCTTCGGGCAGCCATGGACGAAACGTCGACGTATTTAAATAAACATTTCTTTTAACGTGATTAACCTTTCGAAACCTAGCAGATATACAGCGGAAAACGATGAGACCAGGTCGTAGCCGGCGTCTAAAGCCTCTGGTCCCCCGCGGCTCCCCAGAGATCCAGTACTACCGCACTCTAATTTAAAAACCAATTTGTAAATAAAATAAGGTGCTTTGCCATGTATTACACAAAAATTAGAAGCCAATGAAATAAACTACCAATAGGACGCCGAATATCCTATGGTTGTCCGTTAGGTAATTAAAAATAATGGTTTGAAGTACGGGTAATTACCCGTACTTGCCACTTGAAGAACTGTCAAAATTTTGACAGGCCGAGTTTTGGTAGTTTTTCCGCCATGTTTATTGGGTTTCCAAAGTCTTTCATGCTGGCTACCTGGGCATCCACTGGGATTCAAAAGGTTTAGTTCCGAGTTTATTGGGTTTCCAAAGTCTTTCATGCTGGCTACCTAGGCATCCACTGGGATTCAAAAGGTTTAGTTCCGAGTTTATTGGGTTTCCAAAGTCTTTCATGCTGGCTACCTGGGCATCCACTGGGATTCAAAAGGTTTAGTTCCGAGTTTATTGGGTTTCCAGTCTTTCATGCTGGCTACCTGGGCATCCACTGGGATTCAAAAGGTTTAGTTCCGAGTTTATTGGGTTTCCAAAGTCTTTCATGCTGGCTACCTGGGCATCCATTGGGATTCAAAAGGTTTAGTTCCGAGTTTATTGGGTTTCCAAAGTCTTTCATGCTGGCTACCTGGGCATCCACTGGGATTCAAAAGGTTTAGTTCCGAGTTTATCGGGTTTCCAAAGTCTTTCATGCTGGCTACCTAGGCATCCACTGGGATTCAAAAGGTTTAGTTCCGAGTTTATTGGGTTTCCAAAGTCTTTCATGCTGGCTACCTGGGCATCCACTGGGATTCAAAAGGTCTAGTTCCGAGTTTATCATAATAATGTAATAAGCTTAAGTTTTAGATGCTACATTTGCATTTAATCGCACGTAAGAACAGCAGGGCATGTATTGAGCACTGTCCTGAATACAATAGTGTAATTATTCTAAGTACACTAATAAAAACGTTTCAAGGGAAAATATAACAAACGTTGTCCTCACCTCGCAATAATCCTGGTGCTCGTGTTCGCCCTCCGCGCCGTCGGGGAACTTATTCGTGGTCTTTAGTTTCTTCTTCTTCTTGCTCTTGTTTCCGATCTTGGTCTTTGCTTTCTTCTTGGGAGCCTACAATCAATCAAACATTTTGGACAGGTAATGCAGTGGACTGAATGACTGAATGGAAAAAACTTAGCTCAACTCATTAACAGACTTCAAAAAAGGAGGGGGTTCTAAGTTCCATTGTATGTTTTATTTTATGTATGTACACCGATTACTCCGTCATTGTAGACCGATTTTAAAAATTCTTTTTTTATTTACATTATGTTGTTGTTCAACACCTATCAGATAAGATTTTGCAGGACAGGTACAGTGTTACTTCAAAACTACTTGAGGCTAAGTTCTTACCGGTGTTCCCCCTTCCTCTTCCTTAGGCGGCGTGACGTCGTCGCTTACTGACACTGAGGGAGCGGCTACCGGCTTCGGGTCTTCAGCTTCGGCCAACATTTGTTCAAACTCCGCGTCGGAATCGGAGTTGGCGCCAGCGCTGCCTTCCTGGTCCTCCTCCTGTGATGAATGGATCTAAATAAAGTTTTGGGAAGTAAACTGTCAGTTTGAGATTTAGTTTGATCATTGCCACCACCGTTGTAAGCGCATGTTAAGCGAGATAAACCGTCGTCGTTTCCATCAGCAAGCGTAAATTGGTACCTTTATAATACAAATACATCAACAATAAGCTTAATATACAATTTTTCATATACTACACTAAAAATTCACACTCAGAAAATTCAAAGAAATGATAACAAACTCAAAAGCAGTCTGAAAAAAAAAAAAACAAAATAACCCCCCACAAAATTAAAGTAAATAAAAGCAATAATTTTAATGTTACAGTGGAATTTAAGCACAAGGACTCCAAGACCATGAGTACTTCAAGTTACAGTTACACCAAATAGCTAAGAATCGTCCAAACAGCACGCTTTCAAAGCCCCACCCCTCAGCTTTTATTCCATTTAGAAGCATATAATGAACATGTAAAATTTAGTCGGTAGGCCTCCAACAAGACTGAGCGACGACCTAGTAAAGATCGCGGGACCGCGGTGGATGCGGAAAGCACAAGACCGGTCTGAATGGAGAGCCTTGGGGGAGGCCGCCGGCCAGCAGTGGACGTCTTTCGGCTGACATGATGATGATAAATGAACATGTAACTCACGCTGCTAGTGCGCTTCCGCTTGCTGAACTTGATCTTGAGCGTGGGCACCTTAGGCTTGCGGCCGGGCTTGCCGCGCGGGCCGGCGGCGTGCTTGGCCTTGCGGCCGCGCTTGCGGGGCGCCGGGGTGCCCTCGTCGGACGCCTCCTCCTCCTCCTCCTCGGGGTCGTCTTGGGTGTCGTCATTCTATAAAGCACATGGGGAATTTTTAAACACTGAGCAAACCAGAAAGAGACGTTAACGCGAGATTTTCCCATCTGACAAAAATTTGTCATTAGTAATTACTCTGGCCATTTTGCAGAGTCTGTCGATTGCTTTTTTTTTTATACGACAAGGGAGGCAAACGAGCAAGTGGTCACCTGATGGTAAGTGATCACCACTGTCCATATACACCCACAACCCCAGAGGGTTTGCAGATGTGTTGCCAACCTAGACAGCTAAGATGAAATGCCTCTTGTGTGCGTGATTTTAGCATTTGTATCAGTTTCGTTTTGGTACGAGTTTGCAGGAATGTATAGTTAAAGTGAGAAAAGCTTTCCCCTGTCAAAATGTTTATGACATTGTCATAAGATTGATTTTTGCCTGGCCCGTGGGAAAGGTTTTTCTACTATGTCTATAACAAGTTTTGATATTGACATGAGAGTAGACGTGTGTACCTCGTCCACCTCAAAGAAATGGCAGAAAATTATTAGTGCAAGGATATGCAAAAGTTTTAGAACAAAATACTATTTATCAGTGCTTTTAGAGTTGTCCGTGTTTTGGTGTGATATCAATCAATCACAGTGCAAAATAGATAAATTTAAAAGTTTACTAAATTGCACCACAAGGCCTAATAATAATGACTAGGCGATAATTGCAAAGACATATGACAAATTAAACTGTATTTAAGCCCACAAATGAAATATTTTCTATTACATTTCAAGGGAGATCGATTTCGAAAAAGTATTATGACAAATCGTGACAGGCCCCTATCCCACAAAAGTTACAAGTCCTACAATTTGACATATTTGTCACATTTTAGTATGAAAAACTTTACAATTATGTTAAATTGTAGCACTTGTCATTTTTGTAGTACAGGAGCCAGAGATAATGAAATTTTCAAACAGGTGAACACTATGGCAAAGATACTAATGCAGTAGTATATACCTTGGATTCCTTAGGCGGGCGTCCCGGTCTGCCCTTAGACACGTAGTCGGACGCCGTGGACGTGTTCGTGTTCTCTTCCGAACCCGTATTAGGGTAATGTACTAAGCCTTCGAAGTGAGGGTTGATGTTGCAGAACATACGCCATTTAGCGGCCACCAGCATCATCAGTTTGGATACTGGTACCTGACAAAAGAAAAATTTAACTACTAAATTGGGTACTGGATCAAATGTTCTGTTGCTATAATAATAAAGCCCTTTATTCTGAAATTAATTTCTAACCGACTCTAAGAGAACGAGGAGGTTCTCAGTTCGTCGTAATATTCGACATTTCCATGGCGCTAAAAAAGACTGGCCAAGTGCGAGTTGGACTCGCGCACGAAGGGTACCGTACCATTGTCTATAAAAACGGCAAAAAAAATCATGTCTGTTGTATGGGAGCCCCACTTAAATATACATACACACATTATTAGCATTTGCTGCTATAGCGGCAACAGAAATACATCATCTGTCAAAATTTCAACTGTCTATCATGGTTCATGAGACACAGCCTGGTGACAGACGGACAGACAGACAGACGTAACCCTAAAAAACTGTTTATCTACTCTCATATCGTACAGTTGGAATTATAAACTTCAAAACGAGTTTTTATTGACATACATACTTTATAAACACAATACTGAAACTTAAAAACAAAATCATATGAAACACTTTTTCTCAAACAAAATGATATCTAAATATATAAAACAAAGTTGTGTTAGTTACACCATTTATAAGTAAATCATTTAAAATTACCTTGGGATTTTCTTTAACAAGCATCGGCCGCACATGCTGCTGGAAAAGCTTGTACGATTGCAGATTTTCGAAGTCGGCATCACTGTACTGGATGTCGACGTCATTGAGATCGAATGAGGAGCAGACCTCCTCGATAGTCGGCATGCCTGAAAGAAAATAGTAGTTTATGCAACTGTTACATAATGAGGGTCCTTAAAACACGAGCGTGTTTTTATGAAACGAGGCGAAGCTGAGTTTCACAATAGGATCACACGAGTGTTTTAAGGCCTAATTATGTGAAGTTGCATACATTACTTTATCTACATACATATTATAAGTACCCTAAGATGGGTTCAGAAGCCGAAGGCATATATCATACCCATACCTGTCAAGAATTTGATTGTTTTTTTTTAAATCATAGACAAACATACCGAGCTAACGTTTCGTAAACTGTTTTTTTTATTGTAAAAAAAAATATATCACATTATTATTTATACATGTCTGACCGAACATGACTTATATACGTGAGAGATCCGTTTTATTTCACTATGATTGTAAATTACGTTGGTTGTCAAATTCGTAAAATCGAATTCGATATCGAAAAGTCAAAGACTATTACTTTACCGCTGGACCTGCAGGGTGGACGGAGGCGACGATATACTGCAATGCTGGTCATTTTCGACGGTTTCTGAACGCATTATAGAGGACTTATGATATGTGTGTAGATAGAAGTTAATTTAACCCACAAACAATGTTATGGAAAACTGATAACGATAAAAAGCCGTACACAAAAAGTTCAATATTTCAAAAACGGGTGAATCGATTTTAACGAAACTTAAATAAGAACCATCTCGATTACACTAGCTTTCGATTAGAACACCGCATCGAAATCGGACCATTCGTTTGGGATCTACGACGGCACAGACAGATACACAGGTCAAACTTATAACACCCCTCTCTTTCGTTGGGGTTAAAAATCATTTAACCGAGACTGACCACTGTATCTAGTAACCAAGTGAGCGTACTAATAGTATAATTTCCAGTCTTTCATAGAGAAGTAAACGGAAAAAGAATAAAATGCCACAGATTATACATTACATCACATTTTTAACCCCCGACCCAAAAAGAGGGGCCTTATAAGTTTGACGTGTATATCTGTGTCTGTTTGTGGCATCGTAGCTCCTAAAGGGCCTATTTGGACGAGGCTTTTTTAATAGTAAGCTAGTTTAATCGAGCTAAGCTTCATTAAAATCAGTTCAGCCGTTTTTAAGATATTGCACTTTGAAATGGAGATGTCGGGACTTTTCTAAGTTGGTACGGTGATACTAAATCAAGACCCGTATATCAAAAAATATCGATTCTATATTTATGTATCGAAATTAAGCCCATCACTATTTTATTCCACCAAAACCTAGGAACGCTTATTGTGCCTAACCAGTTCATAGAATCACCCTAACTAATACCTATTATAAATGCGAAAGTAACTCTATGTCTTTCTGTCTCTGTCTTTGTCTATCTGTTTGTTACCCCTTCAAGGAAAAACCGCTGCACCAATCTAGATGAAATTTGGTAAGACGATAGTTTGAATATTGAGGAATAACATAGGCTACTTTTTATTCGGGAAAATTATATAGTTCCCGCGGGATAGCGATAACCGAAATCTACGCACGAAGTCGCGGGCAACAGCTAGTGGACTATAAGTTTAGCCTCTTATCTCGCACAGGGTATCTGACACCGGTATTTCTTACGAACAATGGAGCAGAAGCAGAAAGTCGTTCTGTAGCGTCTACAAATACGCTATAATTGTTACACCAGTCACGTTACCTAAGGCCGTTGCCCCCGCGACCTTCAGAGCACGCCAATAATTCCATTAGACTATAGTGCGTATACCAAAACAGTTATAATAAATCATTAGTTCATAATTGCAATTTGTATAACATTTTGAAGCTAGCTGAAGACTTATTTTATGATAATTATGATTATAATAATGGTTAGAGTTCGATTTAATCAAATAATATTTCAAGGGATTTTCACGATGTACTACGATGTACCTATTCGTAAAGCAAATTTTACAGTTTATAGTTATTGCTGATGCTGAATGCTTGAAAAACAAATCATAAAGACACACATTGAAAAATGTCGTTCTTCAATATCAACTTCGATCGATAATTACAACTAGATGACTTGTCAGAGTCGAGAACAAGTGCAGAGTGGGGTGGGGTCTTACTTATTGCTTGCAAATTGGCACGTTATTCTAACCCTTTACTAATTATATTAGATAAAAAGAAATTAGTTAATCGACACTACAACGACGCTGCGGTATTTTTACTTCGTTTTGTTCGTGACGCGTTATGAGGTAAAGGTAATTATTGATCGAAGGATATCAATTACATATAAAAGCTCGAACTAAAGCGAACATGTCACTATAACATTTCAATTGGTACAATGCCCGAAGTTTGCGGGCATTGAATTGGTTGCTTCGGTATTCAACCACGCTACACGCCATCCATCCATTGGATAATTCTGTTTTGGTTTGAAAGGGTATACTTTCTAATTGGTCCCATTTTAATCTGATTAGGATCCGATGGTGGGATCCTGGACAAATCGAAGGAACTTATATGCCAACCTATCGCGATTTGGGTATTTTTATAGTAATAATAATAACTCGTATATTTGCTCTTGAAAAACACCATTAGCTGCAGTGGAACTGATGGATGACGAAGACCGCAAATGGCCAATGGAACTACTTTTTGTAACACAAAATAAAATTCAGAAATAAATTATAAAAAAAAAACGATTTCGAATAAAATAAAACCGACTTCAAATAAAAAGACCTAAAATAATCCTCCAACGAAAGCCAAGCTGGTCAACAGATTTTCTAGCTGGGCCATTTTTTTTAAGTCTGAGGCGGCGTCGGGCCACTACGTTTAGAAGTGGAAGCAGTGTGGCCAACCATCGCCGCGTCGCGCTATTGGCCGGCTGGCCGATTAACAAGTTGGCGGGCAAATTAAAATGCCTTGGCGGGCCACTTTGTGGTCCGCGGGCCTGGGTGTGACCAGCCTTGCTCTAAAGCCGTCAGTTTTATGGCCGGCAATAAGACGAACCGATGAATGTGACTCAATTATATTAATATAATTAAAAACTATCGAAGAGTTTCCGCAATTAGAAATGCTGCAAAAGAAAATTTCGAAGCACTTGTTTTCACTCTAGAAACACCGAGTTACGATTCGCGAACAGGAGGCGTACGTGTCGCCTGTGCGGCAACAAAGTCACGCTACCATGCGACTTCTATACCTAGTTATTCAGATTTGTGTGCCCAGAAGCTTCTGCAGGTACTCACTAAGATGGCCACAGTAATGTTAAAACATCTTAGGGGCAGTTTTGTCCTTGCGTCTCAGTGCGTCCTTTTGTGAATGATCTAGTAGAAAACAAATATTCCGACGAATTGAGAACCTCCTCCTTTTTTTGAAGTCGGTTAAAAAAGGGACGCACACGGCGTTTTGCGGGCCTGGTTTAGACTGTAAAAGCGCTTGCTCGAGACGCTTCGAGCTCGAAGTTATCGCGCTCAGCGCGTAGTCACCATCACCTGCTATTTCTATCAGTAACCTACAACTCACCAGTGTTTCCGTAAGTCGTCGGCGTGGTGTTGTGCTTGCTGCCACGCCCCTTGCGCTGCTTCTTGCTTGAAGTCATCGCGCTCAGCGCGTAGTCACCATCACCTGCTATTTCTATCAGTAACCTACAACTCACCAGTGTTTTCGTAAGTCGTCGGCGTGGTGTTGTGCTTGCTGCCACGCCCCTTGCGCGGCTTCTTGCTTGAAGTCATCGCGCTCAGCGCGTAGTCGCTGTCACCTTCGGCTTCTATTTCTAACCCGAACTCGTCATCCTACAGGAAAAAGTGTTAACCCTTATTTAGACATTGATAGTTGTGATGCTATATAAAACCTATATCTTTGGTTCTAATGAATAGAGTTAAATGATGAGTTAGATAAGATCCCAAGGCACTAAACTATTTATTTACAATTCAGAAAAAGATCTATGGTTTATCAAACATTCTCAACAAACAGATAGATGACAAGTACTCCCAAGCAGTAATTCAAAAATGACTCAAACAGAAACACATAGATATTTCTAGATTTAAACATATTTTTTTGCCTGTCCTGTAACTTGTCTTTATGCCCTCTATGGCGACGCAAAGGCAAGTCATGTTAATCTTGTAGTTTTCATGAATATATTCTGGGATATTACTTTAAAAAAAAAAACAATGTTTTATTAATAAGAAGTAAATTTCCATGATCTAGCTCTACTTGCCACCAATTTTGTTTATAAGTCAAAAGGTGATTGAATTGGTAACCATGTCTTAAAAGTTATAGGGGACTTTTGTACTTATGTGATAGATAAGCGATTTGGCCCATATAATAAATAAATAAATAAATAAATATCATGGGACAAATTGACACCAATTGACCTAGTCCCAAACTAGGCAAAGCCTGTACTATGGGTACTAGACATCTCTAGATGTCTTCTTATACTGTGTAAAGTTTTGTTTTCTTTCAGCAATCAATGATAACCACATTGGGTAGGTACTAGACCTGTGCACCGATCGCAAAATTGTCGGCGGCGGCGGCGTGATCGGCGTGAAATCGGCGTGGCATAGATTTTTTCAGGTGTACTAGTTAATCGTATAGACTTTCCCAATAATAGTACATAATTACAGTAAAACAAAATTTCAAGTACGATATTAACACTAAAATAAAAATTCTGTTATAAATCACACCAATAAAATCATAAAATAAAATAAGGAACCAGTTAATAAATGACAGAAAAAATAATACAAAAAAAGACTAACAACAAACGCTGTATGGCTAGAGCGATCTGCTGAACCAAATACGACCCGGAGCTGGGGTTGCAGCCAACGGCAAGTGGCTTAACTCCCAAACAAAAAGGATTTGGCCTCCACCTCACAAGGGGTTGCCGTCGACCGCAAACACAGACACAGCGCCCTCTCTGCCAAGAAACCAACTTCAACCTATCAGGCCTCTTGCCGTCACTACGGTTTAACCCCGGAGGCTTTAAAAAATGCACGACACATTAACAGCCACCATTGTTTATAATAATAATAATAATAATAATAATAAATGATTTATTTTCCGAAATGAGGTACATAACATAATGGGTTTACAGATTTTTTACTATGGAATTCATGAACTAGAGTTTAGCAGCGGTTCTCACACTAGGTCGGGCCTGTATCGTGAGAACCAGTCAAATTACCAGAGGAGTATAACCAAAAGAATATTCAATTTTACAGAGCAGATGTTAATGACAAGCATAAAAGTACGGTATTATCAGTAATGCAATAAAAATACGTAGCTTTGAAGCTAAGCTAAGTAACCAGGGAGACTGCCCACAGTTAAGCACTGTGTTTGTGTGTGTGTGTGTGTGTGTGTGTGTGTGTGTGTGTGTGTGTGTGTGTGTATATGTGTGTGTGTGTGTTTGTGTGTATGTGGGTAGAAAACCTGCACATCATACCACTGTTTTTAGTAGATTCTCAGTTTCTGTGTAAGTCAGTAACAACAACATTGTCCTGAGTTTATTGTGCATTTGTTTAAATGTATCATTTTGTACATTGCAAAGCTTGACGATTCGGTTGTATAAGAACGGATGAGTGAATTGTGGGAAACGGTGAGCATAGGCTGTTTTTACTGTGTCATGCGGGACGCGGAAAATCCTTTTCTTCAGAAGTGCGGGATAGAGAGGAGAGTTTAAAGTTTGACGATGCATTTTTGCAACAACTCGACAGATGAACAGTTGGCGAACGGTGAGAGTCCGAGCCTCCCTGTACAGTTGAGCAGTGGGGTAGCGGAAAGGCTTCTTACCCATCACTTTAAGGACTGATCTCTGTGCCCTTTCAAGTTGAAGCATCGCAGTCGTGCCAGCCCCACCCCACACCGTGATGCAGTAGCTCACTATGGAATCACACAGCGCCACGTATACGAGTTTTAGCACTCTCTCGTCAGCACCGTTGCGCAGAAGCCGCATTACATAAATCAATTTCCTTACTCTTTGGGAAACCGCCGCAACATGCTGCTTGAAGGAGAAATGCTGATCGATCTCGACTCCTAGGTAACGTATACATTCAGTTCGTTCAATGGAGTCAATTGTACCATCATTGGGATCGCCTGCTGTTGAATGAATGTGCAATTTTGTTGAACCCATTGGCGCTGTAGCTTTGGTTTTGTGAAAACAAATGTATTGAGTCTTTTTAAAGTTGAGCGTGAGTAGATTTCCATCCAGCCACCGTCTCAGGACCCCCATTCCAGTTTCAGCCAACCGTATAGCTCCAGACCAGGACTTGTCACTAAAGAGAACAACTGTATCATCAGCATAACATATCAGATTGACTCTGGGGACGTTCACTGCAAAGATGTCGTTCATGTAGATGGCGAATAGCGTTGGACCGAGAACGCTTCCCTGCGGAACCCCGAAATGAATGGATGATTCATCGCTCACATATTGGCCGACTTTTACGCACTGGTATCTATCGGTAAGATAGCTCCGAAACCACCGCAGCGGAAGTCCTCGAATCCCAAAGTAGTGCTCCAGCTTTCTTAGAAGCAACGGAACCGAGACAGTGTCAAAGGCCTTGGCCAGATCAAGGAACACTCCCAAACATTTATGACCGCCATCTAGGGCAGTAGTGACTTGCCTTGTGAGGTAGTCAACCGCGTCCTCAGTCGACTTTCCCCTTCTGAAACCGAACTGGTTAGTCGAAAGCAGACTGAAGCGCTCCAAGTAGCTGCACAGGCGGTTATTGACGACTTTTTCCAGAATTTTAGAAAAAAATGGTAGGAGTGAAATAGTAGTGTTTTGTGGACAAAGTCATTGATCGTGTGGTGTGCCTCGAGAACCACCCAGCACCCAGCACACTTTTGATAACTGAGGCCTTGGTAGCGATCCTCTTAAATGGTTATCCCTAATACTTAGGCAAGGGTGCAGAGATAGGCAACACTTAACAACCAAATACCCAATCTTAGCGCAATGGCTACGTGGTGGTAGAGACAGTCAATGTCAAGCATTGTGCCAAGCTGGAGGGATCGTAATCGTAGAACCTCGTACCTAGCACAACTCCGTTGCTAATAAAAAATCCGCCACAACATACGCTGAAGCCAAGAAACGCAACCAGGCCGACATTACGCATACGCCGCACACCTAGACCATAGGCCATACCGAACCGGGAGAACTCCTTTTCCAACGGACTTTTCCAAGAGTTTTATTCCCGAAATCAAAGACCAAAAGCCCTCCCAAAGGTTCCGTGCTCAGTGCCCCACAAATTCTCACTTCCCCGATTTAATCTCAGGCCGTACCTCTTTTAAAACAGGCACAAAATTTCCCTATTCGACCAAAATTAAGTACCTAAAATCCGGTCCACCACCTATTGCCCAGATATTACACATTCAATGATGAGTACGAATCTGTGAAGGTCTTGTGCATCGCGGCGAGACAAAACACCAGAGGTCCCAATGCTGCGCATACCCTTGCGAAAATTCCCTTTCAAAAGGGATATCGCGAAGGGAGTTTATCTAATACCTCTTTCAAGACGACATTCCTTCAACACATTTGAATGCATTTTTGATGTCAACCTTAACAACAACGGCTCCAGTAGCCTCGCCAGCCAAAGCGAATACGGGCACGTATAGCCGCCGCACACGCACGAGTCGTGCCTCGTGTCAAAACCCACTTGTTTTGGCTTACACTACAGGTATCCCCCTATCGTATCCCGCACTGCTTGACAGAACAATTTTGCTGTTTAGAAATAGAAAATGCGGAAGGAGGGATAAAATTATAACTGTGGTATTGAAATATGGCAAATAATTTGCAAAGAAGTTGGTACTACTTTAAAATTTATAAAATATTCTCCACGCCGATTATACGCCGATCAAGTCCGTCGGCGGCGGCGGCGCGGCGGCGGCGCGGCGGCGGCGCGGCGGCGCGGCGCACATGTCTAGTAGGTACTGAGAAAGGCTCTTTTGATACAACTGTTGCATTGTTTCCTTATTCCATTTATCTATCCAATGACATAATACATGGCAATAATTAATGTTTCAAGGTAAAGCACAAGAATAATAGTCATTTAAGAGTTATTGTTTCCATAATAGAATGTCATCAAGTTTATGCATTCAATTTGTAAATTAATGTTTATTTGTATAGAACTAGGGGTTCATTTCACAAATTTGAAAAGCAATTTAAATTCTGGTGTACACAGTGGCTCAACTGACATTATTCCAAAATAGGTATAACTTAGCTGTTCATATTTACTTTTTCCCAACCAGATGCACTTTGGCAGGGTGAATGTTTTCCAGGACAAAACTTACCAAGACACTTGACAGGTATTGGTCAGCTTGACAGGTAATAGTCAAGTACCTAGTCTGTTTTTAGCTAACCCAATAGTAATGTCTCACAGCTGGGCAAAGGCCTATTTACCTCCACAACTCCCAGTTAGGCCCAATGTCAGGCCAATCCTAGTAGTCATCATCATCATCACCAGCCATTTTTACGTCCCACTGCTGGGCACAGGCCTCCTCTCAGAATGAGAGGGCTTGGGCTATAGTTCCCATGCCGGCCCAGTGCAGAGTGTGCAATTTTCCTCACTACTAGAAGAACTTGACTGAATATACTTACATCCTCACTCTCATTCTTTCTCTTCTTCTTCTTTTTTCTGCCTTTCTTGTCTTCTCCCCTGGCCTTTCTTTTCTTCCCTTTTTTCTTCTTTCTACCATCTTCTGGAGAGTAATCATCATCCTCCTAGGAAAAGGAAAAATCAGATTAAAGAGTACCTAAATCACATCTAAAATCTTTAAGTAGGTTTTTAGATGTTTAGTGGTTTGCATATAACTGTAATGATGTCCTTATCTTTAGGGTGGCTGGAATTGCAAGTTACTACCTACTGATATTCAAATAAGTATGACCTAATTTATGTACCTACTTACACTATTATTGTCAACATTATTTAGGCATCAATTCACAAGGGAATCTATATCAATAGGAAGAGCCAAGTGCTATAAAGCAGTATTGTTTACAAATAAACTGAGCTAGCTACTAAAAACATGCATAGCTTATTAAAATACAGTGAAAATGGTCTTCATACCTTTGGTGGGACTTCATCACTTTCTCCAGAATTTTCATTCTGACCTTCACCTTCTTCCACGTCCTCGTCGCCTAAAAAAAATTAATAAACTGGTCAAACCACTGCAACCATGCTTCACACCTGCCTCAAACCGGCAATCCCACGAGAACCCAGTATTTCTCGAAACACGCGCGCTCCTAGCGGTTAAGGTCACTAATCCCTTTGTTTGGCGGCGTCCATTTTGTTAAGTAGTAATGAGCAGAATTGCATGTTCTTTTCTGTCACGAACTGCCACTCACAAAATATTTACAACCGACCGATAACAATTACACTTTTCAAATACACTATCAATTGCTAGAATTACCCGATCTTTCGTTTCTTGCTGTTTGTTGATAACGCTTCAATTGAAAAGCCAAATCTTCTAATTTTTAATTGCTTATACCCCAAGTAAACACATGATACCGCTATTCGCGGCTTACCTATGACATGCTAATAGTTTTTGGACGTTTACCTGCAAATGAACCGTCTACTTCATCATCTGAAGCCATTTAGAACACTATTTAACACAACTTGCAATAAGATTAAAGATTTTGGTCTAGAAAAGATAGAGGACGCGCAGTTTCGCGACAAATGGTAATTAATTCAGAAATTGATGCCGCCTTCACTACGAGAAGAGAAGAACTGGCACGATTTGTTTTCTCGCTCGCACACAAAATCAGAAAAAAAGAAGAAATTTTGGGGTTGCAACGTAAAAAGTCAACAAACTACCATAGATATACTGAGGCGAGTTGATGGAAAAAGATTATAACGTTAACAATGGCTGTCAAACTCTGTCTCTCTCTTTTGAGGTGTGGTCATGATGTTGTAGAATTTCATCGAAAATAATGTCTTACTTATCGTCTTTGTAACGCTTGTTACCTAAGTTTCTGACAAAAAAAAAGGCATAGCCGAAGAGATTTTATTATTCAACAATGATATAAGTACCTAACCATTTTCATTGTTTAACTTAACATTCGGTTGTCATTTTCTGTCTTTTTAACATTTAGCTTGGCTAGATAAAGATAAAATATAGATTTGACAAAAATGCTTTGGTATGTCTGGGCCGTGTTTTGTAAACTTACAAGTTACAATTTTACAGGCGTTTATTGGCAGCACTTTTCCTGTTTTTTACAATTTGCGTTTTATAAAAGTACTGTGCTACAATTTTACAAGCTACAAGTACAGGCGCCTGTAGCCGTAACATAGACAAAAAGTGGACACTTTATAGTTTTAAATTCATAATCGAACAAGCGTTTTTTAAAAAAAATTAAAAATACAACTGTAGATTGTCTTGAGACCTGTAACAATGGCTACAGGTGTACAAATTTTTGAATTAGGTGTCTGGATCAGTACCAAATCAATCGTTCTATCTACCTATCTATCTCTTCTTCAAGTTATTAAACTCAAGGTCATCAAGGAATGAATCGTTTATTGAGGAACTCGTCTGAGTCGGACTCGGAATAAGAGAGTCCACGGCAGCATAGAACTAGGGAGTTTTGGAAAACGAATAAATACAGATTTTGACACACCTTTTCAATATTATAATGAAAGGTCTAGAATGAACTATACGCAAATAGACTAGACTAGATTCTGCAAGAAATTGGGAGCTCATTAGAATCGTCGAGTAACCAAAATGGTTCATTGAGCGCGAAGCTTCAATTCTCTGTCTGTGTCTGTCTGTATGCATGCGATCGTTGACATGCAGTGAGCAGGGTCACTTACCATCAGATGACCCACTTGCTCGTTTGCCTTCTTCGTCGTATTAAAAGAAAAATTTTTTTTTCCGTTTTTCGCCATTGTTTACAATAGATATATTTTACAAGCCGACCCGCGAACTTCGTACCGCCATAGGTCATTCTATAGAAAATGTACCTATGAGAAAATGAATTTCCATTTTTTTTTCTCGTGAAATTTTCCCCTTTATTTATACCTATCCTGCTATTCGAAGCAAAGATAAATCCAACAAATGAAAGATCATAAAAATCGGTCCAGCCATTCTTAACCTAAAAATAGTGCAACTATCACGATTTTGTTTTATGTACTTAGACAGATTTTCATTTATCAACTTTGCACGAGTATTTTTAATATGAAATAGATAAAAAACCTCTACGTATTTGTAATTTTTGGCAGCCACTTTTTTTTTAATTAGTGATGTCCATTACACTTGTAGAATTTACTTGTAGTCGAGATTTACAATACCGTATTACAAGTGTAGCTTTCCGTGTGTCTTTATAAAATACCTGTAATTGTACACAGTGCATTACAGGTGACTGTTTCCTGTAGACTTGTAACTTGTAGCCTGTAGGTTTATAAAACACGGCCCTGCCCGGACTCCGAATGCCTGTTCTCTAATTTCTCAACCAATTCCAGTGAAATTTTGTGAGCATGTTCGATAATTATGCCTTTTTTTTGTCAATTTGTTTTCGAAGTTTTGTTAAAGAAAAAAAAATTAAAATGAGCCAATTCTCACGCCACGCCAACACAGATTAATACAAAAGCGTGAGTGAAGTAGAACCAAGGTTGAACCATGTTGAACGTAATATTCTGTGGTAATATTAGACTTTTAGCGATTATAAAAACTACTAAATAAGTTTTTTCTTGTAGTGGTATGCTAAACTAGTCTATGACATTGTTTTTTTTAAATGTCAAAATGACGATTGACGACCACCACCCCCACCACCACAATAAATTAATAATTTATTATTCCCAAGCACTATGTTTCTGAGTATACTAAGGTTTTCGTAACTGTTTAATTTTGTTCAGTAAAAATATAAACTAAGCAACGCTCGACTTAATCTATGTGTATTATTCTATGAGCTTTTTAGGTTTGTTAGTTTGGTTTAAGATTTTGTGGTTGTCAAACTTATCTCTATGTTGACTATGGTATCATTTTCTATGTCAATGACGCGTATTGTTATCTGTACTCTGTGGCTCCAAGGCTCCAAGCGGGTTCAGTTAAATACCGACCATGGATTTACGGGCGTGAAATTACCGACCCTATAGTCCATGTACAGATAGAGAAATGATACCGAGAACACGACCGCGTAACATACCGCATGAAATAGCAATATTGTTCCTATGCACACGTGTAAAGTGACTGTGTTGCCGCTAAACAAACTTTATTCCTAACTAGCTGTCCGGGCGAACTCCGCACTCCCTAACAGTTTTCATGGGAAAATCAAAGTATCGTTTTTCTTCACAATTTGTCCATATTTTCTTATATTTCAAGACCAAAATTATCCAAATCGGTCCAGCCATTCTCGAGGCTAAGTGAGACAAACTATCAGAATAAGGTTGCTGTCTAACAGCCGCATTAGACGTTAATTGATACTACATACCAGGATAATCATTTTCTACGCATTCGTGAAGTTGATATCTTCCAATAAGGTTCAATTAATGCATTCGAATAAATCAAAACATTTTTTATAATTAATTGCTTTTTTTATACTTATTGAAAAATATGCATTTAAATAGCTGTAAATGATTACCATGCCCGGGATGTCTCACAAGTTTGGGATCACTATAAAAAGTCACTCTACTGATGTAATACATTGACTATTATAAAAATATTACAATAATATGACTCCACGCTTTATTTGACATTTGACTTTTGCTGTGCATAATTCAATTATGCTCAACTGAAAAAACGCATACGCTAGAAGAGGACGGAAAAAAATACGGTTTATCTCTGTCACTCATATGGTTTGGGCCATATAGCTCTGTATATATCAAGAAGGATGAAAGTAAATGGAGCGACAAAGCCCATACTTTGAATCGTTCTCCGCAGTTTAGTTCAAAAATGAACGAGAGATGGCGTTACTTATAACAAAACGGTTTTTTATGCGATTGTAGACAATTCTTTTTATATTTACAACGCCATCTAGACCAAATTCACTGTAATAAGTGTTCACACGCATTTTTCAATGTTGACGATCACCGAAAAGAGTACCGTATTGTCATACGATATAGTTAACTCTTTCATTTGGGAATAATGACAAATCAAAACGAACAAAATATTAATTTATGATTTGATAAAATTGACTGACGTCGAAATTATCGATCATAATTTTTCGTGCGCTAACGTTACTATCGCTACGCTAAAACAATTGTCGCTAGGATACGGTTGCTAGGTCTGCAATTGGTTATCTTTGACGTAGTTAGTCTGCTTTCAGGTTGGTAGTTTGTACTCTCAGGTTAGCTAACTGTTAATATCCATGATTGTAACCTAAATGACATATGACATGACATTTCACGCCTGTTAAAATTCGCTGGAAAAAGTCGAAATAGGTACAACTAGTTGTTGCCCGCGATTTCGTCCGCGTAGATTTCGGTTATCGCTATCCCGCGGGAAATATATAATCTTGCCAAATAAAAAGCAGCCTATGTTATTCCTCAATATTCAAACCATATTCTTACCAAATTTCATCTAAAGCCTGACCAGAAATAAACGACTATTGTCAAGAGTTTAGTATAGTCGGAACAATGCAAATTGGTCACTCGTTTTAACTTACTTTCATTCGAAGTAGTCAAAATCAGAATCCAAATATTCGGTGTCCATAGGGCAATTAGCTTCAAAATCAGATGCAGAAAGTGACTTATTGGAATCACATTCAGAGTCAGACTTGGCACTGGTGTCAGAGCCAACTTCAATCACGAACTTATCCACGTGGATATCAATTCCGTGATCTGATTTCCTATAGTAGTTTTCTATTTTGATTACATGGTCGCAGCGGCTCTTCCAAGTATTACCAATTATTCCCTGAAAACATAAACCGTTACTTCCAACAAATGTGTATTTCGCACATGAGTGTTATTTATATTATTTATGTTGATTTGACGTAAATAGATACCTCGAAACCATTTTCCACTAAATTCAAAAAGCCATCTCCTCCATGTGCAACATTTTTCGACGCCACTTTATCTTTTACTATACCCCATACAATACAATACAATGCAATACAATAACTCTTTATTGAACACCACATAACAGTCAAAACAAGAAATAAGGCACAAAGAAAATACAAGGTAGCAATGGGCGGCCTTATCTTTTCAATAGGGTTAAAATCGCAATGATATGGCGGTAGACGGAGTACTGTGTGGCCATGATCTTTCAATATATCATCGATTTCATATTTCGGCAATGGTTTTTTTTTACGATAGCCATCAAAGTTCCCTTGGTTGCCGTGGTTGGATAAACAATATTGTTGACATGAAGCCACTTTTGTATCAACGCCTTTTTCCAAGAATCATTTGGTGCTTTGTTGGTTTGGTAAGAATGGTATCTTGCGTTGTCCATAACCACACAGGAATTTTCATTCAGGTTGGGAAGAAGCATTTCGGTGATCCACTTTTTAAAATTATCTTTATTCATGGAGTCATGAAAGTCACTTTTTTTTCTTTATCGTTGTATAAAAGCAAAGCATTTGGTACAAAACCAGTAGCTCCACCTGCGTGTACCATAATGTACCTTTTTCCTGTAGCTACAGATTTAGATACACCTGGTTCTTCGGGACTTTGCCAACACTTGCTATGATTTAACGACGTATGAATCTATGACTCATCTGAATATACTATTGGTATGTTATTTTTTTTAACATTGTCAATTTCGTCTAGATACTTTTCTCGCCAAGCAATTATATCGAATCGTTCCATTAAAATTTGTCTCCGATTTCGACACTTTTTGAATTTATAGCCTAGTTTTTTTATTTTGAAAGACGTAAGGACTCTCTGCCTCCAGGGAAATTTATGTCCTCTTTCAATACTGCCAACAATTTTTATCTACACACATATCATAAGTCCTCTATAATGCGTTCAGAAACCGTAGAAAATGACCAGCATTGCAGTATATCGTCGCCTCCGCCCACCCTGCAGGTCCAGCGGTAAAGTAATAGTCTTTGACTTTTCGATATTGAATTAGATTTTCGAATTTGACAACCAACGTAATTTACAATAATAGTGAAATAAAACGTATCGCTCACGTATATAAGTGGAGATCAGTCCGACCTGTATAATTAATAATGTGACATATAGTTTTTTTTTTACAAAAAAAAAGCTCGGTATGTTTGTCTATGGTTAAAAAAAAACAATCAAATTCGTGACAGGTATGGGTATGATATATGCCTTCGGCTTCTGAACCCATCTTAGAGTACTTATAATATGTGTGTAGATAAAGTAATGTATGCAACTCCACATAATTAGGCCTTAAAACACTCGTGTGATCCTATAATGAAACTCAGCTTCGCCTCGTTTCATAAAAACACACTCGTGTTTTAAGGACCCTCATTATGTAGCAGTTGCATAAACTACAATTTTAGTGTCGGTACTTCTTTTTTACCGTATAAAACTAGTGTATTTTCCTACGTATCACACAGAGGTCAAAATCGTCTAATTGTATCTTCTTTTTTATTTCCGATTTGTTTTTCTTTGGCAACCTAAAACCTGAGGAGGAACGACCTTCTGTCGTAATTCGCGTAATTGATGACTTCGATATACCTAGAACGTTTATTAATAACTATAATTACTGCTTATTTTTTACTACGGGTCAAAACCAGAACCGATTCATGATAACCAGACTAAAATGACATCTTGACTTGTCTACAACGTTTACCTGTTAGCTCTGATGTTAATTTGGAAAGGTTTTGTAGCGAAATAGTTTCATTCCCCAAGCGTTTTTTTTTCAGTAGTTTATTATAAACATTATTTCCAATGATCCGTTGTTGACCACGAATTGTTTTGGGCATTTTTTATGTTTGTTCAAAGAAACCGCCACAGTGACACTGACAATCATTAAAATTATTGCCAGTGTAAGAAATTTGTTCCAATGAAATTCCGCAACACGGCGAGTAGTCATATATTTCTGGTCTGGCTTTAGATTGGTTCAGCGGTTTTCCCTTGAAGAAGTAACAAACAGACAGACAGAGAGACAGAGTTACATTCGCATTTATAATATTAGTTAAGATGTACTCTATGGTCGCAATCTTTCTGTCAGGCTGTCAGGCCGCTTATTTACATTCAGCGCCATCTATCTTGCTTGGGCGACAACATTTAACGGCCGAATAGAGTTGGGTCTTTAAAGGGAGCGCTCCGATCTCGTTTAATCGGTGAAAGGAACTAGTTCGGACTTTTAGTGCCTTTAGTTCAGTAGTTCAGTGAACGAGTTGGAACTGTTTTGATCTGTGAAGGACACGGAACGGAATGATAGTTGTCCATCTCACTCCCACTTGCTCTAGAGACACTTTGAACGAGCGCTATTTATCTCGCTCCTCGGTTTCGGTCACTCTCACCGCTCCGTTCCGCTCAAGCGATTCATTCACTCCACTCCTCTACCTACTGAACTAAAGGAGCGAAGACCGATTCAAATCGTGCGAAAGGATTTAGTTCCTTTCGGTCCGAGAGGGGAATTCATTCCTAACAGTTCTTAGTTCCTGACCGACTTAAGCCTACGGCCGAATAGCCTAGTGGTTAGAGACCCTAACTACGAAGCTTGAGGTCTTGGGTTCAAATCCCGGTCGGGGCAGATGTTTGTATGATGAATATGAATGTTTGTTCTCAGGTCTTGGGTGTTTAATTTGTATATAAGTATGTATTTATCTATATAAGTATGTTTATCCGTTGTCTGGTACCCATAGTACAGGCTTTGCCTAGTTTGGGACTAGGTCAATTGGTGTCAAATTGTCCCATGATATTTATTTATTTATTATTTATTTTTATTTAGCTAGGTTGTAGCACATTGGTACCGCTGTTTTGTTATTATTTGACCCGATGGCTGCGGCCTTGGCACCATCTAGAAATTGCCTGAATTTTAAGGTAACTACGGGGAACGATTCGAAGTATGGGCTTTGTCACTCAGTTTACTTCCATCCTCCTTGGTATATATCTTGATTTTATGCGTGTACATGCGTACATGTGAGTCGGTATGTCCACCAAGGTATAGGCACGTACTACATTCGCAATGACCATCGATTCCCGCTATCGATTCTCTAGATTGCATTGTGTAGTGTGTGATAACGCGCGACCCGTATTCCGTATACCATGTACACGGATTATCAGGTCGTACATTATTAGGGTGTATAATATTCGTACCTTATTATCAACACGCACACAAAATCAAATGACATTTTGACTATTTTGAATTTGAATTTTGAATTGGTATGGTGTTGTGATTGTGTAGTAAATTTGTTCGTTTTGTTCGCTTTCAAACACATAAAAAAATCATTAATATGAATGCTTTGTTAAGCTATGGTACATCTTCCTCAAGTGAATCCGATGGAGAAAATGAAGACATTCCAGATGAGAAGTGTGTCTTCTGATACTGCTTTCAGTTATACCGTACTTCTGCAAAATATTACATGAATATGCAACTTTTATAATCTTCGCCTTTCGCATGCATTCTGTCTGCTTTACAATGGTTATATTTTCAGAAGCCTAGGTTAAACTAAATTAATTGCTTATAATTTTTAGGCCCACCGAAGATGCATCAAAGCCGAAACTACCCAAACCAGCCCTCGGAGAGAGTTCTCTTCAGACATCAGTTTTCTCCAACCCGTTTGCTGCAGCCGAACAAGCCAAAGCAGCAATATTGGAGAAGCATGTCAAAATGGTATATGTTGACTTTCTATTACCTTACCTTACAGTTGAGAAAGACCAGTGGCATACTGTTTTGGTAGCCACTTTCTTAAACCTATTTGACCAATTTTCAAGATTGTTAATGTCTAAATAATAAAGCCCCTCTGCCAGCTAAACAAAACTAATTAAAGTAGAAAACACTATCTGGGCTGATTTATAAAGCTACCTACAAGTTAAAATTTACAAGCGGAAGTCTCATTCTATCACCTTTTGTTAGAAAGAAACATCTGCTTGTAAATTGTAACTTGTAGCTTTATAAAACAGTCCTGCTGTTGTTACTTATAGTTTTATTTTAGTAAATTTTATTGTAAATTGTTCCTGCTTTAAATATAATCACAGAACAGGTATTGACTGTAGGAAAGTTTTGTATCAAATTGTGCATACAATCGTCAAGTACATAGGCCATGACTGTTAAGGTTCCAGGCAAAGACAACACCCAGATGATAAACGGCAAGAAGATATGCTGGAACTACAGGAAAGGAAGGTGTCGCTTCGGACACAACTGCAAGTATGCACATGATTCTGACATTCAGAAGACTACGGAGGAGCTTAATGCTGAAAAACAGGTATGCCTGTTTGATTCTAGTCTTGGTCTTGAATGCCTTACAGAATTACAGATTATGTTAGACAACTATTGTAAGGGGCTATCCATAAATTATGGCCCACCAACTTTGGAAATTTTGTCCCCCACTGTTACACGTTTTACTATGAAATTCGTCAAAGTTTTGTTTGAGTGTCATAAATCACTAGACTCTTCCGAAAAGTGTGACATAATTTATGGAAAGTATCTTTAACCTCTCTTACATGGGAAGTAAAAATAAAAATTGCATTCAATTCTCTTCTATTTTAAAAATTTATTTATATTGAAGATTGAAATAAAAATAGAAAAGATAACCTTAAATTAGGACTGATCTGTGTCTAAGTGTACAAACTAAAATACAAACCATGCCTTATTCCTTTGGGGTCCTTGGGTAAAAGTGCTCATTATATTCAAAGATAAACATTATTTTTTTACATTTTCAATTTTATACTTATTATTATTCAATATACAAAAAACAGTCAAGAAACAGTAACCTAGCCATTAACAGTAGCCTGATTGTTTTTCGTTGGTGCAGACGAATAATGTCCTAAATCTGGAAAATGCCATAAATATAGAATTAATGTAAATATTTCTGATGAAAATACAAAGAGAACTATAAATCTGGCATTGATCAGTGCTAAGCAGGTGCTGTCCTACAGGAATTAATTAAAACTACCTAAAGCATTTCTTTTTTCTTCAGAAACTAAAAACAGTTGTCTGTGAAGGCTCAGGGACAATGACTTCAGCACCACCGCCACAAGTCATTGTGGATGCTACTGAAGAAGACACCTGGGAGGCAGGTTCAGATCGAAAAAAGCTCAAAAGGCCTGGACTCAGCCAAGGCCTAGTGCCAGGGAAAAAGGTCATAAAAATGTACAAAGAACAGAAAATGAAAGAGGGAATTAAAAGATCATAGTGAAATTTGGTTTTCATTTAATTCTTCAGACAACTTGCTAGTTTACTTTTCACAAAGAGCTTTCAAAGGTCTTTTATTGTTGTCCTGTGCATTTTTTTGCTTAACTTTCATCTTCAAAATTTACTTACTATGCGAACTATCTTGCCAAATAAAAAATTGGTTCAGTCATTGTCCTGAAGATATAAGTAACTTAACGCAATTTATGTATGTATTTGCCGCAGTCATATTAACACATTTGTAGTCTCCGTAGTTGTGTTTGACTTTGGTTTGAAATACTTACTATGGATGTTGCATGGTGCAAATGTATACCAGATACCACACAAAAGACTAACGGAAACAGCATAGTACATTTTTATAACATCATAGGCTCAAATAAAAGAAGCTTCAAATTGCATTTTTCTTTATTAAGAAGGTAAAATGCAGATAGATTTGCAATTTAGAGATTTTACACCCAAAAAGCATGTAACATACAATTCACTTGGCATTTGATTTTAAAGCCAATGATACTGATTTAATAGGTAGTAATACATCAGTCATTAAATTACACGGCACAGCCATTTATAATGCTAACCCTGGCCCGCGGCCAACGCGCCTAGCATCGGGACTGAGGAAATTATTTATTATCCATTGCAATTAATACTTAATAAAAGTACTTAGTTACCACTACTGACGGCTTTAAATTACTTTTGAAGTGGTTAAACGATCTTTCTGAAAACAAAAATATTTAGACTTTTAGACAACATCAATTATTACTACGCCACACAACAGTAACCCTTGTCTTTCACAAAAATAAATAGTCTAGCACAAGAATTTCATTTCTAAAAGGCCACTATAATTATTAGGGGTGGTTTATTTGTACATCATAATCTGGCTGGTATGAAACTGTTGTTTCACATTGGACCCCTAAACAATTCGAAGTAAACAATCTACAGTCACGCCACAACATCAAGACATGTAAATTTTACTAGTTCATCTAAAAAATAAAAGTTAATGTGGTGTTTTGATACCATTTAAAATTTCACATTTCATTCGAGATGCTTTTCAATAAGCCTTAAAATAAATAAAAAATGCTATCTTGCGGTAAAGTAAAAGGTAAAGTAAATCTTAGAATACTTCACAATAATCTAAAACTGCAATAATACTAAACCAGTAATATTATTGCAAGGTGGTGTACAGTCTCCATACAAACATACATAATGTGGTGCACATACAATCGTCAACGTCAATCTATGGCTAGTAAATTATTGCTTCCTGTATCAGTATTAGTCATGTGTGAATAAATCATGTACATATTAATATAACTATATTTCGATATGTTTGTATGGAGATAAAAACACCTTAAGTACTATACTTCCATATTACAGTTGATTCCAACACGAAATACATACAAATATACAACTCGGTGTAAAGGCACAAACAATATGAAACAGTTAAGCTATGTCTTAAGTATCCTGATTAATCACTTTAAGTGCATTCGGTATTTCATGATACATTGTTTTATAAAAAATAGTTTCATTTGGCAATTTATACAATTACAAATTCATAATCATAAACCAATAAGTACAACTTTATACAGCATTTTCTTCGGTTTTGATATCATATAAATCCTAAGTACCTTCCGTCCGTAAAGAATTTAGACAGTGTTATGAGAAGTAGTAAAATTTTAAGTTACCTTTACCTAGAATACGAAGGTAAACGTTTGTTTATATCTTAAGAGCGACCTTTTTAGGAATCTTTGGTGACGGGAGATCCATGGCGTTGCCGGCAAGCGCGGCGAAGGCGGCGTCGAGGTGCGCGAGCGGCTTGTTGGCGGCGCCGTGGCCGTTCGCTTTGTCGCCGAACCCGTTGAATTTCGCCCCACCGTGTCCGTTTAACTTTTCACCACCGTGCCCATTGACCTTACACGCGTGACCATTGACCTTATCACCGGCGTGACCGTTCAGTTGGTCTCCGCCGTGACCGTTCAGTTTGTCACCGCCGTGACCGTTCAACGACCTTTTAGCCTGCCCTGATAAACCAAAAGAAAATCACATTTAACCCCTCGCACTATCACCTCGACACTGGCGGAATCGTGTTAGTAATTTCGCATCGTACACTACACTACGGTTATAATGAAATAACTCACGGTAGTTTATGTTAAAAATACACTACAGTTTCTATAAATTAATATCTTGATTTGTTAGTAGTGGAGTTAGAAGTGGAGTCCGTATTAGTGGAACCTTCGGTCGAATTTATATCAGAGTACTTAGGTCCCAGAATAACAGCTCCCGAATCTGTAAAATTACGCTTCTTTAATATTTCAGGGGTTGCTATTTCTGGCTGACTTGTACAACGGTCACTAGCACGACAGTCATCACTACAGTGCGAGACATCGAAAAAGTGCCACTAAAATACAAATTATGAATGAGGGAAGGTTGGATATTTGTCTATTTATCTAATAGTCTACGAACTAGGCTAGTCTATCACAATTACGCCAGTGTTACAATTTTATAAAATATCGATCATGCAGAAAAGACATATCTGAGTTTAGACTGAAGATCTATTATAAAAACATCCCAAATCTTTACAAGCAAAAGTTTTAGCCATAATACATACCACGTTTTTGATATTAGTAAAGAGCGAAATCGTGAAAGGGTAAGTCAATTATTTAAATAACAGTTTCATAGGTATATGATTAATTTAAATACCAAAATTATAAGTTATGGCATAAGAATAAATAATAACATAGTAGAACGGGAACTCCCGCTCCGGATGGGCTCACTGTCGCCGCACGCGCGGTTGGTTGTTTATAATTTGGTTGTAATAGTTTTACGTGAGCCTGTATGCATTTTATTTTATATTTGTAGATAAGTAATACTTACTTAAATCACCTTAAATGGCTTCATTTAATGGCACTTATAATAACTTCTTATTTAGAAGTGTCTATAATATGTAGACCTTCGTAGTGATTTATAAACCTCATATTTTGTAAAACTAGAATAAAAATAATGATTTCAAAGTAAAGAAAAACTTATATTTTAGCGATATTATCTTTAGACGTAATCAACATTTAACAGCAATCAACCCTAGCAACACGCCTTGACGACAGAGGGGTGTAACGACGTAGGGGAAGTAGGTATATAAATGGCGGCGTTTTGGACTCTGTCAAAAGAGATTCCGTTCTACTATGTTATTATTTATTCTTATGGTTATGGGCATAACAAATTTGTTTAACTGTGGTTTGAAATATGTAAATATTGATGAATTGATTAAATATGAGTCCTCAATACAGACGAGCTTACGAAGGATGCGCAAATTCAACAACACTAAGTTAGCATTTTGTACGATATTTAAGCACATTGACAACTTACCCTGGCACTCAGTGCCCGCGTCTTTTTGTCCCGCATAGTACCTTTTTGAGGTCTTCCAGTCTTCCTTCAGTGACAGATTGTACATAGAGAAAGCCGGATCTCCGGTAACTTCCCGCTCAATAGTCAGGAACTTCGGGAGTGACGCTAACAGCGAGTCTTGGTCGTACGTAGCGCTATACGTTTCTAGAAGGACTAAGCCTCGGCACCTGCAATATTAAGACGATATAAACAACTAAAACCAACTTCTAATTTATTCCATCGAAAAGTACTAAAATGCCTAAAAACTCTACCATACTATTTCTACTTTCAAATCAAGCCCATGCCAATTACCTGAATAAGCGGAGCCGCTATTACTTTTGTTCGATGACGTAAATAATAAGACTCTAAACAACAACACTTTTATTGTCATTAACGGAGAGATGACCTATTTAATATAAGTTCTTAGACATAACATAATACTTCACAGAGAGATGAGAACGACATATCACCTGGGATGAGTAGGCTGCCTGTACAGATCCAGCTGGTAATACTGGTTGTTGTAGATGAAGCAGCGGCGTTTCTTGAAGATTGTGAAGTGAGCATCGTCGCGTTGTGGGAGCATGTTCAAGTAATCTCTGTGCGAGAGTTGAGTCCGGACCTCCACGGACTGTCCATTACTGGGATGGAACTTGCGAAGCGTGTGAATGTACGACCAGTGGCCTTTTTGTCCACGCTTCCGCAGCCTGACTTGGGCTTTCCGCAAGTCGCTCTGCAGGTAATTATGAACGACATCGAAGTCTTGGAAGGGGGGGAATTCGGAGTCCGGAGGAAGAGGCGTCTTGACGAGGAACTTGCGCTTCTTCGAGTTGACGTTGAGTCGGTCGCCAGTCTCGATGCCGATCTTTTGGCAGACGCAGGCGATGAGCCGGTTCATCTTTTTGTCGAAGTCTGTGGAGTTGTCGATCACGTCGAAGTACGGATGGCCGACCCAAGCGGCGGCCGCGTTATAGTCCAACTCCCGCGCGAGCTCCACGCCCTCGGAGCGGCATGCGTGGTCCTGTCGACAACATACATTGTTTACAATTTGCATTTTTTAAATAATGGGTAACTGCGTGGACATTGCAGTTTATAGTATCCTTATTTCAACCTTGAATGGATACATGATCATGATAGATTTTATCTGACACGTGATTATCGGCGGAACCGTCGATAAGACATTTTATCTAACGCACGGAAATGGCCATAAGCCAACTATACGTCAATGTCAAAACGGTATGGAAAAATTGCTTGCATTTTCTCAAACGAATTGTCGTGGCTTGAATCATACGACTCTGGGATATGTAAGATATTCGAATGCCTAATTCATCACGGATTATAACAGGTATTGACGGTTTGATAATGTTATCAAGTTTTGCAATTTCATTCAGTGAGTCGTTATTACGTGCAAATAAATACATATGTACTAGTAATCATTAATTATGTCAGATTCTTTAATCATTATTAGTAAACAGTAAACACACGGCTAGTAATTAATTGGTTCGATAAGAAAACACTAATATACCCCACACAGGGTTACACCAGATCGACTGTATCAGTAATATTCACCAGTCATTACAATTATCACTAATCCCCAATTTAGTAGATAACTAAGCTTGATTGTGGGTATTAGACAACCAATATTCCTATGATAAAACTAGAAGTTTTGTGCTGTGCCATACTCAAGTTTATGATAGTGATACTACTGAGATATCATAAAGGGGTAGAGAACAAAATAGCATTAAAAACATATTAAAAGTATCATTATATTCCTGCCAAATCAGCTAATTTTGTCTATTCAGGAAAATCGTGACAAGACTGTCTCATTTTAACCCAACGAGGGGTGAGGGCGGAGCTGAATATGGCCTCGTCGTCGTATTAGGAAGTCCAGTGTCTGGGATTGTACTTAGTCTTATCCTGACGGTCAGTCCTAACATCGGTCGTCGACGCATTTAGTGTTGCTTTGACAGATCGGGGCCTGCGTAATGGACGACAGCCCCCTTTACTACGAAAATCGAAGTTTGTATCGTATCGTCCCGCTCACTCTCGTGTTAAATAATATTAGCTTGAGAGGGACGGCACGATACGAACTTCGAATTTTGCACGTCGTAGACGGGGGGCAGACGTCAGGATTTACCGTCAGGATGAAATTGCTAGAGGTTGCAAACCTTCCTAGTTGAATAAACTGTATCATGTGGACCATTGATTGGAATATCCTAGTAACGCTTGTCTTTTGTACATTATATGTATTGCCCTGACATGGTTTTATATAATTAATGGTTTTCTTGTTTACAAGAACGTTGATTAATGTTTAATCTGGTACAGCCTGAATGAGAACTATTAGAGATGCGGTTCCACCGACAAGAGCGCGATTCTTAACCTTAAGTACTTTATGGTCTTACCTCAGTAGAATAGAAGTCTTCGGCTCCGTTGGCAGCTGACACCATGTGCACGATGTGGTTATATCGGTTGTCACGCAACTCTACACTATTCCACCCGTTAGCACTCAGCATCGCCTCCCAAACCTCCTTTGATATAACTGGAAATAAGATTGTGGTTGCTTAATTTATGTCTTGGAGCTATTTTTATAGGATGGTCCATAAAGAGTTTGTTATATGGCTCCGCGAAATCAGTAAAAATCTACACAACACGACCTACAAATATATTATTTTCGGGCGAAAACCTCATCTAACGCCATTCTAAAACCTAGACCGCATCGTGACATAAGCCATCTGTAGGTCTAGCACAACTCACAGTGCGACTTCTATCTATCTCGCGCGAGAACAACTGCCCGTTCTTTTCTGTCACTCAGAATGCAACGGGACGGGTAATATAATTTCGCGCGACAAACAAAGTAGCAGTCGTGCATCTTTACTGACTGATGGGTCACTAACTAACTTTTAATTTCTAAAGGCGTCTTAATTCGAAACGTTTAAAGATTTCACGTAACGACGTAAACAATTAACAACTGAAATTTAGCTTTAAAATCGCAGCAGTCCTTTTACCACAATGCGATAAGCAAATTAAGTACGACGTTCTACAGGAACGTCATAGTTATTTTATTTTTATTTATTAACACAAAAACTCGAGACAATCTTATTTTATGTAAATCTCAAGGCAAGATTAGTTTGATTTATTTTATTTAAGTATGGTTTAGTCCTAGTTTATTATGGAAAACTACCATTTATTGTTATGGAGGTCGGTGTCTCCTGACACAAGCATATTTTTGCTTAATAGGAGGCTCCAACCTAGTCTGTTTAACCCTGTCAAAAAACCCAAATAAACTTTTCATTTTAATTTCATTTAATTTTTACCCATAAATTAGGTAAACACGTAGCGCAGTTCCTTAGGTCAATAAAGCCCCTAAGTTGAAGTTGTTGTTATCACGACTGACGTTTTGTGTGGTTATGGTAACTGGTTCAGCAATTCAGCACTAGTGATTGTTGCTTGTAGACAAATGTAAATATTATTCAGCCAATTAATATCAAGATTCTGCTAATCTGCGCATAAGTAATGACAAGACAATATTCGTAATCACGCGGGAGACACATGCTAGTTTTTATGTAGAAGTATGTTATTGTACATCAAATCTTGTTTAGAGCTGTTTCATGTGTCAGTAAGCTCATCAATCTCATCATACAGCCACCTCTCTACCCGTTTCAAAGATTTATTATGGAGGCTTAGCACTTACATGCACTAGCATCCATGGCTCCTCGGTCGCAGATGATCAAGCAGTTCCGGTTACACGTCCTGCCGAGTTCGAAGAAAGTGTTCTCAATCTGAACCATGGTCTTCAGCAGATTTTCTTGGAATTTCGTCGCTGTAACAATTAAAATGCATAATTTTATAAAGAGGGAAAACGGGTTGGTTCAACTTATCGTGACGTTGAAAGACGCTGAGATATTTAGGTCGTTTCGGTCACTTTAAGACTTTGTTTTAAGCGCTAGAGTAATTAGAACACGCTAATAGTTTGAATAAAAGGCAAAACACCATGTGTTTGAAATGCGGCCATTACAATGAGCTAAAGATGGAATATTCTTGCCAAGATAACACACACCATACAGCGCATAGCTGGTTTCCACTCTCTTTAGCGAACTAGTACGAAGAATAGACCGGCGTGAAAATGGCTAATGGAAGCAAAAATATGTAACGTGAGAATGTTGATAAACTTTATCTAATTGGCTTGCTGTGTTGGATACATAACGTAATTAGAAGATTGTGGGTCTTATTACTACTGTAATATTATCCAATTGGTTAGAAAATTGCGGAAATAGTCAAGTTTAAAATAACGTGCGAGACAATTATTTGTGGAATTAACAGTAACACGACTACTGACCCATATGTCAGTCGAACAGCCGCGTATATTGCAGATAAGTGTCAAAGATAAAATTTAAATATTATATAACCGTGTTATACCGCGTTAACCGTGTAATATTTTATTGTTATTTGTTAGCAAGACGTAGCCTTTAGTAGAGATAGAACAGAAGTGAATATTCAGGACCTAGTAAAGCCTTCCAAAAGTACACTATGATTGCGCTGACAAATGGAATAGTCAAACTACTTATTAGTTAAAAAAATTCAAAAATGTAATGAGAGCCGGTCATTATCGCGTAAGGCTTTAATGGTGTTTTAAACTATTTTGTATTTATATTCACCTTGTTTTGATTATTACCTAAAAGATTAAACGAAAACTACATGTAACCTCATCAAACAGCATAGAATCCCGGGTTTTTCTCAGCTAAATGGCAAAGGTTTCGCAATGAAATCATACAGAGCATTTATTTATACAAAAACCACGTGCGCGGTCGCCACAATACGCGCACGTGACGTAACGCCGGCGCACGCGCGACGCGGAACACATTATTACCTACAAATCATTGTTAACGACTAACGCAGACGCACGGTGGGGTGCAAGCAATATCGCTAATGCCAAATATCACTAGCGATCGGCACGATATCGCATACGAACTTTGTTTAATTAGCAACGCGCGACGCGAGAGTCGTCATTTAGCAGCTTGATGAATTGTGTTACATCACATTTCATTTCAGTATCGATCGTGATAAATAAATACGGAAAGGACCGTGATCTGATCTTGAGATTTCCAATCATATTTGTATCTTTATATTACCTATATAAACTAATCCAACAGAAATTCTGATTGTGAAATGAAATTCCGCAATTCCAACCCAACGTAGCGGTGTTTTGTCTACTGAACTGACATCCTTAAATGGGAGCTAGTGAGTAATATTCTCGACCTCTAAATATACAGATCGGCGTCAGAAATACATCAACATCATCCATCCGCACTTAAGTCACCTGCGAGCGCTGGCTTGATATACGAATTTCTGACGCTCGATCATTGGATTTCCCAGCCAATTCGGAAGTAAAAAAAACTTAAGCTCGGTATTTGCAGCGCGTTAATTAGTTAAAAATAAATGCAAATTTTGGAGTGGGACTCATTCATAAAGTGGAAAACCTCCAACGTTGACACCATCTACTTTGCATACCTACTTCTAATTCAGGAGTCCTATTTCTAAATCGTTGTAGTAACAACGTCTAATGATTACCCGTACGTACTGGTTACAAGTCAAGTACTTAATTGAAAATCTCGAGAGATCTTGTTTCAGTAAGACGATTCCGATTTCAGCTCGTCACCAAGTGCGAAGTGTTTCCTTATGGTTCGCGTGATGGCTTGTCACCATGCCAATGTGTACATGTATATTACATAGGTACGTTGGTGCTTATTTATACAGTACTGGATATATGGCGTAATGACTGGTTCTGACATGACAGAGGTGGATTTAGATGACTGTTAATGAAAGGATGTGTCCGCAACGCCTCATTAACATCACAGAAAAATCGTAAAGCGTTGAAATAAAATCAGGCAGCATTTGGCAGTTGTGACATGACAGTAAAACTCATTAGAAACCTTTTAGTAAATCAAAGAAATGAATATTCATACAGTCATGTGCGTCGTAGGCTGTTTGTTTTTGTTTCATTAAAAGATTATCTTCTGCTGATAGTAGGGCCGGAAAGTATAGTCGCTAAAAAACTTGCATTTGTCTTAGGAAAATATACCGTAGACATGTGTCGAAATATTCTGATTGTCATATGACACGCTTGAAGGTTGACGAATTATTTTGAGCACTATTCGTTATATTTTCAAATCGGTCCGAGCCTGGGAGACGAGGCGGCCGTGAGTCTCGTGAGTCTCGTCGGGTTTTATTTTCTGCCACCTTGCCAATGAACTCGCGAACAGACCAATATTGATAATCAGGTTATATAATTGGATAATAATATTTTTTAGCCATCATAATGGTCTAGCAATGTACAGTCAGCAGCAGAAGTAGCTAAGCAACCAAGCACGGCAATCCAAGATACGGGACATTAAAACGACGCTATTATATCGGATGTGCAAAAAATTGTAATGATACTAGAGTAAAACATAAAAAAAGAACAAGAGAGCTCTGAGCCATGACGACGGACGTCAGCTGCGCAGTTTCAAGGAGAGATTTACGAGGCATTGAAAATGTGTTCCTAACATTTTATTTACATGCCACGACTATTAATCGAATGAAATGGTTGTAAAATCTTTCTACAATGTATTTTACACGAAGAGTTTTCGATTCATAAATATTTTAAGCCAGCATTATAATTTCAAGTTATTCACAGAAGCAAGGTTTAAAGACGGAGATTTGCATGAATTTATAGTTCTTTCTTGAAAATCCTAAAACCATATGACCCGTTTATCTATGGACGTAAAGTATACACGCGTCACCACATTATATTATATCTGAAGCACAATATCAACATTGACAATGTGGTTTGATAACGCGGCCGTGAACTTTTTCAGGCATCAGCCATTGTTACAATATGTATAATGTTAAAATAATAATAATTTATATTAATAATTATTTAATTTATTTATTTATGTTGTATCACAATAGTATAAACCGGAAATGCGTCTAAATAAAATGGAAAAAGTGTAATTAAATGTTAAATGCAATGGGCGGAAGGAGTCACAAAATTTAATTAAGTACTTATACTTCTCTTGACATTTCGAAGGCTTTTTCCAGCAATGTCTGAAGGAAAATACAATTTCCTACCTCCATTACAAGTTTTCCTGTTAAAGAAAACGATCTGATTATTTTAATTAAATTAATCGAAGCTTGCCAATATTGAAATTCCGGGCCAATGCAAATTCCGTTCTAAAACTGTATTGTTTCAGAAAAGGCAAAATTATACAGCGAGATTTTAGGAAGCCGGGCTTTGATACAATTGCTTATTTAATGTCGTGTTTTGAGTTTTGAGACATACATAATTCTATTTTCTTATTTTTCTTTGCTACACGAAAGTGTATCAGGATCGAAACCCAGACAAGGTCAAAATAAACTACGAAAAATAAGGTTGTTTTAGGACAAAGCTAGTGTTGTGAGTTATTGATGTGCTATGCTAGATTCTGAAAGGTCGAACGCGTTACTTTCATACGAAGGTCGAGGCTATATGAAAGTTTTACGACTAGGTATGTAGGTATATGGGTATCGCGTTGTACTAACTTGTACACAAACAAACTCCATTACCAGATAGGAGGGCAGTCGCGTCGTCAAAGTAATAATGCTGAAATATTATGATTATGACACCAGCGGGTAACAACTTGGATTTTATTTATTTCGTGGCCGGTAGGCCGGTACAAACCGGATCGAAGTCGAGACCAGGACCTGTTTTATAAAGCTACAAGTTATAAGCGGAAGTCTCATTCTATCACCTTTTGTCAGAAAGAGACTTCCGCTTGTAAATTGTAACTTGTATCTTTATAAAACACGGCCCAGGGGTCACCTGCTATCTCCTGTTTGTATTATCTGTACGTGAGTTAAAGATAAACGATAACCGAAGAATGAAAACGAAAAAATATTCACCGAGCACGAAGCCATAATCAAGTTGAACGTAAATCAGGACTCGGAAAGGATAGTTGCAATAAAACGAATACTAAAACATTCGGACGCAGATGGAAGGAAACGAGACAATTTATTCAAACATCGCGTGCTTTGCTTCCGTTGTAGTCGAATTATTGTAAACTGTCGTGCGCTGTTCAGTTCATCTATTACCGCAGGTAAATTACAATGACTAAGCTGGTTGGCCTTGCCTTATTCAAACATAAACTTTGGGGTAATTTAATAGAGTTGAACGTTTGTTACTCATCATCATTAACTTAAGGGCTCGATTAATCTATTTTTATTTTATTCATTGCGGCAGCAGTGAAAATGTCGAACTGCAAGACGAACGGCGATGGTTTAAAAATTTCGTCTGTATACTGAACTCTGAATGAAACAAAATTTGTCCAGACAAAGGCCCGACAAATATTCGTGAAATACCTATGTATAATTAGAGCATTTTGGCAAAGCGCCTGTGGACATTGCCCTGCGTTACACGCCCCCGATGACGTAAAACTTTCGAGACGCTTTTACAAAGTATCCGTAATTAACGATAAATAATAGGCCAGCAGCCGATCATAAGTTATTGTAGATAAATATAGGCACGTGAAAAAATGCATTGTTCGAGCGTAACGCATGACTTACTGTAACGAGATTACACCTATGCGTTTCTAATCTTGCACAAAAATGGTGGTAATAATCTACAATGACTTTACTAATAGTGAACTAATTATACCACGTGCCCGTCTACAGCTGAGAACAAAAGCGTCGTTTTATGATGATGACAGACGTAATGAGCGATTGGACACCGATCCCGAGCCGATGCGATGCCAAATCGGATGCGATGTCGGATTTTGATCGCGGGGTCTTGATTACCGTGTTATAGCGTTACCAGGTCATTGTTTAGCTCATTACGGGTCCAACTCACCGCTATTACCCTGGGTAGCCAAAGCGACGGCAGCCGCGGTGCAACGTTTGCAATCCGTCTGGCATACATCGTCTGTAACACTTTGAGACTCTACAACAACCTTTAAAATCAAATGAGACATAGATTTTCTTCGAGCGTAATCCGCCATGACACGGATTTCATTATAAAACGCTGTGGCAGTAAAAACATCTCAGGAATCGAGTGCAAGGTCCCTTAACTGTATCAGTGTAGATTGCACAATAGATATCATGTTGAAAAGGTAAATGTTTTGTCAGTAACAATACAAATCGATTCTTTTGTTATACTGATTGACCACGTTTTCATTTTGTTAAGTTCTATGTGCCGACTTTGCAACCTTCATTACTTCATCCATTTTCATGTCACTGACCCTTATTAAAATTATGCATTAATGGTCTTTCTCAATATATTGTTATTGTTACCTTTGTCATTAAGTACATTTATTAGGACCTTGCCTTTATCAAGAATTTCGAAGGCCATCGGCTATAACTTTCGACAAACAGAAAACAATTTATACCTATGACAACATTAATTTCAATTACATTCATGTGTTATTATAACGTTACCGCAGAAAATCTGAGCAGAAGTTTATATTGTTGTGGAAATTTCAGATACGTAAGCGAACGTCACAATGCGACAAGCCAGATCTTTACACAAAGCCTAAATATACTGTGAAAGATAAAGCACAAACAGAACTATTCACTGATAGAAACGGATAATTAACAATGGAAAAATGCAGATTTTGCAAAATGATATTTACATGTAAAGGAATACAAATCAAGCAAGCAACTATATAAAAAAATAAAAATTCTGCAATCATTCGTTCTCCTTCGCAACATTCAATGATTGTCAAGAACCTTTACTGAAAAACAGTTGAGTGCACATAAATTTCGTTACAGTCAAGTTCTCCAATATCTGTACAGCGAACCGTTCAAAAATATCTATACACAGACTCTATTGCCAGTCACATAAGGTCCATGTTTAGATATTTATGAACATTTGGCTGTTCAGATATTGGAGAACTCGACTGTACATAAAACGATCTAATCACAATGTACCTATCTGATCTAATGTAACGTATGCATGCAACGTTTGTATTACAAGATTATCCAAGTGGAATCGATGACGTTTAAAAGCACTGCATCGTAAAAATACCGCCTGGTTGGAAAACCTATTCCCATAATAAGTTTATGGGGCGATGAGCGTGAACCGAGGGGGCGGGGAGGTGAACAATGCAAATAAGAGGAAGTTTTCGATTAATAACCACTTTTGATGTGTTTCAACTCTCAAACGCGAAAGAACTGAAATTCAGATAGCGGTAGGTTGACATGAAAAATGTACCAATAGGTAACTCAAACAAAATAATTACGAGCACCAACAAAGTTTCTGAATCCATATTAAATTTATGGCACAATTAATCTCATCGTCATTGATCATTGTCCAGTGTCAAAACTGTTATTTTCATGCTTTTACAATAATTAGTACAAAATAGAGTAGGTGATTAATTGCGCCGGTTAGTATATGTTTAATACGAGGTTTTATCCCCAATTAAGTATTAAAACGTAATAGAAATAGGTTTGTGTTATCCTAGACAGTGCCATTTACCGGAATGTTTACGTACAAAGGGTCGATTAATAAGTGTTAAACACTTAATATTAGTAACAACTTTCATCAATATTACAATGAAATCAGTCATTTCGACGTGATTAAAAGCATACCTTAATCTTGCAAACATAATGTATATTGTTTTTTTGGAATAAGATGAAAAATTAACACTATTTAAAATAAATCTTCTATGTTTTGCATTGACGACCACAGCAATTATTATTTTGATTAGTAAGATAAGCTTACGATTGTCTCAGCTAAATACCTGTCATTTTGTAAGCAATTATAGTGCATCCATAAACGGCAACATAATAATTCTAGACTAAATAAAAAGTCACATGAGATGATGAGACCTACTGACCTAGCCCCAACTTAGGCTCGTATTAACATACCATACTTATATGTATAAATGCATACGTAGGTATAGTACATACGTAATTAAACATCCAAAACCCGAGAACAAACATTCGTATTTATCATACAAATATCTGCCCCTACCGCGGAGATCGAACCCGGGACCGCAAGCTTCATGGCGAGGTTCTCAAAACAACTAAATAATAATGGTTGTAAGTATGTAACAACATATTTAGTTTACATAATCCTATGCTTCATAATGACAATGATGAACCAAGCTGAATCAATACGCTGAAGCACATGTTTCGTTCATAGCGCTTTTATCACGTAGTAGCGCCAACCGATTGGTCTCCAAATACTATATCACTGACATTTCAGTGCCCTTAGTGTTAATCAAAAAGCACAAAATACGTCTCGATCGCGTTTGCGTTTCAATAATAAGTGTTAAATAGTACGAGAATTGTTAAACGCAAACGCGATCGAGACGTATTTCTTGGCCTGGTCGGCGATTACACTAGGCACTCAGAGCTCCTAGTGTAATCACCCTGACACTTTAAGCAAACGCGATCGAGACGTATTTTGTACTTTTTGATTACACTAAGGGCACAGATAAGAATGAGTACACCAAAAATGTATTCTTATACGTGACCCGTTTTGTAGCTGCCACGATGCAATCTACTAAGATTAAATCTAATTGCGGAGAATGAACGTAGAAATTAATGACTTTTCTGAGAGAGGCAGTGCAAGAATATTATAAGAAAGAAAAGGAACTCGGGGCCATAACTTCAATAAATTCCAAAACTGTATGTGAATAATAGCAAATTAACTTTACGCTTATTTTAATTTAACGCTTGTTTTCACGCTATAAGATAATAAACAAAGGCCCGAAGTACATTATTTATTTCAGCTGTTCTCAAAACTTGAATTATTTAGAACCATTAGAACTTTAGACAATTGTCAAGCTAAGCTTTTGACTGTTGTTGACTGAGACAGCGGCATTTCAAGCTGCATTAGTTTACAAAAAAAAACCTTACAAAAAAACGTAAAAAAATGCATTTATTTCGGACAACAGAAACTAAAGCCTAAAGTTGCTACTTAGTGCTAGGCCATAAAACTTTAGGCTTTAGTTTCTGTTGTCCGAAATAAATGCATTTTATTTTAGGTTTTTTTTTCTAAAGTTTTTTATGAAGGCGGTTTTACTTTTTTGTTAAAAGATTTTTATTTATTTTTATTTCACAATTTTACGTTGATTTAACATTTTCAGAATTATCCTCCAACTCCTAACCGTTAAGGAGTTGTACCTTCCATCATCAGCTCATCAACATGAGATGATGACTACCAGACGCAAATACTTGAAAAGCTTTAGAAAATATATGAAACACATAATACGTGCCTATAAAATTTGAGGGTTGCCCTCGATTTCCCTGGGATCCCATCATCAGATCATGATTTGGTGACAATGGGACCACCTCAGGAGTATACCCTTTCGAACAAAAAAAGAATTTTGAAAATCGGTCTACAATTGGCGGAGTAATCGATGTATATATACATTTAAAAAAAAAAATACATACAGTGGAACGTAGAACCTCCTCCTTTTTTGAAGTCGGTTAATAAAAATACAATTAATATTTATCAAGAGCATGTGATTGATTATGATTATCTCGCGAGCGCTAAAACAGAAATTATCCAGCATAATAGAATGGTTGCCACATTTTATTTCAAGATACGCCGTGAACGTGACCGTGAATGAGCTAATGCGTCATACACACATGAATACTCACGTGGTGTGGACGTACAGTGAAGCCCCTCGACTATCCAAGTACACCATCACACCAGCTAATTCTATTTTTATAAGGAGATTACCGATAGAAAATGTATTATTCAAAGGGGAGTCGTTGAAGCGTCCTTGGGAGGGTATTGAAGAGATTTCCACTATTGGACTAGGCACGCTCACGCTTAAGTTGGCGCGATGCATTTATTAATTTAAAGTGCCTGGCTGTAATAGTCTAGGCAATAGGCGATGTTTATGTAGGTATCAGCGCAAATAATAATCTTCAAGTGAAATGGTACAGATTACACTAAACATAAACAGCACGAGCGTGGATCGATGACGTGTTATGTTATGATATTATAATCATTGACCTCTCATTAGTCTGCCAGACTGTGATACGACTTTACAGGAAAGTTTTTCTTGTTCTCTAGCCGGAATTGTATTTTTTTTTTTATAAAATACGGGATTAAAACAAGTTTCCACGTATAACGTACATATACGCGATATATTCAATATTGATACTGATACCGTGAACAATCTGATCTCTTTCTCAATTCCAAAGGAAATGACAGTACAGTAAGCCTAACACTATATGTGAAAATAACATATGTTTAAACGAAACCGACATACGCTTATCAAATTATTGTAATTATTTTGTCCTACATCGTTCTGCGAATGATTTTATAAAACCAATCAAAGTTTTGGACCTGACTAAAAATTAAAACTGTAATGGCTCACTGAAGGCCAGGCGTGGATCCTCGCGGCATCAAATCGGCATTAGTGCTGGCAGTCTCGTTCATTAAAGCTAGCTCGAGAGTAAATAAAGACCGCTAGCAGAGCCAGGAACCGAAATAAAACGCTTTGCCGCAAACAATCCCGGCTAATACGAAATCTCTAAAGATTATACGATTCCCGAAATGAAGTCACCGACATATAGACTTTGGCCATCTTCGGCACTTATGACTTGGCAATGCGTGAGATGAAATCGAAACTACGAGGTTAGTGCCGCGATGTATGAATTGCTATCTTATCTCACGAAGGTTATATATAAACTTTTAAAACATTCAAAGCAAAGAATAGCCACGTGTACTGATAGACAATTCCGACTGGAGGTTATCAGGACGGTCCAATAGTACCATAAACAACCTAAAAAGTAGTGTTTGTTAGGTAAACAAAACACTCCGAATAAAAGCATGAGGCGGGTTTGGTTTCGTTCTTGGGCTCTCTAAAGTCATATTTAACCATTTTAACTGCCTTTAACGATTGCCCTCCAGATCGGTGAAGAATTTGTTGTATATTTAGTTAGTAGTTAAGTCCTCCATGAACAGTTCAAAATCTGAGCCCAATGAAATACTACTTACACGTTATCATTAGCTAAATATATTATGACGGAAAATAAACGGGTCAGAATTTCGCAATATAAACGCAATTACCGACTTGGCACAGAGGATGGGTGCTGTCGACCTACCTCACGTGTCAAAACGTCATAGAACAAACAAACTACTTAACATAGTTTTACTTGTCCCATTAACATCTAGTGTGAGTAAAGATATCATGACCATCGTAGACCAATCATAAATATGTTAAGTATCCTTCGGCTAGCTATGGCATATAATTGCGAATTTAGGTAGGTAGCTACACTACACCCCTCTATTATTTCGCAGGTGCTCTAATATTGGTAACCCAAAATTTAATAAAAAATACGCCTCTTCTGATCATAAATTTCATTAGGTTATCCAGTTAGATGATATACCTACATATTATCTATTTATTGAACGCGTTAGGTTATCCAGTTAGATGATATACCTACATATTATCTATTTATTGAACGCGAAACAGGATGACATTGAAAACTTTGACCGAATGACCCGCGAAAAGTTCGAGAATGAAAGTAGATAGGTTCCTATACAAGTACAGATTGTACAGACGTCGGCTATACACTGAGTTATGTATAGATGTTACATACATGTAACAAATCCTTGAAACCTTGCACAAAAATATACCTAGCTGACAACAAGAAGCTTAGACAAAAGTTTTATTCTAATGCTTAATTAGCTTTATTAGTTACATTGTTTGAACCAAATTGATATGATGACGATTGACGACGCAACTGCCGATTATCTATAACAAGTCCAATCTTAATTAATAACATTAGAATAAAACTTTTATCTAGGCTTCTTGTTGTCAGCTATATTTCTGTGTAAGGTTTCAAGGAATTGTTACATCTATGTAACATCTATAGATAACTTAGTGTATAGCCGCCGTGCCCGCCGTCTGTACACTATGTACTTGTATAGGAACCTAACTACTTTGATTCTCGAAAATTAGAGGAATACGGAAGCGACGCGACATTATCATCACACATTGGATAATCATCAACATTCATAACCAACACTATAATAAGTACTATTTGTTGAGCACGGACCTCCTAATCATGACAGAACTTGGGCTGGGCTGAACGTCTGTTGGAACGAGTGCCCCGATCGCATTTGGGATGCGTGCGGTGCGTGTCGTCGTTAAACGGGCAAGCCTCAAAAAACTTTTGTAAGATTATCGTTATCGAGCTCTTCGAATAATTTCCCATGATTAATTATGGAACAAGATTACAATCTCAGAATTTGCTAAAACAGATCTTCGCACCGAGAGGGTCAACGCCCTCGATTTGAATTCCAAATGTCGAAATTTCGCGAATTGTAATGCAGATTTATACAAATGGAGCGAACGTTCGTAACAGGGATGGAGGTTAGGTGAAGGTAGGTCAATGGTCTTTTCTTGGCGATTCCAGCTTTGCGGTTGGTAGGTAGGTACCTACCATTTCGGGGAGACAAGACAATGGCGCGAAAAATCTTGTGATTTATCTTGGCACGAGTAGATAGTAAACAGTGAATCGTAATGTTTCCGGTCGGCTTTTCATATGAAATACCTACCTACCTATTTGGAAGGCATGAGATATTTTTACGCGCGGTTGAGTTCCAAAACCAACAGAAACGTCTCAATAGTATTATTATTATTGTAGGTACGCTATTGGCAAATTACTATCGAATGTTTATTTATAAATAAGAATGTAATGTAGTTACAATAAATTTGTATACCTATCTACCATCTCTTCAATTAAGTATGTAGGTTCAAGGTTCACAAAAGTTTGCAAAATGTTCGTTCTTCTCCAATTTAACTCTTACACTTTAAATCTTTAACATGTCAGAAGAGATCGTCTTTCTAATTAACATTGAAAATATATAGCTAGAAATTAAAAACAAATACATAGATATGGACCTCCACGAAGTAGGTACTTAACACAGGCCGGATTCTTTCGAATGAGGGTCGAGCAGGACTTTACGAATGCTGCGTAACGTTACGGTTATCGTATCGAAATCGAGAAACCTCATACTAAATTTTAGTTCCAAACACGCTCACGGGCGTCCGCTGTTCCAAACGTCATACAAACTCGACGTTTACTATTCGATTTTACGTGACACAGGTTTCGAAAAGTCGTGCTCGACCCTCTGCGTAACGTAATCGAGTAGTAACGTCATCGAGAACTTTAGTTACAAATACGCCCGCTCGTGAGCGTATTCAGAACTAAAATTTTGTATGAGATGAAGTTTCTCGATTTCGATACGATAACGTTACGTTACGCAGGATTCGAATATTCGTACTCAGGCCTCTGATTCTGTCTAATGACAATGACATTTCAGTATGTTTAATTTAAAAATAACATGAAGGCAGTGAAGTAAGTACAAATTAGAGTACCACTTAATCACCACATTTGCTTGGTTAAAGGAATTCAGGACAAGTCGACACTTACGATACGGTATATATTTCAATGAATACCATTGTCCAATATTCACAGTAATACCAACATCAGTGACAATGCGACCGCAATCCAAACAAGCTTAGTGGTTTGTACTGTTCTTGATTTGTTGATCAAGTTCTACCAGTAGGTCTAGCACAACTTATAGTGCGACTTCTATCTCCCGCGAGAACACCTGCCCGTCCTTTTCTGCCACTCAGAATGCAACGGGACGAGTAATATAATCTCGCGCAATAAAGTCGCGGCCAGTCGTGCTAGCCCTGCTGTAGTTGTATAGGAAAACCTCGAAATAAATTGGTTTAAGCCTTCCTGGCCAATATAAAATGGTATATGGTGACAAGAATTTTATACTAAAAGAGCACTAAAAATGAGAAATAAAAACTCACCTTCATCTGGTGTGAGATCCGCAAACTTTACTCCTCCACTGAAAACAAAAGAAATCATAAAATGACAATGTATTAACAAGCCTTATTGAAACTGAATCAAAATAAACTTCATTTTTTTATATTCCCAATTTATTGTAGAAATAAATTAAACATTCTTAAAAAACAGGGGTTGGTTTGAGAATCGGCACCTGTTTGTATGCCCATGGTAGGTATAAAACTCAAAATACAGTAAAGTGAACCATTTATATTGCAGTCCAAATATTCATTTCTCCAGTGTATGCTTGTTTGTTTGGGTTTCAAACTTGAGTTACAGTAAATAATTACTAAAATTTAATGAAGCATCCAGAGTAAAGAATAACTTAAAAAAAAAAAGTCAATGAATGCTTAACTACCATACCAATAAACTATTTAATTATTATTCTAATTGTTATACCACTGGCGGTCCAAGGGGACTCACTGGGGACACAACTCCTCTCCCCCCAAATACTTTAATTGGAAATATGATTAATGATTATGACTGTTGTAATATTATAAGACACCTGTTTATTTTTCTTGTTATATTTAGTACACTACTCAAATCTAATACAAAGTAAACTGTAAAAATTCAACCTCAGACTCTTTTGATTTGCGTTTTTTTTTTCCTGTTTTTATATAACAATGATTGAAGCAATAAGTAGTCACTTTAAAGAGTAAAAACTTCAATTTTGAAACCCAAAGCATATTTCACTTATAGCATGCACCATGTATCAGTTTTGGTGGTTACACTTCGTACCTGAGGAGGACGGTAGCCGTTTCCGGCACCCGGAACACCTGGAAATAAACACAATGTGGAACGACGATCTTATCGGATCCCCAAGCGGAGAAGCCAAAAACCACATAACCTATACAGCGTTGCTATAACAGCATTACAGTTGCACTATTAGACTAAGCATGTGTTAAAAAAATATTATAGTCATTGAATGTTATTTCTTTTATGAAGAGAATGAGATGTGCCAAATATTTACAAATAATAATGTAATTCTATTTGGTTTGTATTTTAACTAAGAGTTTTACAAAAGAGCAAATAAAAATATTTTTTTACATGACTTGTATGTGGCTACAATGTTCAATACTTAATAGTTTTAACTTTATAATGTAGACCAACTGAAGAATATCTAGACAGGATATAAATGAAATGTTTTTTACTATTTGGCACAACTCAGGTTAAAACTTGGAGAAGGGGATTTTATGGACTATGTAAAATAATGCTATTGAATTCTATAAATAACACATTTCTTTCGATAATCTATTTGATAACAAAGACCAATTAAAATTTCTCAAGATAGGTATATGCATTCAAAGATCTATCTAAGTTTTCGAATTTAATATAATATGAAGATAAAATTTGAAAAATCCTCACCTTCCATCCCAAATTCTCGAAGAACGTACATAAACGAGACTGTCCGGTAGTTTTGCCGCCGCAAGGTCCTACAATATTTCAGGAAAAATTATTCGATATTCTTGCAAAGGAGTCCACGTGTTGGTTTCATTAATATTTAAATTATTTAGCATTGTAGATCAAAGCCTTAAGTAAAAAAGGATGTTTTATGGGAAAACAAAATTCATTTAACCTAAAATTAATTTCATACAAAAGGAATGAGAATTTATGATCACAAAACTTACCTCCAGTAAGAACCAGCTTATAAACGATTTTCTGCGCCTGGTTCGCCATTTTATGTAAGCACATTAATACGGATTTAAATTAAATTAAAGGACTATTGTTACTAAACACATAAATATCATAAAAATATTGAATTTACAAAAGTATTAAAAGCCATCACAGTACGACACGCATCGCCTGTCAGGCGTGCGAAAATAAAATGAATGAGACGAGACGTCTGTCTGACCGACGAAAACACAGTGTTGAACGAACTGTGTGAACGAATGAATTTAGTCTATGGTCTAAAAATATATCAAAGACAACTGAACAACTTAATCGATTTTTATAACACCCGAACCCCTACTCCATAGTCCGAAATTCGAAGTTGTATCCGACCCGACCATCCCTCTCCCTTTCGTGTTAACCAATCTTGGCGTGAGGTGAGCGGGACGGTCGGATACGATTAAGAATATAGTCCCTTCGACCATAAAACATTCATACAAACTAAAGCCGGGACTACATGCCGGATTTCAATATTTTATTTTAAGAGTACTATTTTACCTGATGCATGAACTTTGCTTTATGTGGTCTCATGTCATCATGATATTTGTATCATTTTGCCGTATCGACCGTATCGTAGCTCCGTCGCCTAGCACCGACACGTATCATGATCACTCGTTACCATGCACAGTGTGTTTTTCGACCCCAAAAAGTGACATTCTCTTTTTATTAAACAAATCTATTGCTTGTGTCATTACAAATGCGAGACGAGATGTCCAGTGTGCCGATTTATAATATTTTTTCCAAAAATAATTATTAAACTTTGTGTGACCTTCACGAAAGAAAAAGGAAAATTAATTCCTGTAAAAAATCTACAGCCAGTTCATCGTTTAACGTGGCATTGTTTTATGCGGCAATTGAACGCGCATATAAATCCGATTTCATTTGCTCTTAAATGTAAATAGACTCGTCGCAAAAAAACAATTTCTCCGTTTTGGTTTTTATTTTTTATTTCCATTTCTAGGTCGAAGTAGAATCTCTGGATAGGTGGGATAGATTCCTTGTAATGGGTTGTATAACACCTATTTTTTAAATATTCTAAATATGTGATGTGAACGCAAAAAGATCGCGTTTATTTATGTCATACGCGCCGTAAATCTATGTTGCTACTTATCAAATTCCTCAATAAAAATATCTAAGTACCTACATATTTTAAGTTTTACACAAAATTTTGTTTTAGTGCAGATTAGAGATATACTTACAGGGTGCGTTTTGTTTTAATGAACTATCAAGAATTCAGCCTGGGGATTATACATAGTTGCGATTGTGGGTGGTAGGACCTTGTTCGAGGTCCGGATCGCTACCACCATCTTACTCGCTAATCCTGCCGCTAAGCAGCAGTGCTTGCACTTTTGTGTTCCGGTGTGGAGAGTAAGACAGCCGGTCTAATTACGGGCACAAGAGGCATTTCATCTTAGCTCTCTAGGTTGGCAACGCATCTGCGGACCCTCCGTGGTCGCGGGTGTCTACGGGCAGTGTTGATCACTTACCATCAGGTGACCCACTTGCTCGTTTCCTTCCTTGTCGAATAATAAAATATATATATTCTAATTTGTCCTGGGGTTGAGTAAGTCTATATGAAAACCCTTGTCTGCTCACTTATATTTAATCAACCCCTGGCTTCTTGGCGGTTCATTAAAACGCAAGCTTGTATATTTATGACCAGACCCCTATTTCACTATCTTTACAATTGTCAGTTTTATATGACATTCGAACTAGATTTCAAACTCTCTTCAAGTCAGCAGTTGACAACGAATTGTCATTGAAAACTGACAACAGTAAAGTTGGTGAAATAGGGGCCAGGGGCCGTGTTTTATAAAGCTACAAATTACAAGCGGAAGTCTCATTGTATCGCCTTTTGTTAGAAAGAGATTTCCGCTTGTAAATTGTAACTTGTAGCTTTATAAAACACGGCCCTGACTGCACAATTTTTTTTTCTATAAAACTTAAAATATAGTAGATATTCTTTACTCGGTGGCAAGATAAATGTTTAATGAAAAGACTACACCGCAAGTGCGGGCCGAAAATGTTCAAGTTAGAAATAAATAAAATTTAATTGTAGTTACATTTTTTTATGTTTATTAATTATCATACATTTGAAGCAATTCCTTCACATTATCATCTAAGTATGTTAACTATGATTAAGTAATTCCTAAATGATTTAGAGTAATACTACAGACATTATTATCCAATGTTTGACTATTGTCTAGCACAGTTATGGTTACATTAGTGTCTGAGCATATTTCTCTAGTTCTGCTGTCTTGTTCTTTTTCCATAAATAGTACCATCATAGGTATATACTGCCAGTACTTACCGAGACACCGATTTCTTTTCTCAGCAGAAAAAGATTCCTTTACATAGGATGTTTGCTCTCCATTGTCTAAAATGTGAAAAACACAACAGATTTACAATATAAATAATAATAACCATCATTCTAGCCTATAATAGTCCCACGAAAAATCTGCATAAGATATTAATTGGCAACCCAGAAAAATCACGCTCTGGCAATACTTTTTCATGTCACTCAGACATTTCATTAATTAAAAATAATAATGATAGTAGCAATCAAAAGTTGCTGTTTTTTTTTAAATATGGTTCTGTGCATTGGAGGACAATTTTGCTAGTGTTTAGTAGGTTTTGCCATTGTACGGTAAAAAAAATTCTAGCAAACGAAATATGAGAGGTACGAGGGCTGTTTCCACGTATACTCAAGCTTCAATAAACCATCCAAAAAGTATGATTTTGGAAAGTCATTAAAATAGGACTCTGTAGCGGCAATGACTTCGTCATTTGATCCAAATCGCTTGCCACCGAGCCATTTTTTTTAGGTTGGGAAACAAAAAGAAATCGCATGGGGCCAAATCTGGAGAATACGGGGGGTGAGACAATAGTTCGTAGCGTAACTGTGCTAATTTAGCCGTCACAACTCTGGACGAATGAGCCGGGGCGTTGTCGTGATGAAACAGTACTCTTTTCTTTTTTAAATGGGGTCGTTTGTCCTTCAACACGACGTCAAATTCATCCAATAAATTGGCATAGTACTACCCTGTTATTGTTTTTCCCTTTTCCAAATAGTCAATATGTATAATACCCTGCGAATCCCAAAAAACGGTCGCCATGACCTTTCCAGCCGATGGGACGGTTTTTGCTTTCTTTGGAGCAGGTTCACCCGGTAAAATCCACTGCTTCGACTGCTCTTTCATTTCCCAGGTGTAGTGGTGGACCCACGTTTCGTCCACGGTCACGAAACGACGCAGAAACTCCTTCGGGTTACGTTTGAACACGGCCAAACACTGCTCCGAAGTAGTCAGTCGGTTCCGTTTTTGCTCCTCCGTGAGTAAACGCGGCACCCACCTCGCCGATACTTTCTTCATACCCAATTTTTCTTCTAATATGTGTTGTACCCTCTAGATTGAAACGTTTACAGCATCAACGATTTCTCGAAGTTTAATTCGGCGGTCGGCTAAAACGATATTTTCAATTTTCTTAACCATATCGTCTGTAGTCACCTCAACTGGCCGGCCTGGGCGATCCTCATCAAAGACGGTTGTTCTCCCCCGCTTAAACTCGTTATACCAATAATCTGACGGTTGTCAAAGAAGGAGCACATTCATGATAAACCGCTTGCATTCTTACTTTTATTTCATCACATGTTTTTCCTTCCAAAAATAAGAGTTCTTTCTCCATTTTAATAATTTTAAGTTCACGCCTTCACTGAATCGTTGTCAAATGAGAAAAAAAAAAAAATACAATTTTTTTTTAATTTTCCCGCCTATGAAAAATGGCTTAAAAAGGTGGTATACTTATTTGCGGCCAGTGATATTAATATATTTAGAAAACGGGTACTTATCAAACAGCCCTCGTATTTTAATGGTGGTTGAATGATGACCTGTTTACGTTTAATATAATCAAAAGTTCAAAACGTGTTGTTTGACTATAATTCAGTGTTGCCATAAACAAACGTTAGATTTCTACTGTTGTCAGTTTGTTGCAGTCATCGTGGGACGACTATATTACATCCCACTGCTGTCTCTTCTCAGACTAAGAGGGTTAGGGCAGTAGTTTCCATGCAGACCTAGTGTTTATATTTAGATTCATCATCATCATCACCAGCCTTTTTTACGTCCCACTGCTGGGCACAGGCCTCCTCTCAGAATGAGAGGGCTTGGGCTGTAGTTCCCACGCGGGCCCAGTGCGGATTGGGAACTTCAAACACATCATTGAATTGCTTCGCAGGTGTGTGCAGGTTTCCTCACGATGTTTTCCTTCACCGAAAAGCTCATAATAAATTACAAATGTAATTCCGCACATAAATTCCGAAAAAGTGATAGGTGCGAGCCGGGATTTGAACCCATGACACTCTGCTTGAGAGGCTATAGGTCAAACCACTAGGCTATCACGGCTTCTCTATTTAGATTCACCAATGCTTCATTACCAGGTCCACCAACACTAACATACATACTCCTGGGTCGTGTTTTATAAAGCTACAAGTTGTAATTTACAAGCGGAAGTCTCTTTCTAATAAAAGGCGATAGAATGAGACTTCCGCTTGTAAATTGCAACTTGTAGCTTTATAAAACACGGTCCTGGTCAATTAAATCTTGTCAGTAAAGTCTGGTTTTGCTGTGCATCCTATTCGTAATTTTCTACTCTTGTTGCTAATGTAATTTAATGTTCCTAATGTATTTTTTTAGTATGTATTTTTTTTTATAATTTAGTGACTTTTCTTTATACAATGAATTTGTGGTTATTGTAAGAGCTATTGTAACTTGTTGATTTAAATTGTTTGATTTTATTAATATCACAACACTTATTCTAAGTAACATAAGAATACCTTCCACTTCAGCATTTTCATGGTCCACCCAGCGTGTCTGTACATTTACACAAGCCATACAAATTTTTAGATGCTTACATAAAAATCTTGCATAGTTTACAAAAGTATTTAAAAATGACAAACCTGAAAATTTAAACATGTATGATTGACATGATTGTAATTGTAAAACATTTTTAGAAAAAGAGTATTCACTAATTAAAAAAAAAAACTTACCAACTTTGTTGTCATCACCTAAGAATTGAAACATTAGACAGGGTAATGAATCAATTATAATAAGTGCTAAGTTTTCAACAGGTATTGCTCTACTTTTCAGTTTCTTGAAAACTTCTATTAGTTCTTCCATAGTCCATATATGGATTATTTTCATTTTGAACATGATCAGTGCCATTTCCTGAAAAATCAGAATAAACATCTTGTTTTGTACTGCTGCAAATTCCTGTAGTTTTTAGTGACTTTCGATATTATTATTTTTTTATGTCAGTTGTCTTTTGGTTGGCTGTCTGTCAGTATCATATAGCAGCAAAATGTTTAAGTTTGTTATTAAATTATTTAATTTATTAAATTAGTTACCATATCATATAATTTACAGTCGGGGCCGGATTAACCATGTCGGGGCCCCTAGGCAATGCAATTCTCAGGCCCCTTTTCAGCCGATTTGGAAGACAAAAAAAAAAACAATAATACCTCTTATCATTGAGGATACAAATTTTCACTCCAAGAAACATTTTCAATTTCTTTTGTGTGCGCGGGGCTCCTAGGCAGTTGCCTACTCTGCTTAAAGGTTAATCTGGTCCTGTTTACTGTCCATCTCAATTTATCCCCATTTCCAGCATTAACATGTACTATATTGTACCTACAGTACTGTAATTTATTGTTTTTAAAATTTATAATTGAGATACTCTCTGTATTTTTTATTTATTTAATTATTTACAAAAGTAAATTCAACTTATAAAAAAAAAGTTTCTCATTCTTACTGATAAATACCTTGTGTGAATATCCACATGCATCTAATATTTTTTGGACTCTTACAGCTGAGAAGTCACCCTTTGTATCAATGTAGAGTACAGTATTTTCAGAATTTTTGACGCAATTTATTGCAAGTTGCAGGCATAGTTGCGTTTTTCCAGAGTCTGCAAGCCCACATACTTCTGTGATGAAACCAATTGGCAAGCCACCACTTGTAGTAGCATCTAAACTGAAAATGGATGAGGGAAATTATTACAAAGGTAGAAGAAATTATACTGAAATCTGAAATGGTTGATGTTTTTTTATGAACTAAAAAACAATTACTTTGCTCACCCGCGACCACTAATGACAAATAGTTATATCTGTGCGGCAAATGTATGTTTCCATGCAACACCTCCGCCTCCACTGCTACACGAATCAACACATGCCACACAGACCCAACTATCACCACCACCACTATACTAAACGCTGACGCGTTTCGGCACTCTCCACGAGGCCATTTACGAAGCACAACAACAACCGCTCAACATGCCACCACTTCCACTACTGACATATGTAAACCATGTACTCAACTTAGTTAATGACAATACCAACGTACCCACTAATATTTTATAAATTCCAAACTACCCTTTTATGTAAGTCCTAAACTACCCTTTTATGTAAGTCCTAAACTACCCTTTTTTAAAAAATGAATTCCAAACTACCCTTTTTATTTTTATTTTTAATTTACGCCAGGTACCCCGTTATTTTTAACCGAGTACGGTAAAAAGAGAAGTCATGTTCTCATTATTACTATGACACATTATTAAAATTAGAACCAAGTCGTAACAAAGGCGAAGAAACCAAATTAACTTGTTCATTAATAATAGACCCCATGTTGTTGTACCTAATTATTTCCAATTGTTCTAAGACCGATAGCCGCAAACCCTTATCACAATATTGTAAAATTTCATATGTATCTAAGTCTAACAACGAATGATTCGTTTCTAATAAATGCTTGGCAAAGTTTGATTTCTCTGGATGATCATGCCTATATGACGAGACATGCTCTTTAAATCTAGTATCAAAGCTTCGACCAGTTTGTCCAATGTATACTTGACTACAGTCGCTACAAGTGAGTTTATATACGCCCGACCTGTTCCCTTTATCCACCTTTTCTTTGTTATTACAAAGTCTAGAACGTAAAGAGTATGTTTTTTTACCTGAAAATGCCAGTGTTCAGACATTTTCTCTTTTGTAAAGTATCAATTTTCAAAGAGCCCACTTTTATTAAAGGCGCTGCATATTTGTTTAAAATATCATTTCTTACTTCTAGAATTTGTGGAAGACTCATTTTAGTAAGAATTGATAACTTTCCTACATCCTCCTGTAGAAATTCCAAAATTGTCGTTATACGATTTTGCGCTAAAGACCTCAATACACTTCCAGTTAAGAACGCATGCTCCTCTGCTTTTAACATTTGCATTTTTATTGCAATATGCTTGCTACGAAATCTTAAAATCACTATAAACAATAAATAAGCAATCTCACTCTAAGAACAAGCGGTAAAGCAATTCAAATTTAAGGAAACGTTGTTATTGTTTATTTGTTTTATTTTTTATTTTTTCTAATGACAGTGACAGTGACAATTACACCTGTAATATTTTTAAATATAGTTCACCCCGTAAGGGACAGGCAAAGGAATCTGAGACCATACAGCCATGTCTCATGTTTTTTTTTATCAGTCCCGTCACGAGTCGTTAGACTGCCCCCCGACTACAAAGTGCAAAATTCGAACTTCGTATCGTGCCGTCCCTCTCAAGCTAGTATTATTTAACACGAGAGAGAGCGGGACGTTACGATACGAACTTCAAATATCGTAGCATGGGGGTACTTTTATAAAACGCAAATTGTTAAAAACAGGACAAGTGTTGCCAATAAACGCCTGTAAAATTGTAACTTGTAGGTTTATAAAACACGGCCAACGTTGACCACGTTGCACTATTCACAGATGCACACAAATGTACAAAACAACTTTTTTTTTTTATTCCAAGTTTAGGTACGACCACGTTAATGTTAGAGAGACGTCATTCCAGTTGTACGAAGTACTTACTATTTCCATGCTTCTCGATCACTTCTATAATGAAAACTGATTTTATCCAAGATCACCAATATTACGGATTAAAAACATTTAAATCTTTCATGTCTGTGGTTGTGGTATGTGGTTGGCAGCATTGCGTATGTGTACCTCTCTAACTAATCCCGCCGACGCCCGCCATTTGTGTTTGCTGTCAAAAACACGGACGGATGTCGTGAATATTTTTTTAGTACGATCGAAGCGCAATTTCTTAAAGATATTATTCTTAGTTAAGTGTATAATTTAGTTAATTCCATCATGTCTTTAACGTTGGATAAAGACGCATTTTTCCGGCGTATAAAAAAGCTGTATACTGCGTGGAAGGTGGGTTACATTTCGTGGTCCAAAATATCGCGTTTTCGACACGTTTGTTTATATTTTATGGTTTGCAGACGGCTGCAGCCGATTCAAAGAGTGAAGATCCATTAGCGAAAATTGACTGTATCGTCTCATGCGTTGGAGTTGATGAGGAGACACTTTACAGCAAGTCTACAGCATTACAGGTATGCTTTTATTTATTCATTATGCTTAGGCTTTCTTGGTCAGTTCTTCCTCATACCTCTTTTTGAAACTGTGCTTTCATCTAGCTACAACCAGGTTATACATGCGCATATAGTTACCCTATTTGGTTTGGTCATATAAAGTAAAAATTCTAAAAATTTATATTTGTAATGTTGCTACCATGCTTGTGCGCGAAAGCCTGCCGCGCACGTGCCGTCTCTCTCTAGCATGGACATTCAGTTAGTTACGAAAAGGACAGAAGATGTTTGGTCTAGAAATCTGACTGGTTTATAATATAAATACCTATTCTAAAAGCAAAAACCAAGATTGAAATAAATGATATTGTAATTGTAATGATTATTTCAAGGAGATGAAAATTAAAAAAAACCTTTTGTTGAAAAAAAAACATTAACATTTATTAAGACCTTCAGGTTTATATTATTCATTTTAGTTACTAATACTAAACTGCTTTATTTTTTTTACTAATTCCCAATAGGTACAGTCAAGGAAATTAATTCCTGACCCACCATGGAACCTTTTCATAGTAAATGTCAACGATTTTCCTTGTCAAGCAATGCAATGTCTCTATGACGTTTATCGTGAAAAGGTTCCATGATGGGTCAGGAATTAATTTCCTCAACTGTACTCTAACTAACACTAAAAGGTACATTATCTCCATATGTTTTGATTTCTTTCGGTTTAGTAAAATGCATTTAAAAGTATGTGAAGTGACCTTACCATGGTACCTACCTGATTATGTTAGATACTATCTAACCATTTTATGAAGTCCCTAGATGCTATTTTAAAAGAATAAAAAATACAACATGGCTCACCTGAGACCACAAGTGAAAAATAGTTATATCTGTGCGACAAATGTGTTTCCATATGGAAATAATGGCATGTTGAATGGTTGTTTTGGTGCTTTGATAATGGCCCCGTGGAGAGTGCCGAAACGTGTCACATGTGGCATGTGTTGATTAGTGTAGCAGTGGAGGTGGAGGTGTTGCATGGAAATATACATTTGCTGCACAGGTATAGCTATTTTTCACTTCTGGTTGTGGGTGAGCAAAGTAGTTGTTACTTTGCGGAGGTCCATATTTATGAACTAAAAACAACTACTTGTTCAACTACCTGATTCAGTAAATTATTATAGGGAGCACCTAATTTCCCAAAAGAGACGGACAATTTGTTGATGTAAATCTTACTTTTAACTTAACAAAGCAGTCATCACTATACCAGTGCACAATAACAAGTCTATTGCCAGATATTATGCAATCATGACTCATCTACTGTTAATAGCTTGGGAACAAGCTAAAGCTGCAAGGATTTGAGGCTTGTTAAGTATGAAGAATCACTTAATCTAAAAACTTGCCTGTTTTCGTCTATGCCATTTTCTGTTTTTTAGTTGGTAACCAGTGTGTAACCACCATTATGATACCTAAATAAGTAATTGTCTATGGTGCACCAGGGTTACCAGTGCCATTTCACATTACTTGTTCTATTATTTTAAATGTACCTACTGTTTTGTTATTCTGTATGTGTCAAATGTATGTGAATTCTATGTGTTGAATGTATGTGAATGTCTGTCTCTCTCTCTCTCTCTCTCTCATTTATAATTTTTTTCTGAAATTTTGGAAATTTGTTTTGATCTCTTTTATTTTATTCCAATTAGGTTTGTTTTTACTCTTAATGTTTTGAATAAGGTATGTGCACTCCTTAAAAAGGCTTTTTTTCAATTAATTTGTTTACTCAGAAATGTACTGCTGAACATAGCCTTCCCTGTTATTATGGATGACTTTAAATGAAGTTCTATATGTTTTATTATATGAAGTCTGGAAAAGATTTTTCAAAATTGTTGTCCCTTGGGAGATGAAGCCAGCACTTGGACAGAATCCTTATAGTGGGATCCTTGAGCTTTTTCAAATTTTTCTCCCTATGATCAATGTTAGTAAATTAATGAAAATTTTATCAAATGGAGTTAAATGTTAACTTTATCTTTATTTTTATATCTTGCTAGAGGTATTCATGTATATTTGTTAAAATATAAATAATTATTTCAGACATGGCTGTTTGGATATGAGCTCCCAGACACAATCACAGTGCTTACAGAAGACACCATGTGTTTTCTGGCCAGTAAGAAGAAAATAGATTTTCTCAAACCAATAGAGAGTGGGAAAGAAGATACCGATCTACCTCAAGCCAAATTACTTGTCAGAGACAGAGTGAGTGTAATTTTGTATAAATAAAACCAAAGCATTGAACAATTTGCTAACATTTAATTTTTCTCTATTATTAGTTTTTATAGTGAAATATGGTGATGTAAATATGAATGTGAAACACTTTCTGATTTGAGAGTGGTTGTTTCTACTCAGTATTTATAATTATAATGCCAATAAGATTTTATAAAATGTAAAAAAAAATGTTTTCAGAATGACAAAGACAAAGAAAACTTCAACAAACTCATAACTGAAATCAAAAAATCAAAAAATGGAAAGGCTCTAGGTCTTTTTATCAAAGATAACTACCCTGGCGAATTCTGTCAAAGTTGGAAAGCTGCGCTCAAAGCAGAGAAGTTTGAAAATATTGATGTCAGCTCATCTTTTGCTAACCTCATGGCCACAAAGGAGGATTCCGAGATCATCACAGTCAAGAAAGCATGTCTTGTCACAGTGGATGTGTTCACAAAGTATTTGAAAGATCAAATTATGGAAATTATAGATTCTGATAAGGTGAGCTTTAATGTGTACACCTTATGTTTTTTTCCATGGAGCTGTTGTTTTCCTTTTTTCTGACATACTTTAAAAACCTAAATTATGATTTTACTCTATTACAGAAAGTAAAACATTCAAAATTAGCTGAAGGTGTTGAAGCGGCAATATCAGACAAGAAATACGTCACAGGAGTGGACACAAGCCAAGTAGACATGTGTTATCCAGCCATCATCCAATCTGGAGGACATTATAGTCTCAAATTTAGTGCAGTCTCCGACAAAAACCACCTGCACTTTGGTGCAATAGTGTGCTCTCTAGGCGCCAGATACAAGTCTTACTGTTCCAACATTGTTCGTACACTGCTGGTCAATCCCACGGACGAGGTTCAGAGCAATTATAACTTCTTACTCAACTTGGAAGAGGAGGTTATGAAGAAGTTGGTTGCTGGTGCAAAGCTGTCGGCGGTCTATGAAGCAGGGCTGGAACTCGCCAAGAAAGAGAAGCCCAAACTGGTTGATAATCTCACAAAAACCTTTGGGTATGTAATTTGTGGTCAAAACATCTCAGATTGTAGCAATGGATCAAACTTATGTTACATTAAAGTTTAGTATAATTAAACTAACTGTTCCTACAGATATTTGAAGTGAGACTTCTTTTTAATCAATTTATTGAATCAGGCGTTACTTTGCGGAGGTCCATATTTATGAACTAAAAAACAATTTCTTTGCTCACCCGCGACCACTAATGACAAATAGTTATATCTGTGCGGCAAATGTATGTTTCCATGCAACACCTCCACCTCCACTGCTACACGAATCAACACATGCCACACAGACCCAACTATCACCACCACCACTATACTAAACGCTGACGCGTTTCGGAACTCTCCACGAGGCCATTTACGAAGCACAACAACAACCGCTCAACATGCCACCACTTCCACTACTGACATATGTAAACCATGTACTCAACTTAGTTAATGACAAAACCAACGTACCCACTAATATTTTATAAATTCCAAACTACCCTTTTATGTAAGTCCTAAACTACCCTTTTTTAAGAAATGAATTCCAAACTACCCTTTTTATTTTTATTTTTAATCTACGCCAGGTACCCCGTTATTTTTAACCGAGTACGGTAAAAAGAGAAGTCATGTTCTCATTATTACTATGACACATTATTAAAATTAGAACCAAGTCGTAACAAAGGCGAAGAAACCAAATTAACTTGTTCATTAATAATAGATCCCATGTTGTTGTACCTAATTATTTCCAATTGTTCTAAAACCGATAGCCGCAAACCCTTATCACAATAATGTAAAATTTCGTACGTATCTGAGTCTAACAACGAATGATTCGTTTCTAATAAATGCTTGGCAATGTTTGATTTCTCTGGATGATCATGCCTATATGACGAGACATGCTCTTTAAATCTAGTATCAAAGCTTCGACCGGTTTGTCCAATGTATACTTGACTACAGTCGCCACAAGTGAGTTTATATACGCCCGACCTGTTCCCTTTATCCACCTTTTCTTTGTTATTACAAAGTCTAGAACGTAAAGAATTAGTAGTCTTAAAGGCAACATTGATGTTATTTGATTTTAAAATATTATAAATCTTGTCAGACAACCGGCCAACATAAGTAATACTAGATCTAAATTTGTTAGTAGGCTGAGATGGCAACGCAGAGTAAAGCATGCTATTCACTATCCGTATTTAAGGTAAATATTCTTAAATATTCTTAGATGTCACTTAGAAAGGAAGCGTTTACATCCGGGGGAGGTTTGTGAGTTAATAGAATTAGTAACTTTATGCATGAAACAAAATTATTTCAGATTTAATGGTCAATATTATTTGCAGAGTGATGGTTTAGCAATGGGGTCACCTCTTAGTCCTTTAATGGCTGACGTTTTTATGGATAACTTTGAAAAACAATATATAGTGGGGAACAGCAATTTAGTATATTATTATAGGTATGTTGATGATTTAATTTTATGTTGGAAGGGGAGTATGAGGCAGCTAGATTTGTTTATTAGTGCTCTCAATAACAAACATCCAAAAATAAAGTTCAAACGAGAATTAGAGGAAAATCGTTCATTAAATTTTCTGGATTTAACTATTACAAGAGTAAATAATAGGCACCAGTTTCAAATTTACCGTAAGCCTACGTACACAGATACTGTCATACCTGCAAATTCTACTCACCCATGGCAGCATAAACTGGCTGCTTTCCATTGTTATGTACATAGACTACTAACTGTACCTCTTTCGAAAGAGCATTATGATTCTGAGTTACATACTATATATCAGATAGCAACAACAAATGGTTATAGTACAGCAATGGTTAATAGTCTGGTTCAAAAGAAGCAGGGACGGATAGTGAATAGCATGCTTTACTCTGCGTTGCCATCTCAGCCTACTAACAAATTTAGATCTAGTATTACTTATGTTGGCCGGTTGTCTGACAAGATTTATAATATTTTAAAATCAAATAACATCAATGTTGCCTTTAAGACTACTAATTCTTTACGTTCTAGACTTTGTAATAACAAAGAAAAGGTGGATAAAGGGAACAGGTCGGGCGTATATAAACTCACTTGTGGCGACTGTAGTCAAGTATACATTGGACAAACCGGTCGAAGCTTTGATACTAGATTTAAAGAGCATGTCTCGTCATATAGGCATGATCATCCAGAGAAATCAAACTTTGCCAAGCATTTATTAGAAACGAATCATTCGTTGTTAGACTCAGATACGTACGAAATTTTACATTATTGTGATAAGGGTTTGCGGCTATCGGTTTTAGAACAATTGGAAATAATTAGGTACAACAACATGGGGTCTATTATTAATGAACAAGTTAATTTGGTTTCTTCGCCTTTGTTACGACTTGGTTCTAATTTTAATAATGTGTCATAGTAATAATGAGAACATGACTTCTCTTTTTACCGTACTCGGTTAAAAATAACGGGGTACCTGGCGTAGATTAAAAATAAAAATAAAAAGGGTAGTTTGGAATTCATTTCTTAAAAAAGGGTAGTTTAGGACTTACATAAAAGGGTAGTTTGGAATTTATAAAATATTAGTGGGTACGTTGGTTTTGTCATTAACTAAGTTGAGTACATGGTTTACATATGTCAGTAGTGGAAGTGGTGGCATGTTGAGCGGTTGTTGTTGTGCTTCGTAAATGGCCTCGTGGAGAGTGCCGAAACGCGTCAGCGTTTAGTATAGTGGTGGTGGTGATAGTTGGGTCTGTGTGGCATGTGTTGATTCGTGTAGCAGTGGAGGTGGAGGTGTTGCATGGAAACATACATTTGCCGCACAGATATAACTATTTGTCATTAGTGGTCGCGGGTGAGCAAAGTAATTGTTTTTTAGTTCTTTTTAATCGTCTAATCTAATTATTAATTTTAATTTTTTTTTTATGATACTGATTTTATTGTTGTCAATTGTAGTTTCGCAATGGGTATTGAGTTTCGAGAAAGCTCTATCGTGATTGGACCCAAGACGAATGTAGTGGCGAAAAAAGGCATGGTGTTCAATATCAACATTGGCTTGGCTAACTTGACAAATAGTGCTGCTACAGAAAAGGAAGGAAAGGTATGGCTATAATTCCATAACAGAGAAGTGTCTGTTCAATAAACTCTTATTATTTCCCTCTTAATCTTACAATTTTAACCTAAAAGTTCCTGGTGTAAGAGGAGAGGCCATTATGCAAGCTTAGCTTTATCAGCATTAGTTCAAGATTACAATTATCCCTGAAATAAATATGTGCATTCTTTTTAACAAACATTCTTCAGTTGATCACAATTAATCCTTCAACTGCAAATACCGTCTTTCCTAAAATAATCATGATTTTTACTAACTGTTCCAATTTCAATCAACATTCAGTTTTCCTCTAAATAGTTTGCATGAACAAACATCACATAGATACAGCCATCTCGACTTCATGCCACCGTTTCGTGAACACCGTTTCGTAGTCCGATGAGGACCAACTCTTTCATGAAAATAGACATTTCTAAAAATGTAAGACAACTCTTTCATGAAAAAAGATATTTCTAAAAATGTGAGACTGAACTCTTTCATCATCATCATCATCAGCCTATTTACCTCCCACTGCTGGTCTCAGGCCTCCTCTCAGAATGAGAGGGCTTGGGCTACCTACAGTTCCCACGCGGGCCCAGTGCGGATTGGGAACTTCACACACCCCATTGAATTACTTCATTTATTCGCATTACTTCGCAGGAGTGTGCAGGTTTCCTCGCGATGTTTTCCTTCACCCAAAAGCTCATTATAAATTACAAATGTAATTTCGCACATAAATTCCGAAAAACTCAGAGGTGCGAGTCGGGGTTTGAACCCACGACCCTCTGCTTGAGAGGCGATAGGTCAAACCACTAGGCTATCACGGCATGTTTGAAAAGCGACGGCTGTATCTTTGTGGCTTCCGGCCATGCAAACTATTGCAGTGTATAATCTGCAGATCAGATACATTGGTATATTCCACGAATTACAGACCTACGCCCTCTTCATTGGAGACACAGTGTTAGTGAACGAGGAACAACCAGCATCCTTGCTGACCCAATCCAAGAAAAAGATCAAGAACATTGGCATCTTCCTGAAAGATGATGACGAAGATGAGGAGGAGGAAAAGGAAAACAAGACTGAAATACTCGGTGAGACATTTATGAATGGTTTTTGAGTGGCTTCAAATACTCGGTGAGACATTTATAAATGGTTTTTGAGTGGCTTCAAATACTCGGTGAGACATTTATGAATGGTTTTGAGTGGCTTCAAATACTCGGTGAGACATTTATAAATGGTTTTTGAGTGGCTTCAAATACTCGGTGAGACATTTATGAATGGTTTTTGAGTGGCTTCAAATACTCGGTGAGACATTTATAAATGGTTTTTGAGTGGCTTCAAATACTCGGTGAGACATTTATGAATGGTTTTTGAGTGGCTTCAAAAAGTATTTTCGAGTTCACTCGTACAATTTTTTTATTATTTGGCATGGAAAGTTTTTTTTCATCATAAAGAAAGACTTTTCATCATAATGGGTTGTTTTTTTGTGGTACTTTGTACAAGTGAACCAGCCAAGTGCAAGTGACTATCTTATCTTCAAATTTGTGTTCTTACAATTTATGCAACACTTTTCCCATCGAAATTATCCAAATCCTTGAACTGTCCAGTTGGTGGTCACCATTCTTAATGCTGTATAATAGCTTTATTTCTTTGACTCTCTGAAAAATTAAATGAATTTGAATTAGGATGCATGATGTTTATCAAATGAACTGTGTACTGTGGCGGCAACATTTGTTCTTCAATGATTTTGACTACATAGAATTGTGGTTCAATTTAAATCTTGATACAGATGTTCTAACTCACCAAGACCTTTAGGCATTGAATGTGTTAGTAGTGTACTTGCACTTAGTTCTTACTCACACATCTATAAGCGCACTAAAGACTCGAATATGGGTACAATAATGTTAAGTGTATGCTTAACTTACGGCATTTGATGCCATTATGAGAGCAGATCATTTGTACAATCCAACTGTTGATCTTTTTCCTGCTGTTTTAATAACACAGTTTTTTTGCATTAACTTTGTAAAAAGCTATTTGATATTGATTTATAATGTTTTATTTACTTACATGCAATCGTGGACGGATAGAAAATGGGGGTGAGTATTTTATGTTATCCAGAAACCACTACTTGCATGTGTTGCTGTTGCACGTCAATACAAACAATCATGCATAAAGTGGAATCATTCATCATTATCTTATGCTCAACTTCAATAAGTTAGAGGGTTGCATAAGAAATCTACGATAGAATATTTTTATTCACTTAAATTACTTTTCAAGTATGCACTGGTAATACATATTTTTTTCAAGTTATCAAATTACCGTCGTATCAAATTAGCGATTTACTACCACTCGAGATGCGATTCTCAATTGTAATTAATTCTTTATTTTGTTGCATTTTAAACCAAATTAATTTGGTCGTGATTTAAAAGATGAATTTTAAAAGATGATATCGTCTTAATTTAGCAAGTGTTACTGCATATCTGCATGTGCTGTTGGACTTTAAAAATCTGAAGTTTCAGAAAGTTGCAGTTGAGCATAAGAAATTCCATACACAAATTCTTTTGTTTCCCATCACAAGATACTAAAACTAGATAAATTGCAGGCAGAGGTAAGAGAACGGCCGTTATTGAATCCAAACTGCGTACGGAGCACTCATCTGAAGAAAAACGAAAAGAGCACCAGAGGGAGTTAGCGATAGCGCTAAACGAGAAAGCTAAGGAACGGCTGGCGAAACAGTCGAGTGGCAAAGACAGTGAAAAGATCAGGAAGAGCACTGTGTCTTACAAGAGTGTTAGCCAGATGCCGAGGGAGAACGAAGTTAAAGAGCTCAAACTTTATGTTGGTGAGTTGTGGTATTGATTTAATGATTGTTTCACCCTCAAGCCGAGTTTAGAGCTGCAAGAAAAATCATGCAAGTTGCTGTACAATGCGAGGCCGTAAAGCGAATGGGTTTCGAGTGGGCGATCAAACGCCGCAATGTATTGCAATTTGCACGATTTTTCTTGCAGGCCTGAACTGGGCTTTTGGAGTACAATCTCCAAAACTGGTGAAAATGACTGTTTTTTTTCTCTTGAAGAGTATATTATTAATTAAGTTTTATAATCCCACCTAACTTAAGGTGAAGTTTTTCTCGTACTAAGTCCATCCTTAATTTATGGTTTAATTGGTGATTAGGCTGAATTAAAAACAGGGTGAAATACGTGTTATTTTATTTCTCTTAAATATACTCATCAAGTTTCGTAATCGCAAGTGAATTTTTTTGTCATAATGGATTATACCTAATACCTCATTATTATGATCGTGTTGACCCTAGTAACAAATTATGCTTGCTGTTCAATAGACTAACAATAGTGTCTATCGATTTATTGAGTCAAAAAAACTGCCTTCAAAAAAAACCTTAGAAAAAAAACGTAAAATAATCCTCTAAAATAATGATAAATAAATAAAATAACATAAAATGCGTTTATTTCGGACAACAGAAACTAAAGCCTAAAGTTTTATGACCTAGCACTAAGCAGCAGAAATATGAAGTCGGTGCTTCATTCAAAGAATATTCCGCTCGCACCGCACCGATCTACAATTGACGGAGTAATCGATGTACATACATAAAAAAATTACATACAGTGGAACGTAGAACCTCCTCCTTTTTTGAAGTCGGTTAAAAATCACAAAATAGGCTATAAAAAATCATAACATCTTGTTTTTCATAGAAGATTATGCTGTTTACGCGTCATGGTGGGTTTATGATTAAAAAATGAAATCGTTTTTCGGAAGTGGACAATTTTTTCCAGATCGCAAATACGAAACGGTGATCCTGCCAGTGTTCGGTGTGCCGGTGCCATTCCACATATCTACCATAAAGAACATCTCCCAGTCCGTGGAGGGCGACTACACCTACCTCAGGATAAACTTTTTCCACCCCGGAGCCACTATGGGCCGAAACGAAGGAGGGAACTATGCTCAACCTGACGCCACATTTGTTAAAGAGGTGTAAGTTATTTTATGATATCTTTTTGTGTTTTTTTTTTTATTTTTACGATTTTTCCGTTAAACATTATTATTAGATTTAAACGAGAATACGCAGAAAAGCAGAAACATATGACTAACCCCGGAATCAAACCAGGATCTGAGTTCGTATTTTTGAATCTCACCCGGTGACAAAAATTCTCATGCCCATGATATCAAATACGAATGCCCCCACCCACTCGTAAACGCGATCACTGAGTGACTTCTTGACCACTGGCAGTGACAGCTAACCTCAATCCACTATGTTGACATGCTTGTCTATGACAGAAACGCAAATTAACTGCATGTTAGGAGACGGGTATGAGATTCAAAAACACTGCTTTTCTCAAATAGTGTTATCAATGTCATGGGTGAGAATTTAGTCACCAGATGAGATTCAAAAATCGATCCCCTGGTATTTCATGTCTCGTGCTGTACCATTTCACCAAAGTTGGTCAATGCTACTAGTTAAGTACTTAGTTATAGTCATGTCGCTTGCTTGCTTACAGCAAAAAGCTGATCTTACTTAAGATCCACTAATTTCAATCTTTTACTTAAATTAACCGTCTTTTACAGCACGTATCGGAGCACAAACACGAAAGAGCCCGGCGAAATCTCACCCCCCTCGGCAAATCTCAACACAGGCTTCCGACTCATCAAAGAAGTCCAGAAGAAGTTCAAGACGCGAGAGGCCGAAGAACGCGAAAAAGAAGACTTAGTCAAACAGGATACCCTAGTAATGTCACAGAGCAAAGGCAACCCGAAACTAAAAGATCTGTACATCCGACCCAACATAGTTACTAAGCGAATGAGTGGGTCTCTAGAGGCGCACACGAATGGGTTCAGATTCACTTCGGTCAGAGGGGACAAAGTGGATATCCTTTACAATAATATAAAGAATGCGTTCTTCCAGCCGTGTGATGGAGAGATGATCATATTGCTGCACTTTCACTTGAAGCACGCTATTATGTTTGGTGAGATGATTCTACTGTTATTTAGGTATTCTGCAATCAAACTACCAAAAAAGACCTGATGGAAAGTGGAGATGGGGCCAAAGGTCTAGCCTCGAAGATACTAGATTGTATCTGAGTGGAAATAGAAGATGAGAGAGAATTATATTCCTTAGCAATTCGTATTAGGAATGATGAAGCGGAACAATTTCGTGCGGGACAAAGGAATACTAACGGGAATAATAACTACGAAAAACTTGATTCCGAAGTATCATTAGTCCGAATTTTCAGTATTCCAAACGGTTTATTAATGTTTGCCAAACTGATTGATTTCCCCAAATGCTTTTTTTCCGAAACTGCAATGTAAATGTTTCAGGATTTTTATAAAACAAACCTAACCTTTCTAACCTATAGGGTTATAAATACGAGATGGCCCTGAAATATTTCGTTTCTGAAAAAAAAAATTGGCAAATGAATCAGTTTGGCAAACAGTTTTTTGGCAAAATGAAAGGTTACCATTTCGAACGTTCCGCCCTAGTTGTGAATTTATTTTTAATTAGAATAAAACAAACCTAGCCTGACCATCATGTACATGATTTTGAAAAGAATATAAAAAGTCATGTACACTTAAGTTTTCGTTCAGCAGAAAATAGGCTTCGGAATCGCAGAGACTTTTCGGAGTTTTTGTGTGTTCCCATACCAACGACTTACGGATGAAGACGCTCCCCATTCATCCTTATTCCTGTTTACAGGCAAGAAGAAACACGTTGACGTGCAATTCTACACGGAAGTGGGCGAGATAACGACAGATCTCGGCAAACATCAGCACATGCACGACCGCGACGACTTGGCCGCAGAGCAGAGCGAGCGGGAGCTGCGGCACAAGCTCAAGGTCGCCTTCAAGAGCTTCTGCGAGAGAGTCGAGAACATGACCAAGCAGGAGATCGAGTTTGATACCCCTTTCAGGTATGAAGTTTCGGTACTCTAATACATGAACTTGTTATATATTGCTGTACCTTTTAACATGAAACTAGCGTGAGGCTCAAACATACTGAAATAAAACGGATCACTCACGCATACATATAAGTCGAGTTTAGTTTCGGACTAATTCGTAGTCCTTCCTCTGGGAGCACACGACCTAGCGGCAGCGAGACGCACATTGCGCGCCGCGTCGCCACACGCGCGACTATTAAACGCAGCTGCAGCTGACAGCGGCACACAACTACCCTCGTGGTCATAGCTATTTTTATTTTATTATAGTCAAATGTGGGTAGCACACTACCCCCCCCCCCCCCCCAACCCCTACCCAAAATCACGTATTTGTTTAAAAAAAAAATTGTCAATATTTTCTTTAAAAACAGGTATAATATAATTTTCTCCAACTTGCTCGGAAATGTGCATCTTGCCGGTGAAAAAAGCTTCCAGGAAGTATATCGTTGCTGGCTCAAAAATAATTTGACAGCAATATGCGGCCGGGAAAAAACGGGAGCGGCCGGGAAATTTTTACTTCACAGTTATTGAACTTTTAAATTAACAATCCGATTTAGACAATAATCCCAAACAGCCAAAGCAGCTTTTCATTTTCTTTAATGACTACGGATTAAATGAAAATGGGAAGAAACAGCGTATCTATATAAAATTATTTCAAATATTTTGTTTTCTTTAACGCGAGATTAAATAAGAAAAAAGTTAATAATATAAATAGTTACATAGTAACGCCATCTGTCGGTCAAACTATAAACTTTATGCCGCTTTTGACAGCGCTCAGTCGGTAGAGCAGAGCAGAGCAGGAGGCTCGGTGGCTAAAGCAGTGCTAGGCAGAAGGAAGGGAAAATTTTCGTAATTTCGTAGAACTTATGAGGAACGTGAGATTTGGAGATTAAGTTAGTTCAGTTTATTTTTGTTTTGAAAAGCGCTAATGATTAAGATTTGTGGAGTAAACTTACCTACCGGTTTGCTAAAACTGATGCAACTAAAACTATTTAGGGAAGTGTAGTGTGTTTGGCGTAGTCATCTCGGTGCACGCAAACATATCGTGACGTGTTGTACGAATGACAATATTAATTAATCCCGTCTCGTGTCGTTTTTACAAGCAGATATGCCGTTGGGTTTATAAAAAACACAATAGGATCATATTTTAAGTATAAGCACGAAGTGAAATTAATAATAAGTGGACACTGTGCAGCGTGCGGTTTTGATTGACCGCGTTCCCTGATTTGTTCTGTATTGTGAGTTAAACCAACTTTCATTTATTGTGCGAAAATTTTGTCAAAAATCTATCGAGAAGGTCATTCTATTTCCTCGCATTGTTGGAGAAAAGCACTATACAAGCTTCGGCCGGAACAGGGGTTGCCGGACTCGTTCTTTAGCTGGCCTCGTATACTACTCGGCCGTCTAACCCATTCGTCCGGCAACCCCTTTCTTCCCGGCCTCTGCAGTAATGTACTATTTATCCAGAAAAGAAAATAGCCTCACGTGATTAATCGACGCTCCCTAAATATAATTTTCCAAATCGCTCCACCCGTCTTCGTGTAATCGGGGAACATACATTAATAACCAACTCAGAAAAATTTAAAAACTCCCGACATTCTCATTTCAAAGTTCAATATTTCAAAAACGGGTGAACCGATTTTAATGAAACTTAACTAAGAACCATCTCGATTAAAATAGCTTTCGACTGAAAAAAAAACCGCATCAAAATCGGTCCACCCGTTTGGGAGCTATGATGCCACAGACAGATATACAGATAGACACACAGATACACATGTCAAACTTATAACACCCCTCTTTTTGTGGGGGGTTAAAAAGAAGTCTCCGACGAATTGAGAACCTCCACCTTTTGTTGAAGTTAAAAATAATTGCAATAATTTCACTCCACAGAGAACTGGGCTTCCCCGGCGCCCCGTTCCGCAGCACGGTGCTGCTGCAGCCGACGTCCGGCGCGCTCGTCAACCTGACCGAGTGGCCGCCATTTGTAATAGCGCTCGAAGACGTTGAGCTGGTACACTTTGAGAGAGTACAGTTCCATCTCAAGAACTTCGATATGGTGTTCGTTTTTAAGGATTACGCTAAGAAGGTGGCTATGGTCAACGCTGTGCCTATGAACATGTTGGATCATGTCAAGGAGTGGCTCAAGTAAGTTTGTAATTTTTTTTCGTTGAATGATTTAGGAAATTTCTATTAAAGGATGGTCGGTTTTTTTTCATCTGCCACAAGAAGCCACTTAAAAAAATCACAAAATCTGAACTACCTATTAGAAAAGGTAGCAGCTTTTTAAATTGTTTGTCAAGCCAAGTGAAACATCCTTTTTTTTGCAACTGTCTAGTTAACAATTGCTACAGTCAGCAGGAATAGTTGCTAAGCAACTGAAGCGCTCACAATGATCTGCACAAGCTCTTATGTCTAGCGTCTTATGTAAGCGCTTCGGTTGCTTAGCAACTGAAGCGCTCACAATGATCTGCACAAGCTCTTATATCTAGCGTCTTATGTGAGCGCTTCGGTTGCTTAGCAACTGAAGCGCTCACAATGATCTGCACAAGCTCTTATGTCTAGCGTCTTATGTGAGCGCTTCGGTTGCTTAGCAACTGAAGCGCTCACAATGATCTGCACAAGCTCTTATGTCTAGCGTCTTATGTAAGCGCTTCGGTTGCTTAGCAACTGAAGCGCTCACAATGATCTGCACAAGCTCTTATATCTAGCGTCTTATGTGAGCGCTTCGGTTGCTTAGCAACTGAAGCGCTCACAATGATCTGCACAAGCTCTTATGTCTAGCGTCTTATGTGAGCGCTTCGGTTGCTTAGCAACTGAAGCGCTCACAATGATCTGCACAAGCTCTTATGTCTAGCGTCTTATGTGAGCGCTTCGGTTGCTTAGCAACTGAAGCGCTCACAATGATCTGCACAAGCTCTTATGTCTAGCGTCTTATGTGAGCGCTTCGGTTGCTTAGCAACTGAAGCGCTCACAATGATCTGCACAAGCTCTTATGTCTAGCGTCTTATGTGAGCGCTTCGGTTGCTTAGCATCTATTACTGCTGACAGTACCTGGTTTTATTTACAGTTCCTGTGATATCCGCTACTCGGAAGGTATCCAGTCGCTAAACTGGACCAAAGTGATGAAGACTATCACAGATGACATTGAGGGCTTCTTCGACAACGGAGGCTGGTCGTTCCTTGACCCAGAGTCCGATGAGGAGAACGCGGCACAAGTAAGTTTACATTATATGACAGCCCAGTTATGTAGTACCTACCTAATTATGTCCTTATAGCTGCAAACGCTGCGAGAGTGTTGAAGGACTAGGGCGTGGTGAATAGAAGCTATAGTCTTGTTTTTCGCCTGCTCAGACTTAATAATGTTTCTCATCTATTATCTGTTACTCCATGCCTTTATTTGATGTAGACAGATTACTAATATACTCGTATATACCTACAATGTCTTGCTACTATTTTTTGTGCTGTGAGGTAAAACGTCTAATATTTTTCAATTGCGTACGTGCATCGATTTTGTCATTTTGAAATGTAAGTGTCCCCCGTGAGTATGAAGGTTATGACTTTTTTAATACATGTACGTTTCATGCGGAAAGTTGTATTTTTCGTACTAGTGCTTTTTACTTTTACAAGGCGCCGGCGGCTCTCCCCCGTCTTTCTCCACCTGATCGCCGGCGGGTGGTGCGCCGGCCCACTGCCTCGTAATTTTTTCGCAAATGTATTAAAAAACGTCGTTTGGTATAGGTCGCGCGGCGAATTAAGATCGCTTGTCAAAAGTGGAAGGGGTATGCGCAGAAGTCAATTCTTAGGTCTATTTGGTTGCGCAGAGGGGTGAGGGGAGGGTGCGCGCTGGCGCCGACACGTTATTGGTAGATCAAGTCGCTCTTCCCCTCCTTCGCTTCGTTCACGCGTCACGTGTCTCTTGAGTACTGTTGCGCACGGATTATTTTACTGTATTAGTAGTAAGTACGTTATGATGTCGTGGTTAGTGAAAAAAATGCCCAAATATAAATTTTGAACATGGCAAGCCAGAAAAATGGTTTACGACGTGAATTGTTATGTTAAAAAGGAAACTAATTAAATCATGGGTAATTAAAAGCACGTAAAAAATACTACCAAGATTCTGAATAAACATACTAGCAAAATAAGTCACAAGCAAAAACGAGTGTTATATGTTAGGTGACTAAAGGTACAAAAAAATGCAAAATAAGAAAAATATATTTCAAAGAAATACACTCAGAACTTAACAATTTTGTGCGCAATTGTACAGATGCGCCAAATTGCCCCCACCAGTTTCGCCGAGCGATCTTAATCCATCGCGTGGCCTATACACGCGAGGAAGTGTCATTTTCACTCGCCTTGCGGCTCGGGCCTTGACATCTCGGGACTCGTGCATAATGTCATACTTTCCGCTCTTATATCAAAAAGTACTATTTTTTGACGCCAGAAAGCGGAGGACGATTCCGAGGAAGAGGACGACGCGTACGAGCCGACCGACGTGGAGTCCGAGGAGGAGTCCGACGACGACTCCGAGTACGACTCCGAGGCCTCGGACGCCTCCGACGGCTCCAGCGACGGGGAGGGTGAGGCACTAGCGCCGCAGTGTAAACAGATTATAATATGACAGTGGGCCGACGCCTTTGATGTTTACGTAAATGCCGACGCCGCAACCGCAACGCTTCAGCAGCAGCCGTCTTCCTAGTTACTAACCAAAACGGACAGCGGCGGCGTATGCGACTGGGGTTCGCCCTCCCGCCCCTCGCCGCGCACCCCCCACACGATTGCCCTGTCTAGACTGCTTCGTCGGGCGACTGTGTTGGTTTATAAGCTGTGCTAATACTACGCAGTTACGTTATAGTACATTACAATGGAGCCGTGAAGCGAGGTAGAAGTTTCTGAGAGCCATACTGTAGCTATTTGCTGCCTTACGAATGGGCCGGCGCTTCCGGGGAAGTACCACCCTCTCGCAGAAAATTGGCGTGAAGCAACAGCACCCCTGTTGCGTTTCGTTCGGCCAGTGAGGATGGGATCACTTCTTTGTCTGTCTGTCAAGCTCAAGTAAATCAAAACCTATAGGGTACTTCCCGTTGTAATTGCCAAGCGGATGGACAAAAAAGTGATCAGTTTCCATTTTTTTTCTTTTGATGTACGAAACCCTAAAGACGTGGCAATCCGAGCCGAGTGTTACACATCAATTATAAACAAGCATTGGTTTTCTAATCCCACAGAAGAAGCAGAGGAATCCGGCAAAGACTGGTCCGACCTGGAGCGAGAGGCGGCCGAGGAGGACAAGAAGGAGCGCAACTACGAGCGCGGCGGCGGCGAGGCCGACTTCGACCGCAAGCGCAAGGGCGGCCGCGACCTCGCGCGCTACGGCGACAAGAAGCGCAAGCACGACAAGGGCTCCGGCTCCGGCCACAAGGGCTCCGGCTCCAACCACAAGAGCTCGAGCCACAAGAGCCCGTCCAAACATAGCAGCAGCAGGTAATTACATCCTTCTAAATAACCCTTATTAGAGCAGTGAACTATAAACATTTGGCAGCATAACGCCTATACATCGGCGCACGAAAATATGACCTAATAACGCAGAACTACGACGCACGATGAAATCGCAACTCGCCAATGTGCGGCGACACGCGTCGGCTGCGCTCGGCATTCATCATCATTAGCCTATTTACGTCCCACTGCTGGGCACAGGCCTCCTCTCAGAATGAGAGGGCTTGGGCCATAGTTCCCACGCGGGCCCAGTGCGGATTGGAAACTTCACACACCATTGAATTGCTTCGCAGGACGATGTTTTCCTTCACCGAGCTCATGATAAATTACAAATGTAATTTCGCACATAAATTCCGAAAACTCACGAGGTGCGAGCCGGGGTTTGAACCCACGACCCTCTGCTTGAGAGGCGATAGTTCAAACCACTAGGCTATCACGGCTCGGCATTTCTCGATAATATTCGGTCGAACCATCCAACTATCCCGCTCAGCCAGGACGGTGTGAGTCATGAAGTATGGTTTTTTAAAAACTGACTTTTGTTTTTTTTTTACTTAAGAAAGGTAATTTTACTGTTTTTCATACCCGTATGGTTTCTACACGACACGCGATGGCATATTTGCAAAACATGAATTTACTCAAAACGTAATAATATTCCTAATTGAAACTCCCGTGACACAAGCCTGCACCACGTCACGCAATCATCGCAAACGCATCGTCAGAAATGTCAACATTGTCACCAAAAATTTTCTCACCGACTCCGACTCACGTAAAAATACACAACTTCCAGAGTTTTCTGTTATAATATCGAAAAAAAAAAATTGTGATTCCAGTGATGAAGATTATTTTTATGAGCTGTTTTTTACATGTTGCGCTTTCCTCGCTACAGTGAGGTGAAAAGTTTTGTGTTACATACGGGTGCAAATGTATTTTACTTCTCGTATGTTGAAACACTCGCGGGTAAAATACAACTTTGCACCCTTGTATAACAAATAACTATTTCCCTGCCCACAGCGGCACCTACTTGGTAGAGCCAATTTTTAGGGTTAGTTACGCTTCCATGGATATTATTATTTGTAGTATTAGAGCTACTAATTTTGAACTTACCTATGCGTTTGCATGTAGGGAAGGGACTTCAAGGGACACGAGAGTATTCTTTTTCAATCTTTGCCTAATTTACTGTGTGCAGAAATAACCACTCTTGTAGCATATAATGCTAAAGTTCCATTTTAAAAGCTATTTGTTCGGGCAAATCTTGCAAGTTAAATTTGACCCCCTTCTAGTGGTCGGGTTGACTTGAAATATGGTATGGAAATGTAAGTTTGCCTGATAATACAAGGTACAGTCAACAAAAGTACAGTCGGAAAAATAAAGGTTGTATTAATTTTTATAATTTTAACAGAAAACTTATTTTCTTCCAGTCCGTCGAAGAATCGCGACAAGCACCACAAGTCGTCTCACAGCGAGCGCTCTAGCAAGTCCAACGGCGACCACAAGCGATCATCTGGTGACCGGCACAAGCGCTCCCGCGACGACTCCCGGGAACACGAGCGGAGCTCCAAGAAAGCAAAGTGAGTACCACTGTGGTCCGTCAAAGAAGCGAGTCCGACGAAGAATTACCATGAGGGCGCCACTTTTTCTTCATAACTTCTCTTATGAACCCAGTTTTGACGTAATTTTACATAGAGGAAATGATGTATTATTTAGAGCCTACAGCACCGTGAAATTCAAACGCCTCACGTAAATCTACATCTACACTAATATTATAAAGAGGAAAGATTTGTACCTATTTTTGTATGTTTGTATGTTTGTAATGAATAGGCTCAAAAAGTACTGGGCCGATTTAAAAAATTCTTTCACCAATAGAATGCTACATTCTTCCAATTTGACATAGGCTACATTTGATTTTGAAAAAAATTAGGGATCCTTGGTAAAATTTGAACAATGTATCCGAAGGTGTAGAAAAATGAGTCTTAAAATGTCTTTCGTCGAATGCGCTGCCGAAACTATTAGCGATAGAACAAAATAATGTACAACAATATTGAAGAACATCATAATGTCTACAAAAAACTCCGCGGTAGCATATGTCACCATTGTAGTTATGTCACTACAACAACTTTTTTCATTTTTTTCAAAATGTAGTCATAAAGAGAATGGAAAGTTTAGTTCTTGTGTCTAAAAGATTAAGATCAAATAATTATCCACAACTCACTTAGATGAAGTTATTAACTTTGATATTCTGTTTCAGGAAATAAGAAGCAAAATCATTCACAGATAGCGCAGTTACACGGGTCCCAATCGGCGCATGCGGCCCGCGTTATACTTAACTTTAATTATGTTAGTTTACAATGTCCGTCTGTATGTTCAAAATCAGGTTGCCTGTTGGTATGTATGTAGATTGATTTGATTCCATTTACTATAATTTATAAAAAAAAACAAGATTTAAATAAATGTAAGATTTTATTAAGTATTTGTACATTTTATTTATTCCTGTCAACTGTAACGCGAAAATAAATAACCAATAGTCTAAATCTCACAAATCTTGTTAACTGATTTATTAACTTATCACAAGCGTGCTAAATTCACATAATTAAGTGTACATTACATTATTTACAGCAAAAATACTTTCTACAGCCTTGTAGGTTATTTGTCTAAGATAGCGTCTGTCTCCTGGGCGGCCACCACTGGCCCTCTGGGCAGAACCGCGATCCTTTTAGTCTCCGGCAGTTTGTTTACGTCTACGCTTTTGATAGCGTCCTTCTGGTCTAGGGTGTCGCTCACGCTCCAATATTTCTTGTTGACTAGCATCAGCAGCATCAGAGCTGGCAAGTGTATTAGGGAAAATCTAAATAGTTTACGAGAGCTACCGCTGTCGGATTTTTTGTAGAATTCCCAAGCTGTAACGGAAGTTATCAATATTGTTAGGTTTAGGTACAGGCAGCAGAAGTATCTAAGCAACTGAAGCGGTCACAATGATCTAAGCGCGGCTCTATTGTTATAGACATTAAGAGCTTGTGTAGATCATTGTGACTGCTTCGGTTGCTTAGCTACTTCTGTTGCTGATTGTACCATGATTAAAGATTTGAGAGGTTGATCTTAAGGGCGCATCATGAGTGGCAAACCTCATCTAGTTCCTTATAATTTATTGCTTTTAACATATCTATTTATTGGTAAACTTGTAAATCTGAGACCGCAATAAGCTATTCGGAACTGTCGGTATTCGTTTTCAAGTGTTCTTTCAACACGTGGTACCTCGCTAGCCAGAAAACGCCTTGACTAGAATTTGGCAAAGTGCCGACGAGGACAATAATAAACAAAATTCATCATAGATCACCAACATACGCAGATAAGACAGTAACATACCTAAGTACATAAAGTAGACATTAAGTGGCAGCGATTCTAGAGCGAACCAACTATTGGTGACGCCTAGGTACGAAGATGCTAAACACGTTGCCGTGATGATTCCCGTGTGGCGTAACGCCACTCTTCTGCATAAAGCTGTAATAGAAACAACTTGTAAATAAAGGGTTTGTTGCTAAAGTAATATGAATATGCTTAGGGAATAATACTATTTCTTTGTCTCTTGACTTTAGATTTGCGATAACCTTTATAATTGCAATTAGTCTGTCATGTGGTATAAGAAATGCTTATTCAACTGCCACTTCAGTGAAAACATCAACATTGTAATTATCGCGACAGTACAATATTCACTCTGACGCTAATGTGCGTCTTTTTCTAACTAATCAGGGTTTTACTTCGATCATTAGTATTTGGCCTCTGTGACCCACAGCACAACTACGCTGCTCAACTGTTTGAGCCCTTGGGAATTTAAATTCCCCCATAGCACACCTTTACTAGTTTTCATTAGACGACTTTGAGACAACGTCGACGGAGATTCGGCGGAGCTCCTATTCCGTGCAGTTTAGCGAAGCGCCTTGACGCGACTCTAACCTAACATGCATGTCTGGCCAGTATTTTTTATTATTAACGCCTTCTAACGGCAACATGGATAATGGTGTTTGATTCAGATCAATCTTTCACAACACTAGATTTATTTTTACCCGGGTCAGTGACCGCCATCATCCGGTACCCGGCGCGCGAGTAGTCCGGGCGCAGGTTCCAGGACAGCGCGTTGAAGTGCGGGAACTGCCACGAGTACAGGATCACGCCCAGCACCAGAGCGCCCGCGTCCAGCGAGCCCGTACATCCTGCCCAGCCCATTAGAGGCGGAATTGCGCCCACTGGAAACAAAATGACATTTGTTAACGCGTTCAGTGCCAGCAACATTCAATGTCGCTGTCATAATTTCACGGGCATTTGAACGCACATATTAAAACATTGGTTGTGGCTGATATTTTACCGAACACGGACAACTTTACCGTGTAAGACCAGAGGTCGTTCGGCAGTGTCTTATCCAACCTCGACATAGGCGGAATCATCGCATCGATCGATGGGGCCATGATTATCCCAAAAATTTATTGACTGAACGCACATATGGGTTTATGGTGCGGTACTAGAATATGTTTTGAGCTTGACAACGCGCTCGCAAACGCGACTAACAGCCACTCTTTCCCAAAATATATATTTTTTATTCCTTTGATTTAAAAAAATATCTTTGTTCTAATTATATGTATTTATCACAGTTTATACAAACAGTTTTGTGGGCCAGGAATAATTATAATGCATTATGTTATTTCGGAAATGTGATATTTTGAAAATCTAGTCTACCTGGAACGAGCGGGCACACTGTCAGGCAATCTGCAGAACACAAAATTTATAAAAGCAATCGCTAAGCAAAATAAACCAGCGTTTTCCATTTGGTACCGGGCGCGCTGCCGTTTCGCAAGAGTGGGTCACGCAGGAGGAGTATGAAATTCACCGGGTGACAGCAGAATAATGTTTGGGGAAAGCAGAAATAAACCATTCAGACTACCAACCTACAGAGCCCAACCAAGTGTTGAGTATAGACATCCTCTTCATCGGAGTGTAGACGGACGTATACAGCACGAGGTTGCCGGCGCCCAGCGCCGCCGTCAGAGGGTTGACTCCGAAGTAGAGTAGGCCGAGACCCGTCGCACTTGTTAGAGCTGCGAATCCCGCGGCGTGGATCGGTCTGAGGAGTTCATTGAAATGCAGATGATGCCTAGTTGGTCGAATCAGCAACTTTGTTTGAAATGTCAAAACGATCGCTTAGCATTAGCATAAAGTTTGTACTGAACTACTCAACTATTAAGTCAAATTTTCATTAATCAAACTGCCTCCGAAATAAGCGACGGCTCGGTTTTCTATGAATATTTTGGAAAGCTTGTTAAGTGATAGTATAAAATGATTTTATTTTGAAATTAGACATCATCTATCTGTCAGTACCAGATAATTTTGAGTGAAAGGGTGGTGTTTGTTTATAGAAAAAATGGGGAATTAAGTGCTCTTTCCAAAGTTGTCAATCAAAATCAAAATGATCTATCATAGCTTAAAAATAACAGAAACTTATTATAAACAGCAAAACTTATCCCTTATTTTATATAAATAGAACAGTTCATAAAACCTAATTTGCACTGTGGGAACCATGTTTAGGTACTATTATATAATATTAGATTAGTTACTGTCTGGTTTCTAGTGTGTTAATCAAATTCCGTCATTATAATATTATCGTATAACAGTTCATATGATAGATAACTATGATAAGCATGTTGTGGTTGTTATCATATCAAATATACCCCAGCAGACCATTCCCTCAAAAATAATTGAGTTTAATATGGATCGACTCGCATCATGTTTAATAGTGAATACTTACTGAAGCAGCCCTTTAACCAGCACTCTATTCTTAGTCCTCGACATCTGCGCGTCAAAAGGCACCTCGTGGAACTGGTTGACGGAGTTAGCAGCGGCGGAGACGAGGCCGGTGCCGGCGGCGCAGAGCGCGAATGTCGTCAGTTCAAACGGCGCCGGCGCTAGCGCGTAACCCGCCATTGAGGTCATTACTACTAGGGCTGCAGGGAAAGAGAATTTTTTTAATGACAATGGCATACTACATTTAACTGTGAACCTTTTGACTGTCTATGGCAGCACCCAAGGCATTCTCAAAATTTGAAATTTCAGTGGAAAAATACAGTCAGCTTTATAGGAATACAATCTAATGTTACGATCCAGGGTTAATTTTCTCTGCAGCTGACTATACTATTGGATTGGATGTTTATGCCACAGAAAGTAAAGCTGGGTTAAAGTTAAATTTTACCTACTCATGTTATGCAATGTAACAGACCTTTAAAAAAATTTAGCATGCGTCAAAAGCAATAAGTTAATGAGCAGTACTTAAAATGATTTGTACATGGAATTTAAAAGAATATTTAAGAAGTTCTAATTCAACTTACAAGTTAACCTAAACTTGGAGAGCATCATGCAGTACTGGCCCACATTGGCTGTTCGGTCATGTGCAGGAGTCTCCTTCCACACTCGATTGTCTTGTGGTACTGTCTTGGATTTAGCTGGTGTTGCTGTCTGCGACTGTGTTGTGAGTGGCAGTTTGCTCTGCCAGCTACTCGACGTTGATATTCGGACCAGTTGCTGCGATAGCATGCCATTCTAGGAATAAAATATCAGATGTTTAAAAAATAGTTGAAACTGGAAGAAAGAGTGTAGTAACCAAAAATCATATTATCTTCAAATTGTGCCAGTAAATTAGTTTTTTGGTTTTGCTGTGCTATTTATTATAATTAGGTACTCTTGTTCCTATAATACTGTAATATACATATATTTAATCACATTTTTATTTTCTAATGTTTTAGTGTGTTTTCTTTAAAAAATAATTCATTTGTGGTTTTAATGTATTGTAAGAGCTATTATTGTAACTTGCAGTTAAAAAAAAATACCTGTTGTCACATTATTCTTGGTAATCATGATCTTTCTGAAAATGCCGGCAGAGTCAAACAATTATTTTTAAAAGAGCATTTAACTTCCTACCTACCAGTAATTTTTTTTATATGATTTCATATATTCTTTAAAGCTCCACAGATTTCCTGCACTTCATTCACACAATATTGTAAGATAAGAACATAGTGATTAGCCGTTTTATGATTGTCTTGAATGTTGTGATATTAGTTAATAAACAGGGGTTTTCCTTATTGTTGTTTTCCTGAACCAAGTAATAATTTTAAGAATAATTAGACTTAAACATTATTTTGATTGCAATGCAACACTGCCTATTGTAAAGGGGCTTCTAAACAGGCAACGTTTTTCTGCAATATGTGGCTGGCAACTATTATTGCTGTCTGACTCTTAAAATGAAAGCTAGACAAAGACTACTATAGTTGCCAGCCACATACTTCAGCAAAAATACAGCCCTATTTAAAGCTCCTTAATGTCAACTGGCCTACTCACTTTTCGAAAATAAGTAAACACAGAAGTATATTTAACCATAAAAAAATATCTTCAAGTCAACTACTCTAAATAAAATTCTCTGTAATTAAATACTTGATATTTTTTTTTGATAAAGATATTAAGTATTTTAGGATACGAGTTGGACGTTGGGTTAGACACCCCAAATCAAAACACTGATTATAATTACACAAATTACTTACGTCGATTTTCATAAGCACAGACTTAGTAGAAATTCCGGCAGCACCATGTCTTAGGCAGAAGGTGCAATGCAGCACCTTTATATACGACATGTTGACCTCTCCGACGATACTTCACGACAACATCTGAAGAATAAACCGTCAATCAACGCAACGTACTTCCCTTCAGTACTCGATAAATGGAGTGATTCGACCCTATGTTACATTGTAGTCTTTGAATGATTCGGAATGATAGATTTACGCGAGATAGAAAAGGACGACATAGGTCACTGACGATTACAACAAAGTATGTTTATGATGAAACATGCAATTTGAACACATTACATTAGATAAATACCAAATCAAATCAGTAAACATCAAAGCTAAACTGCGTAAACATTCACTTGCAAAATTATACATTTTGAGTATCAATTTAAGTTCTTACTTTCACAGAATTAAGTCTCAAATAAGATCTATTCAAAACAATGTTTACAATCACTTTTAATAAAAGTTTTAGAATAAATTGAAACTAAAAACATTTGGGGTTATTTAGGTAATCATGAAGGACGAGGGCTATACGATAAGGGAAACGTCACAAATCAGGCGATTTAATTCGGCAAGAAATTTGTTTACAAAAACGATAAAAAAGCAGGTTAGCCAACCAAAGACAAACACTTTTTAAAGAATTTATTACTTATGATTAATTGTTATTTGTCATATTAAGAAAGGCTGATGAACAAGAGCCGTAAAGCAATGGAAACATATTACTACAATTTGTAAATTTCTCGCTTAATTTCAGTTTTTATAGTGAAATAGTAAAGTAAGTACGAAGTTTCTTGAATTTGACAAACTTTATAGTATCAACTAATGGCAACACTTATAATGTTACCAATAAATATTCCCTTAATTTGGTCGTTTATAAAGTCCTTTTAGTAAATTAAGTCCCCCAGTTGCTGTCTAGAGTCTGACCGACCAGTTGTGTCACAAAATACCCACTAACAAATTATAACTGTTCCTTTCTTATGCTGGAAAGTATTAAGTGTAAAAAAGAGATAGGTGTACTTCCCCAACTACGAATGCTAGTGACACGACTAGCTGGTCAAACTCTATGTCCTCCTTGTTCACGAAATGTTTTGTACGACGTTTTTTTAATAGACTTCCGCAGTTGGCCTCAGTCAGCCTATACTACATTTTACCCGACTGCCGAACCGTAGGACTTTTATTTACTGAAACTACCTACTCTATTTAGAAGTACGTAATTATGTATTTGTCATTGCCTTTTTTATTTGCAATATTTGCAGTTTGTTGGATTTTTTATTTGAAGTGATGCTGTCTTTTCTCTTCCTTATGAAACAACATAAAGGGTGAAATTTAATTGATGTTACAAATTTTTGTAATGTGATTCTGTATCGTTAATAGACCACAATTAATTATTATCTGTTTATAATTTCACCAGATGACATACCTAATCAATTTACACAAGAACTCAAACTAGCGAATGAAAAGACTCAATCATAGTGAAAAAAAGGGATCCCTCACGCTCACGTATATACGAAACTATTCATAATTTATAAGCTAACTTTTTGCAGTCCCTTGATTAACTACTTAGTACTCCTCCTCTCTACCACTCAAAGGTTTACTAGTAGACATCCCTTAAAGTGATAATTCTGTCTTTGTATTTGTATTTCATTGTTGAAAAGGTGTATTCGACTTGTCTTCAATTCTTTATTTTTTGTACAATAAAGTGTTTCTGCTTACATAAAGCGAAGAGGCGATATTTCATTCAGTAGAAAGTTAGCAAGTACCTACAAAATGCCTGAAGTTCCATTAACATTAACATCGGTTTAGCCGTGTGCCGTGGGTGAGGTGTATTTCAATTTTTTACAGTAATATATGCTTAGAGGGATTTGCATTTTTGCTCAAGAGGGGGAGTTTTACAAATCGAGCTGGCAATACACATTTTTTGTTTTTATTTTGATTCGATTGGGATTCGAATACGGAAGTGGTTGGTTGGTTGTTTCTCGGTTCGTTTCGTATCATATCGTACGAACTCGTTGACGATCGAATTGCGAAATGTCTAATTGGTTTTTTCGAACAAGAGAATAAAGTATGTCTAAATTATGGTGATTACCCGTTCGGATCCGACATAAGGAAAGGGAATCCTTAAAATATGGCCTCGAGAGGAGACAAAGGGAATGGAAATGGCGAAGAGCAGATCGTGGAGGTAAACGTTGGCCTACATTCGGATGAACAGTTAGGAATCGTGTTTTGTAAGTTATTGGTTGTTTTTTAGACGTTGGCGGAGGTGTTTAGATGCTTCATCTGTATGGAGAAGCTGGTGGACGCTCACTTGTGTCCACACTGCTCGAAGCTATGTTGCTACGCGTGCGTGCGGCGCTGGCTAACAGAGCAGCGGTCGCAGTGCCCGCACTGCCGCGCCTCGCTGCACCTACATGAGCTGGTGAACTGCCGCTGGGTGGAGGAGGTGACGCAGCAGATCGAGACCATGCAGCAGACCAACTCGGCCACCCAGCGGGAGAGCTTTAGAGACAGGTAGTGATTGGTTGCTATCTTTAAGTTGATGTAAACAAAATTTTGAAATAGTTATTGGACATAAATATTAAGGTTTTTTAAAAAGAGTGTTTTGTTCGGTTATTTCTTGTCTAGTGTCTAGTTTTTAATTTAAAGGTTCTTGTTAAACTGGATCAGTATTCGTTTTTTCCACAACCTAGAATTTAGATAACAGTCTAGTAATTATACTTTTTTCTTTTTATTCACTGAAACATGAATACATAGAAAAAAACAAAATGCCAATCCTGGGAATCAAACCCAGATCCTTGACATCCCGTGTCACATGCTTAGCCTACACCATGGTTAGCATAGGGAAACTCATTGAATTTTCTACATGTGTTCAAATCTCAGCTTGTTTAACACTTTTGGCAGTGACTATTTAGTGCTGCAACTGTCTAGTAATTGTTAAGATACCTAATTAACCTATGCAATGTTGGCTGGCTCATTTTGGTGAGACAACTTGGCACATACATTGAAACATCCTTGGCTAGTTGGGTAATTTATATAATATTATATACCTTTTATGAACTAATGTTACGATTTTCAATCAGATGCCCAACCCATCAAGAGAAGCTCACTGTGTACTGTTGGACATGCCGTCGCTGCATCTGCCACCAGTGTGCACTGTGGGGCGGAACCCATTCAGGGCACACCTTCAAGCCGCTGGAGGAGGTGTACGAACAACATGTGACCCAGATCCGGGATGAGGTGTCACAGCTGAGACGGAGACTGATGGAGCTCATCAGTTTAGTGCAGGATGTGGTAAGGAATTGTTTATGAGAAATATTTATCAGTGTTGTGCAAGCAATGTAGATGAGCAAACAGTTAAATGTTTTAGATTGATGTTAACTGGCTGTTAAGAATTTTTATAGAATTATTTAATTTTGATTCTTTTAGGGTGACTTGCACCAACCTGTGTGAGACAATAACCCGAAGTTAACATAACATCAGGCAGTACAAATATGTCCAGTTAACCCTGGGTCAGTGTCTAACTCAGGTTGGTGTTAGTTTACTTACATACACTATACAGTAAATATGTCTCTTAGGAATTAGTAATGATGTAATAAATGATTAATATAAATTATGTAATTTTTAATGATAAAATTCAAATCACTTCTTAATTAGGAACTTAGTTACAAAAGTATGTATGTATAATTCTTTATTACACATTGCACATAGAACACTTACAAATAATAGGCTACAGGACAACAGCTACATGAACAAAGATGAACTTATCCAATATTTGTACTACAAAACAAGATGGTTTAGGTTGGGTTTTGAAATAACTATGGTCTTCTAATAATGATAGGCTATTCAATTCTCTTATTATTTAGAGATTGGCATAAAGATAGAAATAGATAGCCTTGAATATGGTGCGGATCCATGTCAAAGCTTACAAGTACCTAAATGCACAGAGTCCACTCGAAAAGTGTCACCAAATGTTCTAGATTGTTTTGCCCAAATCCTTTGTGCAAAAACCGTTGGCACAGCTGCTCTCACTGACCCAATGACCTCTTTAGGATTGGAGAATGCACTCTGCAATGTGCTATGCATGTTAAAATGATACAATGCCATTTGATAAAGATGTGAAAGGTTCCTTGCAACCTTGTATGTTAGATTTTTGTGTTTCAAGCGTTTCTGAATGATGCAGCAATTATTTTTTTTGTTACTTGTCATGATGCTTACATATATTTGGTGATTCTTCAATGAAATCTTCTATGTATGTATCATGTTGTCAAGTTTTTTTGTGAACTTATGATCAATGAAATTTTGTCTTGATTGTACACTGAACAAATTGAAATTGCCTGTTGTGTGTTAAATTTATCCAGTGGGAAACATACATAATAATATGAATGAAAAGTCCTCACTGATTTACTCACCAACACCCTACCCAAACCCCAAGGTTTCATAATTTCATAATTTAATAATTTATAATTTCAGATTTCTAGGTCCAAACCTAGAAATCTGAAATTATGCATAGAGCTTTCTACGGCGTACACAAGAGATAAACATAGCCGCGGGCGAAAGCTAGTAAAAATATATATAAATGTTATTTTCAGGAACGCAATGTGGAATCCGTTCGCGCTGCCAAAGACGAGCGCGTTCGCGAGATTCGCAACGCTGTAGAACTGATGATATCCCGCCTGGACTCTGCTCTGAAGGCCAAGCTCCTCACCCTGATGGGCCAGAAGAACAGCCTCACCCAGGAGACGGAACAGCTAGAGCATTTGCTCCAGGAGATTGAGCACCAGTTACATGCTAGCACTAGGTAAGTTAGCTGGATATTTTTAAGCTATGGCATCACCTCGGTCATACTAGTTGTTTTAATATGTTAGAGTTGAAATGCTGTGGGTCTGACATATTCAATTAGTAAAGAGAAGCGATCTTAATACTAAGCAGAAAATAATACAATACAAAATACTCTTTATTGAATACCATATATGACAAACAAAACAGAAAAAAAAATACGGAAAATTACCGATAATAGTAGGCGGCCTTTTCTTGTTTTAAAGTTTATTCTTGAAATAGCGAGATCTTGTCTTGGGCATTTTCATGGGTGGTGATATCATAATGTCCTTACTACCATTAACTTGTTTGATCATTCTAAAGTGATTATGATGAAATAAGTTACTCAACATTTCCCAGACACACATTAATGAGTCAATTGATATTACATTACAAACACAAACAACAAATAAGTAAAGCTGATTGTCGTTTCTTTTACAGATCTGAACTAATAGCCAAGAGTAGCGACTTGTCCAAGATGATTCACCAGGTCCGCAAGAAACCGATGGCCAGCTTTGTAACAGCTCCAGTACCTGCTGATTTCCATAGGTAAGTGTGTGATGTACTTGAAACAGTTCACTTTTTTTTATATCACTGAATGCTTTTTAACAAGCACATTATAAAGCAATCAATTATAATTGTTTAGTTTAAGAAATAAGGTTAATTGCTTCTTAATTGAAAGTGGATTCATATTATTATCAAATTGTGTTGCAGAATATGATAAAATATCCTTGGATAGGTAATTATTATTTTTTATCATTAAAGTTTTGATATGGCAATTCCATTTTTTGGCTTAATTCAAACATACCCTAAAGAAGGATAAACCAGTTTCACATTAAAATATTAGTGAGTACATAGAAGTAAAGTTTCGGCTGCTTGTTTAAAATCTGATAATCATCTAAAGGGTAGGTAGCCAAATCATTACAAAACTTTTTTTTTATTTAGATCTCATGATGCCATCCTTTTGTTTGTTTTAAAGGCTTTTTGTTTTGTGCACCTTATTATAGGGTAAACTGCCCATTTGCCCATTATGGTATGAATAGAAAGGCAATGGTCATATAATGCGCCGTTGTTTTTAATTTGAGTACTAATGGGCAATTTCCCTTCCTTCGGCTAAATTAGGAAACATACCTCATCTGAATTGACAAAGGTTACACAAACTGATTCGCTAATTCAGCCGACGTCTTTTATTTTAATTTGGCCAACTTTCTCACGCGCATAATAAGTCCGGTACAGTTTATTTGTGTTGAACAGTGAGATCGTCCCAAGCTACGACAGCAGTACGTTTCCCCTGACGAACTTCACACAGTTGCAACACGCCGCGGCACCAGTGTATTCCGCCCCGCTTCACGTCAACGGGCTCTGTTGGCGGCTGAAAGTGTACCCAGATGGCAATGGAGTCGTGCGCGGCAACTATCTGTCGGTGTTCTTGGAGCTGAGCGCTGGATTGCCGGAGACCTCTAAGTGAGTATGGTAGCCTGGTAGCCGGGAATGCGACAGGGCTGTCCAACTTGGAGTTCAAGGGGCGTTAAAAAATTCAATGTAACCAATGTTATCATTTTTCATCAAAATTTCTTGATAGTTTGTGTTTTGTTGGCCGCACAAGTGTCATTGGTGGGCCTGAAGCGGCCCGCGGGCCTCTGCTTGGACAGCTCTGTGATGAGCGATTGACATAGACTTTAACTTACATTGGATCTTACTACAGATCCATTGGAGTAGCAGTTGACTCCAAAAATGTTTTTGGTTTATCAAGCAGTTGTTACACATTAAACTGATTATTTATATCAGTATTTCTGATGTACACTTATCCTGCCGGTAGTTAGCTGTGTTTGAGTCTGTCTAGTAGGCTTGTGGCTGACAGGTTTGAGGCTGTTTCTGACTTATGTTTCTAATTTATGAATGAATTTCTTTAATACGACGATATTTTCCATTATTGCAAGCATTGGTTTTACAACTCTAAGGTTAGGCCTGAGGTAAGTTTATTTTCTCGTGAAAGCGAAGGCTTGCTTATTGCTTGGTCACATTTCATGGTATTTGCTAACAAGCTTCATGCATTGTCATTCATGTCAAAGTAAAGGTGTTGAAAGGATTTTGATTGTGGATTTGTATGCTTGTTGAATTCGCGATGTATTAAATATACATAATCCTTGTTTGCTTAGTTTATGTTGTGATGCTTCCAATGAGATTCATTTGTTTTTGAATAACACCACACCTTTATCTGTACAGAAATTCTTCACAGATAAAAAATAATGGGGGCAAAAAAAAAAATCTAAGCCGTCTTTGGCCGTCACATCTCCATTGTAAATAATGGGATAACAGTAAAAAAAAAAACGAAAGATGTGTGAAGCGATACATTGCTGTTTGCTACGGTGGATAGATGACTTATCCAACGCCCCTCATAAATTAGCCCTAAACTCCCAGGTACGAGTATCGAGTGGAGATGCTACACCAAGTTTCGCGCGACCCCTCCAAGAACATCGTCCGAGAGTTCGCGTCAGATTTCGAGGTTGGCGAGTGTTGGGGCTACAACCGGTTCTTTCGGCTCGACCTGCTCGCCAGTGAGGGCTATTTGAACCCGGACACAGACACTCTAATACTCAGGTATGTGCAAATTAGGAGTAATTACTTTTTCAATGACTACAAAATAATGTCTTTAGCAAAAAAGATTGTCTATACGGAAAAAATATCTTGCCAGGTTCCAAGTGAGGCCGCCAACTTTCTACCAGCGCTGTCGAGATCAGCAGTGGTACATAAATCAGCTTATCACCATGCGCAACCAGCACATACTGCAAATTAATGATCTTAAAGAGGTAATATTAGTTTGTATTTCATAACAATACGACTTCGAAAGTGATAACTATAAAACTTGTCTTTTTCTCGCGAGATAATACCCCGGTCACTGGTTCGCTCGCGCGACAGCCTCGTTTCCAATGTCAAGCGGCTTTACCACGAGCCAATATTCGAGAGTTAGCCGCGCGAGAACAAGACACTGCTTCAAATACTGTGTAAACAAGATGAAACCCCGTAAAAACACGAGTTGGTCCTCGCTATGGTGTGCAACCGTGCTAATACAGATCATTTGTTCGGCAGCGTCTCTCCCTCGAGATGTCCCGAAACTCGATGGCAGCGACGCGCGCGCCTGCGCCGGCTGACGACAACCCCGCGCAGAACAACCCCGTGGACGGCGACGCCAGCGACCCGCTGCTGTTCGCCGGCCAGTGGCAGTACGCGCCGCACGCCGCCGGCAGCGGGCCGCGCCTGCTGAGCCCAGGTCAGGGTCGACAACCCCGCGGACGGCGACGCCAGCGACCCGCTGCTGTTCGCCGGCCAGTGGCAGTACGCGCCGCACGCCGCCGGCAGCGGGCCGCGCCTGCTGAGCCCAGGTCAGGGTCGACAACCCCGCGGACGGCGACGCCAGCGACTCGCTGCTGTTCGCCGGCCAGTGGCAGTACGCGCCGCACGCCGCCGGCAGCGGGCCGCGCCTGCTGAGCCCAGGTCAGGGTCGATAACCCCGCTGACGGCGACGCCAGCGACCCGCTGCTGTTCGCCGGCCAGTGGCAGTACGCGCCGCACGCCGCCGGCAGCGGGCCGCGCCTGCTGAGCCCAGGTCAGGGGCGACCCGCGCAGATCGTCAATTGTAGGCGACAGAATGTGGACATGTCCCTCCTCCCGCTTGCTCGGACCTCTGTCTTCTTGCGCCTTGTGACACATAGTAGTGAGACCACAACCCACCTGTTCGTAGGTTACTACCTAGCCGACTCGTGAAGTTGGATCATGCCCTCTACCCGCGTACTCTGCCGCCATACACTAACATCTTTCCGTCCGAAATTCGCGCGTATCTAAAGTAACAGAGTAGTTAGTAACAATAATGCTATACATTTGCTGCCAATTCATGCAAGCTGTTTAAGAAAATTACTCAGTGGTATTAACGACTTGCATTGACTGTTGTGCTGGTTACAGGTCTGACGACGGGCTTGTTCGAGGAGTCGCGCAACAACGACGTGGCGACGGCGGGCGCGTGCGGATACGGCGACTACGCGCTCGAGAGGCGCCTCGCGCCCGCTAACTTGCCCTCCACGTCACGGTAAACGCCTGTGTTACTCGCAAAGATGCTCATCTTCATTTTCATTTGAGCTTCATTGCAATTGATTACAATGAGCAGCATAGGCTCGTGTTCGTGTTCCCTATCGCTCTGCATAATTAACCCTTTCCAGACTGCACCAATCGAGGCTTCTTGATTTGAATCTTAAAGTCGTGGGTTTAGGGTTGAAAATGTAACTACACTCATGTGGTCGATAAATCGTACAATGCCTGGAAAAGGGTTAGTGTGTTGTAACTGCGGCCCTCCCCGGCTTAGGACGATTTTCTCCAATATATTGGAGGTGCACTTTTAAGAGTGCATTGAAAAGGAGACTAACGGAAAAATAAAAAAAAGTTTTGTAAATAATTTACATTTCTTTGTTAGGCCGGAAACTTTTGGACCGCACCTAGTACATATAAAACTTTCGAAAAAAAATGTTTATGTGATGGTCATGACCGCATCAAAATCCGGCAGTTTTTGAGTTATCGCGTTCAGGCATAAGGTTGTTTTATAATAATGTGGTGGTATTGTTCCCAGTTCAGCGAACTCTCTGCACATGGGCGGCGCGGACAACATGGCGCTGGTGAGCCTGCACACGCTGCTGAGCGCGGCCAGCGCGCCCAGCCGCATGCCCAGCAAGCTGGCGCGCCCGGACAAGCCGCACCACATCCCCGCCAAGGACGCCACGCTCACCGGTAACACTGCTCTCACCACTACAACTACTCGAAAAAACTACACAATTTATTGTAAGAACCCTTTAATCTCTACGGGTGACGAGACGAGCTGCGAGACGATAGTTGAACGTGTGCTGAGGACTGGATTGCATCTGGGCACAAGCAAAATTAACCTCGTCTGTGGTGTTCACATTCGCTCTCTAGAGAGGACGAGGCGAGGGTCTAAATCAGTGGTTCCGAACCTGGGGGTAATTACCCTCAAAGGGGTAAAACTGTGTTTCTTGAGGGGTAACTAACAAGATACCATCAAACATGGGGACGGGACAGTATAAGGGGCTCACTTTGTTCTTGCTTTAAAAGGGTTTTGTCGGCAAAATTCTTTCAGTTTCCAGGGGTAAAGATGTAAAAAACCCCTGGTCTAAATGGAGAGCGCGACAGTAAGCGGCGGATTTTTGGTTCGCCTGTATTTCCATGGTAAGTTTCGAAGGAATGTCCGCAGTTTCATAGTATACAGCTGAGCTAAAAGACAAACAAATCATCGCTTAGATGGCATTATTATTAAACGGACCTCTAGATACGAATGGTATCTAGCGACATTTAGCCTAAACCCTCATTCCGTAGCAGTGGCGAGCGTGCCGGTGGCGGAGGCGGCGCCGGCGGGCGCGGCGCTGGCGGCGTCGCTGTCGTCGCCGGAGCTGGCCGCCAAGCCCGAGCCGCAGCCCGAGCAGCCGGCCGCGCGCGACAGCCCCGCGCCTGCACACCCCGCGCTGGCTTCCGAGTCCAGCAGCGACGCCGGCGTGAGTATACTATTACGTACCCTTGGGGCTGTATTGAACCATGCAAGGGGCGCCGGGCCACAATAGCGAAAAAGAGTGATCGAAAACTTCAAATTGTAGTTTTTTTCTCTGCCTTACGATAAAGACGGACTGCATACACCTCACGAATATAGTTTTAGCCATATAGTTATAAGCAAGCACTAAGTTAACTATTTGGAAAAAGATGGTGTAAACATATTTATTTAAAAGCAAACGATTCCTCTTCGCACTGCACTTTTCCATTAAAAAAAATATTGAACAGATGTAGAATATACCAAGATATGCAAGAAAGAAAGGATGTGCTGAATATAATATAATAATTTTCCTGTTGTCTTTTATTATTAATATTATTATTTTATAGAGAGTTATCGTAATGTTTGTTCTTTTCACGCAAAAATTTGTTAGCCGGTTGATGTCAAAGCTTTAATGGTGAGTCGAAAAAGGATACTTGTAAACATACATCTGGTCTATCCCAACCTTTCTTTCTTTTTAGTAATTTCTAGTTACAGAATTCTTTCTCAATTTTGTTTTAATGTTTCCTGCTTGAAATTAAATCATCTTCTCGATATCTTTAATACATTAATTATTTTTTTACTTAAATTTTCACAAGCACGTTCAACCTTTGCCTTTAGCTTAGTAACAGTTTACAATGTCGTGTTGAAAAAATTGTGATGGTGAGTGGTCACTGATCATGCCAATGTGGTATGATCTCTGAGAACATCAGAACTACTGGGTGTTCTGTATGAAGTATAAAAAGCTAGCAAAAAATCCATTTGCACGAAAATACTAAATGCCACTTCGACGTTGTCTGTCTGTTTCAGGATCTGATGTTCAGCGAACTAGAAGTGTTTGCCGACGAGACGGGGCCGTGCCTCGCCGACGAACACTCGACCGAGGAGAACGACGTCGACGACGAGACTATGTCAGGTGAGCGACGACTTACCCTGTGTGCGCGAGATATGCGGCCCGCCCGCCGCCCGATGCGACTCCTTTGCCTATACTCTCGCAGTGTTATCCTAATAGCCTCCCTTTATTTTCCATTTCATTCATCACGTTCACAACTCTCATGACACCCCAGTTCCTTTTCGCGCGTCTTCTACATCAGGCCAAAATACGCCAGTGCTTATCATTTTTTCAAGACGATTTTATTTTAGCTTCCGTGAAGGATGTGTCGTTTTGTAATTAATAGACAGGAACGAATATGTATTAGTAACTAAAACGCATCGACTATCGGTTAGAGTTGACGAATCCTGGGTCTCTATGACCAAAGAGACTGAAGAGAGAAGCGCGGAGGGGAACCCACCATTAGAGTTGCGAGCCGTGTTGCTTTTTATGACTGAACACCGGTGACAGCGGTAGATTTAGCTTGTAACTAGCCCAAACACTAAACATTCCTCGTTTGTTCTGCATTTCGTGATGGTGCCACTGTTGAGCTGTGGACTAACGTGTTTGCTCCGTTGCATCTCTGATTTGCCTACAGAGGTGACTATTTCGAATCGAAACTTCGTCAGAGCTTCAATAGCTATCATTAATAGCAGAAGAGAAGACAGATCGTAATCAACGTATGCGTACCCCGGCTGGTTTTCCCTCATTAAAGAGCCCTCCCCTTGACCCTTTCCCCTCCCCGCTCCCCCAGACGGCTCGTCGGGCAGCGCGTGCAGCTGGTGCGGGCCGGAGCGGCCGCGGCGCGTGTACTGCGCGTACCGCCACGCGCGCCCGCGCCGCCACGCGCCCTACGCCGCGCACAACTCGCAGCGCCCCCATACCGACACGCAGTAGACACTAGCAAAGATGCACCGCTAACAAAAGCACCCGTCAAACCTCCCCACTTTTTACCTGAACCTTTGCGTGATAGATCTGTTTCCCGAGACATCACACGCCGACTTTCAACCCGAACCGGAAGGCTGCTCAGTTAAGCGATGTGCGAGGAGAAATCCACCAATCGGATAGCTGCGCTGAGCGGGGCATCAAATGGGGGGGGATAATGATTACTTGATCAATCAGCAACTTTTTTTTCAAATGTGAAATAGATCGCTTTGTATTGTATTGAATTACTGAACTATGAGGTCATCATTGATCATCATCAGTGATCAAACTGCCGCCTTTTATTAGTTTTTGCTAAATTATAAATCGTTTAAATTGCCAGAATATGTGAGGCCTCAATGTACTTGGACTAGATTCTGGAATATGGATAATTTATGAAACAGATCTATCGTGCCAAAACGCTCTTTGCACCTTCGAGAAACGATAATTAAGACTAAGTTGTGAGATGAGCACAAAGTTAGTGATGCGGACAAATTCTGATTCTTCAACAGTTTTTACACACAATCTTTGTCGAGAGGAGTAGAAATGTGGTATATTTCTATTAAAATCGCTAACTGGACAGCGACTACAAACAAGTCTAAACACTAGGCATATTCAGAAAAATAGAATCCGGCACGAGCCAAAGCCAACTGTTGTACTTTTTCTATGCTCGGCTACTGTTGTGTATATTCCGAAAGCTTATAAGTAGCTTTGCTAGACTTTGCTAGAATATTGTACAGAAATCCACGAATTTTGTTCTTTCTTTTCCTAACTTTACTTTATTCCCTTGTTCCCAGAGATCCTTTAAAATATTCATCTAAGATACGATATTAAATAAAAGGATAGGGAGAAAACTGGAATAGGCTTACACTTTTATGCGTGAGTCCGTTTACTTACAGCTATTCGACTTGGTACACGCACCTAAATGATGTATGGATAGATGTGCACTTGACTAGCGCAGATGACAAAAAAATAAGTAATTCATCGAATCAAGATGATTGTTTTAAAGTCTTTTTTAGATTATTTAAGGATTTTTTTTGTAGAATGATTTAAACAAAAAAGAATTGGTTTTATGTTGCTGTCACTATTATTAGTTAAATCAAACGGGTCAAATGATTATTTACCACTTAGTAATTACCCTGTAGTTTCTCTTTTTGACCCAAATTTAACATAGCTTCGGTTTCTATGATTATAAAAATATGTAATTACATTATGAACAGCAAAAATACCTGATATCATCACACAAAATTAGCAAAGTGTGTATTTTCTGTCGAATAACGTCACGCATATTAAATTTGCAAATACAATACAATATACTATTATTTGATTGAGATTTAGGTTATTTTAAGTAAACAGAAAGATATATTGTCAGAATTTTAATAATTTTGTCTTATATCATAAATATCATAATCTAAACCGAGTCACATTATAAAACGGGACCATTCGTGTAACAACTCATATTGTAATTTTCTATCTATTTTGAGTTGTAAAAGCCTTAACGTTCATGGTTTCTAGTATATTTATTCTTATTCGTTTTGTTAGTACCTTAATCCAAACAAAATTGGCAAAATTGCTAATTGTTGTAAAAATTACTTAGATAATTCTGTTCCCTTTTTCACCACCTCTGAGGGAAACATCATAGTCATAAGGCTAATTATTTGTCAACGGTCTCGGTAATAATTGAATAAGAGAGTGGTGAAAAAGACAGAAAAAAATATTAAATTTGAAACAAAGTTACTTAAAAACTTTTATTTCTTCCACTGTACAAACTACACGAGACAGATAACTAGTGAGTAGCAAAATTTTACGTCTATATTTTTGTAGTCAGAACATTTCTTGCCCCTTTCCCGAATTCCGTGAATTTCCGACAAATCCTTAGTTCCTACGTGCTTGTGATTCGATTTGGTTGGCACAGTGCTAGCTATTTACTTATTGCCTCACGGATACAATTGTACCCAAAAGATGAAAGGAAAATACCAGTTTTTTTTAAAACAACTGGCTGTAATCAAGTTAATTCCCACAGGCGAAAACGACATTGAAGGGGCCCGCGCTAGCAGCGAAGACAGTTCCGACATCCTCAGTCGCCTGCTCTGCGCCGTTCACGGCCGGTCCGTCACGCCGGCTGGCAGCGACGGTCCCGTGCCGGCCGCGGCCACGGCACGACACGACAACGATCCCCAACTGTCGACGGCAGCGCACACTGATATGCTCTTGTTAAACTTGATGCGAATGAACGGATTGACGCCGAACCATTCTAAGCATAGTAAGTACACTTGATTGACGGCTCTGTGAACACAGAACAGATGGTCTTTACTTAAAAAAAAAAGTTTTTTTAAAAGGTTGCTTTTATTAAAATAAAGACTATTTAAGTATTGTGTTTTGTGTATGATGTTAAAGAAAATGGCTTATGTATCGCATTCCTGCTTGCAGGTACAAAAGGCCCCAAACGCAACTGGGCGTGCAGCGCGGCTACGTCGGAAAGCCCCTTGCGGAGCCCGCGGAGCCCCGGGGCGCCGGCCACGCCCACGGGCGCCCGCGCGCGCCGCCCCGCCGCCGCCCCTCGCGCGCGCCGCCTGCCCCGCGCACCCCTCTCTCCTGGACAGATGGGGCGTTTGCTCGACACTCGTCCTTTTAACACAAAATTAAGGTGAAGTTCAATTTCACGGAAAATTTATTTGCAGTCTTTTTAATGTACAAATGTAAACTTAGAATAATTTGATAATTAAATTTTATGATTTTATCTAGTGAATGTGGGGATTTGAAACACGATTGATCAAACTTGCCTCGCTAGAAAAAAAATCGCCAAGTGGTCGAGAATCTGTCTACTAAACATATGTATGGAGGAAAATCAAATTTTATTCAGTGTTCTCGAGTAGCTACTTTTAGGTGCTTGCATGTAAGCCGAAAGGAACCGCGATAGCACCTTTTGGTTGAGGTTATTGTTGTTTATCAGCTTGTTGGGTCAACCAACAGGGAACCAATATTTCCTATGTTGTTGTTTATGAACGAAAGTTCTACCACAGATCTGTATTTACGTTTTTAATTCTAGCTCATACTTGTTTGTTTCAGGGGCAGTGGGCTGGTTCCCGAGTCCGCCGGGCCCGCGTCGCCCGTACTGGACTACAGCTGGCCGTGCGCCGCGCCCACAGAGATCTCAAACAACGTCGACTCTATGCTGGATTATAATGTAAGCCTACAGTCCTCTACCCAGGTGACTACCAGTAACATCAATCAAGCCGCTTAGTTGGTCACCACGGCCGTCTCTGACTGATCCAGTAACGTTGCATATCGAGTAGATATATTTTTTATACGAAAAGGAAGGCAAACGAGCAAATTGGCCACCCTATGTTAAGTGATCAGAAACTGTCAGTACTGTTATCGATTAGATCCCGATTCGTTATTTTCTTGTTTCGCCGGAATTTTTAATCTACATAAAATCAAACAAAGCTATGAAATACAGTGGCTTTACCTACAAGGTGCAGTTATATTATTGTTTTTGTTTTTAATTATAAATGTAAATGAGGCTTAGGATATTAGTCTCACGCTACAGCTCTCATAGTCTTAGGGCTTTAGGTTATTAATTTATGCTTAATGGATAAACCTAGGTAATAAAGAAAATGTATATAATTATATTCGACATAATAATTATATTGATTATTATAATTGGCTTATCAAGAATCAGGAATCCGACGAATCGGCAACTAATCCTGTTATCGTTTCCAGGACACGATCTTCGACATACTCCTCAACAGCCTGTCGCTGGAGCCGGCGGCGGAGCGCGCGGCGCGGCCGGCCACGCCGCCCGTGCAGCCCTGGTGCCCGCCGCCGCACAAGGACGCCGACACGGATTGACGCCGGCCCGCCGCGCGCCACCGCGAGTACCAACACTGACTACGGGGCGCCCGACTCTCTATAGGTACCAGGCAGGCAGACAGCCTCGTTCAGAGTTCAAAAATCATAAAGCAACAGATAACTGAATAAAACCTTACCTTAGTATGATTTAGGTCAACTCTCTGAACTTAATAACAGCGCACATTCGGATTAACTTTGTTAATAGAGAATGGTTTTTGGTTCTGAACGCCCTAATTAGCGCCAATTCTTACAAGTGTCTTGTTTCAGCTTCAAAATGCTCAAGGCTTAAGCCTATCGCCTGTTCTTCGAGTTACTTTATCCGGATTACTGAAAACCTGCACACATCTTTATTAGGGTTCTGAACGCTTTACACTTAAATAGTTACTGTTGTGCAGGTTATTGCCCCCTGGATCTACCCGAATCTACCATCTTACAAAGAATTGATTCAGGGTCCTAAGCGCTTTAGGTTTAACAATAACGCCAGTTCCTCGGGTCTTATTGAGTTTGGATCTACTGAAAACCTACACACATCGTTATTACTAGACCCCCATTTCACCAACATGTCATATGCCAATTGACAATTTCTAGTAAATCAGTGACTTGAAGATTTTTGTTGTAGCACGCTTCATATTGACTATGTCATGTAGACCGACCGAATTATCATTGTCATTCTGTTGTCTGCCATGTTGGTGAAATAGGGTTCAATCAGTGTTTTGAAGTCAGATATGTCCAGTTAAATCTGGTAGAGTTGCATGCGGACTGCATTGATATGTCCAGTTAAATCTGGTAGAGTTGCATGCGGACTGCATTTACTATCATGAAACAAGTTTATCGAATTTAATTTTCAAATCAAAACTTAGATCCGCATACAATCGACGCTTTTTGTCCAATTTACGGTTCTTATCTTTCGATTTTAAGTACATACAAGTAGCTAGTGCTGCAATTTCACAGGTCATTGACCTTTATAGGATAGATAAATCATTTATATTCTACAGGGTTTTATAATCCATCAGAGATTTACGTAGAAATGCTCTCTTCAGACAGTGTTTTTCTCGACTTTACTTATTGGCTCGTTGCTACTGACGTGGTGACCATTAATTGGCTATTTATGAATCTAATTACAACATTACGCAGTGGTCAGTTAAGTTTGTTTCTAGCTGTACGTAAGGGTTGACAATTCACGTCACATTATTCTAAGGCCGACCTTCACATTACGTCAAGACCATACAAATGCGTGAAATTACCCCGAGTTAGTGCCTAGCCCAGGTTGGGGCAAGTTGGAGACACTTCTATCTGTAGATTTAGCTCAAATCTCAATTTGATCTGGAAACAGATTCAGTCTCACGATAATTTTATTATAACTTAGTCTGTATTGCAGGACCTCTCAAGCATTTCCAAAAGCATTTTTGGCGATATACTAATGACTGATGTGATGACTATTCGGTTGAACGTCCTCTTGACGTAGACTCTGCTATGTTAACGAATGGAGAGTATATTGCCTCATTTGACGTCATTTCTAATGACGAGTGATTCACGGTATTATAAGTGTATTTTTTATTATTTTACTCGGTGAATCTAAGATTGCGCGATATGTGGAAAAATATATTTCAATGGGCATTAGTTCGAAGACACAAATTTGTAAACGATCTCCCGTTATTATAATGGAATAGTTATTTCAGTTTGGTGTTAATTGTTGTTTATGTATGTGTTAATATAATTAATATGTAATTTCTCAAATGCTTTACTATTAGTACATGTATTAGTTAATATTTATTATTATTACTACTCATAAATTTATTGAATGTTCGGTAGGTAGTTAATTGTTAGTTTAGTTAATGATTCGACTGAAGAGTTCAAACGCGTGTGAACCTTAAGGTTTTATATAAGCAGGTGGAGCGCCGTAGGACATAAAATGAAAGGGATTTACACATTTGTAAAGACTGCAGCGACTTATTCTCTACTATAATTGACACTTTCACTGTCCTTGCATTACATATCAGACTACCGATGTATACGTGTAATGTAACGCACGGACAGCGAAAGTGTTAAGGTGTGAATTCGATTTTATCGTTTGGTATATCGGTTTTTTTTAATGTATTTAATGATATATCGTATGAGCTCAGTTAGTCTTGAGAGTCAAACAAAATGTAAAAGATCAAGACGATGTCACCTAGACGGAAATTTCCATGGTTTTGTCTTAAGGACTCGATATTTCATGAAATGTATGTAGTAGAAAAAATCCTTATCATTATTTTTATTTAATGTGCTGTACTTATAATTATAATTAGTGAGAATTTTGATATAACGCCAGTTTGAGGTCTGTATGTTTTTTTATCGAGTAATTGAATGTGGGAGATTAACTGGGCTGATGCACGTTAATTTAAGATTTAAAGAAATTGTACAATTTTAATTTCAATATTGATTTCAATAAGGTTCACAAGAATAATATATTTTTGATGCTATGTTGCGAGTCAGCAGTGTGAAGTGGTGATATATTCATGACTGTGCAGTGGAATGCTTAATAAAACCAATAATAACTTATTTCGTTGTTTATTTTAATAATAAAAAGTGTTTATTTTCACCTCCACAAATTGCGCAATAATTAATAACAGTGTTTAATTATTCTTCGTTAAGTATTTCATATCTCCAGGCCCGCGCGCTGGAAACATGTGCATTTTACCCTACGAATAATAATATCTGTGGAAGCGTAACTAAGACCAAAAAATGGCTCCACCAAATAGGTGCCGCTGTGTGCCACAAGCAAGCAAGAAGAAAAACACCAGGCCCCTATACCACAAAAATTACAAGTGCTACAATTCAACTGTAAAGTTTTTCATACTAAAATGTAACAAATATGTCAAATTGTACGACTTGTAACTTTTGTGGGATAGGGGGCAGGATACCAGAACCGAGTAAGTGGTCGACATACGCCTACGGCCTATTTTATTTAGCTATGAACTTCTCGGCCGACTTATTATTATTTATTATTTTTTCTTGCATGTTAAAACTGGGATTTAGATACCTACTTGATGCGATGCGATTAAATAAGTAGGAAAAACAAAGGTGCAAAAGAAACAGTTTTAAATTGATTCAGTATTTTATTTTCATTGCTCCAAAATATACACAATGACAATGAACATTGTAATACGGACTGATCCATATTTGCAAAATGTCTTACGGTGTTTATTTGAATTTGACAGCTGATTACACGAAGGACATGAATTAGATTACTTGAATACAATTCTCTTGCAAGCAGACACTCGAGCGATCATGTCTTTTATATGTATGTACCTAACGAGCGGCAGCGCCGGCGCGCGCGCGCACGCTCTCGCCACCGCCATCTACCGTCTACTTACAATATGATGCAGTTACAATTAGTAAATTCACTGTTCCTACATTAAAAGATATATTTACAAATAAAACTTTAAAAGGAACGCTTTGCAAACATTCAACAAACTTGAGATCGCCTTAACGTAAAGATGGTATAAAATTTTCAAAATAGTTAATGAACGAAAGTCTAAAACATCATTTTGCCGACTTTGTATTTACAAATTAGTTACAATTTAAAACAGAAATTGTGCCAAATCACGTTTTACAGCTTTCGCAAATAAATAACAATTGAATTTAGCCTAAAAATACTTCTCTTTGATAAACAAAACAATAAAAAATAATTGCATTCAACAAAGCTACGATAACAAATTTAATATAAATTAATCATAAAAAGAAATGTACATTTTATACAAAGCTAAAGAATCACGTATTATCACTGTAGAAGTGTTATGTCGGCTAGCGTCAGCTGCGCGCTGGCGCGGCTCCTATGTAGGTCAGTATGTAATGCATCTACTATTTACAATACTAGTCGAACTTTGTAAAAATAATTATTAAGTCCAAACTCTTACAATCTCTAACAGTTTAAGACTTTCAATAATTCATTCGAAATATTCGTTTAGGTACATAATTTTGTTACAAGGAGACGAGTCTACAAGGTAACTTTCATAGAAGGTCTATTTTATAATCATTGAGATTTGTGCATATAAGTCGAATCCGCTAAAACTATTGCAAAGGCAAGTAGGTGATGTATGCATTTATTTATTTTTATAATTCCATTTAATAATCGCTATCATAAAACTGTACGACCTATTACTTAATCCTTATGTGATAATCCTTAGAGTTACGTGGTGTTATAGTAGTCTGGTCACATGTGCACCCTTCCCGGGCGCGTATTACTTACATCTAGCCTAATTAACATTCATTGTATGTATGTACTATCTACTACTAGCACTATATTAATTGTATTATGCTTGTTTGCACTCGCAAGACGTCAAGTAGTAACGCCTCACGACCACGACAACTCCGTCAAGAGTAGTTTAGAATCTACAAAGGGAGTTGTACTACGAGGTGTATTTGTGGAACGTATGACAATACAAGGTACGTGTAGTGTTTTCATTGCCTCGATATATTGAGTAACTCAGTAGTTCGTTGATACATAATCCTTCCATTCCGTTCAGAGTCGCGCCTTCTCTCTAATATGCTCCTCGCATTCTCAAATTGACGATTTCCTTATCATTCTTTGGCATTATTTAGTGAGCTTAATTTCTCTTTTGGAGCAGCGCCGTGCCTTGACACGACTGATTGCATCGTTGTTGCTTTTTATAATATTATTATTAAAATGGCCGCGATCCAGTTTTCAAAGCACGGCGATACTCCAGTGTTCGCCTCCAGTAGCCTTTCCCGAAACAGCCCTTTTTAATGGCTCCTGCGGTGATAAGAGTCTATAGGCTGTAGCGGTAAGCGCCTTCATTTGTTAACAAATTGAATGTTATTTAACATTTTCCTAGTCAAGTACCTTAATTGTATTGCACTGCGCGATTTACAAATTTTCATTGTTCTACTTTTCATATACAATATTAATCCTATGTCTTTGCTAATTCTGGATATAAGCATCAAATATTTTGTAAATTATACTGTATGTAATCTTTAAAGTTCTCAATATACTATGACGTAAATGACTTTTGAGTATTTTTCATACTAGGTATATAAAGTATATATTTATTTAGATATTTTGTGACCTAATCTATTCAGTCAATTGAGTAGAATCAAAATAATAGCCTCTCTCGATTGTCTCGATGCGAAAGTTTTCTGTGAGTAGGTACTAATTTATGGTCGGTACTGCATGTAATCAGTTTTTAAACATATATATTCTTGATTTTCGGTACCCAACTTCTTATTCGCCCTCATCGTTAAAAAAAACTATTTAGGTATACAAAAAAAAAGCACCACCCGAACAAATAGGCACCCATTGTCCAATTCGCCCTTAAATAGGTAGACCTAACGACGATTAATATTTTGAAATACTAGTTTAGTCACGACACAGTCCGAGTCTCCACTACGCGTCGCGAAAGTTACGGATAGAGCTCTTCTCTCGCCAGGCGTCAATTCCTTAAAATATGGGGAGCGTATCACAAAACATTTACAATCCTTCACGCGTCTCGAAATTCATTTCGACCGGCGAAAGCCCGCAGCCGCAGCCCGGAGCCAGCGGAGCGCGTCAGGTGGGATCGTAAAGGTTCGCGTCACGCTCGGAATCCTAGTCGGTCGTCCTCTACAAGGAGTGCGCCTCGTGTCAGACGTGCGACTCGAGCGGCGGGCGCGGCGGCGGCACGAGCGGCGCGGGCCAGCGCGCGGCGGCGGCGGCCGTGAGGTCGGGCGAGGACGTGCGCGTGTGGCGCGCGCTCCAGCCGTCCTTGTCGAAGTCCTTGGTGCCGCCCACCGTGTGCCGGCGCTTGATGCCGCGCTCCGGCATGCCGTTCTTGCGCTTGAGCTTGGTGGAGCGCCAGGCGCCCTCGCGCCGCCGCACCACGTTCCACTCGCCCTTCTCGAGCTTGCTGAGCCGCTCGCTCTTATTGAGCGACTCGGAGCGCTGCAGGCGCTCGGCGCGGCAGTTGAGGCTCTCGGAGCGCAGCACGCGCGCCTCGCCGCGCTCGGGGTCGCGGTTGAGCGACTCGGAGCGCTTCAGCTTGGAGCAGTCGACGTCCTTCTCGCTGTCGTTGTCCAGCGCGGCGCTGTTGCGCTTGCCGCACTCGGGGTTGGCGAGGCGCAGCGGCGGCTTGGGCGCGGGCGCGGGCGGCCGCGGCGCGTCGTTGTCCGGCGCGGCGTCGGACAGCTGCGAGCGCGTGTCCACGTCCTTGTCGGCGTCGCGGCGCGGCGGGGCGCGGCAGTTCTCCTTGTCGTCGTCGGCGCGGCGCGGCCAGGCGCGCTCCGGCTCGTCGCTGCTGGAGCTGGACAGCCGCGGGTCGCGCGCCAGCCACGCGGCCTTGAGCTCCTGCGCGCGCGCGGCGGGCGACACGCGCTCGTCGCGCTCGCTGGCCCCGCCCGAGCCGCCGTCCGAGCCGCCGGCCGAGCTGCCGTCGGAGCCGCCGGGCGACGCGCCGGAGCCCGACAGCTCGTCCGGCGCCGGCTCGTCCGCGTACGGGATGCTGCCGTCGTCTAGCGGCGACGAGTTGTTCAGCGTGCGCAGCTTCTGGTCGAACGTGCTCGTCAGGGACGACACCAAGTCTCCGGTTCCTACGACAATTTGCGTGAGAGTTAGTTTCGTTGGCTCGGTTAGGACGGTATAGTTTTAGTATTGAGAAGGTGCGTTTAGACGTTATCGTGGTCGTCTAGAGGCGCCTTCGGACACGAATACTGAAGCGTGTTAAGGTTGCGACGTTAAGAGCGTGACGATGAGGGTGAGGTGATGTATGGACATGTATGGCGGTCGGGCTCGGCCGCGTCGGATGCGCGAGCGCATGAAGCCGTGCTGTCAGCAGCCACCGGTTCAAAGCGTTAGTTTTGATCGGAGCCGCCGTTCGTTCGTACTCTCCCCTGATTAACGTGTTGAAAGCGATTCATCAGTTTGATTATAATTTTATCCACAGCAAAAATTTTGCTCGCTTTTTATTGCAAAAACCATTCATAGTCGAGTGTTTTTTGTCAAGTTAACCAGCGGAGACGCGAACGAATCGTCCGTGGCAACGGAACCGCTTGCGTACACGCAGCACGCACACACTTGCAACACGCACGCTCACATTCCTATACCTTTTAGTGTGGACAAAAGAAAGGGAATGCTGTGTCTATTCTCTGACGTCAGTACTGCACACCTAATGGGCAAATAGTAGAGCTTTTATTGACTACGTTCGTAAACGGTACACAAATAAACTGCAACATATTTACTATCCTAAAGGCATCGAATGAAGAGAGTGTGGTAGCTCATGACATTCTCTGGAAGGTTATGTCATAAAAAGTTAGTTTTTTCCCTTCTCATAATTTATTGAAAACAAATTTTGAATAGGCTGTTTTCCTTTTAATGTTAAATAGGTACTTTATAGTGGAACTCACCATCAATGGAGAAGCTTTGTAGCGTGTGTGTGTGCCGCGAGACCTCTTGGCGACTGCGGCCCAACACTGATATGGACTCCATCTCCACTCTGGAAAAAGACCCAATGTTAATTGATTCTTCAAACACCGAACGACGAAAAAACGTCTCTAATCAAATTTTATTTCTTGTAGTGGGAGAGCCATCATACTGTAGCTATTTGTATGAATGAGCCGGCTCGTCCGGGGAAGCACCACCCTCACAGAAAATCGGCATAAAGCAACAGTATCTCTGATCACGCTCTCCCCCTTTCCCTCCTAAAGGCCGGCAACGGACTAGTGACTCTTGGGGTTGCTGGTTCACATGGATGGCGGTGTTCGCTACCATCAGGTGACCCGCTTGTTCGCTGTCCTTCCTCTTACAACAAAAAATAATGGTAGAAGTTACTTGTCGCCTCGTTCATGGTGCGGCAGGCCGTCGTAGTCTGCGAGGCGGGTGGTGAGGTGCGCGGGCGGCGAGGCGAGCGGCGAGCGCGGCGGCGAGGCGGCCGGCGACGCGTCGGCGCGCGCCTTGTCGGGCTCCGCCCACTTCTTGCTGTCCGTCGACGGCTTGGACCGCGGCTTCCGCTGGATCTTCCTGTTGGCCGCCGAAATTATCGAGGAGACTATGTCGCGGGTCGACACGTCTTTCCCTGAAAAGTTATTCTCGTCAGTCGAATTGATTATGGTGCTAATAAGACTCCGGTGATATATTTGCGGATGTCTGACTCCTTTGCCAAAGTAAGCGGTCGCGTTGGCTGGAAGCCATGGTCACCTTCGATCTTCTTGACGTTGTGGATGAGCAGGTCTCGCGAGGGCGCAGGCGCGTGCTCGCTCGCGGCCGGCGGCGGCTCCACGGGAGGATCCCCTTCGTCCTCTTCGAAATACCAATCGTACTGCAATGGGAACGCAAATGTTAGCAAACAAATGACAAGCGCACGGTAAAGTAGGTCAGCTAGAGTGACAGATCAATCCTCATTCATTTAGTTAGAGCTGTCTTGTAGACGACAGAAATAAACGAAACTCACGTGGGTTAGGAAAGACTCGATGATGCGGCACTGACTGGACATGTCATTAACCATCGCGAGCATGTCGTTGCTCGCCGCGCCCACCAACGTTGGCCCAAACACGATGGCCAAGTTTCTCGCCTCCATCTTGTTGTAAGACGAGTGCGCAACCACTCTGCGCAAATGTTGGATCAGGTACTTGAGTGTTTCATAGTGTGGGTCGGGTAACGACAGAACCAAGCGCCGTAACTCGCGGGCTCGCTCTGGCGACCGATCAGCCGCTGAAAATGAAACAAGCCTTTGTAAATCCGCGACGAAAGATGAATTTAGCCTAAAGTAATAATGGTTCACAGTAAACACTTGCCGAGTGATGTCTCGGTTTGAAACACACCACTCGGCTCTTGCGGTAGGTACTAACAATAACTCGCAAAAAGTCAGATGAAAAGCCGAGGCTCATTGCCAACAATTTGCTAAAATTAATGACCGTTTGGATTTGAACATTTTCATTAGGATTTCGGCGTACGCAGAGAGTGGCACGTAGAGGATAATTTGTTACTACCCGAGCATCAAAAAGCGTCTGTCCGGTATAAGACTGCAACCAAATGGCTTGTCATCCTAATTAATTACCATCTTGTATGTTCAGCTGGATTCTTCAGCTTTTTTGACATACAAAACACCACACGGACCATCTTAAGCATAGGTCTGTTTGTAATATTAACCATTCTGTTTGACGGGAAAACACCTAACCTAAACCCAGGCACGTTAATTCCACTCTACAAGGTACACATTTTGTTGCTTAAGTGGACATAGTGATTTCGTAGGGCTATGGTAGAGTCCAGCGGGGACACCTTGAGTTACTTACCAATGAACGCGGGGTACATCTCTGCCGTGAGCAGCGGGTCGGGCAGGCGGCGCAGGTAGGCCTTCAGCAGGCTGGAGGCCACGTGCACGTCCGCCCAGCGCGGGTCGCCCTCCGGCGGCGGCTCGCCGCGGTCCAGCGCCGCCGCCAGCGCCGCCACGCCGGCCGCGTTGCCCGGCACGCGGTACACGCCTACTGTGCGGAGACCGTAGGCCTGGGAACCCGGACACTTATATTAGGTACCGTAACGCTAACTTAGTTATTTTATTAGGCATTTATTAATCCACCGAGGAGTTCTCTAGCTAAGAATGAGGAAATGAGGAGGGGAAATGAAGCTTTAGTTATCTCAGTGATAAGTTGGTTATTTTATACGAATATATGAAAATCAATCTTAGTAAAATAAACGAATCACTCGCGTACCTAAGTCGAGTGTAGCCCGACATGTTTTGAACTAATAATTCGTAGCAGATGTTTACTCTTTATTATGATCAATATTTTTTGTCAGACTCCTAATAGACTGCACATTGAGCTTCAATGAAGCTCACAGTTGTTTAAACGGAAGCGCTACGTCTAATCAGGATTTTGCTTTCTATGTATATTTAATGAGCTTCTGATTTAAACTCATCTTGCAAAGGTGCTGAGCCAACATAAAACAGACAGACGGAAGGCTTATCTATGCACAATTTTTTTTCTGCCACTTTGAAATTTGTACGAGTTACACACGTCCAGCACACGTCTTCGCTTATGTCAAAGTTTGTTACGTTCCAAGGTTCCTACAATAAAATAACACCTACAATAAATTAACATCTTTCCTTTTCTGCTCTAAGCAAGCTAAGGCCACAGTTTAAGTAGAACTATAATACTCTAGTCAGAATTTATAATTTAGCTTATATATCAATAGACAAAGTATTGCAAGGGCGAGTTACCTCGACAGCATGCGCGGGCAAGGTGACGGCGCGCGGCACGAGCGGGTGGTCGGGGTCGGCGGGGCAGCGCTCGAGCGGCGCGCCGAGCCAGCCCGACGCGGGCGCGGGCGCCGGCGCCGCGCCGCCGCCGTGCATGCGCCGCAGCTGCTTCGCCATGCGCCCCTTCCAGGTTTTGTTCTTCGGGGAGGAGGGGAGCGTTGGGGTCGGCGGACCTGCGGAAGAAAAGAGGGGATGATGCTTCCAAATCGTCACGACGATATAAATAATTGAATATGATCAGATTCCGGGCCGGACTGTCCAAAATGTAGGTTGACAAGCGTAGATTTTTAAACCGTTTTACCGTTTCCGATTAGGTCACAGTGATTTTTCCTATGGCTTATTTAGTAGGCTCCACCTCCTCAATTGAAGTAGGTACTTCAGAAAAATGCGTTCAGGTTATTCACCATCTCAGTTGATCTTTGTGGCCTTCCTATGCTCTTTTAGCACTGCCTGGTAACATTGAGTAACGTTAGTAACGTAGGTATCCTCGTTCTGGATACCAAGTACTAAGTGAAGAAGTCAATCCTGCGCTTATCACTTTACTCACCAGTGGGCGACCTGTTGCGGCCGATCTTCTTGCTGCGCTGCGGCGGCAGCGGCGAGGGGCAATCTGCCGCGGGCGCGGGCGCGGGCTCCGCGGGCGGCGGCTCCGCCGAGTGCCGACGGAGCGCCGCCAGCCAGCGCTGCGCGTCTGCCGGGCCCTCCGCCTGGACGTAACCAAAGTTCATAATTAAGTAAGTACTTATATAGATATTAAAATAAATAAATTGTTAAATCGGATAGCTACAGTTCTGTTGTTTATCTTATTTTTTCAGATGTATTCTGTAAATGTATTCTGTTTACTGTGTCGAATGTGTGTGATCTCTGTCTCTCTCTCACACACACAAATCGATCATAACGTTTAGGTACCGGAAAACTGGATATCCTTGGCAGGTAGGAAACTCGTATTAGTATGCCTTATTACTAGTCACGGATTTAAAGACAAAATGAGAGGGCTTGGAATTTCTCAGCTGATAAATTAAATAAATAGCTTTCGAAAATATGTGAATCGATTTCCCTGGGATCCCATCATCACATCCTGACTTAATAAAACTGACTTGATAATGGGACCAAGTAGAAAGTATACCCTTTCAAATAAAAAAGTAATTTTGATATCGCTCCAGCGGTCTTCGAGTATGTTAACCGATTGGTTAATAAAATATACATAAAATAAAATAAAACATACAATTGAGAACCTCCTACTTTTTTCAAGTCGGTTAATTAGAAACCTCAGGAGATCGTATTACCTTAAGGCTAATAATTTTAGATTATATTTTAGTAAGTCCCGAAATCTTAGTTGAGCTTGGTAGAGCAAGGTTTGAATGAAGTATTGCCGACACGTTTTGCTGAGGGAATCTTCCGATTTTTCAGCGACTTAGGAAATGCATTAATGCTCGTATGTAGGTATTTATGTTCCTTGGACGGGTCCATATATTATGTTCTTTTTCCTTGACCGTAAAGTTATAAAAGCCTACCTGTAGCAGCAGTTCTGCGCCGGCGGCGGTCGTGACCCTCACGACGTGTTTCCGTTTGGTGTAGTCATCGGCAAGAGCCGCGAGAGAGTACCGCATGTCGAGGGTGTCTCGTGAGCTCTCCGCGCCAGGAGTCGAACCACTCACGGCACCGGGGCTCTGTAACAAGAAGAAACATTTATAAGAAACTTTGTTTTATACTAGGAAAGCTTATAATAACAACAAGTTGTGCGTCCCTGATAAGCGCTCTGACTAAAAATAGGGCAATTGCAAATCGTGGCAAAGGTCGCAGTCAGTCTCAGTAGTCGGGCCAAACGACACCTTTTTCAGAAGATCACCAGACACGAATACTCGTATCACAATCGATCGAGCACTTTATCGACGATTAAAAATAATGTTTTTAGAAATTACAAACCAAAAACAAGTTGCCAGCATGTCGTGTCGTGCACTCACGGATCTAAAATAAAAACACCTGGCTTTCACCCCTAATTATGGGTATTGCGGGTCTATTCAGTCAGCGAGTGAATCAGACAAGTGCTTGTGGCTCGTGTTTTTGGCTCCATTATCTGTGTAAAGGCGACATTAATCAACTACGCAGACCCGGTCACCGGCTTCCACGGTGTGAGACGGATTAGCCGAAAAATAAAAAGCTACCAAGCCCGCTCCGCTCGTACGGCGGCGGTCCCGCGCAGCAGTAAATCGATTTAAATAATTGTCATTGGAAAGTGAACGCAGACAGTGGCTAAAGTGACTTCCCACAAATGCATATCTCAGAGATAAGATTGACATTTTATTGAATTTGCATTAGAAGTCAATGTAGGTACTTAAGTACCTAATTAGGTTAAGAATGTTATAGTATTTATTAACTTCTTTGTGCCTTACTAGGCAAACTGCAAACAAGCAAAGACTCATCGTCATTGAATATGTTATTTTACCCATTAGTTTTAATTAGTCAATAAACTTAACCATGAGACATTGGAACCCTACTTAAAAGCATGCCACGATCTGTGGCACAGCCTACGCCTAATTACGGTCAAATTGACGCTTTGTGTAGGTCTTGATAAGTAGTTTGTTTGTCTATTTGCGTCGGAGGCTACGGTCGGTCGAGTGCAGGAAATCGAAAGTGCAAATGTCCGAATGCGGTCGCGTCTTCCGCGGCCCGTGCCGCATCGCCGCGGCCTCGCCGGGCGATACCGATCTACGTAATTATAACTTTATTTTATGTATTTTAAAAAAACAGCCCTTTGGAATGTACCTAGATAGCATTCAAAACAAAACACCAGGCTACTCGAATGCGCCACACTAAATTTAAATTGTTATTTTCGAATGCAATGAGCGCGTACCTACACAAAAAGTCAATCAGCACGCTTAATTTGTTTCTTCAAACAGTGAAAGCCGAAACTTATAGTCGTCAAAGCTAAATGATATACCTACTCGGCGATAGCTATTAACCTTTCGTGAGTTGATACAATCATCAAGCATGTCGATCTCATTGTTGACGTGAGAAAAAGTTGCCATCATCATTCGCCGCTCCATTAGCTCTTTGACATTGTCTACCTGTCAAAAGACTACAGTTCAGTAACGACGAGCGATGCCTCAGCAATGGAACCATGACAAAGAGATTTCTATTTTGCGGATTTTGCTAGAAAGTTACCAATGTCGCACCAGTGTCAGCAAAACATTACAAAAAGAGAGTCACGGAGATTTAAATCTGCGCGACGCACGACACACTTTTACGGCGCTTAAGGTATGAAAACATAAACAAGCAAACATGTATGTTTTTGGTGACAACATTACACGGTCGTAACCTATTCACACCCGTGTAATTGGCAGGTCAGCAGTCGGCGTGCGCGGGGAAGCGGGCCGCTAAGTCCGCTGACGCAACGCGCGCGCATCTCCGCAGGAAACGCACTAACTGACGGTAAATTAACGGGGACTCCTAACGAGACGCTTCACTTGCCCGAATTAGAGCTGATACAAGACCGCTCTCCACCGCGGTGATTATGTAGAAAGTAAACGAAAGAAATTCGAAACTAACTAAAGTAATTGACCCGATAGATGGATATCTAGGCAGGAGTGGCGCCTGAAGCATCGATATGTAATAACACGTTACTTCTAGGTCAATTGCCTATACCTTCCAATGATAGTAATTGTGAGACGTGCTATAACGCCCCCGTTTTACCTACATAAAAGAATTGCACGACTCTTTAATAGTTTAACGATGTCTTTACGTTAGGCTTTAATTGATTTATAGTCTTGAGTGTTCGCCGGATTTGGGTCTGTGTCAAAAACACACTTTATTCGAAATTTAATTACTTTCTCAGCAATAAAGTTTAAAACGTTTTATAGTTTAAGCAACTCTGTTTCATTGATTGGAAATCACTGACCTGAGACAAGCATCGAGAACGTACTGACAGACGATATGGATGACGCACACAATGTATTAAGTCGCTATTCATATTATAGAGACGACAAAAATAGACGTTAATTTTATCGTAATTAGCTTTCATAAATTTCAACAAAATCAAAACGCTAATAACAGAACTAATAGCTATTTATTCTCAATGGAGTATCTTAATTCTTTTATGGTAAATAACTAAGTAAGTAAGTAAGTAAACACTTTATTGTACAAAAAACAGGATAAAACACAAGTTACAACAATAACATTCAAGTAAGTTAAGTCATTATATACAAATAATAATAAATAAATCTATCTCTATCTATCGTATTTTTCCACCAATATTTTTTTACTGCTTTCCCGTAAAAATCTATTATTAAACTTTTTTAAATACTGAAACAAGAATACATTATTCTTTCTTGTTTTCTGTGTATTTTTGTTTCAGTGAATATTTAAAGAGTTAAAAAATAATAGCTATTATAACTACTATATTTTCGGCAAACGACTTTAGATGGCTTTTAGTGACAGTGAAGAAAACCAGGAAAATCAAAATGAATGGCGTAGCATAAGGAGCTCACCAGTAAATCGGTGTACCAGAGCGTCATGACTTGGCGACAGTCCACGGCGGACAGGATTGATCACAATACGTCTCGATCTTTATTCCCACGTCCCCTCAATCAGGCACTCACAGTCTCACAATGTCACAGCCTTAGCCTCCGAAAAACACATTGCACCTCCAGGGAAGCTCACACGAAATTATGAGCTACACACGCGGCCAACGACCGAGTGTTTGACTTCCGAAATACCACTGATGATTGACACGGATCGGTTCGAGAGTGTTCCGTCGTGTCTCACTGCAAATCATTCGACGGCATCGGTTATCACGATTAAAATATCGGTGCGAGAAATGGTAATGAAATTGAATTTCCGGAAGCATGAGTGCAGCGTGCGGGCGGGCGGTGCCGACGCACGTCTGAAGGACTGTGGCCGCGCAGCGTCTCGCAGAGAAAGTGCTCTGGCGCAGACTCCGTGCCGTCTGCCAAATCGCCGTTTTCACGGGTTCACGAATTGATGCCTTTTTTCCGGACGGTTCTCTCCACCATGGTGTAATTTTTTATTTGGACATAGTCGTTCAATCATGCTCATAGAACTCTTTTTATTAAAGAGGATATTATTTGTCATACTAAATTATGAACTTGTTTAGTTTCAGTAATCTCTTCCACAAGCGTTTTTTAGTTTGTTATGATTATGACACCATGTTACGGTAATTATTAACAACAACATGGTAAAGTAAATAAAAGCAATGTCATTAGCATTATACCGTCATTAAAATAACGTCTTAACTTTCAGCAAAATGTCCTCCTTCAAAATTAAAGCACCTACGCACATTTGCAAAGCTGCATTAAAATTGTAAAGTTTTCATTTCTGTTTCGTTGTTTTGTGTTTGTGTTTGCCGGTGAGCCGCGGACGAGCATCGCGGCTATAAATTCATCGGGCGCGTGGCGATAGCGATTTGTCATACTTTTCCTCTGGCATCAGTAATTGGTAGAGTTCAATTTTTACACGACTGCCCGAAGAAAAAGAGTGTATTGTTCTACTGTGCCCTAAGCACGACTTGTCGAATCCTGCGTCACGTAAAATCGAATAGTAAACTATAACGAGTTTGTATGACGTTTGGAACAGCGCCCGCCCGTGAGCGTATTTGGAGCTAAAATTTAGTATGAGATTTCTCGATCTCGATACGATAACCGTAACGTAACGCAGGATTCGACAAGTCGTGCTTAGGGCACTGTACGCTTGACTGCGGTATTAACCAGACATCGAGAAATTGGCATGGATAAATAGAAGAAATGAGATTCGCGCCTAATTTCTAAGGTCGATCGATTCTTGCTTTTAATGTCAAAATTTATATTATACTATGCAATTTTTAATTATCTCTTGTTTTTTTATTTAGTGAAAAATCTAAGGAATTAAAATCAGCAGAGGCTTGAATTCGGTTTTTTTTCATAAAGTCGCTGTTTTGTAACATAAGATTTAAAAAGTTAATTACTAGGTACGTATGATGCTAGGTATGATGATGATGATGAATTTTATAGAGATCTTAGTAGTTGAAGAGAACTATCGATCAATAAAATAATTTCAACGATTAATATTAAACTTCGGTTTTGACTAATTACAGTATTTTCCAGACAAATTTCCCGTTGAATGTTGACTAATGGCAGAAAGTGCCGCTTGAAACCCATATTGTAGTAAAGTCACTAAGCGTGACGGCATCACTATGAGATTCCTGCATATTTTTGACGTCAATAAACTCTCTTGCCAGGGAATTCATGAGAACTTTTGTGTCTTGAAAGACCACGAATTCGTTCAGAAATGTACAATGATTTTGAAAATAGTTTTCCTTAAGGCAGTTTCAGTGCAGTCATTCCCTTTTGTGTTATCTTCCGCAAGAGTATGTTAATTTTATACTTGCTGAGTCATGGTTCATAGACATCGTTACACAATAACGTACACGAATGATGTGCTTATATGTGTTTGTGTTTAACCGTTCATACAGGTTCTAAATACAGGGGTCAAATCATACACAGAAAAAAGGAAGTAACGGCATACACAAAAATGTTTTTCTCTAATAAATGCATATAATAAATATGTTGGAATGGAATAGTTAGCAAGTTATTTACGGACAACGTACCGAAATTTAAAATAACTTAGTTCGACATAAATATTTTCAACACAGTTTCTAGGAAACTAAATTATTTTAGCTGTGAGATTGTTGTAAATTACCCATTAAAATTACGAAAACAGGTCAACACTTAGAAACTTGCCATACGATAGAAATTTTGGCTAGTTTCTTCCGAACATATTTTGGACGCCAGACGCAGATGATTGACGGCGAAGTGAATAGCCCATTAGGTCACCATTACTTGGACATTTTCAACGACGCTTTCTTACAAATAAGATAACTTAAATATTACCGTAATATTTGCATTTCTAAATTTACGTAACTCATATGACTTTCTGCTCTGCACTTTGGGTTGACATTTTCATCTAATTGAAAGCGCTTAGTGCCGAATGAACAATAAAAGTTGGCTACGATCTATGACTCAACGCCGTTTTACGGCTGCAGAAGTGGTCTGAAAGGCCTCGCTATAATAATTTTGGTAAATATGAGTCACGAATTGCGTAATTTGCTAGAAAGCCTGTAAGCTGCTCGTTTAAGAGTGCTATTTTGCACGAAAGATCGTCTAAGATAGCATCGGTAATCAATTTAACATTACATAAAGCATAACCTAGACTGCTGAACCAGACGGCGTGTTGTAATGTTGATATTTGTTTTCTTTTTCTTCAGGTCCGAGCAATTAGTAGAGCAACGTCCTGCAGACAACTTTTAGAGCTTCACTAAGTGGGTGGGTAATTAAAGGTGCCGGCGTACTCTAGCTAGTTAAGAAAGTATGTTGCACGGGATACTGAGAAAACAGCTAAGGCTTGCAAGGAAAACTTTGCTAAACACTAATTTTGCGATCTGTTGAGTACGTCTACAATGAGGATGGGCTACAACAAAAAAAACATATAACAGAGTACAGAAGCCTACGAGCCCAGTCGATATCTGCGGGTTGCGTCAGGTACGCGCGTCACGATCGCATTTGGGTCAGTTTGTTCATACAATCGTGGTTTATAGCTTATTTTTGTTTATTAATCAAGAAACTGTTGTAAGATAAGACAATGGCAGAGCAATCCATATGTTAATTGAAAGTGAACTTTAGAAAAGCGTTTTATATTAAGAAACAAGTTTTCTTGCTCGGGATGAGAGATGCTGTGAAAGGTCAGGTTTAATTGAATTACGTTAAACGAGAAATGTTTAATTAACTTTTCACATTGTCGCATTACGCATTATTAACTTAGTCACACGTTTGTACGGTCTCTCGCTACAGCGACGCCCTATCGATTGAATTACTCATAAAACTAAAGTCTGTCTGCCAGTCGGCAGTAAAATTTGATTTAGTAAACGAACGTCTAGAAATAAACACAGCATTTAGGAGCAGGTACAGGACTTATTTACTACATCAAATGTAGTAAGTAATGTTGTTTACTATATTTGATTTTGTATTTCATCGTTATTTCAGGCTTCTATTGAATGTAAAAAGTCGTCGGTTCCGTTGGCTTTTTAAATTCACGATATCTCCTAGGCATAAATAAAAGCCGATACCTGATCGATAGAAGCATCTTTTTTGTTTTTCTGCGATATTAATTGAGGCGTTCGGCGATACCCTCATTATGAGTAGGTACAATTTGGTTATAGCACAGATAATATATGTATGTTATAGTAAAGCGATAGTGTTGTGTAACGCCGCGTGTTAATTACCTCTGTGTTCCACTTAAGCTTTGTGATTTAAAATGCCGAAAATAGATTAATATTACGATTTCGGCACAACTGTATGAGATCAGGTCATGGGTGAGAATACTGTTGTTCAGTTCGAAATTTCGTAAAAAATTTCAAACTTCCTGCTTTTATGTCTGGCCATAAGAGAGTAAAACTTACTTCATTTATTAACCAGCGTCAACAAGACTGTAGATTACACATAACATTCGTCAATCAATATTTTGAAAATTGGACGAATCATTACAAACATAGATGCTTCACTGATACGATTTAGAGTAAATTAAAATTATGTAAGGTGCATGCAATTTGAGCGTCACAAAAAAGCTATAAGTACCTACTTACAATGTTTTAAGGAACAGAGGCCCGAGTATGAATATTCGAAACCTGCGTAACGTAATCGAGTAGTAAACGTTATCGAGAAAATTGTATGACGTTTGGAACAGCGCGCGCCCGTGAGCGTATTTGGTACTTAAATTTAGTATGAAGTTTCTCGATGTCGATACGATAACGTTAGGTACGTTACGCAGGATTCGAATATTCGTGATCGGCCTACGAAGTTTTGGAATCCTGCGTAACGTTCGCTCACGGGCGGGCGCTAATTTCTCGATAACGTTACCTACTACTCGATTACGTTACGCAGGATTGGAATATTCGTACTCGGGCCTCAGTAGCCCTATTTACGTTTGTATGCGCGTGCCTGCACCTACGACCCCGAAACGCTGTTCGCGCTTCGTCGGAAGCCGATCTCTCGGAAATGCACAGTGTACCTACGTAACTGTAACATCGATGTGTTGCTAATGAGATTTGCCCGTTTAAGGGTAATTATATTGCTTTAACGTCTGCTGGGATGGCGATTAACAGCTTGTTATAATTACATGCAAGGCAATGGCCTCTACAATTAACTATTAATTAATAAAACCCTTAAAGTTTTGAACACTCAGGAGTAGGTGATTTTTACACCAACATCGTTTTTTTTTATAGCTTGTTGCTGTTGTTGTTGTTGTGTACATTTTGTTGCTGTTGTTGTGTTAACTATGACATCGGTGCCTTGAAGAAAAGAGTGTATGCCTTAAAGGCCGGCAGCGGACTAGTGACTCTCTGGTTCTCATGGGTGGCGGAGATTGCTTAACATCAGGTGACCCGTCTGCTCGTTTGCCTCCCTCTTTCAATAAAAAAAGTGTACCACTATAAGGCAAAGGTGTCTCCTCTGGATGTCCACAGCTCCCGGTCAACAATATCAGGCCAGTCGTAAGACTTAGACATTCGTGAGAGTTAGAAATTCCCCAGCATCGAGCCTCTGTTTGTATCCATCAATCTGCGTTTGTAATCCGACACCGCATGAATCATTGATACCTATGGCCGAAATAAATATACAATTAGCTAGAAAGTAAACAATAATTGGCAATGCATCCGTCAACCCACTCGCGCATGCGCTCCTTTCATGCGGAAATCGGCGGCCTGGAAGCGGCGTGGGCGCTGGGCGCATTGTCTACATTATGACTATGATGTGTGGGGTTAATGTAACATATGGAGTAATATGTGATTAAGAGACGTCGTTCGTCTGTGAAACGGTAGCGAAACTGGCATAGTCTGTGTGATTCATATGACATTGATATTGGTTCTTATCGTTAGTCAAGTGTCATGATTGTCATGTCAATAGATGTGGGATGGATTTTTATTATACATGTCATGATGTCGCGAAGAGGATCAAATTGTATCGAAACGTTAACTGCAAGATGTTTATTTCACGTATTTATTTCAGACCCAAATTATTCTCAGTATTATTTCCTGTAAAATGTAAGTACTCTCAGAACTGTTGAAAAACAACGGTTTTATCCAGAAGGAACAGTTTCGAAGTTTTTAACATAGCTATTAAATATGGGGATCAAAGAAGCGAGGGATACTTATAAACAAATGAGATTTTATCGATCTTTAATAAAAACAAAGTTTATTTCAAGCATCTTATAAAGTCGAGGCAAGTTCACGCCCTTTTAACCTTTGAGCTACAGATAACACAGTTATTTACATTTTTATGAAAAAAATCCTGGTTCTCTTCCAGTTAGTTAGTACGTATCTTAGGCAGTAGTGCATGGAGGTCGTTAACCCCGGCAGTGTGGACGGACGCGTTGCAACGTGCGTTTGCGCATAGACAAGTGATTGTGGGATAAGCGATAAAGCCGGGCTACACTGGTGCCGTGAATACTGAATTGGCAAATAGCTAAGCATCGGCCTGGATGAACGTTTGGCACGGACTTCGAGATCGTATCGTTACTGAGAATGGAATATTGAATTATTCTGAATATAGTTGACTTAAAATGGTAAATTCAAGCTCTATAAATATTACATCCGTGGAATTTTTGATGCAGATAAAACGATTGGCGTGTATACTGTACGTAACTAACTACCCGTCGCTAATGCAGTAATACTATTGTAAACTCTGCCGTAGGTATTTCTTAAAGAGCTTTCTGTAAGTTAAGGATAGTAAATCACAAAAATAATAAAGAGCCTGGAAGTTTTTAAAATGTCAATCATGCTTTTTCTCCTTTCTTATAAGGAAGAGCTGCCATTGCCCGCGCCTGCTAGCGTATATAACTGTTAACGTCCTGTTACACGCAGCATTTCAAAATACTTTAGTATTTATTATAACACGCCGCGAAGTTTTTCTACGACAAGGAAGTGCACGTCGTAGCGTTAAACAAGAAGCAATGATCTTTGCATGGCAAAGTATAAAATGTATTGATGCACTTTTTACATCAGTTACCGTGTCATGATTATGACTCTACTTTTCGCGGACCTACAAATGACTCTACTTTTCGCGGACCTACAAGAGTTAACGAAAAGAAAAGAGTTTTCCATTTACCGTTCATTCGCTTTGTTTTCCTGACTGCCCGAGCATATTATCTCCTATTATTTACGCAATGTTTTTCCGTGTGTCCGTCGGTTCGTTACAAATGCATACAAGTAGTGCACATAGCTGCGCGCACGCAGACACTCGGTCTGGCGGAGCACCATATGGCTGATTATTTTATGGGCCGCCATATTTGCCTGCTCTTGCGATGCTCAAGTGTTTGGGTTAGATTACACACGAGTGTACAAGAGGTACTTGTGTTTAAATAAGAATGTTTGGTCAGTTATGTAAAGATAACTTTTTGGCGCGGCAAAGGTAAAAGATACTAAATACAACATTTTGGTCGGAAAACAGTAAATTCAATAAAGTGTATTTAGAGATACTAGAAAAGGTACATAAATCTAGGTAGGTAGTCATTGAAACAACTAAATAGATCCAGCTTAACTTGACTTTAGGTTAATCTTCATTTATGCCTCTCAGTCTCATTAAATTAATTCTATTCCCCGTGTTAACACGACAATTAAAGAAAAAAGTAGCGGAAATTTCACAGCTGTCCGCCGCGATAGAAAACAAGTTCTAATAGCCTATAATGGCGTACGTGCATTTTCATCGCTCGCGCAGGCATCCGTTCCAGGAATGTATGCGCAGCCGCAGGCAGCACAGACAAACAGACGCACAATGCACAACAGAGTGACGGACAGATGCGTCGGAAGTCTGTGACAGGAACAGGAGGCTTGAGTATACATAGTTGCTGATACACAGCTTCAAAATTTTCTATGTAGGTACCTATTTTTGTAGTTTAAGATTTGCATGTATGTATTTTGTAGGTAGTTCTATGAGAGACAGAAAAAATGGATGCACCTTGGCTAAAGATTAAAGGAATTAGGTATGTACCTCCTTATCGCTGTCCAATTAGATTGAATAACGCCAACCGACTAAATGTCAACGGGTCCATTACAGGCCCACGATTTTCTGTCGAATCTAATTTCTAATTCGAGTTATCAGAACCAGTATTGGGTCAATGGCATACACATAATTCCGGCCGGGTGTTTTCGAAATAGCTGGATCTGAGTTAAGAAACACTTAGAGCCGATGCCAAAGAAATCACTAATAAAATGTAGTAACGTGACTGACGTTTGTTTACGACGACCGGCGCCTGCGTTGCGAAATAGAAAATCGACAAGCCATGGCGAACGCATGTAACGCCACCCGCCGAGGAAAGCTATTCAATTTCGTAACGACGAAACACAAATAGGAGTCCAATTGTCAATCGGATTGGTTGCGGTCAAGTGAGCAAGCAAACAATTTGTGTAGGTGATCAATTTTAACGATCGAAGAAATCTATTACCTCCATTGAACCGTAGCGATGTACTCGGTACATGAACGTTTCAGTTACCTAAGTGTGCCTAAGTACAGCTCATATGGAAAAAGCAATATCTCCCTAACGCATAGATTTTGCAAATGGCAATGAATAGATCCTTGTTTCATAAATCATGAATCGGCGGGCTTGTACGGGTGAGTCAAGTACTAGTGCCAATCAGTTGGCGTAATCAAGAAGTCCATTTAGGAAATGTGATCGTTTGCAGGCGCAAAAAACCCATTAGTTTCCCCTTATATCTCTTGAGATGCCACCATGTCGAGACTACCGGGTGACTGTTAAAACTCGGTTGATTTCCGACTTGAGCTTTACACGATCGTAACTCGTCTATAAACGTAGACATCATGCGTAACATTTATTTAGCGTAATATCCCAGCGGTATTAATTCTTCTTCAAGAGGGCTTTTGTTCTTCATGTAGGTATTCATACTTTTACAATTTTTTTTATACGACAAGGAAGGCAAACGAGCAAGTGAGTCACCTGATGGTAAGTGACCTAAGATGAAATTACTCTCCACACCGGAACATAACAGTGCAAGCACTGTTGCTTAGCGGCAGGATTAGCGAGTAAGATGATGCTAGCGATCCGGACGGACCTCGCACAAGGTCTTACCAGCCACAAAACGAACAAAAAATTATACTTACTAATTTAATTTGCTTACATAGCAAAAGGAGCTTTAATTAATCGACAATTGACCGAGACTTATGCGAGTTGTCATATTAGGAACGCAAACGCATCCATAAACAGCATACGAAGAGCATAGTCGACGGACACTAATTGATTTGCGATTCGATACTCGGAAGGCTGCGGCGGCGGGCGGCGCAGACGGGCCGTTTGAATATAAACTGTTGTTAAGCATTATGAAACCAATCGTGTCACGCGCATGTGACATAACACAGGTCACCGGCGAAGACAAAAAAGAAAAACCGGGCAAGAGCGAGTCGGATCGAGTATACCGAACCACCATCTAATAATATTGGAGCTGCTTTACGTACAGACCGTTCAGTGTAGGATAGAAGGAAGAGCGGACAGCGCCATCTATTGTCCTATAGTGAGACTAATGTAATTTTTGACGATTAAAGACATTGTTTTATTTTTCCTGTTGTCTTTACGTAAATGTCTATTTATCTAATAATTTCAGATTTTTCTCTCAGAAACGTTGGAGATAAGGGGAATTAAAGGAGGGAGGGGGGGGGGGGGGTTTAGTTATTAAGTACTATTACTAAGAATTAATTCAAAAAAGAAAAATAAAGTTTTAGAATGTGCAAACAAGGCCCTTTCATATATGATATGCCATCCGACTTAGTAATTTGACTTTGAAATTGTAAGACCTCGTTTCAGGCCCTATTGCAATAAAAACATTTACGTATATTTTAATTATTTTCCATTAAGCATTAGAAGCTCCTGAGATGACGGACAGACGACAGACTTAGTCACACCATAAGGGTTTATTTTTAGCATTTTGGTTCGGAACCCTAAAAACGGTGCGTGGGCGACGTTTGACAAAATAACGAATCGAAAGTTATTTTATAAAATACTGGTTATATGTTTCGCAATTCGTAACTAAATAAGTACGCCGTTGCTTGTAACAGCATTAAATCAAGATAACTCAAATCAATGTGTACGACGGCGGATAAACGAGAGCAGTTTAAACACTGTCATGGTAACTTGCAGCTTTCGATCTCAAACAAATTATTATTCCAACATAGTATTGAGCGATTATATAAGCCGCATCGAAACAATATCGATCCAAATAGGATACAATTGTACAATTGATCGGTTCGCTAATCAACTCCTTAAAGCTTCAAAGCCATCAATCGCGACATATAACGAATTACCACATCGAGCCTAAGCTATCAGCGCGCGGTGTCGATGAAAAGTACACAAGTGGTAAGCCTAATTCGATCTTCATTTCTCAGCGACAGTAACGGATAGCTACTGATAAATACGGCCATTGGGAGGTGAGAGGAATCGGTGGGAAAATGCCGAAACACGTTAGAGTGGCGCGACTGCATTTGCATTGGACAGTGGCACGTTATCGTGCCGCGTTATGAAAATTGTTTTCATAACTTTGAGGGATGATTTGTCAGTGAATCACGCCGAAGGGGTGCAAATGAGATCTGACATAAATAGGCCCGCCGTGGCACGCGCGTCGTAATAATAAAATAACAATACAATTTCTACCACGAGTTGTTCAAGGATGAATATCGATTGCGTGCTGTGCTGGACGCATTTGCAGGTGGATCACGCGCGTGCGCCGACGGCATGGCGTCATATCCTCCGCTAAATTGGCCACGATAATTAATAAAAGAATTGCGCACGGAGGCAACACTATGTTCGGTAATGGAAGGCAGTTTTTGACGCGATGAACGTCCAAAGATGGATTGTTCGTAAAAAACTTTTGCGTCGTCATCATGTATGGGGGAATTAACATTATTTCGTGTTTCGGGCTGCTTTAAATGTAATGATCAGAATTTTAATAACCATACTTGTGAGAGAATGGTATGTCGCAGATATCTCCGGATATCCTTTTCAGAATTTCTGTCTAACAAGAGATAAATCATGACAAGAATTTCAATCTAATTGATCTGATTATCATATGTAATAAAAAAGTTATTATAGACGTATTTGTAGTACAGATATGCTATTTCCCCATCCATCGTCGAACGTTCATAACCTCGGTCATATCTGTTGAAGTGACAGGACATTTTCAATAGTGCGAGTTAGAGTCGACAAGGGTCGCAGCCAGTTCAAAATCTATCAGTTAACAATTATATTGCTTCAATATACAGGAAAGGGTAAATTTGAATGATTTGAATGGTTGGATATATATTCGATAGAAAATCTGCCTCCATCCTTTAGCTTCAATAGGGGCGTCAGTACAATGGGACAAAAATGAGCCTTATATGGAGTCAAGTGCGTAGTTCGGAGCCTGCGTGACGTCATGCGTTGAGTCCTCGAGCTGACAGTCTTATCCCGGCTGTCATCTCATGCCCATTATGTGAACGGAATAGACGTGTGACCTCAGCAGGCAGCAGGCAAGGCCACGTGCCTGCGAGAACCTTTCCTTTTAAACGACGATGAATGATAATTAACTATTGATAGCCTAAAGCTTCGTGTCGATTCTTCCGAACATCAATTGTCTTTTTGTGAAGCCGTGAGACGCGCGTGGTGCATATTGCTATTCATTTGTTTCTAAAGTATTACGACGAACAACGATTTGGCGAGATAAGGGGAGTCTATCTTTGTATCGTGTTTGTATCGCATGCTAAATCCACTGCGGTCGAGACCGTGTCAAAACGTCATGTTTTACTAAAGATTTACACGCTTTGTTTCTCGACATTGACGAATATATTATTGTCTTGAATGATGACACTAATATAAGCTCCTGATTAACAGCCTATTGTGGTTGTACGTTACCTGACGTAGATATATAGCAATATCCCCGAGCAGAGTCATTAAAATGCAAGGAAGAGTGTTGTCAATTACTTTCTCTTTAAATAATTACAATATTTTATAAGCGGGGTCGTCGCCCTCGGAGGAAATTTCTCCAGGACGTAATTCTTCGGAATTATTAATAACACTTTGCGATCTATTCAGATTTAATGAAAACCAAACAATGAAGTGATCGTGCGGGTTTTAAGGAAATTAAGTTTCCGAGATCCTAAAAGCTCCATGAAAAGCTTCAGGGCATTGCCCTTTATTTCTTCGCTTTAGATTGCTTTTGGGCGTGCGGTAAGAAGCGGGCAAACATAAAAGTAAGTTAATTCAGTGGATTATATTAACATTTTACATTGGCGAGTGTAATGAAGCTTACTTTGTATTTTTTTCAGGTACTATCTTGGCTTTAGAAGGTAGCGCTAGGTATTGTATATGGAATATGGAGCCGTCGAGTTGGGAAGTCTAAGGGCATGCGAGGAGGGTGAGGCGTGTGTAAGTGTCCGTCTGAGTGGCTCCTTTGTCCTGTAGTATCAGTACTTTAGCCCAGGAACGTGACTGTGAAAGCTGAAATTGTCAAGACGTAGATTTATGAGTCAGGGTGTACGTACTTTATTTTGTTTTGTTTTCTGGTTGGTTTTAAATGATATAGAGATTTACAACTTGGTCCCGAAATTTAACATTGTGTATTTTATTTAGTTACACGTCTGACCTTTCTATGACTACTCTAAAGTAGCTGTTATAGACACTACCTCGCCATACAAGCTTACTTTCGATGATGTCCAGATTTGTAATTTTGCTTATTAACATACTTTGACTTATTCACATTGCACTGGTAAACATAAGACTAACAAAGTGATCAACGGGAACTTTTACATCACTACAAATAACCCGTAATTCGTGAGTGTAGGACGTATCCTACACCCATAAAACCGTGACTTCAGACCTATAATTTCCAACCGCCGACAGACGCACCTAAGCAGAAGTTACATTACACACACAATCGCATTCCTCCCGTTTAATAACTCATAACTTGCGTAATTAGCATATCATAGCTCCATTCAATAAGATTTTCGCATCATTTATTCGACTTAGCATTAGGGTCGGTACACATGTAAGGCTTACGCCATCGTGTCAACTAGGCCGGAGTAATAAGTCGCAAACCGCGCTAACTGCGTTGTGTAAGAAGCAACGCCGATATACATCTAGCTGAAACCACAACTTGGAAACCTGGTCGTATTGAATGGACGGTGAATTCTGGTCAGCCTGCGGTCGAATGTGAATTTCACAAGGAATGTGTGACTGATGTGTGCTAGAGGCTGATGGACGAGTATTAATTGTCCGGTATTACACTTACATTATATGCAGTTGTTAGCTGGACCTCGACTTTTAAGAAAAATCTCACTGCAAAGAGGTCTCATAGGTGAAGAATATACGTCTGTAGAAATTGGCGCAAAAACATGCTAATTTCGATTATCCTACTTTCATCGCAAGGATCGCAATTGAATACTTATTTTATACTGTCGCAAAATTACTCTTCGTCCTCGATACCCGAAATACCACCCACAAAGTTTGAATCAATCGTTATCCCTTTAAAAACGCATATAGTAACACCGACCACCAGGAATCTCAGAACTAATGAATCTTCTATTTAAATATACCGCGTGTTAAAATAATTTTCTGATCCTTACAAAGTTTCGACACGCGGTTGACATAAAGATTGATAAACCGATCCAATTTACTTTAGAGAAAGGTTAATTGATTCCGAAAATACCAGGGGTCGACAACATTGTTATAACATTGGTATTCAGAGATTGGTAACAGTTCCGATCGTTGATTTTTGTAGGGTCAAAAGCGGAGATAAGATCGGTAAGGCGCACCTGGAACCTTTTGAATATGCAAATAACGTAGTTACGTACCCTGTAAACAAGACCCCAAAAACTAACGACTTTATCGCATTCTTTGCCTACGTAGACGATTTTAAGTAACGCAAAGTTTTTTAATAAAGCCAAATATTTCGTTCCAATAACTTAGAGAAGCTTCTAAGAAAACTTATTTCCGAATGACATGACAAGATAATAAAACTTACCTAATAATATTTACAATGGCCATATTTTAAAAGATATCGATCTTTGCTGTTGACGCCAAACACGGAGCATTTGCTTATCGATATCCTGGAATTTCGACTGTTTGCGCGCGATATTCGAGAATTATGGATCTTTGACACCTCTTGCACACTCCGTGTAGCTAAACACTTTTATTTGCTAATTGCAGCTATTAGCACCACTTTCGCTTAAGCCAACAACTTCTCTAACATTGCTAAAGACTTAAAAACAATACTCGTCATGTGAGATGATACAAGACAATGCCTATCTAGACATGTTACGATGGGATCTTAGGAATCTTTTTAATGTGGAAAGTAATATCACGTCGCATTGTGTTTTTGTTTCCAATAAAACACATAAACATGCCACGGGTTGCAAGTAGGCGGTCTAAGACGAGTTTCATTCCTCAATATTAACTTCGTATTTTATCACCGAAGTAGGTATCGCATGACACACATCAACGAAAGTATTGTTAGATCAAAAACAGTGAGGGAAATCGTAAGGCACGCTTTAATGAAAGCGCCATTGTTTTGATGTTGAGGCAGAAAGCTGAAATCGCTCCCACTTTCACCTTATAATTCAGAGCAAAATGGACTGGACAAGAATATTTTTATTTATTTCGCATGCAGCGGGAAGCGACGCTGAACTTGTTTGTTCTGCGTCCTTTCTCGTCGCGAGCCGGTACACATTGTCTGTTAACCCCTCGTGTGTTGGGATCTCTGTAGAGAGTAAGGTTCTATACATTGACATTGCAAACACGTAAAAATCTATACGGAACACAAACTGTGCAGACAGACCTTTATACAACCATTGATGGGCTTCACTTTAGCGTTTTGCGCGAGCACAGCGAGGAAAAGATCTATTTATTACCTGTTATCGTGGTCTAAGCTGTTCTGTGTCGCAGCTGCAGCTACTAAATTTGTGAAAAGCAGGAAAACCGCGACGGTCAGGCCGCAGGCGAAAAGCTAATGTTTACAGCGTCGTTAACTTCGGTATAGAGACGTTAAAAACCTTACGTCAGTTTACGCGGACTCCGGATTCTGTTAATTACACGGCCGTATGAAAACATAAACATCTCCTAAACGAACCTTGACATATTAGTTTTACTGGTGCGTGGGATACGGTTTTATTTATATGCACTTGGTTCAAAATGAACATCTCGTTAGTCTTAAATATACGATGAACGGGTGTCAGCTGCATTTATTTTAGGTGCAAAAATGCAACGTGCTTAATAAGCGCGCATTCAGTCCAGTTATTAAGCCCGCAATGTTCGCGGTACGCCGCTTCGATGTCAGTAAATCGCAATTAAGTCCATTATTTCTGTATTTCTAACTGCTTAATCAAGAGTGAATTTAATGATTTTACAGTTTACCAACACGTACCGCCTTACCGTGAAATATGCTTGCACATTTCTTATAAAAAAGTAAAACATAAAACTAGAATTTTATAGCCTATAAAAAGTAGGTAAGTTTGGTAACCAAACTTAGGTACAGAAGATAGATCTCTACTTTTTTTTTGTACCCATTGCGTGTTCGCCCATCTAACGCCAATAACAGAGTCACAATGCCGATTAATATGTGACTAATTTCGCAAATTACGTAAACGTTCGGCGGGCACTTGACGCTCGCGTTAGAACCAGTTCCGCTAGGACCTGTTTCGCCGCTAGCAAGGTCCCGACACAGACCCGCTTACTTCCAGTGCCCGCGCAGCCCTAGAGCGTTGCCTCTAACCCGTTTAACATTTTTATTTTCAGTTTAAACAAAATGGCGGCGGTAATACTACAACAAACTGGGCAGTTAAGGGCGCGATAACGCTGTAGAAGTAGAGCCGTTGATTTCAAAAATACTCCAGGTAATGGCCAAGAAATCAGTTATCAGAAGGGTGAAGTCGAAAAAACACCGTGTCTGAAAGTGTTGACATTGGCATTGGCCCTGTTAACAGCGCCAAGTCAGAATAAAAGCCGAGCTGAAAACACAAGATTCCCTCGAATCGGAAGTTCCCTGAACTTAATAACGTATTAATGTTTTCGGACGTAATAAAAATACATTGTCGTTTTTATCTCGCGCAGTAAATCGTTCGTCGCTGCATTATTCATGCGTATACTCGTCTCGTATACGAGTGAGAATGAATGCTAGTGCTTTCTCTTAACTCTCAACTCAATTCAATAATTAGATTTAAAATAACAAAACACAGGGCATGGCAATGACGGATACAGATTTTATAGTAAAAATACTCTATCATCATCCACCGAAGAAACAGGGGAATACTTTTGTTTGTATGGAGAAATGACTGCCAGTGTTTCTTTTTAACAACACTGTATTCTCTTTCGCACATGTCAACATATGAACGGCTGAACTTTGTGGTAGTAAGTTAAGTTTAATGTTGATTGCGGGTAGCAGCTGCATAATGTCTACAATCAGATGTTTTTAAGAGCTCCATAAAGCTGTTAATTAGATTGTTTTACGGTGTTTGCGTGTAATAATCAAATTTGCGAAGGCCTATGCAAAACGGAATTAGGCGCATTTTATTAGCTTAGCCTTATGCTAAATCCTTATGTAATAAAATTTGTTGATTCGAGTGATTAATGAACAGATCATTATAAACCCACCCATCACTTTGATTCATGTAATACTTGTCTATTGTACGCGTAAACGTATCGTCTGCTTTATTTTGTAATAGTCGTTAGAGCGCAATAAAAACTAACCTTTGTTCAATACTCGTATGTTATTAAGTTAATTTAAATCCCCACTTCCGTCTGTTATGTAAACTTATTGTACAATTAGCTTTTGCTCACGGCTTCGCTCCCGTGGCAGAACTCTCTATCCCGTGGGAATTTCGAAAAATCCCGCCTTATCCCGGGCGTACATTGTAAAAGGAACCTCTATGCCAAATATCAGCTTTCTAGGTCCAGGGGTTTGGGCTGTGAGTTGATAGATCAGTCAGTCAGTCACGTTCTGTTTTATATGTTTAGACAAAGCCGTTTTGCATAAGAATGGGGTCCTAATTAAGTACAGAAATCTACTGTATAACCGCTTGGCCTGATTTTAGCACCAATCTTAAGAATGAAAGAAATAAATGCTTCTTTGTTTATTTGTTAGATAGTACTTTCATGTTAAAATATATAGTTAACTCACTATCTCGGGGCTAACTAGGTGTTTTGCATCGTCTGACGTAAAGTTAATTACGAACCTGCCTAAAAACAAAAACCCAGATCCAGGTTGGCCCGAGTCGGCCTTAAAGGCTTATAACTTCAAGCTTCTTTCAACGTTCTTCTGTTTCATAAAATGGACACAATTTCAAAGACCAAGGCCACACTAACTGCCCAGTACAAGAAAAGTAGACAAAAGTAAACAATGTAGTTGGCAGTGCAATAAGGCGGGGTGTTCATTAGCCACACAGAAGCCTTAGGGGTCGATTGGGTGTGATCTCGTGACCGGCGCGTGGCCGGCACGTGAATAACGAATCGCCGTGACGTAGAGGGTAGATTGCGAACGACTTACGCCATGGGGAGTATTTACGCAGCGCGTATGTTGACTGGTTTTGATAGGGCATACTATATTTCTCAGTTAATCTGTGAGGGAGGCTGACATAGTCACATTTGCTGCACTCAAGCCTCGTTAAAACATTAGATAAAAAAAAGCTATAAGGAATTTGTACGCGGAGTGCGTATGCTCGCTGGATTTTGATAGGATATACTTATAATATTTCTTATTATGATAATGTTGGCTAATTTAAATAATGTCGCCCAGTCCGACTTCAAGCATCTAAAGCTTTTAGCAACAAAAGGCAAATGACCTTGTCTCAAAAACGCCCGCATCGCGAATAGGAAAAGATGTTTTGCAAGGTATTAAACATTTTTTTAGACAAAAGTGTTCAAACTGACCAACATCAACCTGCACCAATTACAAACTCTATAAATAAACAGACGAACAATAAATTAATTCTGACATCACTATTATCTTAACAAGGAACATAATGTTTTAAAATTTATGGCATCTAATAATGTTTTTGGCCTAACTGGTGTAATAAAAGCAATATTAACACAATACTTTAGCAGGAAGTAAAGTACCTACAATATCGTTAACCTACTGAGCAAGAATTATAGCTCATTTCTGCCTAAGAGCTGGTAACAGCGTTCTATATTAAGTAATGTGACATAATCGGAGTTTAGAGGGCACAGAGATGACAAGTTATTAGCAAGTTGGGGTATTTGCTTTGAAGTGGCTTTTATTGGAACTAAAATATTCTGAAGCCCTTTGAGAACTGAAACTTGGTTGGTGAGTGATGTAGGTTAATTAAGTTATTCAGCATGTTTACAGGAGCAAAGTAAATTGTAACACAATGATTTAATTGCTGTTCAATTAAATCATTGTGTTACAATTTACTTTGCTCCTGTCAATCCTAGAAGTTTGACTTCAAGCTTAAAGTTTAAAATTGATGTTAAGTTTCTTATTCTATACTTAATTTACTTATGAGACTTAATGAAGTAGCGGTCTTTAGTTTTTAATTGATTGACACGACCCTATCTATTGATTAACACTTTAGAAAGCCGTGATGTCAAAAAAAGTTTTGAAAATAATAAAAAACTAAGAAAGACCAAATCAATTAACAAAGTCAAAACATATCCAAAACAATTTACACTTATCTAGAAACGAAAATAAACTAAGCAAGTACTAAGTCCTTAACAGGTGCCAGCTTACCCACGATCCAGTGGAACCCCAACGCTTAAGCCTCTTCCCGAAAATGGCTTGACACTGGGACAAGCAAGAAACGGACGCGGCCGGTTGTATTTTACCACCAAAGTCCCTGTCCAATGTCATTGTAAACCACTGCCACTGCCACTAATAACACAACTCACTAAACGTCATCGAGTACTGGTGCGAAACAAAATCACCTGTTTAAAAAAAAGTCTAATTCGATCGTGTTTTGTTTCTGATCGCAGACAGTTTTTTGTTATTACGAAGGCGCTATAGTTCGCAGGATTTACTCGCGTGCTCGTGGCACGTGCGTGCGCGGCGACGGGCTCGCGGCAAGTGCCTCGGTTTCCCGCTGCGGGAAAAGTCGCCCGCCCAGCCGCCCGCCCAAATAGGACGACTCTTTATTTTCTCACTTTACTGGAATCGTATTAGTGTCGTATAGGTGTCGCATTGACGTAATATTGGCCGGTTTTAAGCTTCCAGATAAAAAGTCTTTTTAGCGGTGGGCTTTAGTTTTTTTGTGTTTACGGTATTTTAAGTTGAAACGAAAATCGGGATCGCTGTGCTAGTACAAAATACGATAGCCCTGCCGTCCGTAAACTTCGAAATACGGAGATTATTTAAAAATGTAGCTAATTTAACAGTTATTATTCGTATTTTTTTATTATACTCTTTATCGTTTCCATGAATAAATTAGAAAATATCCTGTCAACCAAACAACGTAAACCTCGCGATGCTAATAAATCTCATTGAAATTTTCAGTGACTAAATCATAAAACAACCTATTAATTAAAAAATATGAACCAGATACCGTCGTTCCATCGCACATCTTTTCGTCCTCTCACTTTGTCAAGGTAATGATTTGCCCGTCGGTCTCCGGACGCACCCCTTCCGGAAATAGCTTGCTGATTGCCCGCCATTTACATCCGGCCGGGGTTGCGGCGTGTATGTACCAGTATTGCCACGTGCCAGTATTGGGATAGCCCAATATTGCCAACTACTAATCAGATTTCAGAGGAGATAATGGACGGTGAATGTCAGCAGGTGCTTCGGATTTTAGGGTACCTAATGTATGGTAAGAGCGGAGTTATGAATGTTATTAGCGGTAATCTCGTAGCATTTACGTTAGCAATTGACAGTACTAAGTGACTTTTTCGACGTTCGTTAAGATCATTAAAAAAATTAACAACATTTTCGGTTATTATTAATAATATTATATTTATTATGAAGAGTTAATTAGAAAAATCACGAATCTGTTGGTAACAGTTACGCGCTACTTAAATGCTATACGATATTACCGACGTGTTGTTAATACTTCAAGGTGATGTTTATGATTATGATTTCTGTTTGGGTAAAGTATTCTACTTAAATACATGGTTTTTTTGTTTATTTCTCGAGACAAAACCAAGGTACATTTGTTGTCAGATACAGAAGCGACGTGGTGCAGCTCTACAGTAATGTTAGCAACCCTATTATGTAAACTTGGACTTTTTGGGCCGTGGACGTGGACGCCACAAATGAAAAGCTCACACGCGTTTTATCCCTTGATATATTGATCTGCGTATCTACATATAAGTTCATAGTTTTCCCTCGAGATGTGGTAATATAGTAATAGTAGCACGTACTGACTTAACCATTGATATTTCCTGCAACCTCTGACATTCGGAAGGCAAGTGAATAAAAAATTGAATAAACCAACATGCAATTTCGCGATATTCGATCACAATTAATTCGGTAGCCATTAGAGTTGTTATGTTTTTGTTTACGAAACGAAAATGGCTGGAAGCACGGCATAATTATGGCGGGCACCGAAGCGTTCGCGCTAATTAATATGATCAGATTAAACGGAAACTTACGAAATGTGGACCTTGCGGGCGATAAATAAATATTAATATTAAGAATAGATTTTTCTTTGATAATAGATAGTTGACGGTAATGTTGCTAGGAACACAAATGTTAAATTTAAGTGTAGGGAAAACAAGGAAAGGGACTGCCCTTTCCTTGTTCTGTACTTGTAGATGGTGCCCGTAGCAAAAAAGGGTTCTTAAATTTATTTTTAAGAATGTTAAATTACGCAAGCTGCTCCGAGTTTAGAAATATTTTCTTAATTAACGGATCCCACGCGCTGACTGTTCACTTTACCGATACCTCGCTTTGATTTACCGTTCACAACATTACTTTTTAAGGAATTTCGAGAAAATATCCGATGATGTCAAGTTTAACAAACGACTTTTTTAATTAGTTCTATTCTTAGGCCAACATTGTTCAAGGATGAAACATTCCAGCCAAATATAAAAAAGGGATATTTTTGTACCGATTATTCATGTTTTGATGATTTAATCGAATTGATTATCCAAGCGATTCGACAAATTTTTCATTGCTGGTTTTGACTTTTGCATTATTCTATAGGTACATGTTTCAATCATTATTCTATAGGTACATGTTTCAATCATTATTCTATAGGTACATGTTTCAATCATTATTCTATAGGTACATGTTTCAATCATTATTCTATAGGTACATGTTTTAATCATGCCTAATTTTTGCTAGTGTTGTTTTGCTTTTTATTGAACAACGAAGCCCCGGGCACAGTAGAGAGGAAGCGAAGTAAATGTTAGCATCCAACAATCACAAGGCGAATCCAAATTAATGGGCGACCTCGCGCCATTTCGCAATCGCTTAGAACGCGGCAATAAAATTCATTATGCCGTATTGTTTTATTAGTGTAATTGTATCTTGATAAATGGAGATTTTAATCTTGATTATAAGGTAAATGAGATTTTCTAGGTGTGTAGCGTAACAGTAAATGAGATTTTCTAGGTGTGTAGCGTAACAGTAAATGAGATTTTCTAGGTGTGTAGCGTAACAACTGTAACTAATTACATATGGCGTACAAACTCTCCTCATTGTATTGTACCTAATACAGAATATAGACGATTGTGGCAAGTCTTGTAAAACACAGTAGCGTATTTAATTAATCATTATTTGTGCAACAAGAGAGCATAGTTGGTTATTGTTGCGATTGTAGATTTCGAACCCCGAGGTTTCTATAATTGAATCACGAGCGTAGTGAGTGATTCTAGGTTAGAATCCTGAGTGAAGCGAGGGATTCAAAGACACGAGATGCAAATAACTTTGGTCTCGTGTGACGCAACACTTTTCCCATCAGCAGCGAGAACACTGCTTTGTAACTTTGGAGGCTAACTTACATACATACATATTTTACATAAAAGCAAAAAATCACCAAACAAAGCGGCTATAGGAACGTCGCTGTTGAAGGAGTGGCTATTTGGGACCTTTTTGTGGGAAACAAAGAGATCTCATCGGTATCGATTACCATGCTTAGCTTACTGGCGTTGCCCATGAGGGCATCCTTTAGTAGACCTACAGAACAAGCAAGGACGATAAAACCAAGAGGACTGACAATGACTATACAATGTTGCGTTCCTTCCAAATAATAAGCCTGCGGCAATAGTTTCACTATATCTTATCTATATAGTCTTTGTACCATTAATTTCGTATGACACTCAGACTTCTGCTTAACACAACAGCGCCATCAATATTAGTTTTTTCTTCGAGTTCACAGATGGCGCTATTGTCTTAAGCAGAGGTTTAAGTGTCATACGATATTAATGGTACAGACTCTTTACAGCGAAAATAACGATAGCAGGCTTAAGACGTCCGGATTGCCTATAGTGATTATAGAACCAAACTACGAAGCTTGCGGTCCCGGGATCGATCCCCGGTCGGGGTAGATATTTCTATGATGCATACGAATGTTTGCTCTCAGGTCTTGGATGTTTCATATGTATGTAAAGAAGAAACTAGTGTTTCTTTAATTTGTACAGTGGTCTTCTGTCGGTAAAACAGTGACCATGCACCTATAGATGGTATAGATGGCGCTAGTGGCGAACGCTGTTGGTAAAGCAGTTTATTTGGATTTGACAGAACTCACCGTGATTGAGCAATCATTGTTTGGTTATTATTGAAAATTGTATTAAATATAAGGAATTGACTATTTAAATAATATACTTTAAATGTTTCTTTGTTTTCAGGTAGGATAATATGATTTAAGTTAAACAGTGTAGTTATTATCACAAGTTTGTAAGTAAGCAACGCAATTGTTTATTTGAAACTTACAATTTCTAATCGAAGATAGTGTCTTATATGTATTGGTCTATTTAAGTATATTTATCCGTTGTCAAGTACTCTTAACACAAGCTCTTCTTATTTGGGACTAGGTCACGATACCTATTATATTGACATACGATATCTATTATTTTAAAGGAACTCGATATTTTATAGACATTGGCAGTCCTCTTGCTTTTATCATCCTTGGTACAAGGCTATAGACTTAGCGTCCCTCATTTAGGTCGCTCGCTATGCACTATGCAGCCTAGACCAATGCCGGCGTAGGCGCAGCGGCACCCAGGTCGTAGCCCACGCCCCACCTGTTCCTACCAGCGTATAAAACTGCTACTTACTACTTCGACGACCGGATGGCCTAGTGGTTATCGACCCTGACTATGAAGCTTGAGGTCCCGGGTTCGAATCCCGGTCGGGGCAGATGTTTGTATGATGAATAAGTATGTATTTATCTATATAAGTATGTTTATCCGTTGTCTAGTACCCATAGTACAGGCTTTGCCTAGTTTGGGACTAGGTCAATTGGTGTCAAATTGTTCCATGATAATATTTATTTATTATAATTTATTTAATATTTTACAATTTTATTTCATTTACAACTTTTTAGTCATTTGGGCAGATTAAATCGAGTTAAATTATTTCTGGAAGTAGTTTGAATGTTGTTAAAACATTATCAGGGTTTAAGTACTTACTAATGTTTGCCAAAAAACTTTAGCCAAACTGATTAATTTCCCAAAATGCTTTGTTTTCCGGAAACTGTAATTTTTTCAAGATTTTTATAAAATAAACCTAAACTAACGTATAGGGTTCTACGATATGCCCCTGAAATAAATCCGGAAATATTTAGGTACAGTTTCTGAAAGAAAAAGCATTTTGGGAAATGAAACATTTAGAAAATTAATCAGTTTGGTAAACGTTTTTTGGACAAATTAATGGATATCCATTATCAGATGTATGGTGTATCAAATGAGAACCGAACCCCGAGCACGAGTTTTCACCACAATCGAGTATTTAATGGGTATCGAGAAAATTTGTATGATGTTTGAAACTCGGCCCCCGTGAGCGTACCAAATTGGAATTGGTACTATAATTTGACATGAAATTTTCTCAATGGCGATATAATAACGTTACTACTCGATTCTGGTGAAAACTCGTGCTCGGGGTACCGATGTGTCAAGTTTCGAGTTTTCAAAACCAAGTGCGCTCGGCAAAATAAAAATGTTTCATATTCAAAGAAAAATAAACACAATGTGACTACTTCGTAGGTATGCTATTTATTATAAGTCAAATGTTCTATACGGCTATTTGCATCTAAGATGTAATACTAATAAAACGTCAGAAAGCCACATTGTCATCAAATCCGTTGACTATAATTCACGCGTTGATCTACAGCTTTAAGCACAGATAATAATACTAATATTACCTATGGCTTCACTATAAAACGACTTCATATTAGCAATAAATTAACATATATGTATTCGCTCGTGGCCCCGCGTATCCCAGCTCCCGCTCACGCGACAATATATCACCTGCGACAAACCACGTATAAATAAATAACGCCGCGATATAAATGTACGATAAATGTCATTATATCACCGACGTACTTAGAACATTAGGCAAAACGGAGGCGTCCATACCCTTTCAGTTATCTACGAAAAATCTGTATTTTTCGACGAGGGCGACAGCTAACTGTCAAGACTAATGCATTTCTCGATCGCACAACTACGCACGCAAATAGCGAAATCGTCAAACACGGCTTAGGCTTCATGCACACAATCCGACACGCACCCTCACACGTTTTGTATGCCTGTTTGTTATTTGGCTGAGGGGTAGGTCCATCGTTGACCGCTCTGGTTGGTTTAGTGCTCCAAGCCGACGCATCTATAACCGTGCTTTGTCTTATTTTAAACTCTGATTAACTATTACAAGATATTTCACAAGCTAATGGACGAAGAGCGTCGCGAGATGGGCCTATTAAGCATTCGGATATTTTGATAAAAGAATTTTAGTGTTTTTAGTTTTTATTTGCACCTTTTTAATGAAGATTAGTTAGAAACAGCTCACCATTGAAACGTTTATTAGATTAGACTGCTTCGTTGGACTAGTCTTATTAATTAATGAAATTAGAAAACTTAGATAGAGCCGACGGCATGTGTTAACTGTGTTAACTCGGAAAGTACTCATTTTAAGACTAGAAATACAGTATTAGACATTATTTGTACATTGTACTTACAATGTGGGTCTCTTCAAGACGGAAGTTGGCCTCATCCGCACTTGCCATCAGGAGGGATAGGGAGTCAATCGCTGGTCAGTTTTTGTAAAAATATACCTAGCTAATAAACCTTTGGAATCAGAAAAACGTAAGTCTATAGGCGACACATTTTTGCAATGGCTTACCTTCTTTAGCTTAGAACCTAAGTATTATAAGATCAGTATTATGGGATGCTATTAATTCTCGGCTAAAGTACGTATAAGAGTGTCACTATAAGCAGGTAACTACTATTAATAAGCAAGAACACGGCATGAAGGTGCAGGCCTTGTCAACCGCAGCATCAAGCCGATCGATGTGGCCTAGAGAAAGTCTGGCTTAAATGTGTTAAAAGCTATCGTTACCCCAGATTTTACCTTGTAGGTAATCTGATTTTTTCTTCATTTATGCAACCTAGATACCTATATAGACGCTAGATTTTCCAGAGCAACTTATGCTCGTAACTGAACGTTTTTTTTTTGATTGAATGCTCTATTTTATTAGCTAGGTATATTTTTACAAAAACTGACCAGCGATTGACTCCCTATCCCTCCTGATGGCAAGTGCGGATGAGGCCAACTCACCGTCTTGAAGAGACCCACATTGTAAGTACAATGAACAAATAATGTCTAATAGTGTATTTCTAGTCTTAAAATGAGTACTTTCCGAGTTAATTCAACACACCCCGTCGGCTCTATCTAAGTTTTCTAATTTCATAGTCACCGCAGACCTTCACATCTGGAACTTCTGGTGTACCTACGTAACTCCGACCTCCGTGGTAAACCTTGTTATCACTACCAAAATGGCGCATCCCAGAATAACAATGTAATTTTAAAACATCTTCCGACTGACGCGGGCATAAAAATAGAACGCGGAGATTTATTAGTGACAGTACCTCGGTATTCAGGTGCGCGTGCAACGTTTCAGCTTTTTAATGGAGTGGGACGGGAAGTAATATCAATTTTTCAGCGTGTAAAGGCCGTCACAACTTGTATTGCTATGTTTGACATTGAAATTATAATATCCCGAATCCAGAATGTACTTGCAAAATCTGAATGTTTTAACTTTGCAGTGTTCAGTTAGTTATGTAAATTTTCCGAAGCCCTTTTTAATCCAGTCTAAACTTAATCTTGCTTACCGATATGAAGTCCACAATATTCGGGGCTTCATTTACAATACCTTTATTGGAGTTGCATGCCTATTTACCTGAAAAAAATAAACAAATTGTTAGTTAATTGAAATAAATCCTACATTTTAAGGTCAAACGTAAATTTATGTCTTTATGATTGCTTTTCTCGTGAATTCCTTGAAGCTGAAGATACTTATTTTTTAGTTGAACGATTGATACAATTAAGCTTTTCGCTCGGTAAAGCAACTCATGGATATTGTATAGCGCATATAATTTATGAATTGATCATGATAAATTTCCATAGCAACCATTCAGCACGCAACTGACCCACATCACTAATTCACCGCATTTATACACTTTCTCTATCAAATGTATGAAATATAGGCAATATCGGCCATCAATCCAAACAGATTAAGAGTGTAACGCACGAGCTGGGCGCGACGCGGAAATTGATTCCGGCACGAGAGGCTTTGAAGTCGAGAGCTTTGAGAAAGCTCATGAAAGGAATTTTCATGGGTTTCGGGGAGTTAATGAAATAAAATAATCGATCATGGTTTCATGATACGGAAGTGTGCAATTTTCGCAAAGCCGTGTTTTAGATTCTATGTTTACTTTCTAAGTACGTAAATTTTCGGATTGGACTAATAGAAATCTTATTGGTTTCAGTATATGTATTTACTATTAGATGCTCTGTAGTTAAGTAGAAGAGAAATTTATATTATTAAACTATCAGGAACATAACATCAACATTCTATTATAACACATATTACGGTGTTGTGTAATACTAATGTTGTAATTTGACATTGACTGAGCTCATAAGTACGAAGACCTACGCGTATTGAAAATGAGATGCTACAGCGAAGTTCCAAGCCTACCAATTACAATGTTATAAGTATTTTACAAGTTACAATACGTACGTAAACTAGGCGAAGGACGGAGGCTTAAATGCCAAATGTCAAATTATGTTAAGTATAAGAGTTGTAAGGGATCGCTCTGTCTCAAGGATCTTTGGTCTGGGGCAAAAAGAGATAAAATAAAAAGGTTTTTATTTAGGGACTTAATAGAATTGCTATTGTTTTCTGGCTTCTTACCCGACTGCCGCCAGAAAAGTGGTTGTGTTTTTCGATTGAATATACCTAATATAAGTCTTATTCTGTGTACTACTACTCTGCAGTCTAAACGGCTTGATGAATTTTAACGTGAGAAGTGTCAATGAATTGAGCTTGTTTTTCTCTTTTTATTTTAGTTTTTTTTTTGCAGTCGGGTTTTTGTTCTTTTAAATAATTTTATTTTTTATGAAAGAAATTTTGGGATGTTTTGCATTATTGGAGTCATACGTAAATATGTTTAGTATATGTATAGGTAGAATATCAGCAACGAGGTGAAAAAAATACGAAAACTGAGGCTCGTGTTTGTCACCAAATCAATGAATACTAGTGATGGCCTAGTGGTAGAAAATAATGTTTTTTTTGGTTTCTTAATAAAAATATAACATCTATCTTTCTGAATTTAAACTTTAACTACATCAAATCTTACGCTCCTTCATGGAAGACAAAAGGAGTATGAACCATAAATATTTTAACAGGTAATTGAACATGCCTAGATGAACCACTTTACATTCATTCATTGATTCTGCTCGTTGTCAATTCAAATGAAGTTACAAATTTTCTTGATACTTTTTTCCGAAAAACCTTCACAGACTTGCTCAATTACTTAATGAAGTATTGAAGCTTCATTATCTGCAACCCTGTAGATATTTCCAATACGCGTAAAATGCGTAAATTCATTTTAAGCATTACATTACTTACAGTGACGCAGGTTTCAGGCAAAGGTTAATTGAAAGGTCCCTAAAATGAAGACGTCTATTGAATTATGTAGTGACGCATTTCTGAAACCTTAAATGAAACAACGCAGGAAGCAATGCCTCTTTCAAATCTATATGGGGTTTCCTCTTGGAAAGGGTAGGTATAGCCGGGTAAGTATGGCCAATCTGCCCTTAGCGAAAAAATGATTTTCCTTTTGTAGAATTATTAACCTATGTGTAGTGGTTTTGGAGAAAATCGTATAAAAAGGGAAATATTTATTATTTTATTTTAGCCAAACTACTAGTCCGATTTTTTGTAATTTGGATAATAGCATGTTGTGTGTATTATTCCTTTCCTAAAAAAAATCAGTTATCATATTATGCATATTAAATGTCCATCACAGCATACATACAAAATTGTCCGAGGAATGTAGTCGAATAAAACTTAACGCTCTAAATTACAAGTCACGTTTGTAAAAACGAGAATTGTAGACACAACGTGATCCCGTGGAAAGAAAGGAAGAAATGACGACCAACGTTACGATAACGTTAGAACATTCGGTATATAAATAGACTTAGACTTTAGAAATATTGCTACTCTCTGCTTTATATTGACTAGTATAAGGTAGTTTAAAAAAAAAGTAAAAAATTCCAAGCAAATTGATATACCTAACTGAAACGGACAAAGCAAGGTTTTGCTGATTTGCAGAAAAAAATCTAAAACACTTGATGCAAAGCAAATCTACATAAAAAAAACTTATTTTTGAGCAAAATAAACAAACTTTTTGAAAACCTCACTCGTGAATTGAAGTGAAGTTTTAAACCAACTTTTTGCATTTTTATTTTTTCGGTCATGCCGTTCGAAATTGCTCGCATGGCGCAGTTGGTAAGTGCGACGCTACGATATAGTGGAGGTCTTGCGTTCGAATCCCAGTTCAAGAATTTCTTTTTCTGGTATTTCTGTACATTTACGTTTCAGGTTGAGAAATAGTATAAACTTTGCATATCGTTAGCAAAGAAATTAATATGTAAATCGGTGGGACAAAATCTAATTGTAAATAGCTGACGTCACGAATCCCCGTGGCCCTGGGCGTTAGAAATGGCAGGAGCTAAACGAATTTGCTTAACTATTTTCAGACTCATTAAGTAATTAAACTTATCATTTCACATGTGTGCCTACGCTTTTTGGCGTGGTTTTGTTGATAATGGTAATAGGATAAAAACTAAATGTTGGGTATAATTGTGAGCTTTCTGGAGGTTTTATTATTCATACTCTATGTTATCTAGGAGATCCAAACAAAACTTTAGTTATGTGTCTGTTTACCCCTAGGCTAGAGCCTACTATACGTCTGCGTATAGTAGTCCTTATCCTTTGAACGCGGAAGTAGCCAAATTAGATATACTTCAGCACTGGATAAGAGTGCATAACATCGAGTTATTTCTAGTCCAATCAGTGCCCGAAATAATTTATCATCGAGATAAATCTCACTTCCAAATCGCCAGCATCTCGAACAATGTCAAGTCACGTCCTCTCGGGGACCGCGGCAGACTTCACGGTCAATACGCTTCTCGGTATTCGAGACGACTCGATCTGATCTAACAACTCGTAACACATGTAACACAAGCCCGCTGGAGCGCGCAATTCTCGTAATTATTTTTACTTTGCGAATGTAGGTTACGCGTAAACAATAAAGATTCAAAATAGATAGATATTTTTACTTGTACCTTGGTTTAGTTGATGGTTCGTTGAGCAAATAAACTAGAGGCTGTGGAGCGACAGTGCGTTTTTGTGGCAGGCTGAGAATAAAATTGTGGCAGCCGAGTGCAGTAATTATTAGTGTTCGTTTTATGCCCTGTGTTTAACAAAGCACGAGGCACAGTAGATCGGCACCAAATTTCGGTAATTGAGCCATTGTTCGAAAGATAAAATGTCAAAAAAAAAACAAAGCTGAGACAGATTCCGCGAACGGTTGATAAAATCAATTCCATAAACATTCCCAGTCTGATTGCGAGCACTTAGATAACACATCCAAAATAGACTTGACGACGACATTAATAATAAAAAACGGGTCAAGTTAATGTTTCACAAGCTTCCAAATATCGAGTGCGCTTATATGCTAATGCGTTGTGCAATTCGTGGGCGATCGGATCAGGAAGTGCGATCGGCGGATAGACGCGTTGCGTAAGGATTTATGGTTCGTACGCGGAATATGCCAGGTTTCGCTTTTAGAAAACAATTGAAAGCCGTTAAACGGTTAATAGGCGTAATTACTGGCTATCTACCTATCGTTTATTACCCTTGGCTGGAAGTAAGAATCGGTTGCTCAATTTTTTTAAATATCCGTAATGACATTTGTGACTCAACTGGCCAGTGGTAAAATCTCGACGTAAAATTTTATAGGTATGACTACAATACTGAGTACCAAGTTTCCGACAGACACACATGGTCTGTAAACCTCCGGCCTCCACTCAGATTCCCCATTCATGAACGGAAGATTTCATAGTTGAAGCCAGTTTGTTTTTCCTTCGACGATGACTTATTTTTATTTGCCATCCATTCATCCATTCATGATAAATATAAACGACAAAATCTCCAATGCCTTCAGAAATACATAGACATCTTAAGTAGGTATCTAAAAATAAAAAAGTAAACAAATTGCTCGAATTTACGAACACTTAAACACGTAGTAAGTAAATTTAGTTTTTAAGTCGCTAGTTTATTTTTGTACGTCTATTGAACGTCTGAGTGCGCGCATAATCCTTTTCGAACGCTGTGTACATTAATCGACAAACAATAGGCGGTGAGTTCAAAGCGAGCATCGAATTCGGCCATTCCCTCCACGCCTAACGATTTGATGCCTGATTGATGACCTGAGTGTTGCTTCATAAAACATCTAAGACTACGGAACACGTAAGTTGCGTAAAATGTCTGCGGACTCGAAAAAGCGTGAAGTGTCTCGCTGACAGCTCTAACGACTGTAATGATGAGTGATGTAATCGTTATTACGATTAAGCGATTATCGCCGCCGCCGCGAGCGATTTGACGATTAGTTCAAGTTCAAGCACATGTCATACTGGCCATCTCTTATAAGTAAAACGGAACACTGGCTGCTAGCAAAACCCATATTTAAAGACGAAAAAAGTTATGTAGATCGTCGTTGCACGTGTATTAGGAGTATAAAGGGCTTTACACACGAGTACGTCGTCTAAAAAGCCAGGAGAAATCGAGCGTAAACTGCCGGCTAAATGAGTCTGCGCGCGTGTGGTCAGTAGGCCCTGTGTTAAAAGCAAGAGGCTATTCAAGTAAGAGTTTTATATTTATTTATTATTCTGCTTTGTAACGGAATAATACTAGCCGTGATAGCTTAGTGGTTTGACCTATGGCTTCTCAAGCAGAGGGTCGTGGGTCCCGACCCCGACTCGTACCTCTGAGTTTTTTGGAATTTATGTGCGGAATTAGGTACATTTGTAATTCATCATGACCTTTTCGGTGAAGGAAAACATCGTGAGGAAACCTGCACACTCCTGCGAAGCAATTCAATGATGTGTGTGAAGTTACCAATCCGCGCTGGGCCCGCGCGGAGACTATAGCCCCAGACTTCTCGTTCTGAGAGGAGGCCTGTGCCCAGCAGTGGGACGTAAAAAAGGCGGGTGATGAATACTTTGTCTAAAGAAAATAAACTGGGGTATTAAATACTATGGCATTTCATATTCGTAATTTTTTCGACGCTGCATGCAACACGCAATGGTTAGGTATTTTCTAAAAAAAAATCGAAGATATTCGGCGCATTGCTCTGGTTTAAGTAGCTTCGGCCTGTGACAATAGCAATGTGTCCGATTTCATTCCTTTTTTATTTTGAAAGACATTGTCTTAACTGTCAATAACCACTGCCTGTTACATAGTTATCATTCCAGAATTCCCAAGAGTCGAGCCGTGCATCGCTCTAGACAACTTTTTGCACTTCCATCCCCATTTCGAGTCTCAAACAAAAGACTCGCAAATGGCCCAGCTTAAAACAGGCAGTAAAGAGAAGGACAACTTTATGTTCTTCGGAATAACTGGTGCTAATTAATTTCAGTCTTCCTCGTAAACACTAATTCATGAAAAGTCTTTGTCTACCGAATAATGACTTATTTCGCTTCATGTTCCGTAAAGATTAAACAAGATGCCGTAAGCGGAAAGATCTTAAGGTAATTTAGCAGATTCAAATGACTGTGAGTGTCTATTTAATTTAATTAGCCTTTCTTGTGTGATGTTTGTAATTTAACAGAAATTGTTAACCATGCGACACATAAAACGGTGAGTAATGTATGTATAATTAAATGTCGAATCATCCCTTCTTGGAGTACAGGATTCAATTTTTTAACACGCCTAGTCAACAATTATAAAAACGTCAGTGGTACACACACGGACCAACCACCCTCTGGACACCGAATCTTCTATAATTTACTTGGAAAGTCATTACGAAAAAAGCTGCGGTGAGCGGGCCCGGGGAATGCGTCGTGATTGGTTCATAGCTTGTCATTTTGCTTGCCATCTGGTCGAAAGTGAGCCGCGATTCGAGGCTAGAGATTTATAGGTGCAAATGAGCATATGCGTTGCGGAAACGTTCGCCCTGACATTTGGTGTCCAGAGGGTGGTTCGTCCGTGGATACACAAGTACTAACGCGATTAATAATTTTAATACGTATCTTTTCTACTACATTAATTTTGATAGTGTTGAAAAGGTATGGAGGTGTAGAATATTTTACCACACTTCTGGGCAAACGATTGCGCTTTAAAGTTTTGAGACATTGAATAGCATTTTCAATGAGTTCTTGCTTCATACTGTTACATATAAGTATAGCATACACGATTATAATCTAGAACTCTTTTTAAAATGGTCCGTTAAGGATCGAAACACAAAAAAGGCTTTTGAGTTGGCGTTCTGTAATGTTAATATCGCGTTTATATGGCGAGAGTTCACTAATGGGGGCCTAAAATTATGGACGACCGAAACTCAACTTTTTAAACGTGACGGGTTAAACGCTATAGAAGCTATAAATAAAGGCGGTATTAAAATATATGGCGTCAGCATTATACTCTTAGTAGAAAAGTATGGCATAGTTAAAAAGGCATGTGCTTGCCTTTTTTCAACGTGGTATAAAGTGGCTGTCCGTTCTTCCATCGGTTCCTCTGATCCATGTATAGCCAAAGAAGTCGAATAACGAACGAGGGACTCTATTCAATCGAGTTACACCATCCCTACTAAATTTTACTTAATGGTGCACGAAACTCTCAGGGTGGGCGAAGCATACTAATCTGTCTCGTTGCCTTGTAATTGGAGTATTCGCTAGTTCTATTTTGGGACTCAAATTTCTATTTCAGTTCACACTAGTACCTAATCAAGATTAATTAAGAGATTACTTTTACGACCGTATAGCGTACCGACGCATGACGTCACTACGGTCGTGTGTCTTGTGTATGTGACTATGCTATTAAATGGTTTATTCTATCAAAACCCTAGGTAACAGGGGCAAACCTGTGACGTAGGCGTAAACCAGAGGCAAGAGATAATTCCATGACGCTCGGTAAATTTGTCTTTGTGATGTCACTGGCTCACGAAACAATTCAGGGGTCTTATGTCCCAAAATAGCAGTCTGCTTGATCCAGGGTCAAGCGACCCTTGCACGCAATTTAATTTTGAAAAAATACGTTGTCGGAATATGAAATTAATTTACGGATTCAAAGGGCCATTAAACCATGATAACTCCATCACATCGCTAATTGGAAATGTGTTTCAAGGCATAAAATGCGTGGAGTAGTCACATAAGTGAGCAGTTGGACAAATGACTTTTCATTTGTGTAGTGCACAAGGGCACAAAACTCTTAAAGTTATATTTCTGTAGAGCTAATAAAAAATGTTTCAGATTACCTAACTGAAATTTGATCACTTATTCCCTGAGAGGAATCACTTGTCTATTTCAACGTGTATTAAATGTAACTCCGAATGTCGATGTCGAACGAGTGGGCTCAACTCAATTACATGACAATTTATTACGAAAACCAAGTTTTATTACATACTTAGATCGGGGTTGAATCCCCTCTGAACTTCTCCTCTAAATGTTAAGCATAATTAAGCCTTTTGTTTATATTCACACATTAGTGTTCGTACCATAGTCATTTGCACACAAGAGAGAAGGCTCAAGTTAGTTTCATACCTTAAACGATTTCTACCTTTGAAAGATTTCTTTGTGAAGTAAGGGATTATAGTGAGGAATTGCCCGAGTAGTTAGTAGCAATATGAAAAAGAGTGCTCCAATGTTCACCTTAAGGCGTCCTGAGTGATGTCACCATGACGGGACTTCATTAAATGATATTGATTATCGAATAACATATAAACAGTGAACTGTGCTAGGAAGTAAAAGGATACAGTTTCAGCATTAAACTCGTGAGCTGAAAAGGGTATCAGAATGTAGGTTTATAGTTTATAAGAAACGGCACCGCCGCCAACCGTTCTTTGAAATCGTAAATCACCAAGTTTCCGAACTGAATCTTGCATTTAATACCGGTTGGCCTATCCGTTTTGATCTGCAATTAATTAACGATGGACATCAAGATGTTATTACTGCGCTAGTCTTAGATTTCCGTCGAGCTTTTTTGAGAATTATAGTAGGTCAGTGAATCATAGATATAATATTTATGTAGTCCTATGTTCATCAACTGACAACGGTGTGAAACTTCAGAACTCATTTTGTACTAATATGGCAGGCCTGTGGTGTAGTCGGAGTATCTCAACGCAACAAGGAATGATTTAGTTGTGTTCCGATAAAAAAAGACAAGAAACGGCTATGCGTTCTGAGAAAGTGAAGTTGTAAATCGCAGCTACATAGCACAAGGAGTCGTGGGAGCAGCTAGGCGACCAGGAAGAGACTGATTTACGACCGACGATGTCGTGTGTGCATTGTCAGAGACAAAGATAGCATTTTTTCCCCGCTCCGTTCTAAATTCTAATTGTTTTCTTTGTTATGTCCGCTGTCCGCACTTTAAATTAATGTCAGTAGGTCACTTGTTCCCTACGTATTCTTCTTATTCCGAAATGTTCTGAAAATTACTTTGATTTCTCACTAAGAGTTTCCGAGACGTCCTCAATTTAATGCTGGTCCTTTTCGCGCGCTTTGTAGGACGAATTCTTTGTATTGGATAATCGTGATTCAGATTTTGTTTCCAGATTAAAGTATTTCAGTCTGAGATTTTTGCGACTAGTTCTAATTAGCGGTTAAAGACACCGAATATAATTATGTGAGGACGTCTAATAACAAACAGTGTTAATTTCGGATGAGCAAATAGCGAGCTTTATAAATAGATATCGTGTTGCAAAATGCTTGGCCGAGTTATGTCAGAAAGTGTCGGCGCGGGCGCAAGCTGCGGAGTTAACGCCCGCGGCGCTGCAGACAGTCATCGCAATAACACACGGCCCGCGTCTAACGCAGCTTAAAAATGAGCTACACGACGATTTCATCAACGAAAGGAAACCAATTCCTAGTCTTTACCCTCTTTATTTCACAGCATTTTTCCGAAAAGCAGGGCGCCACGATGAATAAATCTTTCCAGGTAAACTGTTCTATTTCTGGCAAGACACGTGGCTATTGAATTTGGTGTGTACATAGAAAATTTGGGTGCGGAGTACATAAGGCACGCTTCCATAATTCTGGCGCAAACACGCCTCCGCTCCACGCGCCTAATTAAGCACAGGCTGTGATTTTCATTCACTTCGTTATTTAATAACAAAATGCAAATTTTAACGTTATAAATAGACTCTAAGCGCTCGCGAAATTAGAATAAATGGAAAATAAATCCGGTGAGGTGGTCTTGCGGTTGCTATTATTCTCGACCTAGAGCTGAACTAGAATACGTGACTGCTAGTAAACAAGAGTTTCTTAATTTGTTCTTGTGAAAATACAAAAGCGAGAATAGAATGAGCAATTCTAAAAAAGTTTGCAAATAATTAAGACTGTTAAAATTTTCTTATTTTGTTACCAATTCTTTTTAGGAATTTACGTCCATTTTTATTATTATTTCAAATGATAGTAAAGGTTCTGTTTAATTTAAATATTTTTTGATTATCATATCATTAAAACATTCTAATGTTTTAATATTAGGTAAAAAAAAAATTAACAATATAGGAACATTTTGATCATGCTTTTATGAGTAAACAATATTTTTTAGAACTGTTCGAATGCACTTAATGATTGTACCTACCTATCTAGTAAGGTTGGGTCATGGTTATATAAAGCACAGCCAACATGTTTTATTGCTTGCATGAGCTAACGAATATTTAGAGGAAATTATGGGGTTTTGTTGGTTTGAGAAGCACTTTGGGTTTCAACACAGATACACATCGATGAAACGGTTGCATCAGAATGAGAATACAATTCAGATTGTTTGAGTTTAAACGAAATCCAATGAAAACCGCTGTATCGCAAACAGCCCAAGTCAACTTTGAAAGCCATTAGACTAGGAACTTAAGCGCAAACATTGTAAAAGACATCATGGGATTTATTATGTCAATTGCCTGCTTAAAATAGGTCAAAGGTAGAGGAAGTATGGAAACGATTTGGTTTAGGTACCTAAGTGCTATAACCTAACCAACTTAGAAAAGTTGAAAAACCCCCGACATTTTCTTTTCAAAGTTCAATATTTCAAAAACAGGTGAACCGATTTTAATGAAACTTAGCTCATCATCTCGATTAAACCAGCTTTTAGATTAAAAAAACCGCATCGAAATCGGTCTATCCGTTCGAGAGCTATGATACCACAGACAGATACACAGATACACAGACACACAGATACACGGATACACATGTCAAACTTATAACACCCCTCTTTTACGTCGGCGGTTGAAAACAGAATTGTACCGTTCCAGCTGTGTCTTTGTTTAGCCAAGGTACGTCTGAAATTCAGCTACGATTTTCGCTCCCAGTCGTAACAAAGTGATTCCCACTCAATAAAAGTCACTAATTCACGCCTAATTCACTCAAAATTAGTACATAAACGGCAAACGTAAACAGTACAAGGAAAACGGGTCGATGGATCGGCTTTAACGATGTTTTTAACGGTTCTCTTATTTTTGTTTTCATTGGCGGGCGCCGGTTACGAAAGCTTCACGGTGCCGGCCGGGTTACGAGACGTCACGCGCAGCCAACAATTAGGACTCTGAAGGACTCTCGAATCAGGCTCCGGTGACAACACGGTGACCTCGAAACGGGAAAAGGGAATGGTAAAGCGAAAGTGTCAGTAGGAAAAGTTCGTGGAATCCAATCCGTCACTGTCGCAAAGTTTGTGGATAGTTTGGGCCACTGGAACAGATTCTGGTGACAGGAAATGTGTTGAGCGTGATGGAATGGTATCGAAAGAGGTAGCCTCGGGTCGGGCGGGTTGTCATGCGATTGAAATTAGTTTCATTCACGTAATAGTTATGAATGAGGCTGCTTTCTAAGTAGTTTTGCGGGTGGTAGGACCTTGTGCGAGGTCCGTCCGGATCGCTACCATCATTTTACTCGCTAATCCTGCCGCTAAGCAGCAGTGCTTGCACTGTTGTGTTGCGGTGTGGAGAGTAAGACAGCCGGTGTAAGGCAGTGGTGATCACTTACCATCAGGTGACCCACAGCTCGTTTGCCTTCCTCGTCATATAAAAAAAAAGTTATATAAAAACAAACCTTAAAGCTTCCTATTCCACTTCACTAGTTTAGTTTATTAAGTTCCAATTTTTTCCATCATCTGCCCCAAATATGCTGTGAACAGCTCGCTAATTTACGATTCCGAGTGTACGAGCGATCTCCTTCATTACAGATTCATCGCAATTGATGCCCGATTTAATTTAGGTTACGATAATATTGCAGGATTAAAGTCCTCTGTCGAGACTCCATTATAGCGTTGGCAATATACTTATTGCATCGTATTTTCAGTAATATTGTGTTTATTTTCTCAATTTTACACCTTTTTACAAAGTAAATCAACGAAATGCGTCATTGTACCTAATAATGGTTGCACGTTTAATTCAATCATAGTGAAATAAACGAATCACTCACTGTACGTCAGTCGAGTATAGCTCGGCGTGTGTTCCCAGAGGAAGGACTACAGATTAGTCCGAAAAATGTCCGGCTATACTCAACTGACATACGTGAGTGATCCTTTTATTTCACTATAATAATTACACATTCTGAAAACAAGCAGAAACAATAAATTACTTCTCTTGAACTAATATTCGATAAATGATTGTGGGATTTGTCTTGTCAACGCCTCTACAATAATAAAAGTAAATATTTATTTACATAATAAAAGCAATTTACAATGAAATTGAATCCAAGCTAAAACTAATTAAACGAAATTAAATCTAAATAAGGCCCTCGTGGCATGGTGCCCAAAAGGCTGGCATAATTATAACTTGTAGGTATAATCGAAAACATACGCAAACTAATTCAATAATAATCCGCTTATCTTTAAAATACATCAAATTGTTCTGTAGGCGATTATGTTAATTAACTAACAATAGTTAAAACTTCAAGGATCATAGTGAATGGCTCTTTCAAAATATTATCATAACATTACCTCTACATATACCTACATACTAATATACGTATATATGCAGTCAGATTATAATTAAAGTAAATAAATTTCCTTTGTTGCTGTTAAGGAGTCAGGCATTGATTAAGATCGGCGTTTGATTTTAAATAATTAACTTATATTTTAATTGCTTATGCATAAGTGAAACAATGAATCAACACCTACAATAAAGATACAGGTGCTACCTGTCTATTTGAATTAAGTAAATCAGCTTTAAACGAAAAATATATGTAAGTAAGTCGATTATGTCAAATTGAAGACTGTTAAATTAAATCAAGAAATACACATTTACATTAAGCGACAAGCGCATTTCTGGCATTCTTGTGTATTAGCGAGTAAGAATGCTGTCGGGTGTAAAAATATTATTTGAAAAAGCTGTTTCTGGAAAAATGTTAAATCATTTTGGGAAGCGGTTGGAGCGGGTGGAAGGATTGTCAGGTTCAGTATTTATAGGGCTTCGTCCTGGGCCGACACTAATTGGATTTATCACGCTTCCTGTCATTCACGCATTCTGATTGGTCGCACTAAATATAAAAATGTACCCTGGAATAATTTGGGTTTAGTAAGTAAGTAGGCACAGGTCACTGAAACTAAGTTATTTATACAAATGTGAAATTAACTGTCTATTGACTGATGGATCTTCGTGTTAAGAAGCAAAAACTTCAACGCAAGCGAATCCAGAGACAGTTGTTTAGACAAAAGTTTTTCATAATGATACGAATAAGACTTTTGATTAATTATGTGACATGGTGTTGCGTGAATCGTAAATTGAGCATATCCAAACTTTCTGTGTACCCACCAATAAATTAACGTGTGAACGGCCTTTCCAAAGCCGCCACTTGTTATAATTGTTCTCAAGCTCCCCAATATCGATGAAATTAACATCGAAACAACACAAATTAGCTTGTTTTGTTAACCACAACAATTTCATAGTGAAACACAACACAACCAGAACAACAACAATTTCGTAACAAAATTGGTTAGGGGATGTACTTAATTTCCAATTAGCGACGGGTATTCAGGGAAGGTCGTTGGCTTTTTGAGTCCCGAACAAACTGCGTATTCTCCCTCAAATAATGCTAAACTATACTGAGCCGTCCCTGAGGGTGACGACCTTATGCCGGTGACAAGGTAGATTCTAGCAGCTAGCTTTTGTTAGCGGATATATCTGTTGTAATAATTTTGGATGCTGCAAGATGACTATAGGAGTTATTACAGTTGGAGATCTGAAATTGTTTACATAAGCGGCCGCCACAAAGGTCTTGTCTTTTCCAATGTCGGCGGTTTAGTGACGATGGCTCATGCAGTTCTATTTGAGTGGACAAACTTGACACTGCGATTAATATTATCAAATGACATGTGATAGTGAAATAAGCTGATCACTCACGTATGTCAGTCGAGTATAGCTCGACATGTTTCGGACTAATCCGTAGTCTTTCCTCTGGGAGCCCACGCCAAGCCCGTGGCGAGACGTTAACTCGTGGCGTGTGCTCCTAGAGGAAGGACTACGGATTAGTCCGAAACATGTCAAGCTATACTCGACTGACATACGTGAGTGATCCGTTTATTTCACTATGATTGAGTCTCACGGTAGTTTTAATGTTAAAAATGACATGTGCTCAAAAAAATCTCCTTTACAAAATTATCAACTATCGAACTAAGCAAAAGCTATAAAAATAATCAAAGTTAATTCAATATAGTTAATCTGTGACGGTTGGACAAACTCATTCGTCAATTATATTAGGAAGGAGTTGATTGAATGTTTCAGGAAGGTAGCAGGTGAATGAACCGACTCAGTTTAGATAACAGTTGTTGTTTGAAGTTAACAAGGTACTATTGAATGAACAGATGTTTACGAAGTCAGAGTTCAGATTTAGATTTACTTATCGAGCTTTGTTCGTTACAAATGGGGAGATCGATATACCTTACCTTCCTTCGACCCTTCCTTCCTTCCTTTCCGTCTCACGGTTCCATTTAGTACGCGGTGGTAGAATCTGCCGCTTGAAGGGCCTTGTACTTTTATTACAATTTAAAATATTAATGGGTAAAATACTGGTGAGAGCCTGGATGTGAAAAGCGTATAGCCGCACGTCGTGGAAGAAAATAGAAGACACTTCAGATATTGGAAGTTGTGTTCCCAACACCTAGACCACTCTCCGTGTGTAGTTATTGACTATAGGTTTGATTTTGTTAATCTGAAGCTATTCCACTACGTAAGCATGTCTTTGAGAGAGGTTAACAATTGATGAAGGTATAAAAGTAGAGGACCTTGCTAAACATTTTACAACGCCTCTATTATGCGTTGTATTCACTTTTCTAAATAATGTGAACTAGCTCAGTTACACACTGTTATTATTTGCAGACTATACTTTTTGCTGACTGTAATTGTTTGTCATCCAACAATTTAACTTGCAAGATTTGACTCCCACAAACGTAATGTTACACAGCGCGGCAAGCTAAATTAAAGAATGTAAAAAAGAACAGTCTCATTTACCGCGCTAACTGTACCGTGGCCCCAAAGGGTTATTTCTTGACATTTGTAAATCAAATTACAAACCGCGGAAGCGTTAATTTACATAACGTCCAGAAACCTGCCCAACCCTTCACTTTTTATCCCGTCCTGGGGGCTGTTTTAGGACTTACCGAAACTGGATTTACGAGTGTGTTAACCTTTATGGGAAATGTATGCGTTACCTGGAAAAAAGAAGCGGAACCGTTAGCATATTGATTAAGAGTCGGAACGAATTGGGTGGATTTCTTATTAACCATTTTGATAAGATTATGGCGGGTTTGAATCACTGGAAAAAGCAAACACATGTGCATGTAGTCAGTTTTTTATGTTATTTTAAATAAAGGCCGTCTTAAAACGACACGCTGTTCTAACACGAGAAGAAACAAATATAAGGGGTAAAGCCTGCTCAACAAGTCGCTGATGAAGGAGGAGCGTGGGCGCTTATCACCGGCTCGTTATAACTTGGGCTTAGCCCATTATCTGCGCTAATAGATGTCAACTAAGCTGTTTTAGCTTATTCATCTATCTATACCTAGAATACAGTACCGTGACTGACTGACTGACTGACAGACACCGCACAGCCTAAACCACTGGACCTAGATTTATCGAAATTCCCACGGTATAGGGAACTAGCCCATTTTGAAATATTTCATGGGGACAAAGCCGCCATAAGCTAGTCTGCACTATGTAGCCAAAAGGAAAGAAAAAGCTCCTGTGTTGTTGTTCTTTTCTAAATCTATTCCAGTCAAGCAGCAGTCCAAATATACATTGCCAATAAAAATAAATCCACGATAGAACTGAAACCTTTGTCCGTCAGAAAATAAAACCCTGTTATCAACCCATCGTTAAGTCTAAATATAGCTCGGATCCGGATATGAAAAAAGCAATTGTATCTGAAAAGTGACAACCCCGATCTCGATATCGCATTAAGCCCCGCAATAAAGAATTGACGTCTGCAACCGAAGGTCCGAGGAAGCCCGAGCCCAGATAAGTGATAAAAGCTTTGACAGCAATAATCGTGTTACACGAGCTTTTATTATAGAGCACCTTTTATAGGCTGACTTAAGTATTAAAGGTTACTGGTTGACGACCGGATGGCCTAGTGGTTAGCGACCCTGACTATGAAGCTTGAGGTCCCGGGTTCGAATCCCGGTCGGGGCAGATGTTTGTATGATGAATACGAATGTTTGTTCTCGGGTCTTGGATGTTTAATATGTATATAAGTATTTATATATCTATATACACTAAGTATGTTTATCCGTTGTCTAGTACCCATAGTACAGGCTTTGCCTAGTTTGGGACTAGGTCAATTGGTGTCAAATTGTCCCATGATATTTATTTATTTACTGTGATATTTAGCGCGGCGGGCTTATGATTATGAATAAAATGGAAGGCGGTTAAATTGAATTTGAAAAATTGTGAAAAAGGAATTAGACAGTTACGGGCCTTAGAAGGTGAAGTCGGAAAAAAGTAGCTTAGATGTTCTGTGTGTTCATAAGTAGTTGTGATAGACTTGTGATAAATTTGGCTCTACCACAATACCAATAAAATTAAGCATCACCATGTGCCAATGTTGCAACCCGTCAATTTTATTCTAGAAATTGTTAATAATAGTCTCAACTATATTATATTGTTAATAAATCGTGATAGCCTAGTGGTCTAACCTATGGCCTCTCAAGCAGAGGGTCGTGGGTTCAAACCCCGGCTCGCACCTCTGACTTTTTCGGAATTTATGCGCGGAATCATGAGCTTTTCGGTGAAGGAAAACATCACGAGGAAACCTGCACAACACTCCTGCGAAGCAATTCGATGATGTGTGTGAAGTTTCCAATCCGCACTGGGCTCGCATGGAAACTATAGCCCAAGCCCTCTTATTCTGAGAGGAGGCCTATGCCCAGCAGTGGGATGTAAAAAGGCTGGTGAAGAAGTCTCAAATATATATAACAAATTATTATAAAGTAATTAAAACAAAACTAAAACTACATACAAACTAAAATAAGCAAGCATTGTAGTTGCATTACAATATGTACTTTGTGAACTGTTTCTGTTCGTAACTATGCAGTTTGTCATAACACGAATGTTCAGTTGCGATCAACCTAGTTGAACCTACAACGTGCCAACTGCGCGAAAATGAAAACAAGTTCTTGTACGAAAATGTAGTACTTACTTGAATAAACGTTCAGTTCAGTATTATTCTCTATAGAGATGTAATTTTTAACATTACACCGGATTAAACTGAAATGAAATTAAAGTGAAATGGAAAGTGCAAAAGAAGTGCTAAAATTATAGAAAATGTTCCTACTTAACTTATAATCTGACAAACAGTTTCTGGTATCAAGATAATGAGGCCATAATATGGCTGGAGCGGGGGAGAATTTCCTTTAAAATTGAATATTTTTGAGCTCCTGCCCTGTCCCATTATAAGTTAGTTTCCACTGAGTAGCTAAGCGGAGTAACATTTATTTCCCAACGGGATCGGTATCGACTAATTAACCATTATGCAGATTTTGTTTCCAATTACAATAATGCGCGAGTCGAAAAGTTTCCACTAATCGATATCGAATTGTTTCCAGTCCAATTAAAATAAAGAACAAACGTGACCAAGGGTAGTTACTGACCGGTAGGTACTTAGCACAAATTCGCCATAATATTATGAATGCAATGAACATTTATGAAATCGGATTGTAAAATAGCGTATCCCTATATTTAAAGCAGAGGCATATAAAACTTGGTCTTTAAATAAAATGGCTTGGGTCTACATTTGAATAATCTAAATATGGCGCAAATTATGATTCACTTTTACTAACAATATATACTCAGAGGCCAAATTAATCGCCCACCCTATTTTTACTACTTATTGTAAAAGTAGGTATACTTTATTTAAACAACAGTTTTTACATTAATCAAGGAAAAAATGGTGTGCGATTAATTTTGCCCCTGAGTATACTGTATACTCAGGGGCAAAATTAATCGCAGTTATACTGTATACAGGGTGTTTGGTATAACGATGTAGGAACTTTAGAAGGTGATACAGGGGACTATTAGGAATAGTTTGAAGCCTATATGCCTTAGTCCAATATGTGATTTTTTTTTTTAATCGAGTTTTTCTGATTTTTTTACTTGGTACCAAAAGCTGACATAAAAAAATAAATTTTATACAAACTGTGCAAACAATCAAATTGATTTTTTTACAATTAACACCGCAATTGATTGATTAACCAATCACAAAAAAATCAGCCCCCCACTGAGTACACATTTTTTTTTACTATCGATTTCCGCCAAAAAAATAAACTTTATCGGGCTGTGAAAAAAAAACTTCCCAAGATATTAATCTTCCAATTACTTTAAAAACATGCTTGATATGTTTACTGTAATTGAAAATAAAAATTACAACGTAATTGCAATAAGTAAAAAAAATGTCACTGGTCATGTGTGTCAAATGTCATGTTGAACGCCGGGATCGAACAAAAAAGCCCCCCGTACGAAGTAGACAATTACGCAAGTTTATTCTTATATCAAATAATTTATTATTTACAATTCATGCTCTCCAATTAAAAAAGCAAATAAAGACACTATTGCACGCACTTTATTTTAAATTAACTTTGCAAATTTAGCAATTCAATGATTAATCGATAAATAAATACCATTCTCCCACTTACGCCACTAAATACAATTTTAAAATCACATTTTGTCAGAAACTATGAGTGTTTTCTGTCGAAAATGAACCTTTTTACAGCTACTTTATCGATTCATCATTTAATCGCAAAAATTTTCAAAGTTAATTTAAAATAAAGTGTGTGCAATAGTGTCTTTATTTGCTTTTTTAATTGGAGAACATGAATTGTAAAAAATAAATTATTTGATCTAAGAATAAACTTGCATAATTGTCTACCTCGTACGGGGAGCTTTTTTGTTCGATCCCGGCGTTCAACATGTTGACCAGTAAGTAGTAGTAGTAGTTAGTAAGTAGTAGTAGTTGTTGCAATTATATCGTAATTTTTATTTTCGATTACAGTAAACATATCAAGCATGTTTTTAAAGTAATTAGAAGATTAATATCTTAGGAAGTTTTTTTTTCACAGCCCGAATTTTTTTATTTTTTGGCGGAAACCACTCATGGTGACCTACAAAATCGATAATAAAAAAAAATGTGTACCCAGTGGGGGCTGATTTTTTTGTGATTGGTTAATCAATCAATTGCGGTGTTAACTATAAAAAAATAAATTTGATTGTTTGCACAGTTTGTATAATTTTTTTTTTTATGTCAACTTTTGGTACCAAGTAAAAAAATCAGAAAAACTCCATTAAAAAAAAACTATCACATATTGGACTAAAGCATATAGGCTTCAAACTATTTCTAATAGTCCCCTGTACCACCTCCTAAAGTTCCTACGTCGTTATACCAAAAACCCTGTATATCTAAAGCCTAAGCCAGAAAATGTTTTGAGCTTCGAATTACAACGTTCTTTGGTAAATACAACTTTGTTTTAGCTGACCTGAAGAGTCGCATTTTCGTCAGCATACTTAAACGAACATTGTGTGAACTTTACTCGTATTTTATCGGTTTAAGTTCCAATTTTTCTCATGGATTAACAAAAAAGCTCCTCAAAAATAAGGCCATGTCTTTGGCCCACAAACTATCTTTGTGTTCTACTTGTTTGCCTGTGGTAAGTTGAAATACTATCCATCGATCAGCGCTTTATTGCCTGAAGAACATAAACATCTACTTGCGCAGTACTTCTTGGAAGCTTTTCAGCAACTACATTATAGTATTAAAAGCACATTCATATCAATTACTGTACCAAGTATGTTACTAGGAACGGTAAAACTATGCAATAAACAAAGTAATGAACTAACACTGAACAATATATCTGAGAAACAGGAAAAATCAATACCTACTTACATAATGCGACGCTATTTCTCTGAAATTAGGGTAAGAGTCTATACGAAATTGATCTAAGTGTAAAATAGTTTGAAAACTCCGGCTTTAGTATCTCTTAGTTTAGATCATGTCACATAAATGCCCTGAACCAGTTGCGTACCAGTTTTACACTAAATTAAGGGTATCAGATTGCTAAAGGTTATATTTGGAAATCCTTGAAATTACGTAACTCATCACCCAAAACGGGGTAAACAAATGAAGACACGATTTTCAGGTGAAACAATCGTTGCCGCACGTCATCGGATACAGTGACGTCACAACACTAACGACTACCTCCAGTATTTTGTTATTAACTGACCAGGGAACAGTTGAAATGTTCCGTTCGTTATTCGTAATCAAGTTAGAGTCACAAAGTTACTGGGTCAAACTTTTGGGACCAAAATAGCGCTTTTTGGACGTCACGGAGCCAGTGTATAAATGTGATTAAAATGTGCTTCTATGTTGTTGTTTGAACGTCTGGTAACCATAGTTAAAAATAAGTTTACCTTATAGGTATACTGTACTTTAAAAGCAACGGTGCTGTATTTTATAGCCAATCTAAAACGTAATATCGCATCCTTCACACACATGCCTGTAACCTACCTATATCTATTGGAAAACTACCACTACAACTTTCAAGTGCACTATAATTATTTCAGCGTGTTTTCCCGTGATGCTCCTTTCATCAGAAATGTTTACGACAAACTACACTTCCGTCGCATCTAAGTGATATCCTATTTTGTTGTAACTCAATACGGCCTTCGCAGCGCAGCGGGGCATTATTTATTAATTTACTTTATGATGAGAAACGCGTGAACAACAAAAACAAAACAGTGTTTGCGAAAACTAAGGAAGATTCCCTACGACCTTGTTTGCTTATTATAATAACTTGAACTGCAAAATTGCCTTCCATATTTACGCAGGCAATACACATGTGATTATTAAAACTGTTACTTTTTTGTTCTAATTTATCCAGATTTATTAAGAGCAAATTGTATTTTACGCTTAGATTAGTAGTAAAACGCTAACTAGATCAAGCGTTGATAAATTCTGAAGTACTGGTAACAGCATCCGAATCACGGTTCCGAATAGGCAATTAGGCATAGATATCGAAACTCTGCAACACGTGCAACGTGTGCTGCGGGCTATTTGCGAATGCAGCTGAATTCTGCTACCTCTACATGAGGGTACCGCCCTTGAATACCTTTCAAGCCTCGAGTGGTACACTCCGCAAATTTAGGGGCATAATTAAAATCATATTACGGCTCGGCGCGCGCCGCTCATTTTCCCCTCAGTTGCACGCTTAAATTTAAATAGCACTGCATCATTGACGCTTACAAGATTTTGCTTTCCATTACAACCTATTATGGGGTTTCCTATCTGCGGCAATGGCGGAAAAGCATCGGACGCCCCGCTGTTAACCAGCTATGTACCGACTCAAGCGCATACGTGATACGAATCTTAATGTGCAATCAAAACTTAGCCAAGGCTGCAATAAATTACAATGCTAATCTGTAATGTAGTAAATTCCATTTTAGTACAAATTACGGTCAACATACTGAGTTAGGTTATATTTTGGCGTACAGGAGTGTATCGGTTACTTTTATACTTATTTGTATCATGTATTGAGGTCACAAGCTTCAGTATGTTGCTACTGTTTGTTTTCAACCTTATTCTAGAGACTGGAGTCTACCCATCAGCTTGGAAAAAGTCAAGGGTGACACCAATTCCCAAGAAGGGGTCTAAGATGAGGGTTGAAAATAATCGTCCTATTGCTATTCTAAGCGTCCTGGCAAAAGTCTTCGAGTCGGCTCTGTATAGTGCTTTGCGCCCTCAGTGTATACCTCACATCACCAGTGCACAGCATGCGTTCTTACTCAGAAGGTCAGTGACCACTAACCTTCTCACTCTGACGCAGGTTTTGTCACGCGAGCTGGATAGGAGGGCCCAGGTCGATGTCATTTACTTAGACTTTCAAAAAGCTTTCGATCGTGTGGACATCGATATTCTGCTACTGAAGTTGGGGGCGATGGGGTTTACACCCAGACTTCTAAACCTGTTTGCCAGTTATCTTTCGGATCGGAAACAGTATGTTAAGTACGGGCCCTACATATCCGAGTGTTACCGCACGCGCTCCGTTATCAGCCAGGGATCTAACCTCGGGCCGTTCCTGTTCTGGAGTCCGCATGAGAGTAAATATATTCTTATGTTGGAACAAATCCAAAAGAAATTTTTAAGAGTATTGTATAAGAGGATACATTTCTATTATCCCTACATGTATACTACTTTATTTCTGCAGGGGCAATTAGGTTACGACTCCCTGCAATTACGTAAATTGTTATCTCTGGCAAAATTTGTCATCGGGATAGTAAGAAACAAAATTGATAGCGTTTATCTCGTTTCGGTATTTGTTCGCTTTTTTGTCCCGGAGCAGTACACCCGGGCGCGCCGGCACCCGCTGCTGTCGGTGCCGGCGGGGCACACGCGCGCGTTCGCGCAGGCGCCGGCCACGCGGGCGCTCGCGCTGCTCAAGTCCGTGCTCGCGGCGGCGCCGCACGTAGACCTGTGCCCTAAGCACGACTTGTCGAATCCTGCGTTACGTTACGGTTATCGTATCGAGATCGAGAAATCTCATACTAAATTTTAGTTCCAAATACGCTCACGGGCGGGCGCTGTTCCAAACGTCATACAAACTCGTTATAGTTTACTATTCGAGTTTACGTGACGCAGGATTCGACAAGTCGTGCTTAGGGCACTGTTCGCGAGTACTATGGGGCGGCTGATGACACAGTGTAAGAGAGTGGCGGAAGGCCAGATGCCTGGGAGCTCTATAATTTAAAACAAATTCACTTCTTGTTTAGATGTATAAATTCTGTATATACTTATCTATGTAAATTTGTCCCGTTTTGGCTTTAGCTGTTAAGGTATAAATTTGTTATGAATAAATAAATAAATAAATACTGCGCATCTCCTACCCATCACTTGAAACGAAAGTGAGTACATTAAAATTGCAGTGAAATCTAACTCGATAGTTTTTCCGCGTAGCGACGTAACTTTTCCGATAAAAATCTCACGTAATCTTTATTTTATAACTGCGCAGATTACAGATCTCATATTAATTAGTCCGTTCACGTTTATAGGAAGTAAACAACCAGATCATTGTCTTCATAGACCGTACCCTCGGCACGGTTATGAACATAATATTTACATAGGGTTAATAAAGAAAACGGTCACCGTCTCACTGGGTCGGCGCGAGACCATTCATCCACTTTGAGAATCGCTGTCTACAAACATCACGATACCCCACTAGTAGAATTTTCAACCCTATTGCATACACAAGAAGATATGACTCTTATTTTACAGAGGAAAAAGATAATATTGTAAAAACGAATTGCACGTATGATCCACCCCGGAAAACACTTATACGAGGAAGTGAATTAAAAACACATAGAGTTCGTTTACGTTTCGCAAAAGTGCGGTCGTTTTTATGGAACGCATTTCCCTGATCCAATATGGTGATAGATAAACACGTTCGGAAATTTTCGGCGTGCCGCTCAAAACATGGCGAATTGATGAACTGACGTGTAAATTGCGATTGAGATTCTATTTCCACTTCCTTCTGCGCATATGACGCTCTCTCCTCTGTGCGTGTTGTATGCAAAAGTAAGGACTGTACTGCAGTTTTACAGATACCATTTAAGTACGGAATGATGACCTCTGCAGATTTAATATTTATCGAGATTTACGTCACCGTTACGTCACCGAACGGCCAGGTTGGCGATTTGATTAATGGTTTCAGAATAATTACGCAATGACCCAAAATCGATTGTGTTCGGGCTGTCACCCTTTATGGATGACCTTTTCTTTGTAAACAACCCCGATTGTAGGTCAGGCGTGTCCAGGATTCGAGGCTAGAGGAAAATTTGTCTCACACATCAGAGGGTATCCGGATTCCGATAGGACTTGTGGATCAGTGTGATTGTAAAGTGATACTCTACTACCCATGACATGTTACTGAATAAACTGAAGAAACTAATCAGACACAGATTTACCTAGAAACAGAAAAATCGCAAGTTGTTTAGTGCTTTGAACATTATCAAAACTACGTTGAAATACTTAAAGGAAGAATAGCATCTAACATGGCTTGAAAAGTTTCGCGGTAGTTTTAAAAGAATCAACCCCTGAGCCCATCACTTTTATTAGTGAATTTACGAGGTGGCACAAAAATGTCACGATGCGGGTTACAAGTGGGCCTGTGGAGATTGATTCGGCGATGTAGGCTGTGGAAAAGTCCATCCGATTCGACCCACTCACCCGGTAAGTTAAGTGTTTGTTTTGACAACCGTTCTGCCATTCAATTTGATGTAGGAGCGACAATGAGTGATTGGGTGATACTTTTTTATTTTATTAAACTTATTTTATGACAGATTTTAATTAGACATAATGAGTGGGTGTGGCGGCGGTTTACATTACAAATTAACAAGCTAGACTGTCCTGTTTAAGCGATGATGATACGCGTAAATATTTCTAAATAGAATTCGATCCCACTTTAAAATAAATTTCGAGTTAAAAACAAAGAAATAGAAACGTTTCTTGTGCAAACCTCATTTGTTTTTGGGGAAATAAGTCAAGGGAAACGCCCGAATGTGTCAGGCCGACACGCTAGAATTAGGTAACAAATGAAACGTTAATCTCTCGCGAAATTGAATAATCCGTTACAAAATCTTCAGTAATAGCTTTGAATAAATGGGTCGTTGACGCAAATATGCGTTCTGGAAGGAGTTAAGAAAAGGAAGTTATCGCGGAGGAATGCGGTCCGCGCCGACACTCGAAACGTAAGCCGCTTAATAACTCACACTTATGACAACCGCGATCAAAATGTTTTTTTATTAAGTGATAATTTTTACACAGTTCTTTGTTTGTTGTGTTATTGTGGCACGGTTTTTGCGGAATGGTCACAAACAGTAAGTGCGTTAAATTTATAGTTTGTTTTGTTCATATTATAATGAAGTGAACTAAAAACAATTACTTTGCTCACCCGCGACTTTGTTGCTTGTGGTCGCGGGTGAGCAAAGTAATTGTTTTTAGTTCATAAATATGGACCTCCGCAAAGTAACGCCTGGTTCAATAAATTATTTATAATGCAGTGTCTCCCTCCACAATGTTTTCGTCATTTTCATTTAGTTTTAGTTAGCTAATAACAATCATACTCAATAAGTAATTCTGTATCTTCCTATGCAGGTGTTTAGTTCACCGGGAAAAGGGGCGACTGCTAGTTATTATGTATCTAACACAAGGAAAACTGTATAGGTACTGTTATACATATTATTATTACGCGGTCATAAGAAACGCGTGTTTCAGTCTCCTTTGTTTGTTTAATAGACTTTTCCTTTGGAATCCATTCCGTGAATTTCACAATCCATTTGTAAATGCAACCCACGTGTCGTGATGCGTTGGGTTTTACCAAATTGATATTAATAGCTTATTCCAGAATCAAATGTATTTTAAAGATAATCTATTTCTGTATTAAAATTTGTCTATTAGTCATACACTGGGTTTGGTGTTTTCAGAGGGAAAATTCTACAAGTTATGAAAGTTCCTGGTGCAGACGGGCAGTGTTAACATTGGGCTTGCCAAATATTGAATTGTTCGAATATTTGGACTTTGATTGCTTAGATATTCTCAGCTCATATTTACATGGTTTGACTAGTGTTTGTTTATATACTTTGCACGGATGTAAATGAAAATAATGAGACCAATTTATCCCCTTAGGGCCCTTGGGTATATATTATGGAGATATTTAAAAAAAAAAACTACTTACTTCGTTAAAAAATTCAAATATAATGTCTTTAAAATCTTGTCCTGACAATTAAAAAAACAATAAGCCAGGTAGATTCTGAAGTGATGGGCTTATGTACTGCACAGAAAAAGTAAGTACCTAACCGAGATAAATTGTAATAAATACATAATTGATTGATTGATTGTAGTTACCGCCGTTATCAGGTGTGCCTTTTCTCTGCAGCTGACTGTACCTACATGCGGCAATTGATATTTATTGATATGCAAAGTAAGCTATCCCTGCTCTTTTGTTCATACCTATCATAATATTTGTACCTATGTGCATTCATAATACGTGAAATATCAAGCTTTACCATTCATAAATCTGATATTATCATTGTTTGTCAATTAAAAAAAAGTTGCAATGTTAGTTCTCCTTTAGCTTTGTTATGATACTGTGTTTTAATAGTCATTAGACCGAGGATCATAGTAGCAAATTAAGTAAAAAAAAAACACATTTCTTTTCAAAGTCCTCTTCAACCTTGACTTACTTACAGAAAAAACATCAATAGTAGAATAGAAACAAAACAAAACTATAAAGAAAATAGCGCAGTAATTCTTCTAGTATATCATGCGTTGAAACGAGAGTGGAAATCTTACTCAGTTATCTACCGCCAGATCTGGGGCGATGTCTGTCGACGGCTTTTGGTGATCTAAACAACTACACTAGTAGCAGAACATTTATTTTTATGTCTATGCGATACATCAAATTAAAAAAAAGATAAACAGGTAAATCAAAACTGGCAGTTAACTGGCACAAATCCCTTTAATCGATCCACATATGCCTATGTACATAATTTTTTGTCCTGTAACCTGTTTTTTTTGTATTTTTGTACTATATTTAGATAGATAAACACATAAAAACTTCTGAGACCGAGGGTTCGTTGAATGTAATGACAGATTTCGTATAAGCATTTCAATTGTGTGTCCCATTTTTCAGTGTCAATGCCTACTCCAACGGCGCCCGTAGTGCATCCACACCGCCAGGTTGCAATAATTTAGCAAGACGACTACGTTGAAAACGTTATCATAACATTTATAACACGGCTTCAATGGCTGATGAAATTATAATCCGAAGCTCAGATCCAGACGAGGGATGATTAAGCGATCGGCCAAGCGTTTCTAGGGCAACCCCTCCGTACGGTCAACCCAAATAGCTGCCCGTATTACGTCACGACAAGAGTGACATGAACTAGTGAAGACATTTATTTGTGGAGGTGTTTCCCGAAACATTGGTAAGAGGATCAACTTATCAACTAACTTGATGTGCTCGAATGTTCTTGGAAGTTACCTACGGGATAATTCGACATGTGTCTTACATGTATCCACTTGGTTATTTGTGTTATTGAATAAACGGTAGACAAAACTGGGACTGTTTTAGCAGGGCTGTTATTTCGGTTACGTAAACTTTGGGCAGTGGCCCTCGAAATTGCAGTGTCCGTTGCATACACTATAGAGATAGTTGGCTAAGCAGGCCTTTAACACCACCGAAACGTACAAAAATAGATTCCAGAAAAAGAGAAACTCGTATGAGAGAATTACAGCAACACGGGTAAAATTCTAAATTGGCCCTGATACATATTATACACGTAAAGTCAAAAATAAAAGCGTTAACCTGCACCTCAATCGCTGTGTCGAGTGGTTGATGAATGATTCATTCATCCACCGCAGATTTTTGGGACGAAAACCGAATAAAATCCGTATTATGTACGCGCTCCCGCTGGCCACGTGTGTCTATTTCCGTCCACGTCGACCGAACATTGTTATTCCATTTGAGTCCCGTCAGTTACATATTAGCATTATCCGATATTACGTATTCACTACAATTTTGGAACAAAAGGATGGAATTATGAATTAACTGTATGTATTTTGTACAATACCGATCGTTTATTGATCATTTGTTATAAATTTCGTTATAATTAGGTACGTATGTAAAACGATGGTAGAGCAAGTGTTTTATTTTTCTCATCTTTTCAAGAGCAAGAGGTCAAAAATAAGGCATCAAAAAGTGCGAACATATTAATAAAAAAAAAACAAATTATAAGAAAGTATAGCAGAATAGCTAGACCAATAAATACAATATTAATCTTTTAAATCAATAACACTTTACACAACAAACAAACGGCTGACTAAGTAATTTCAATCAACGAGTGAACGAGGTAGCTTCTAACTTATATTTTTGTCTCGTTTAACGTATTATTTTAGAGAAAGAAAGAAAGAAAAAGGTTTATTGTCACAAAACAACATTTTAAGAGTTTGTAAAACAAATGAAAACACAAAACTATTCGTTTGTGACATAGGCCTCAGCATCCGCATCAGCTGATTTTGTCTCGTTTATCTTGCGTATTCTGAGTGCGCAGCTTAATTGAGGACTTTTTGAAGAAGAATTTGAAGGTGCTTTCATTTGCCTTTAACTGACGAGTATCAAAGGATTCCTCCCACTCATTGTTAGCACAAGACGAGAGCAAAGTTTGACTTACTTTCGTCAAGTTTCGCTTTCAGCTCACAAATTTAATTTAAACAATGTCAAACCATACGAGGACAATCCAATTAAAGACAAAACCAGATGCGTTAGGGCATCATAATTTTTTATCCTTAAAACAATACATAACCCGAAATAAGATTTAATTGATGCGTTAAGTATTACGCATTGCACCGGGAATGAGGACGCCGGGAGTCACTCAGTCGGAATTGGGTCGCGGAGGTCGCGAATTCGAACCCCGCCGTGACTCGCTCTGGTAAACCGGTAAAACGATAGCTTTCTTGCGGATGGAAGTGTACGCTGATTTACATTGTGTGAAATTAAATTGAGAAAACAATGAGATTGCCAACAAAAACAATAGACGTTCAGATATTTGGGAATTACTCGAACTTTTTGGGGCACAACGTCGTCGGGGCTAAATCACTTAACACATCTAGTTCTTTATGCAAATAAATGCGAACAATTTAGAACAAGTCTCAATCAATGCGTTTAGAAGTTTTAAGTTTAAAACTGGGTCGCGAGCTTACGCTGACCTTAAGGAAATAACTGAGTTACTGAAAGCTTATAAAAGCTCAATTAATAATGTTAAACAGATATTATTTATCGTTTGTAAGATCTTCGCCGACTTCCTGGCCATTCGTCGAGGCCCGTGATGTAGCGGCGAGCTCGCCTTAACAAATCGCTACACTCCGCGTAAGTGGAAAAATGTGGAACGGTATTACTCATGTGAGGCTACAATCCCACACAGGGATCAATTACATGTACATCTAGACAAATAAAACTTCAGCAAGTATTCATATAGTTTGGCAACTTTATAACACATCTGTGTTGCCCCGAGATCCTTAATTAAAAAGTTTTTTCATATTCAAAATTCAAAATTCAAAATTTTATTCAGCAAATAGGCAGTTGAATGCTCTTTTACACGTCATTTTTTTTGAGTCTACCAGCGCTTTCGGAAAGACCATGATTGCCAAGAAGAATGCGCCGCAAGAAACTTGGCACAAAGTCATTTTTTCTAAAAACAAGTTACATTAGCTCTTACAATACGTAACCACAGACAAATTACACAAAATTAAAATTAATAATGCTCCTCTGACCTAAATATTATTGGGATTTACGATAAATTTAATTTCGTTACAACATTTTTCCAATATCCCCCTTTGCCGACGCAATAATGTATCGATCGGTGGCTGTGAATAGCGTTACAGAATTTTTCGCTGCGGTCTTGCCGGAGCGTCGCGTCGTCCGCGGCTGCCTATTGTCTTAACAGTCCACTATTAACTCGCTTCGATAAACCCATCGCAATATCGATAACCGCGAACTACACAATAAAGCTCGCTTAACGACATCAATTTAATCTTCAGCCCGTTTAATTTAAAGTGAGACGGTATTTTGGATAGACAAAGTGGCGATTACCTGTCGATGGCCGCGCGGTCGACATAATATTTTTGTGGCTAAAAGCGAGGGCTTCGTTCTGACCCTATAAGGCAGCTCCCGTGCCGCCACACACGACGTCCGCTGATTACGCAAAATCGAGACAACACCGCCCTCAAATTGAGCAGCCGCCGTCGGTGCCTTAACGACCTGCCTCAACTCCGTAGGAAGTGATTCTTGTTTATTTTAATAATTACCATGGCAGGAAGTCGGAACCGGCCGCGACAACCCGAGAAGGCGGCGCGGTTAATAAGAGGGCGCGCCTCACACGTTCACGAAAATAAAGCAATTTGATCGGCGACAGGTGATTTTGCCGGGCTGACGGACGGCCGCCGTCGCCGCGAAGCCATTTTCAACTTTACTCTGCACAGTTTATGGCGGGAGAGGAGTATCGATAATCCGTTGTGCGTTCGACGGGACCTAATTGACACATCTCCGAAATCGGATCGCGTGTTCGTTAAAATGACATTAATATTTTGTGGAATTATGATGTGACAGCAATTGATGGTTATCGCTTGGCGCGTTCACCCCGTCACCCGGCGGAGGTGAAAGCCCTCGGCTCGTCGTCAACTACAGATGATTGAAAAATGAAATAGATTGAACGTCGTAAGTAAGGGAATTGCGGGGGCGACGCAAACTCTCTATTACCGGGGTTTTTCACCCCGAGCCGTTACATCATATTTCTAGCCACATTTCATTCGTTAGCACCTACTTATACGCTTTTGTGACTTAGTTTTACTGCCGGAAGCGAATTTCTTTAGCGAGTTCTGAAAGAAAGCGATTTCTTAGTAACCGGGAACCTTTGTATCTGTTTCTGTTTCTAGAGCGGATGAGGCGGTATCGGAGCGGGCTGCTGTCTCCAAGGTCGGGTATAAATAGTTCTCGTCCCGCCGGTTAAAGACGGCGCTCCACTCTGCAAACTCCTTTCCTAACCACACTTAAGCCAAGCTGTTTGTGCCTTTATTCCACTTTACAGGAAGTCACAATGACCCCGTAACAAAGATCAGCATTACCTTACTTTACTTACGTCGAATTACCGTTACGTTGCAACTAGCTATTACATAGTTGATACGTGATGTTTATTAACCTCTATGGTCAATGTTAATTTATTGTTAAAAAGACACCGTTAATAAATTATTAAAGTGAGGTTAGACAATGATGTGAATAGTTCTCAGGATTTGAAAAAAACTTTAGTGTTTCCGTATTGTTCCTATACGTACGACAAAAAGTAAAGGCAAGATACAAGGTACGACAGCGCTCCATACTGCCTTAATTGAACATGGATAAAAAGCAAGGAAGAAAATTCGTGTAATTTAATCAAAAACCCCAAATGCAGAAGCTCTATTTCCAGAAGCTTAAAATTCTATTCAAAGTTTAATTTTAAAACGTCAAGCAGTTTCGCCAGTTTGCGCTTGAACTCCCGCCGGAGCGCAGAACGGCTTTGACAGCGCAGTAACGCTTAAATAAATCCCCTGCAGCTAAACCCGATCTAAAAATAGAAGTGGAAACTCCAGATCATAAAATGTTATGGCGAATATCAATTCTACGTTTAATCCCGTCTCGATCGTGTTGCGGGCTCCTGTGGAATTGTCATTGAGTTAGTTATTTTGACGCGTTTATTTCGAGGCGGTAAACAATGGATCCACTATTGTAACAAAGCGGTTATTTCTGATGAGGTCGTGTACCTACGCCAAAATTCCTTGCACCTGGCTGACATTGGACGATGACGCGCGTCGGAACAATGGCTCGCAAGCACGGCTATCGGCGAAGTATCGTCATTCAATACCCCACGATTGATTGAATCGACGCCCGCGCATTTACTGGCCTTTTTAGGACTTTCCCAGTAAAGCAGCAGGCAATTCATCTTTTTTTTTACTCCATCGCTTTATTAACTGTACTAAAAACTTCTCAACTTTGTACGATCGACCATAAAATAAATTTCCCGACTGCCTATAAGTCCGTTCCCTTTTTGTCGCCGCATAGTAAGTCAGAGCCATCGATCATTCGCTAAGGTTTTCAATTACAAACCCGATTGTAATTTACAAGCGGCGATTGTTTATCGCTATCTTATGCGCGGGAGCAGGATTGCGTGCGAAAAGGGAATCTGCGATCTACAGGATCTGTGTCCTGATTCGGAGCCGCCTTCAATCTTAAGCTACGCGTAAAACGCGTCGTATCTTACTAAAGTGCGGGAAAAGTTGCAACAACTGCATCGTGGCTCGAAGATTGTCGGCTTTTGATATTAGAATCAAGCGACGCTGGATCAGCGATGGCGGGTTCTCGATCCATTACACGGTGCATCGGCGCGAATTGATGCTCTATTAAATTCAGAACCGAGTACCGAGCCGCTTGCATGTGCAGGTAATTGCATGTAAATGTGCTTTTTTTTTATAGAAAACTTGCCATTTTACTGGATTACGTAATAGGACGTCGACGAGATACGCCGAAGTGTTTTTGACTATTTTAAGTTAATGTAGCTCGAGTATGGTTTTTGTCCGAGTTCAAATGGTATTTTTTACAGAAGATGTTATTACACTCTTTGTGTTCTTATAGACGGACTAGCCAGATGAAAAAGTCCCGTTGAGCAGAAGTCAAATATATTCACATAAAAGTTTCGAGGCCAAACAAATCAAGATACTTATACTTATTTCTCTGTCGGAAAAATACTGAAGACAAGAGCTTATTTCAGCGCTATTCCATTTCCATAGCCGTAGAGCGTCAATATTTCGCTAACTAATCAATAAGAGCTGTCAAATTTGGTATTCGCATTAAGATAATGAAAAATACTTGACCGACAGCCAAACTATAGCAATAAATTGACGGGCAATTTTCGCAAGGTCATTTCTTAATAACTTTTGTGGTTGTAAATAGCACCTTTCTTGTTACAGTTGAAGGTATATTTTCAAGCAAAAGTAAGAGTGTTGTAGGAGCGTTGGAAAGTCGGTTGTTGAGTTATATGCGAGTGCAATTTCCATATATTAGTTGACGCCTTAGGCGAGCTTCGCTGGGTTCACACTATCGACCTTGAAGACCTGTTGGCCAATTTTGTGCCGGCGGCCACACAAAGATTGTCTAAATTTATTTGTGGTCGTATGTAAATAATACAGTTGTGCTTATACATAAAAACAAACTTTAGTTGTGAGAACGTCGCTTCAAAATTTGTGACCCCGGCATCGCTGATATTTTATTTTATGAGATAAAACTAGCCTATATTACTTTCAAGTTATTCTAATTATCCGGGTACATATACACCTAAAGTACAAATAAGGATGACTGAAACAGAACTTTCTGTTTCTAAATATAAATAATTAATCATAAATAATTGAAAGCTTTATCATATTGTAAGGTTCGAATCCGAGTAGTTCTAAAAAGTTAGAACCTGTGCCCTAAGCACGACTTGTCGAATCCTGCGTCACGTAAAATCGAATAGTAAACTATAACGAGTTTGTATGACGTTTGGAACAGCGCCCGCCCGTGAGCGTATTTGGAACTAAAATTTTGTATGAGATTTCTCGATCTCGATACGATAACCGTAACGTAACGCAGGATTCGACAAGTCATGCTTAGGGCACTGTACATGTTTATGTTAAAATCCCAATTCGGTAGGTACCTCTAAATAAAGAAAAAAACCTATCAGAATTTGTATGTAACTCCTTTGGAAATCGTTCAAAATTGGTTCGACCATTCGATACAAAATTTCAATTTCAGACGAGACTCCCTCGGGGCTGAACGTATTACAGCCGAGTCGATATTTTCATAATAAATATACTTACTTAACGTTTAAAATAATCTCTCAAACATTTTACGTAACAGAGTTTGATTTACTGATATATCAGTTTTGGAGTTTCGTAAACATGTCTGGGAAAACGGTTGAGGTCAATTAAATTAAACTTTTGTTTATTTATATTAATGCATAATTTGACTGATTAGGTCATCTTCAATGGGAAATCAATTGGTAGCAAGTTATCTACTTAAATTAGAGAAGGTGGCACGGACGATTAAAACACATTAATTTTCATGTTATCTGATAATAGTGATTCGTAATTGATATGCTCTGTCAAAATCCTTTTATCTTTTCACATTCACCCCGTTGAACCTCGTTTATCCGCGACATGGCCAGGACGAGGTGTGGGAGGTGTCTGGAGTACAGTCGAGTTCTCCAATATCTATACATTCAACAGTTCAAAAATATCTATACACAGACCTTATTGCCGCAGTTGCATAAGGTCCGTGTTAAGATATTTATGAACCGTTGGCTGTACAGATATTGGAGAACTCTACTGTACCTAAGGACCTGCCTCTCAGATTTATTACCTACTTATAAAAACTTCTAAAAATAAAGTCACGAACACGTGACAAAAATTACTAGCGAGCACAGTTTGACTCGGGACCCTGTATTTTGTTGGCTTAAATTATACTTTTTCAGAACTGAATGTAAAATGTGTCTCAAAATTTTTGTTCGTGTGACATATGTACAGTATATTAAATTTGTAATAAAGCACTTCTGAGAATTCGTAAACAGTTGAAATAATACTACAGAATAAGGCAGCATGACGTCGTTATTAAGGGGTTTATCGATGCAACAAACATTTATTGATACTTATGTAAGCTAAGCGTTGACTTAATAAATATGTATCTGTATCGCTGCCTAATTGATATTATTATCATAAAACTCGCTATTTGACTGCATTCTAATGCTTCAAGTGAAATCAACATAGTTACGTTTCAACCGTTTAAATTCGTAGCTTATGCTAAGTGATCTAGTTTTTATCGGGAAAGGGCTAGTTTTGCCATAAAACTTGCCACATAACATTGATAAAAAGCGGTTACACATTTGAAATTACGCACGATTCTATAATCAAAAGGTACAAATGCATGCAAATGAAATGATACACGTATATTTACTTAAATTATTCATTGCAAAAGACGCAAGGAAGCGGCCGCGGAGCGCATCGCGTGAATTCGAATAATATATGCGCTTACACTTCGGGCGTTACGACATTATTTTGCAACCGAGTGTTTATTATGAATGTTTGTTTAACAATTCAGTTTTACGCTATGATGAAAATGATACAGCTCGTGTGCTTTTTTAGTTATTTACTAAGTAGCAACTGCCATTTAGATGTCACAAAGTGTTTAATTGTTTTATTGCACAAAATAAATAGCAATGAATTCCAGTAAAAGTAGTTTCTACTTGCAACTTATACGCTAAGAAATAACCTGATCGCAAAATTATTTCGAAAACTAGGAAGCCACAAATAGAAAACGTTTGATATTTGTAAAAACAAGCATAGAGAAAAATGATACAATTAAATGGCTATAATTATAATTATAAAATTACTGTGGGAAACAATAAAAAATGTTAACATCAAGAGTTCAAGCAGACTTAGATCGTAAACGTTTGACATGCTGTAAAACGGACCACAGACGTAACCATGTCCTATTTATAGAGGTCGGATTTTTGCAGGCTGCGTTTGACAGCTTGTACGGAAAGAAAACCGTTTTTATCGATGGTATAATTTATCGATATTATCAGACTATTACTCTATCTGGGAATACGTCCTCTATGCTAGTAATTTTCTGCATAGTGTGGCGGGGGTGCCGAGGGTCGAGCACGACTTTACGAATGCTGCGTAACGTTACGGTTATCGTATCGAGACCTCATACTAAATTTTAGTTCCAAATACGCTCACGGGCGGGCGCTGTTCCAAACGTCATACAAACTCGACAACGTTTACTATTCGATTTTACGTTACGCAGCATTCGTAAAGTCGTGCTCGACCCTCAGTAACCTGGACATTTTAAACTGTAATTTCAGTATAAATAAAACATGTAAAACTATTCAGCGATCATTCGGAGATAACGACAGACCATAGTCTTTGTGAAACCAGTATTTATAGCCATACTTTTTACCGAGATGTAGAGTTCACAGAGTTAGTACTAGGAGCTTGGCTCTACCAGAGATGTCATAACTTTTTAACAGTGAATGCATTATGAATTTGTGAGTCTTGGCAACCAAATTTACATGGAATATTATTGGTAGGATTTCCTCTTCCTAATAGTGGGTACCTACTTGAATGAAAGTAAGTACAATCGTGGAACGAAAAACCACGTCATCTTACAGCCTTTTTCTATTAAGGGTTAAATAAGAGCTCATTTGTAGTAATTTCAACCCAGTTAACTGGAGGTTTAATTACAGGTTTTTGAGTTATTTATTTTTTCAGATTTTCGTGTTTTCCGTCTTTTGACGTGAAATTATAAAATATTTAAAAAAGTAACTGGTTCTGGACAACATTTTTGTAAAAGCTGGTGGACATAGTTGTACCTGAATTTGAGTGAAGACTATGAATGAATAGAATGCTCATGTCACCACTTAGTGAATAACGTATCTATGAAGCTTTCTCCTGGTACGCCCGAGATTCCCATAATTTCATACTGCAGTTTATGCCTTGCCGGTATTAATAAACGTAGCACTAACATCTTCAGTTCTAAGAACGCCTCAATCTATTTCACAAGCGTCATGAAGGCGTAATAACCGAACATTTGAACTATTTTCACTTTTATTACCCTTGCAACAAGGCTAGGAAATAGAAAGGATATCGAGGCAGAACTCAGTTTATATTACTGGGAAACGACGGTTAATAAAGATGTAGGACACGCTACGTAGAAGTCGTGTGTCCTTTGATATTGGGAGCTTGAAATTATATCGTGCAGGAAATTCTATGGGCATTGACTTTTTACTGCGGGTGCGGTGCGGCAGGAAATATTTCTATTAACAAACCTACTTATTTTACAACATGAAGTTGAAGTTAGGAATATGAGAAATATTAGAAAACTATAGGAATGTATATGATGATAACTCCCTTTGAATTGAGATTTCAAGTGGTAACTGCAATTGAGACAATCTTGTATGGCTTTTTAAAAAAGTGTGATTTGATTTGAATTAAAGAGAAATCGCAATAGAACAGTGAGTCTATTTAAACTCTGTCCGTAAATATTTTTATTACTATTCGTGGTCTTTTTTATTATCATTTGTTATTTATGGTTGCAGTCTTATTTACAAATCATTGGCGATATCACCATCACTGCCCGCCATTAAACCGAGGAATCCGTACTAAGTGCAAAATTAACGATCGACTTACGAACGGGCGTATGTTTAATCGTTGAATCGACGTGACATTTACGTCGGCTCTTTTTGCGAAAGGTCGCCGGCGCCGAAAATATATCACTTCAGGATTTATGGCCTGACGCGAAAACGTGAGTGACGTTGGCAACAGCCTTGCGGATCCCGCTATTGTCTTCGTTATTGCTGAATTCGCCGAACTGCGCTTCAATTCCGCATTTCATGGCATTTTTCAGTAGTCTAATGCGTAACAAAATGGATAAACCAACAAAACTCCCGATAAGAATTTCCGTATTTGTACTACGGGAGCTTGACGTACCCCGTGTACACAGACATACGCACATGCAACACGGTGCATCAGTTTGGGATAGGGTGACCAAAGGTTGAGGTATTTAAATTCAAATTTAAATATATGTTTTTAACGCGATTAAGTCCCGAGTATCATAATAATGTGTGAAAATCGCGAAAGTTGAAATCAATACAGGGTGACCATAAGTCAAGATGTTTACTTAGTAACATCACCTTTGCTTTGGTAGTGGTCAGTCGGGCCATAAAGCCACAATGAGTGAGGTTTTTGAGCACGTCTTCGTTGGTTAAAATGAAGAAGATGTTATTATTATTATTAGATATTATGAAGTGACTGGAAATGCGGATATAATTATCACGAGACCTGGAGAACAGAGCCAAAAAAGTTGATGTGTTCACGTGTTTCAGATTCTTAACTTAAGCATCCCTTATGTTTTCGATAAAATGACCACCAAGAAGGGCAGACTGGAATAAGAAATTATACACTCTTTCCAATTATGTTATTTAAGGCTTGTATTTTTAGAGCGCGCTTTTAAAAATTAATGTCAGGACTTTTTACATTTTAGCTACCCTAGTTTACACAGGCCTTTGGTATGGAAATAATGTTTATTTGCACTCCGTCTGTCGGCTGACGTGCGTCGCATATGCCGAGTGGGCGGGGTGAATTGCGATTCAGTCTTCATTCATCTCGTGACGTTATTTTAGGATGCGGTTGGTGAGTACGTTTATGAATGATTGCAATGTCGTCGGGATCATACTCTTACTATCGCTTGATTTATTGCATGATTTTGACGATATTCTAAGTAAATAGGGGGATCCTACTCAATCTTGCCCGTGTCAAGACTTCAATGATATCACTGCAACAGTTCAAATCAATGAAAACCGTAGCAGCCCGATTAAAATAAATTAGAACGGTCAGAAAAACGCGGCACAGGATCGTTCCAAATAGGAAAGCGTTCAAAGAGATCCTTGTCCAAGGAATGAAAAGACAATCTAATAAATAGTCATGTAAATGGTCTGTCTGTCGTATGAATGTACAAAGATGGACCCAAATCGCTACCCAGTGGGTTCCGCGGGATGGCCATAAATGCAGAGGCAGGTCGAAGAGGAAATGGTGGAATAAATTGGACATGCCGTTGACAGGGACGAGTGGTGGAAGAAAGGGGAGACCTTTGGTGAGCAGTGAGACACTTATAGGTAACGCTCATATAGTCAAGATCAGAAGCTACTGTCAACTGTTTTAGTGTAAGACAGTGTTGTGTGGTGTTTTGTCTGCACTTTGCAATTTGATTTTCATGCCCTACGGGTCAAGCAGATGCCACTAACCTAAAGCTGTTATCGGTTTCCTCTCACCACACATCTCTGACGTGTTACATGCACTATTAAACTTTCGATCGACAGACAGGAATTTACGTTCGTCAGTGAAGCTAGGCGTTGGTGTATTTCTGCACTAAAATGGCGCACTTGCACTGATACAGAAACGTTCGCTGGCGAGCCGTTAAAACTGCTGGGTTTACCAATCCGACGAATGAGCTTTATTTATTTACATTTTGATTATACAGTTGTTACCCAAATTGTCACCATTGCATTCTATGGCGAAACTATACTAAGTTTAAACATTTAGCTTGATGACAAAGGTTAAGTTAACCAAAAATGCGGGTGGCAGGCTTAATAGGTTGCAGAGGCATTTTATTTTAATTCATAACCAAATGATTAAATAAATAAAAAAGATACATGCCGTAATTAGGCATGTATTGCTTGTCGGTTTAACCTGAGTACCATACGTCACTTGTATACATTTTTAGCATTACTTAAGTACACAAATGAGGCATTAGGAAGTCCGTTGGTGTCACAGTCGGTTGGTCGCTATGCGGGCGCGTGCCAGACCAGGTGCGCGGGCGCATATGGTACGGTAACCTTATCTTAGGTTTCAATGAACGCCTCTGTTTTAGGCTGGTCACGTTTTTAGTAACGATGACTTTTTAATTATTAATTGATCGTGAGCACAGGATGTGAAAAGTTAGCTTGACACTCTGAAATTTAGTTATGATGATTTTAATGTAAATGAGCCTTTATATAGCTAGATGCTGTAAATGCATCAGTTATTTTTAAGATACTACTATATATTTCCCTACCTTTTTTTAAAACTCTAAATAACTTAATAATAATATCTGTTCTAATTTAGTAATACTGACTATTGTTTGGGAATATTAGCATTAAATAAGAAATTACGGACAGTTAATAAGCTGGTGAACCTTTCCAGCAACAATTACGGTTTTATTATGATAGACAACAATGAAGCTTAGGTGGCGTCAGTATCGAGAGGTTCGTTTGAGATTTCAGATATTTGAAATTACGGCATCAAAATCAAAAGCCGCTGTTTTTACGGAGGCTGAAACGCCACACATACTGAGGCCCGAGCACGAAGTTTTCGAATCCTGCGTAACGTAATCGAGTAGTAACTTCATCGAGAAATTTGTATGACGTTTGGAACAGCGCCTGCCCGTGAGCGTACTTGTAACTGGAATTTAATAGGAGGTTTTTCGATTTCGATACGATAACGCAATGTTACGCAGGATTCGAAAACTTCGTGCTCGAGCCTCTTTTACCCTAAGTGACTGTTTGAGTTTTGGGGCGTTTGGAGTTGAGACGCTTGGTCCGTGGGGATGTTGAATGGCTATTAGCCAATCCTAATAAGTGCTAAACAAATGTCGAACGGCTCTCAATACAAACGCCACCAACAGCAATGCGCGTATGACCAGTGCCCTAAGCACGACTTGTCGAATCCTGCGTTACGTTACGGTTATCGTATCGAGATCGAGAAATCTAATACTAAATTTTAGTTCCAAACACGGTTCACGGGCGGGCGCTGTTCCAAACGTCATACAAACTCGTTATAGTTTACTATTCGATTTTACGTGACGCAGGATTCGACAAGTCGTGCTTAGGGCACTGTTTAATTAATCACAAGACTCACGTTAGGTATTTTTGATCCCGTGATAAATATGACAACTTCCATATTATTGTTATGATCATTGAGCATTTTTCTATTGGAAGCGGTGCGGATCCAAAATATTTACCCTTTACACATACGCATTCATTCTAGTCACATAACCATCATGCGATTAATATCTTTATTTCAATCGGAACTGAGTTCATGTTACTACTGGCGAGGGATATCGTCCCATGATGATATAGGATCGCAGCTCTGTTTCAAGGTTGGCAGCAAGTAAATATGTTACAATTCTAGAAAGGTCGAAAGGTTTTGATTGATTTGTTTGTTTACGGAATGAGCGGGGCCATTGCCCATGGTGAATAAGAGATATCAACAAACATTTAACGCAAAAAATGAAGGCCGATTTTCTTCATATTAATTAACAGAACAGTTAATCATTTATAGATGCAACAATCGTGTTGCATTTAGATCCACGTTTCAGCCCTATTGCAATAAACGCAGTGACTAATGGTCTAACTAGTTCTATCGTATGTTCAATCAGACAAATTAGAAATGACAATGGTTTAATTTAAAACAATGCGGTTTTGAGTTTTGTTCATGTGAATTAAATTATTCACTGAAAATCTGCGTTGTGGCACATGCTGAGTGGAGTCCTTTTTTTGTGACAACTGCACTTTGAGTTTATATTTAAGGTATTTTTATGTAATTCTAGTTTTAGTTGTTAAAAATAAATCTTTTCTATCCTATTTTATTCTAAATACCAATGAAATTCTTAATATTAGCTGCGCTGAACGGCTCGTTTCATAACCTCTGAGTTGGAATTATAAAATATGTGATAAACTATATACTATGATCTCAGTAGGAGTATCTTTTTGTATTTTTTTCTCCCAATTTTTTATTTTTACGGTTTTCCCGAAAATATCAATTATATATTTTTTTTAAGAAGTGGAGCGGAGTGTCGAGGATCCAGGTTCGATTCCCGGGGTTGGCATTTTTCTGGTTTTTTTCTGTGTATTCATGTTTCAGTGAGTTTATAAAAAATATAACTATATACTATCTTTCAGAAATAAAATGACAGGCAAAAGTTGTATTTTTTGGAATGTGACTAAGTAGTCTGTGGAAATGTTTTACGCATTTTGCGTATTTCCCCAACCTCAATATAATACCGCGTCATATCATTCATTAGCAAATTTATAGCCTAATAACTACCGCAGTTTACGATTATGCTGAAATGTTAAGTGTAAAAATGTACTTCAATAATATATTTCAGGCAGTAATATCTGAGGTGACTGTAGCGCTTCCAAAAAGCCGTAAAAATCAATCATCTCTATAATGATTTATGAGTTACTTAGAATGTTATTATTCATAGTTTTCATCGTAACCGTTGAGATCGCGTTCGTTGTCCTGAAATAACCTGTAACCTTTAAAAGTAAATTGCAGATTTTCTCGTTCGGTTAAACGTTCTTGACGGTATGAATAAGAATACTTATATCAAGATAAGAAACGTAATCTAAAGTTTTGAGAGCTAGAAATTAAATTGTGAATGATTAGGTGAACATTGGCATTTTAACGTTACGTTAATATATGCTCATTTAGTACCTAATTTCAAACCATCTTTAAAGTAACTTATAAAAACTTAAACAATACATTATTTTTCTTTGGGCAGTCGTGTAAAAAATTGGCGACTCGTTCTATAAGATAATATTACTTAGGTATATCGACCAAGTAACGCAAATGCGACTCAACCCTCATCTTCATACTCCTTAAAAAGGTAACTTAACAAAAAAACAATATAGGTATATGTACTGACCTGGCTGGGATGATGTCTGTACAGATGCAGCTTCGCCCCGTGCAGCACCGCCCCGACCTGCTTCCAGGATCGGTCGCTCGCGCGCTGAAACACGACTTCAATTAGAGGTCTACGTCACACTAAATATGCTACTTTGATGATCAACATTGTTTAAAAAAATCTAATAAATTCTTGAAATCGTAATATGTTAATTGATTTTATTTAATTAAATGATAATGTTTCAGAATTTCTTGCAATGCCTTGAAATTTCACATAAGTTTCACTCTTATAAGAGACCATAGTTTGCTCCAAACAAATTAATATGATAAAAAATTCTGTTTCTAAGGAAAATGTTAAATTACTTTTTTTACGATAAAAATAAAAACAAATCAAGTGATATCAATAAAGTAACAATAACTAGGTACAGCATTATTTTAAAAACTACAACATTAAGATTCAACAAAAGGAATGGCACTATGATTGATTACCCATAAACAAATAATAAAAAAAACCTTCGTATTTCTAACTGTAAATCTCTGCCTTAAAAAAACAGAAATTTATTCTAAAATGTGTAAGAGCTCTTAAGACATATATTGACGAGTCTCACCTTCCCGTTGCTGACAACCATCTTGATTTGCACGTTGCCCTGGACGTCTCCTTCAATGGCTTCTGCTGCGTTCTCCAACAATCCTTCCTCGCCCTTTTTCTCAGGGCTGAGGAAACACAATTATTATTAAACACACGGTGAAACGAAATGTCTAACGTACTTATCAAAAGAATTTGCTACACAAAAATCGATTTAGAGTTGAAAATTGAAACTTTGGAAAAGTTGCCTACTGTACCTATGCAGTTAGTCGTGATATTAGAGCATACTTACGTAATATTTTACTAACCAGGTTTGGAATGACATGGAGTTTCATTAGATTTATATGAGAATAAGATAAATGTGTCACTTTACTTTTTCAGTTTTGTGACATTTGATTTGGAGAAGAAGCTGCTTTTTTGCATTAATCTTTGTTACCTACAAATACATTCTCAATTGTCATCAATTTTAAAAATTGATTCCTAAATACGGGTATAAACATTAAAAGTTAGCAATTACGAAGGATTATTTAAATAATAGAAAGGTCTGTAAATGTTATTTAAAATTAATTTAAACAAGTAACATTTAAGAAGTAAGTATTTTTAATGATTGCACTTCACTTATTGCGTCTGTTGTTCAGATAAGTGAGGATCAAACATTAAAAAAAACAGTAAATAACAAACAAAAAACATGCTACATTAATTAAGTCACAATCTATTCATTCTTAAGTATAGCCAGCAACAAAAACATTCAAGTCGCAAAAAAGTCAACTTTTGCCTCTGACTGTACTGATTATTTCTAAAACAAATAATTATTTCTTCATGCTCAGAAATGATGCATGCATTAAATTCAAGTAAATTGACTATATAATTATTATTCATATTATTTTACTACGACGTTTAGGCCGAACAGTTATAATGGATGTTTGTGTCAGTGTACGAGTGTTTATTTATTTTTAGCAGAATAAAATTGAAATAATGATTGCCGCAAAATATTATATGACGTAAGTAGGTATGTCTGATGGTTAAGTACAATAGTAGGTTAACTTTTGTTTTGAGGCTTATTTTCAATTTTATTCTGATTGCCATAATTTATGAACTTAATAATGAATCGCAGAGCAAGGCTTGACCGTGGTCAAAATTAGCAGATGGTCCCAGTATCAATGGGGCGTACCATCGTCACTCGTCAAATTTGGCTACCAGTAACGCCATCTGTAGGTATAACCATTGTAAACTATTGCACACATTGTCATAAGCGCCATCTAGCGTCGACTGCCACAACTGCGACGTCATGCGACGTACCGCTCTGGGACCGTGGCGTGGGGGTCGAATATGCGTAGCAACGGCGTTATGTCTTCGGTGAAACGAGGAGGGCGCCACTTGCGGTACACACTGTTTTTATTTGAACCCAAATTTTAATGTTTTTCTTTGATGATATGATCCCGATGACGAGAAATTTGACTGTGTCTTTCTATGCGAGCTACCAGCGTAGAAGCTATCTATTTAATAAAATTTAAATAAAAGTTGTCGTAGATTTTGTAAGAGTTTTATGTGATTACTAGGAACTCGCATATGAATAATTCTGTAGTTTTGTAGGTATTGTCACTAACTGATACATATAGTTATGTACTATGGCATATTGATTAAACACTGGTTATATCTATCTACATTACAGTGAACATGAACAATTTCTATCTACAATAAAAAAACAGGGCGGATAGATACAAATACCATTGACAGTTTAACATAAACTACAAAATATAGCATCTAAGGTTATGTGGGACAATATAAGTTAATCTTGCAATAACTACTTCATGTTAAAAATAAGTGACTAATATTGGGAAACAAGAAAGTTTAATATTCTAATAATATTCATTAATATTTGATAGTTTTATAAATACATAGGTAGGTAGACAAATAAAATTTCAGTTAGTAGTTTTGACTACCCGGCACGGATCTCAAACGTTTAGAAAAACCGGTGGAGAGTTACCTTCCGCTCGCTAAAGAGTCAGTGAAAATAATAAACGCGCATACGCATCACAGTCAGTGCTCAAGTACAGTGCCTATTAGTAGCTTCACTGCTTGTGTCGCTTTCTGTTGGATGGGCATTGGACCTTCGATAGTCCGTTTAACGTATAGCATAATACCACAGATAAAAAAGTAAAACCATAGAGTTCGCATACCTCCTTAGAGCATGATGGTCTGCATCGGGCTCCGGATCGCTGTCCAGATGCAGCCTGTCACCCCATGTGGCTTTCAGGTAGGACACGCGACGCATCGCGCGCTCTTCTTCTGCTGGTAAACAGATAGACAAAGTACTATGTAAATACTATCCATTTTACATGTAAACAACACGTCTAATGTTATCGTAAATAGAAGTAATGATAAATAATAAATATATGTAGGAAGAACGATAGATGACTCGTTTAAAGACTATCTTATCTGCCCCCAGATTATGGACGGTAAGTGATTAAACATGGATTAAACCCACTTCTGTGGGGGGCCAGCACAGGCATCATTTTGTCACTTGTCGCACGTCCTTCGCTGATTCAGTCACTAAGAAAGGGTACTGAGCTAGAAAACAGAGCGTGCTAGATGTTCTGTTATGGTGATACCTACTATTTACAACTTCATATTATCAACAACCCGAAGAAATAATTAAGCTACAGTGATTCATTCGCGTTTGCTCTCGTACTTTCATGTTCATTAATTACTTTTTACCTTACAAGCTACAATTAATAAAGATTATCATTAACGAGTAGCGACAGAAAATTGAGAAATACTGACCACCAAGTTGAGCATCTTTCTTTTGTCTTCTCGTCACCAAATCGTCGGCAAAACCTGTCGATCGAAAACACACTTAGAACCATATCGTGCAACATCTCACGGCACAACATTAGTATATTAAACACCAATGTTCACGAACGATTAGTCGGCATTAGTAGCACACCTAGAAGCACACTGAACGCATTCCGTTAGTACGTGATCAGAGAAGGTTAGACCGGTCACTCCCCCGATCATGCTTCAAAACAATTTCTAGATGAGCTAGACGTTGCCTTGAAACATTCCAGTCCGAAAACACTTCCTTGGGGTAAAGGTCTGTCTCCGTAATGAAAAACCAGGCAAGGTTGGCAAAGAAGTGACTCAAACAGGTAGTTGTCTTTACTCCTCAAGGTAAGTCAGGGACTGTTCCAACAGGGGGAGCGATAGCATTCCAAGAAGAAGATGAGGCGTGTCGCAGGCTGGACCTGAGTCGGCGGGCGTGCTCGGCGTGGGCGACGGTGACGCCGGCGACGTGGCAGCGGAAACCGCGGCCGAGCTGGCGGCCGACGGCGGCGCCAGGCTCAGCTGCGTGGGCCGCTGGGGGCCCTCGCCCTGCAGCCCGTTCATCGCACCAGGCAGCGATACCCGGTTCATCGCCTCCATTTGCTCCCTGTTCAGCCCCATACGTCTCTTCGCGTGACTGCCATCTTGGATCGGTAACAGTGCTATTAGAGGTGCTTCAAGCTCCGCGTGATGTCTATGGATTGTGCTGCGTTTTTGTGATTTGTATACTTTCATGCTATTGTTATACGTGAGTTTGCCCATAGGCGAACCATCCCAGTTATGCTTGCCGTGTTAGGCACACGTAAAGCGGCAGATTATTACATCTAGTCGCATAACATATAGGTTTGTGATGATGATGATAAAAACGCAGCACAAAATGACAAGTTAAATCGCTTTACTTTTTTTACTTACCTATACGTACTTCTTTATCATTAACTTTGGCATTAAATTAAACCGTGGTGTGATGAAAATAGTTGTGTTCTACTAAAATAGTGAAGAGTTAAATAATTTCAGGAGATCATTACCTGTGGCATGATGTCTTCTAATGGGTAATCCTTCACTGCCTGTACTATTTGACCTCGTTCGCATTTGAACCTTTTCTGTTTCTGAAATTAAACAAAAATACGATAAAAACTTTACTTCAGGAGTTAATATAAAATACGTAAGTTGACATAAATACCAACCGGGAACATATTTTTCAGGGGGCGGACAATGTAGGTATTTACTGCCGGTGATCATCAACTGGTTTCCTGATAAACTACTGCTGCCTCCAATTTCATGCTCTAAATCTGAAAAGACACACGGTGGGCTATCAGTTACAGTCGTTGCTTTAAATCAATTTAAAACAAGATATAGAGAATAAGGTTAGTCTATGGTTAAAGAATAAGTAAGTCCATAGCTTTTATTCTTACCATGTTGCGGTTGTACATCGAGCGACCTGGCTTCTCTTCTGGCAGCTCTAGTCTCGAACTCTTTCCTTCGCAACGCCACACTAGGCTCGAGAATAGCCTTGGACAGCCTGGCCAGCTCGCTTCGAGCAACCTCCGTGCGCCGCTCGCCACCTCCTCGAGCCTCCTCCAACTGCCTTGTTCGCGCCGTTACCAACTGAAGCTCGGGGACTGGGTATCTGCAATTAGAAGACATTTTAGATTGCTGAACCAATCCCAATAGACCAGTAGCTATACTATAAATTCAGTACTCTTACCTGCTATCTTGATTACTCGTCGACGCCGCCTCCTGATACTCAGGAGAAGACCCATTATTCATCGATCCATTATTATTATTCAGCGTTGTCTCTTGTATCTTCGATAGGGTTGCCACGAATTGACTCTTGTCCGGTTTTAGCCTCTGTTTTTCGTTGTGAGTTCCATTGACTTCTCCATATCCACTGAACGTTCCGCTGTCTACACTTGCTGAACAGTCATCTCGTTTCTGTTCCTGACTCTGTTGGGGTAGCAAGGGGGGTGGGGAAGCTGCGAGGGGTGGCGAGGCGGGGGGTGGCCACGCAGGTTTTTGTAGTTTCTGCGGCCTGGCATAGAACTCCTTCTGTTTTATAGGCGGTGGGACGTCGGGGGTGACCCAACCGGTGGGTTGGCTCGGGCGTCGGAGGAAAGCCTCTTTCTGTTCGAGACTCTTTCGTATTCGGGATAAGATAATCGAGTCGTCTAACTCTCTGCCGGTTAGGGTTGAGTTCGAGTCGAAGGAGCCAAGGCTATCTTTGCTTTCTGCGGCCGATGATGGTAGCGATGTATCAGATTCTCTTCTACTGAAAAACGAAAACCACAGGTAAATACGAAGACACCTTTTTGAGAACTTCTGGTGCAAGTAGTCTAATGAGATAATTTACCTATCATGCAGCAGATGATGCGGTGTGGCAGGGAGCCGCGGCAAGTCGTATCTGGTGGGCGCTAACGATGCCACGCTCGCATACTCAGGGTCCTCGCGCCGCCCCGGGGTCTGTGGGGCTGGCAGCGCAGCCCTGGGCCTCCGGTACGCATCGAACAGCCGCGACTCGTGTTCCGTTATCGGCGCCGGCATCTCAATATGCCGCTGGTTTGATTCTGGGTTGTAGGCGGCTTCACTGAAATACTTTAAGAAAAGGTGACAAACCTTTAACTTTTTTCTGAAGTTAAATCGCAATAAACAACAAAGCACCGTAAGATTACAGGTTACAAATTCTCCATGATCTTATAGGTTCTCATCAATAAAGGTTCTACTGTAGTGGACCGTTCACTCACTCGTTGCAACAAGTCGTGGTCCCTGGGCACCACAGTGAGCCTCAGCGTGTAGGGTTCCCGCTGCGCTAGCTGCACCACGCGAGCGTAGGGCGCCCGGCTGCGGCCGCAGGCCACGGGCTCCCCGTTGACGGCCAGCACGCGGTCGCCCGCACGCAGTCCCGCCGCCGCCGCCGGCCCGCCCGGCCGCACTGATCTTACGAAGATCGTGTCCATTGGAGCGCCGACCGCGCCCACCGCGAGGTGGCGCGCATCCTCGTATAGCTCCTGTAAATTGAAATAATTATTGGTTAATTGGAGTCCTCGATATCGATACATCTCGATACTGACTGAAAGACTTGACTAAGTCAACAGAATTAAAGCATAGGTATAGCATATTGAAGGCTTTATTCCGGCAACATTATTCCGATATAGAAATTGATCATCACCACCAGCCTTTTTTTACGTCCCACAGCTGGGCACAATATAAGAGGGATTGGGCTATAGTTCCCACACGGGTCCAGTGCGGATCGGGAATTTCACACAAATCATTGAATTGCTTCGCAGTAGTGTGCAGGTTTCCTTACGATGTCTTCCTTCACCGAAAGCCTCATGATAAATTAGAAATGTAATTCCGCACACAAATTCCGAAAACTCAGAGGTGCGGGCTGGGGTTTGAGCCCACGACCCTCTGCTTGATAGGCTATAGATCAAACCGCTAGGCTGTCACGGCTGTTTTTAAAGCGTGTTCAGAATTATGTGATCACCTACTATTTAGTTTCGACAATTTCTAATCATAATAAGTTACCTGCAGTGAATCCGGAGGGTAAACGACGAGATGTCTCAAGGTGAAACCGAACCCGTGGCGCGCGTCGGGCCTCTGGATGACGATGGTGCGCGGCGCTGCGGCGAGCGAGGCGGGCGGCGCGGGCGCCGACGTCGGCGGCGGCAGGGCCAGCGGCGGAGCGTGCACGACCGGTGGGGGCTGCAGACAAGAAATGAAACACGTTAAAAATTATGAAAAGCAAAATAGGCACCCTTATCGTATATGAAACTGCGAAAGTTTGTTGGTTTAGTAGTTAAGTTTTCGATTAGTAAAGTGAAATTAATGCAGAGTAAGATTTTAACATGAGTATTATATTTAGTACCCATCAGAGTGGAAATCTAAGTAATGCGTAAATACCATAGAAGCTAAAACATACATAACAGAGGTACTCGTGCAGCATTGTGTAGCTAACAATGATAACAAATATTATTGTTACTCTGGAATTCATTTTGTTGAGGTTTTCCCGGATTGTTTCTGTTATTCATTTATGACAGATAAAAATTAAACATTGTTCTCATTCTTATTCACACTGAATATCAGAACAAGTTAAAGGTAAGTCCCTTTTTAATACACATGTTATTCCAACAAGTGTATATCCAGCACTCGTAGATTACGGCAATCCTAATAAAATCGGATAAAAGGCAAAACGAACGAGTACGAGTAAAACCTGTTGTATTGCAGGGATAGGGATCTCGTACAAAATCCTAGTTATTTTTGCTTTGCTATCACAGTTTATCTTCTAGTATGACAGCGGAACCTATTTACTCGTGAACGAGTGTCACAACTCTTTGCTACATGTTCACGTCATAAATAGTGCTGCCAAGATATGCGAGCTGTGAAGACGACTAGAATGGACATGGATGTCGAAAAAATGTTTAAAGACTATGTGAAAAATATAAGATTACGTTTGCGTAAGGTATACGACGGCTTTTAGTTAGTTGGTTGGCTCTGGGTTGTGTTCAAATCTTCTAACCTATAATAAAAGAAGTGCCTAACATAATAACAAGCCCGCCTTCGATTAACCATCTGATCTTTGACGCAAAATCCAAACATCTCAAGGTCACCAATGTGTACACCACAAGGTCCCAAAAATATATGCACAGACTATTACCGCGGCAATAGTGCGTATACTCATTTCTAAAATTAACTGCACAAATAATACATCGAAACTAGTAAGTTATTCAAAAACATAATATGAATAATACTTTTATCTTCAAGGGCTTTAGTTTAGTGCTTGCCCAGAAATTATTGAGCAACTTGCCCAGCGGCGACATCTACTGGCGACTGCTCTTCACTACAAATATAGATAATATCCACAGATATTACCCATTCCCACTTCACACTAATCCGAAGCCAATCCGCAATTTACTTAGGTATGTAGTAGGAAAGTGTAAGTATTCATTTCCTCATGCGAACGTCCCTCGACTTGTGCGCCCACGCGCCGTCAGCGCGTTATGATACAACTCAGATCATCTCGCTAATGAAGCGGATTGTCAAGTGGACGTGTTAAGGAAACAGTTCTTTAACTAGAAGGGTTTTATGGTGACAGCTGGGTTGGGTAAGAAGTTGTTGAATGCTGTCGAGGGCTGGCACATCCGCAGTTGGGGTGGTATACGTTTGGCATAATGTTTTAAACTTTGAAATGCTCATTAAAGTTGTAGATATCAGCTATTCTAATTTTAAATAAATACTTCTTCAACTTAATATTTATCTTTGACTCTACCTAGCCTCTTTACAAGGTAGCAATCACGCACACTACTATAAAAGTTAATAGTCTCATGAACAGCCACAGGTCTTGTCCATGTTGTATGAGAATTAAGTAAAATATACGGGTCGACCTAGACAGACACAGAGCACAGACTTCTTATTTTTGTTAGTTAAAATATGACAATGTACCCATTGTACATATTATCATTCCAGCTACACTAGATATTGCCATGATTATTGTATTTTCTAATGATTTAGTGAGTTTTCTTTATATTCTTGTATTAATTTGTGGTTATTAGGTATTGTAAGAGTACTGCAACTATTTTTTATAAAAAAATACTTGGTGCCAAGTTTCTTGCGGCGCATTGTTCTTGGTAATCATCGTTTGATTTTGATTATACTGTACTAAGTATTGTATAATTTCAAGTGCAACATTGCGTGGTTTTTGTCACAGAATTTCAGTGCGTAGAGCATCTAACTGAACAACGCATTTGTCTGAAGCCGTATAATCAGTTGTGTCAGGTTACTGAGATTACACTGGCGATCAGATTCGCTCCCTTCCGGCTTTGTAAGGCTGCTGAGCTTTGAGCAGCTGTCTGCGGCTTACGGTTCTAGGACACATAAGGAAATTGATTAAACTTCTTTAGAAATAATTTTATTTTTTATACAATCTAGGCTTGCGTTTGACCATAATCATTTAATGATAAGTGAAGATATGGTCTAAGATGGAGCACACTTCCCTAGTAAAGTCATATAAACCCTAGACCTGAAAACGGCCAGATTGTACTGTTCATGGAACGTCTGTGTTCAGGGAATTTACCTATACGGATAATGGAGGATGAGCAAAAACGCTTTGTGCGGATTAGATTGGATAAGGAAATGTTTTGAATTAAAATCAGGGATTATTGTGTCATGTGATGTCAGGTTGATTATGAATAGCAATGTCCTCCTTCAATCTCGTAGTCATAATTAATAAATAAGATTAGCCAGTAGGAATACGTGTAAACAAGGAATCGAAAATCGAAGCCCATTGTTCCAGATAGAGAGCACTTATTGTCACGATTATTGGACTACATGCATTTATTTTTACGGAACACAACGTCATATTGACAGACGTGACGTAAAATATTCCCATTTCGCATCGTGAGATACATTGTGTTCACTTCGTTTCTAACTCAAATGGCAACGAGTAGAAGCCCGAAGTAACTTAACGATGGCGACATGAGCAATGCTATTTCCTTCTTCGATCATAAATCATTATAACTTGACTACAAATTGCCACAGCGGGTCAGCCTTTTATTACTATTATTCAAATTTACAGCTCCGGTGTCAACGGTTTAAGAGTCTAGTAATAGCTTTATTAGTGTGAATGTCTGAACCTTTTTTATGAATGGAAGATATACATTTAGTTCATTATACAAAACGTATTTTTATGAAAATATCATTATACCGTTTCATCCCATAAAATTTGCCTTCGAGTCCATAATTGCGTAAAACGCGACATGCTAAGTAGGTACCTAAGTGAGTCCGCAGGGCGCAATATAAAAAAACTCTGAATGGTCGATAACGACTGTGTTTGTTGCGGCTGGTTGAGACAAAAATAATTATACAGCTAGATAACAAATTGCATGCATTTTAGCACGACCGACCTACTATTTTTTTGCCATAACTGTCCACTAGATCCATTAGGGTTGTCGCGGAGAGTAATTTGTTTATTTTTTAATTTATTTAGATTTTATCCACAAAATTAAAACCCATTTATGATTGGTAGGAGCGTGCTCTCAACAGGTAAGAGTGGCGGAAGTAAGGGGTGGCCTTTGCCCAGTAGTAGAACGATTGGTTCGTAACTTCTTAATACGTCTTACTTCCGATAACACAAATAATATTATATGATGACACGGGAATCCTCGATGCGTGAGTCCGACTCGCTCTTAACCGGTTGTGTTTAAGCCTAGATAATTGCGATCTAAATAACGCGATCACCATACAACACAATTTGTGTTACTTTACGTAAATTTATTTAATGTAAGATAATATATACAGACTATTCCAAATTTCAAGTCGATAGCATTAAATAGTTCTTGAGATAACCAGCTACGACACAATTGAAATAGAGCCACGCCATAAGGGTTCCTTTTTACCATTTTAGTACGGAACCTCAAAGGAAAGTATGGGAGTGGGATGCCAAAGCCCACCGATTGATAAATGTGACAGACTCTTCAATCTGACGTAGTTGATCACTTTTTCCATATAATATGTGTCAATTATGTCAGTTTCATTCACTTGGCTTGCCACGTTTATTAAAGATATTTTACATAAGCGTCCTCCTCGCTTAGTTGTACATGATATTAAATTTGGATTCGAATCGAGCATTGTATGGCCTCGTGCCTAAAGTGAATCTACTATTGATTATGTAAACAGTAAACTTATTGTTATATTTGTCGTAACAATAATCGATAATGGTTGTTTTGAAATAAAATAACATTGTTGCAGCCCTCAGAAAGTAGTCGTAAAAATTTATCACCTACTAAATGTCCCGCGTCCGTAATCTTAGGTTAGATACAAAAACTTAAGAGCTAGAGATACAGAAAACGTTTTACTCCTGTACCAATTTATTTCTAATGGTAAGTAGTTAAAATCTGTAACTTTGTAACTAGAAGTTTAGTGCTTTCCAGAGACATTTAACTAAGTAAGAAACGTTAACTTTAATAGTTAAACGAGTTATTAACAATTTAAACTATAATGTACCGAAGCGGTTGTTACTAGTTGAAAACTGAGTTTTAATGGAGTGTGTTTACATTTTACACCGTAGCGAGACAAAAAGCAGGTTTTGAAAAAAAAAAATCCCTTGATAATTATGCTGCCGTCAACCTGGGTAACTTGAAGCCGAAGTCGCAGACTATAAGCTTAGCCATGTGTGCAAAAAGTGCGTATTAATAACGATACCATTTAACTCAAATATAACAAAAGATAGCCGCAGGACCTCTCTCCGTCACGAAGCTGACATTTCGATCGCTGCCGGCGCCGCGTAGCATAAATCAGACGGCGATTGAATATCCCACATTCATCATGTGCGAACATAATCGATCGTATACTGGTCATTAGAGCATTGTGGTTAGTGGACCAGTTATTTATTACATGTAATTTAATTCCTCAAGCTTTTTTTTTCTCTACATGCATCTCATTATTCCCACTACTGGGCATGTTCCTTCACTGTCACAAACAGTGGGCTTGGACAGTTACATAAGAATCCAATAAGGAGTGGAGACTTCACAGAGATTAAATAACTTTGCAGATGTATGCATGGTTCTACAAGAGGTTTGACTGCATCAAAAATCTCAGTCATCTCAGCTAATTTGAGGTTGCCCATTAAAGAACCTATACTAACGCATTGTTCCGTCAAAGTAGTTTGCGTTCTGCTCTAAGTCATCGAAGTTTACCATTATCGACTCACATTTTTCCATAAAAACATGATCGATGGCATATGACAAGTAACTTACTTAAATGTCACTCGTAAATCGGTCAGCCGTTTTACCACGGCAATTCTTGAGCCCAGCATCTCGAACTAGATCAATTTACTGATAAGATCGGTCCCACAGTTATTAACAATCTCTTGTAGAAAACAGCTAGTGGGATCGGTGATTGTCGCGAAGAACGCGATCTCCAGTAAAATGGTAAGTTTCTGAACGAGTTAATATGTCGACTGGCGACACTGAGAGGGTGAGATTTGGCGGTAGAAAAAGAATCTGGTTATGTTGACAGTTGAGGAGGTGAGGCAGCGACGCGATCCTGTGGAGAACTAAGGCAGTAAGATAGTTACAGAGGAGAAGGCTGGAGTCAGGAGATAGTGTGGTGAGTCTTTTGATATGTAATAAAGGATGGACTGAGAGTTTCTAACGATCAGAATAGAATCAGAACTAGAAAGAAGGTTACCAGAGAATGGAAACCATTGTGCGAGGACAGGGCGAGCTATAAGGGGTGTTGGGAGGCTCGTGGAGAAAGAATCTCCTCAGAAATGAGAATTAAGAATGTACAAATCGTTACAAACCACTCAGTCTATCCTATGAACACATTGACAGGAAACATATCTTGTTGTTATGTCTATTGTACTCAGGCTGAAATTAAGCTCAGATGAATAGGTTGTAAATTTATGTTTAATTGGATGTACAGACGTAGCGACAAATTGGTGGAGGAGCTGTGTGAAACAGAATGAAAGGAAACATGCGAAGCACCTTTTTTCTTTGCCTCGGGAGGTTCCGAGAGAGATATGGGGAGATAGAAGGAACCAAGAAACTTATAGGACGGTGGAGACCAAGAAACTCACAGGTCGGTGGAGACCAAGAAACTCACAGAACGGTGGAGACCAAGAAACTCACAGGTCGGTGGAGACCAAGAAACTCACAGAACGGTGGAGACCAAGAAACTCACAGAACGGTGGAGACCAAGAAACTCACAGAACGGTGGAGACCAAGAAACTCACAGGTCGGTGGAGACCAAGAAACTCATGGGTCGGTGGAGACCACGAAACTCATACTTTGGTGCAAACCTAGGAAGTAAGTGGTGTAGGCCAAGGAAGCAAAACTAATAACATGTAAAATGTAGCAGGTGGATCCTTAGCCTCGGAATCCCATTTTGGATCCATTAGGTAAAGTACAAAGAAATAAAGTTTATACTGACATGTGGTTGCAATTTTATTATGACCATGAAAATTTCTATTTTATTGTTTATTATTTTGAAATAATTCCTGACCCCCCTTTTAATTTAGGAGTGCAGGTGAACTACCTACTTAAGCAAGCGGATTTAATTAGTGATTATACAATTTGTACTAAAAAGGTAATAGTATCATATTAATTGCCAATTTATATGTATAGTGTTCATAGTACAATAGAAGTGTAAACGCGACTTGTTTGTGGAATATTACCTGTGGCTAACGTCATGCATTGAAAGAGATTAATTCCTTTTTTTTATGTGTCGACAAAGCGAGGTATGATATAATTCAGGCAATCTCATATGCCTTTTTTCTTTTGATACATAAATGGGTTTCCATTAGGTAAGGAAATCTAAATTTGAATTCTTAATTTCGATACAAAGGTTTGTAGCATGAAAAACGCCTCTGTTGTCTTAAGTTGGTACACAGATGACAACATTGTTTTCTATTACGCAGTCGACTGAACAAAAGTTCAAGTAAGACCTGATTGGTTGTTTATTAAAAATCAGTTCGATTCATTGGTCGGTGAACTGAGTTATAGCGTAATGCATATTTTGTAAATAAGAACGAGCTCATTTCTACTGCTGCATGAAGCAAAGTTTGGTATTAATTAAGCGGAAAGTAGTTTTTAGAACCCACATTATTTATCTACAGACGCTTTTTTCTTACTTAGAATCGTAACGGCAAGAACCGACTTGAGTGTTGTTTTGGTTATTATCGCAAAAAGTGTATGTGAAAACTTGTTATGAGGTTGAAAGTGAAATAAGTTTGATTGAATTAAAGTAATTTTAAACTGTTAGTATCGTGACAAAACTGACAGGAATACAAGTATAGTGAGTGAGAAGTAGCGAAGGAAGGAAAACGTAAGTGATTGACTTGTTAACTTCTAATAAGACTTCAATAAGAATTGTATATTACGCTGCAGAACAATTTCTGTTTGTCTACGATAATTCATTTTAGTAAATATATTAGTACTTTATCGTACGAGTTTCTTTGGAATTATCGTTATTAACGATATTTATGTGCAAGTACTCTGGACGAGGGGAAGAAGAGGCTTTTCGACGCCAATTATGTAATTAATTCAATTCACTAGCCAATAATGAAAAGGATAAAACAAAATAAACTACTTAATATTAGGTTCCCTAATTAAGGACTTTTATAAATTTATTTACAGTAATTTCAAGATGGAAACGGGCGTAACCGTACGGCTCGACGTAATGGATAAAAGACTTCAAGAACTAATCTCTAAGGCAGATAAATTTACAAAGGTGTCCGAGGAAGAGGTAAAGAACACGTCGCGTTTGCTAAAACAAATTAGTAAGCAATTGGAGGGAGAGTTAAGAGGGTATATTGAAAGGGGTATCAACATCCCTTCAGATAAAATAAAAACATATACGGAGACACAGATCAGTGCAGAGACATGGGTTGTGAAACTGGAAACATTGCTGGATAGTCAAACCCAAAATAAACCAAATAACAATGTCAAACTACCTAAATTGGCTCTTCCAACCTTTAAGGGGGATGTTATACGCTGGAGTGAATTCTGGGACCGATTCAAGTCAAGCATTGATGATAGGGAAACCATTTCGGACGTAGACAAGATGTCGTATCTGTTAGGATGCTTAGAAGGCGAAGCCCTGGATACCGTAGAAGGTTTAAGCGTGACTCACGCTAACTATGATATCGCAGTGGCGGCCCTTAAAAACAGATACGGCCGAGATCAACTAGTTATAGACGCCCATTACGAAGCACTTCACAAGCTACCACGAGCAAACTATGATGCTACAGCGTGCAGAGACATGCTTAACAAAGTTGAACGACACTTGCGCGTTCTCGGGTCTCTTGGTGAGCAAGTAGAAGGAAATCAATTTAGGGCAACTATTCGAAGCAAGTTCCCAGAAAAGATCCTCTATGAATTACACTTAGTCACTGAAGAGAATGGAGACATAAAAGACATTAGAGCAGGATTAGAGAAAATAGTGACTGCCATGGAGCTATCGAGAGAAACCTGTCCTGCTCTAATAAAACTCCAACCGCAAATCAGTACTGGAGCGATGAAAGTGTTTAGTGAAAACAGGTCTCAAGCTCCATTAAAAACTAAGAAGGAGAATCGTGTTAAGGCAGTACAATCAAGAACTTGTATGAAAAGGAGAGCACTCGGCGGTAATGACTCAAGACCAAAGAAACCAAGAATGTCCTGTATATTTTGCACAGGTGATCACTTTAACGCAAAATGTACGCTTGTGAAGACAATCGAAGACAGGAAGAGTAAATTGGGAAAAAAATGTTACAATTGCTTTAGAGAAGGTCACAGAAGTGCCACATGCCCATCCAAAAAGCCTTGCTACTTCTGCAAAGGAAAACACAACCAAGCTTTGTGCCCACAGAACACACAAGGTATGAAATATCATAATAAATGTAATATATTTTATGAAAATGTAATAATGAACGATTCTAAATCCTACCTACAGACCGCTGTGGCAAGGGTACATCAACTGAAAACGAACAAAAGTAGAACATGCCGCATCCTTCTCGATAGCGGCAGCCAGCGCAGCTACATCACGGCGCGCCTGGCAAAGGACCTGGACTTACCGATTTATAAAGAAGACCTTTTAATGATATATGTTTTTGGAGCAGATACACCAACCGAAACAGTAAGTCCATCCACTGAATTAGAAATTGAGACGAGAAGAGGTGTGTTCCGCAAATTACAAGTTAACATTGTACATCATATAACAGATAGAATCACACCTCCCAAAAAACTGGAAGAATTCTTGGTTGATGTGATAGCAGATGACGGATCAGCTGGGGACGGAGTAGACCTTTTAGTCGGAAATGATTATTATTTTTCATTCCTAAAGAATAACTCGAAACTGATTGAGGAAAATTTGTTTTTAGTTGACACTGAATTCGGATGGATGGTTACAGGAAAGGCTCAAGAACAATATAAGGAGAATACTCTGTCAGTGATTACTTACTGTCAATGTCAAGAACCTAATTCACCATACTTTTCTTCGCCAGATTTACCTCTACGAGAACCTGACGTCAAATTCTTGTGGGCCCTGGAGAGCATTGGGATCACAGATTCTCCCAAGATGTCAAGAGAAGAAGAAGCAGTGAAACATTTCAATAACACTGTACTCTATGAGAATCAACGGTACCAAGTTAAGTGGCCCTGGATTATGTACCCCCCAGAACTACCTACAAATTATGGATTGGCATACGGAAGACTGTCGAGCTTAGTTCAGAGGTCAGAACTTGACACTATGCATGAATACGATGACATACTTCAGGCGCAACTGGCTGCGGGCATTATAGAAATATTAGAACCCCAAACGATACCGATTTACCATTCTACGAGACCAATACACTACCTAGCCCATCATATGGTGAAGCAAGAAGGAAAAAAGGGCAGGATTGTCTATGATGCTAGTGCAAAGGTCAAAGACAGCAAAAGTTTGAATGAATGCATGTATCGTGGACCGTCCATGCTCGAAGACTTAACAGCTCTTCTCCTGAAGTTCCGAACAAACAGGATAGGAATAACTGCAGATGTAGAGAAGGCCTTTCTACAGGTTGGCTTGCAAGAAGAAGATAGAGATGTCACACGCTTCCTGTGGCTAAAAGACGTAGAAAAAGGAATGTCAGATGATAATCTTGTTCACCTCCGGTTTTGCAGAGTACCGTTTGGCATTATTGCAAGCCCATTCCTACTTACAGCTACTATTCGATACCATCTATCAAAGCGAAATGATACACTGGTGAAAGAAATAGCAGATAAATGCTATGTAGACAACTTAGTTACTGGTTCTGACACTATTAGTGATGCGAAAAACCTAATTGCCAAAACAAGGACTGTCTTTACAGAACTTTCCATGAATATTAGAGAATGGACATCTAATAATAAACAATTGGTAAAGAGTATTCCTAAACAGTATAGAGGGAAAGACACTGCTAAACAAGCTAAAGTTCTTGGTTTGATATGGCACCTAGAAAGAGACACACTGACACTCAAGATCAATGAGAATGTTTATGAACCAGGTAACACTGAAAGAAATAATTCGAAGCGGGGAGTTTTAAGGACACTTGCATCATTGTATGATCCTTGTGGGTTTGTAGCGCCACTTATTCTTCCATCGAAACTACTCTTACAAGAGTTATGGAAAAGAAAACTTAAGTGGGATGCTACATTACCAGAAGAATTAGAACTACAATGGAAGGATGCAATAACAGCACTAAGAGCAGCTAAGAACATAGAACTTCCTCGTTTCCTGGGAAACACATCAGTTGAAGAAACAGAATGTGAACTGCATTGTTTTACAGACGCGTCAAAGAAAGCGTTCGCTGCTGTGGCGTACCTACGAATACTAGACAAAAAAGAAGGGAAATACAAGGTGCAGTTTATCATGGCAAAGTCACGAGTCACTCCAATCTCTTATAAAGAAGATCTTAAGATACCTAAATTAGAACTTCTTGGATATGTAATTGGGAAACGTCTACTAACCTATGTAAAAGATACCTTAGAAGTTCACATAAAAAGACAATGTCTTTGGACAGATAGTGGAATAGTTTTGTACTGGACAAAATCCGAGAAACTGCTGCCGCCCTTTGTTGCCAGAAGAATAGCAGAGATCACGCGAGATAAGCAAATAGAACATCGATATGTAAATACGGATTCGAACCCAGCAGATCTCGCAACTCGTCCAGAACTATGGCAAACAAAACAAGAGTTGTGGTTCAATGGACCAAAATTTCTTCTAGAAAATGAAAGGAATTGGCCAGTTCTACCCGAAGATACCCAGACCGTTCTTGCTGCTGCCCCGGAAGGTCTGGAATTGGATCCAGAAGTAGAAGACCTCAGTCCAGAGATAGAAGTAGAAGATATCGAATCTATGGAAATAACAGAAATTATGGACAATGAATCAAACGTCACTCAAAATGAGGACCACTCAGTACAAGAATTAAGAAAGATGCAGTACCTTCATTATCCAGATGAAGTGGCAGGAAAGGAAACTCATCTCTCCAGAAATTTAGGTCTGTTTTTAGATATGGACGGATTACTGCGTTGCAAGGGTCGTATGATTAATACAGCATGTTCATATGACACAAAGCACCCTGTGCTCATACCTAAGGACTCCAACTTTACCGACCATTTAATACAGCAGATCCATGAGAAAAATCACCATGTTGGACCTTCGCACACATTGAGCATCATACGTCAGAGATATTGGATACCTCAAGGAATGGCTAAAGTCCAAAGATTACTCAAGAAATGCTCTCAATGTGTCAAACATGGTGGTGGACCTTATAAGCTCCCTCCAACACCTGCTTTGCCTTCAGAACGTGCTAATTACAGTGCACCCTTTACATATACCGGCATTGACTATTTTGGTCCCATTTACATCAAGAACAATGGAACACAAGAGAAGAGATGGGTATGCTTATACACATGCTTGGCTGTTCGTGCGATTCATTTGGAGATAGTACACAACCTGACAGCGGAGGAATGCTTACTTGCTATGAGAAGGTTCATATCGGCAAGAGGAGTACCAGAGAAAATTATCTCCGATAATGCATTGCAGTTTAAACTATCATCGGAGGTGATATCAAGCAGATATTGCATTGAAAATAAAATAAAATGGAAATTTATACCGCAGCTCAGCCCCTGGCATGGTGGTTTTTATGAAAGGCTAGTAGGCGTTATAAAGCATTGCCTGAAAAGAACCTTACAGAAGCAATTACTGAACGATACACAACTTCACACGATCATAAAAGAAGTCGAAGCCGTAGCTAATTCACGACCACTGACCTGTGTGGGCTCAGATATTGAGTATGTTCTCAAACCGGCAGACTTTTTGGCATTTGGTAAATGCATTACGGTTACACCATCAATCCAGAATCCGCAACCAGGAGGAACCGTCACGCAACAGAATCTAATAGAAAGTTGGAGAAGAGGCCAAGTTATTCTAGAAGAGTTTAAACGGATGTTTATGGGACAGTATTTGTGCAGCCTACGGGAACGATGCAACAATTCCTACAGACAGCCGCGGATTAAATCTAATAAGGAGCCACGCGTAGGTGATATTGTCCAGCTGAAAGGAGAATCTAAGAACAGAGAGAACTGGAAGGTTGGGAAAATATCTTCCTTGATACGCGGAAGTGACGGTGAATGCAGAGTGGCTAAGGTCAACGTCGGTGACGCTGAATTTACACGGTCGGTGGGACACTTGTATCCATTAGAAGTAGAAGAAGAGACTGTTACCCAGGAAACAGAAAATCCAGAAGTTGAAGAAATACCTTCACTCGTCGAAGATATTGAAACACACAAAGAGAACGATTCAGAACTGTCCACTCTCTTAGATACCAGAGGAGAGTTAGAGCAACATGAACTCCCAGCTCCAGTAGTGGAAGAAATAAATGAACCTGTACTTCAGGAAGACAGAAGTGGGGATGAAGAAGTTGAATTGACAGACGAAGCAGGAACAATCGAAGAAGATAGGAAGCTTAGAAGAGCAAGAAACTCAGCTATTAGGGCGAAAGAAAGAATAGCCCTTTGGACGCGGCAGTTAGCTGCCACTCTGTAAAATCTCGCCTTGTTGTCGGGAGTGTCGCGAAGAACGCGATCTCCAGTAAAATGGTAAGTTTCTGAACGAGTTAATATGTCGACTGGCGACACTGAGAGGGTGAGATTTGGCGGTAGAAAAAGAATCTGGTTATGTTGACAGTTGAGGAGGTGAGGCAGCGACGCGATCCTGTGGAGAACTAAGGCAGTAAGATAGTTACAGAGGAGAAGGCTGGAGTCAGGAGATAGTGTGGTGAGTCTTTTGATATGTAATAAAGGATGGACTGAGAGTTTCTAACGATCAGAATAGAATCAGAACTAGAAAGAAGGTTACCAGAGAATGGAAACCATTGTGCGAGGACAGGGCGAGCTATAAGGGGTGTTGGGAGGCTCGTGGAGAAAGAATCTCCTCAGAAATGAGAATTAAGAATGTACAAATCGTTACAAACCACTCAGTCTATCCTATGAACACATTGACAGGAAACATATCTTGTTGTTATGTCTATTGTACTCAGGCTGAAATTAAGCTCAGATGAATAGGTTGTAAATTTATGTTTAATTGGATGTACAGACGTAGCGACAGTGATTGACGAGAACTGGAAAACTTAAATACCTATTGCCGTTGGAAAAGTAAAAGTAAGGCACGCTTGTTCACATCAGAAGCATAAGCACGACTTGTCGAATCCTGCGTTACGTTACGGTTATCGTATCGAGATCGAGAAATCTCATACTAAATGTTAGTTCCAAATACGCTCACGGGCGGGCGCTGTTCCAAACGTCATACAAACTCGTTATAGTTTATTATTCGATTTTACGTGACGCAGGATTCGACAAGTCGTGCTTAGGGCACAGGTTCGAGAAGAAGACTATTAACTTAGTTAAATCATATACCTTATTTTTAGTACCTCTCCTATTAGAGGGGTTTTGCCACTAGCTCCGTGTACTTTTCTACCTAATTGTCACTCACGAAGCGGATCAGTTCGACACATCCCAGAGTTATTACAATAAACTATAAATACTAGTCGAAAATCGTTTGCTGGTGTTGATGGTTTTGTTGTTAGTTTGAGTATTGAATATTGAGTATAGTAGGTGCCGCAAACGCACAAGTGCGTTCAAATGCCTGTAAATATATGACAGCGGCACTGGGCGTAAGCGCATATATGCGTAGCCGGCAGTGCATGCGTTAAAAAGCTTCGTTTTTTCGCCATTATTAAGACCTCGTTAAGCATACAAGACAAGTATTACTCCGATAAACTTCCGGAACAAAATTACGAATATCGCTTACGCAAACCCATCGAATGGGCACCACTTTTCACGACTCATTTCCTTGCACTGATAACTTAATTTAAATTTAAACGACACGGCTCATTATACCACAAGTAGCTATTTGTTTACCACTTAATTAAATATACATTGCCAGTAAAACAAAATCATGTCATGTTGATGTCGAGTAACTGTGTTTTTTTGTTGGTTTGTTTTTGTACGGATAAAAGCGGAAACCGTTTTGACGGCGCTAATTTCAAACTTCGTACCTATATAAGGTGCATGGAAGTTATATGACAATACATGGCTTCTTATTCTTACCACATTTATTTTTAAATAATACTAGTCGATTTAGATCTTTGTAATCTTTACTTAGGTACGTTTTCTACACATGACTAGATACAGAACGAATTGTATTTTCGATATTATCTGATGTGATGAAAGTAAGACATCTATCGATAAGGTAAGATACACACATGACATCACATACATATCACATCATAGTTCTCTGGAACGGGAGTATTATTTAAGATACCTATCGCAGACTGGAATTAAGACCCACATAAAATTGCATTCTACGTCCAAAAATACTGGTTAATTAAATGTTTTTAACTAACATTGAAATCTGCCTGAGAAAAAAAAGTTGTCAGTTGCAGCGATTGTCATCTCCGTATTTACTGCTTCCGTTCGAAAGTATGCCTGATTTAGCGAAGGCCAAAGAACAACACGGCCGGAGGTCAGACTAAGTCGGGCCTTATAAGGCGCTCTGGTCGGCGGGCGGCGACACGCTGGCTGTTACGACATCTATCCTGCGTCTAGTTTTAGACACCTGTTTTAAGAGAAAAAAAAAACAGAAGGATTTTTCTTTGCGGCCAGGCTGGAATTTTGGTATGTTTTATCGAGTTTTATGACCATTATAAGGTGGTCAGGTCGGCGGAAGGCGATACGTTGGCTATTAGGACATTCTATCCGGGGTCTAGTTTTGGATGCATGTTTTTTTTAAAGGAAAAAGCCGAAAAGTCTTTGCTTGGACTGGCATTTTATGTTTTATCGTGATTGACGACCAGTTTCTTATTTATACTCATATTCCTTTATTACATACTTAGCTTGTGTTTCATAGTCACCTACCTATATAAGTAGAAAATACGAACGTTAAAGCAATGAGAATAAAGCGTTACCATTACCTACAAACTTAATTATTAGGGGCTACAGAAATTACTACGCTGAGATGCGGTTGCTGAATATAAAATATGTACGTACAATTCAAAGCTTGTTAGAGTTAGGAAACATACTTAATTAGACATTTAAGATTACCGATGCCCATTAGCACAATCACTAAATCTTATCTACAAGTACATCTCAACTCTCAAAGGTGTAAACGAATTTTATCCCATCAAGTAAGAACAATGCATTGCTCAAAGTTGCAATTTTGTTTGCAAAACACACGTGCAGACCTCGAATACAATTTTACCGAAGTTTATGCCTCATAATATTTAATATGTCCACGGTGTGCCGTGAAACGACGTCTCAAGTATCACGCTTCTCGCTTAATGCATCAGGAAACGTGATATTTTTAAAGTTCTACCTTACTAAATACCACAAAGCTCTTATGACGATTGTTGCCTTTAGCTTATCATTGCGCTACATTTTTCCGTTTTTTTTGGGTGCGACGAGGTGTCACCGCGCATTACCAAATACAACACAATACAAAACTCTTTATTGAACAACACAGTCATAACAAACAAAACAGAAAAAAAGTACACCGAAAATTAGCGGTAGCATTTACGGGCCTTATCACAACGAAGCGATCTCTACCAGCCAAACATAACGGAATAAAGAAAAAGAACAGAAATAACCAGGTGGTACACATTGCACTAATGAATGTACCATCTAAATAATTGATTCCTGACCCATCATAGAACATTTTAACGATTTTCCTAGTTATGCAATACGATGTCACTATGAAGTTTACTGAGAAAAGGTTCCACGGTGGGTCCAGTATATTTTTTTTCTAGTGAAAATATTGTTGTTTTGTACAAACACTTATCAAACCAAAATCGTCAAACAAATATGGGACATGCATTAACATTTCGCATGACCTAGACATAACTACAAGGGGGTTAGAACGCGTGCCATTTTGTCGCTTGTCGCTCAGTGCGTACTTTACTGATTCCGTCACTATAAAAGGGATGCACTGCGCGACAAGCGACGAAATGGCGCGTAGTGCTACATGTGCAGGATGATCATAGGCTGTTATAGTTTTTGACAGTGAGGAAAGCGCGTTACCATCTCCTGTTACAAGTACTTTGTGTTAAATAGTGACGTCTAGTGTATTCGGTTGCAATGACAGGCGCTTCAAGGCTGCCATTTATTTTAGTGTTTGCGCACTAAAATGAGTCATGAGTTCAAAGACTAGCACCAGTTTGTTTGTTATTTTATGGATTTTGGACGCAGTACTAGCGGTAAATGACGAACCAACACCACGCTTTAGTCGGCTAGTGGGAAATGGTGACAATTGCAAGCACCTCATTACATGACTGTGATCTGTAAACGCTCTTGAAGATTTGGGGATATTCAAGACCGGAGTGAATAGGCTGTCACTGAACCATTAAGCTACATCATCATCACTTACCATCAGGTGCGATAGTGGTAAATGTCAGACAGACGTAAAAATTTAAGATTTTCAGACATAATCCATTGGATGTGCTATAAGAGCTAGTTTCAAAACATATAGGTTTTGATACCACGGCAATTTGTATGGAAGTGCTCTTTTTAATGGCTGTATCTTTTGATTGCGTAGACTTAATTCGATTTTTTCACAGCTTTAAGAAACTGCAGGCTTGAGTATTTGATAATAATTTCAGCTTGCTACCTTCTCGCGTTCCAGAGGCGAAGGGTCTTCACATACAGACATACATACAGACAGACAGACGGACAACAAAGTGATATTATAAAATAAAAAGATTGCACTTTCGTAAGGTCAAATTGACAAGCAAGTATAAATGCACCTACCAAGAAATGTACTATTTATGCTCTGACAATTTATGTATCATTTTGGTGGCAGTTATTTGCAACATAAACGGTATCCAGTTTCCCCTATTGCACGGTAGCATTCCGTTGGTCCTATCACCGCGCCAATTAAACTAATTGAATGTTCCGCGAGTTAGTGAGACGTTGAAGTTGGTTCCTGGTGTTAAATCAATCCGACTAATTACACGCGATTACGCTAAAGCTCCACCGATAAGTCCATGTGGACTCTTGATGCGGTAGACTTCGGCTCGTAAATTGCTATTTACTTCGTGTCCGCTAAGCACGAATTCTCTGCCCCATCTTGAGATGTACGAAATGTTTATTGCGGCTCTATGGAATCTAGCAATCGTCAGAGGGTCGACCACGACTTGACGAATCCTGCGTAACATTGCGGTTATCGTATCGAGATCGAGAAACTTCATACTGAATTTTAGTTCCAAATACGCTCACGGGCGGGCGCTGTTCCAAACGTCATACAAACTCGACAACGTTTACTATTCGATTTTACGTGACGCAGGATTCGAAAAGTCGTGCTCGACCCTCAGAAGAGCTTTAGGAGTATTCTGAATTAAAGTGTCATAACACAAGTCACAAGAATACGTCACTAGTTTCAGCAAATCACACGATAATATAATATACCATGCGCTTGTAAACTGGCCATGAATCTTAATAGGGCGTAACCCCACTAAGCATCATGCACCATACTAAGCAGCTACGTTATTGTATGGAGCGTGGATAACATGCGCCGTAGTGAGGTTTCGCCCTTACACTATCATAATATTACCGCTCGTAAACGAAAACAGCGCAACGTATGAGTAAAAACCAATAATCAACGGGTGACTTTCGATTTCCACCAATCCCGTGTCGACATCGGCGTGCTCTCTCTCCGCCGATTAGCTGTTATTATTTGCCCGGTCTGTCATTATTTTGATTATAGAAACTAATCGTATGTGACGTTGGCCGGCGGCGTGCGCTAAAGACTACTGCTTTGTCCTAACTTGCCTGGCGTGGAGATAATGACCAAGCAATATGAGAATTTCTAGAGATAAAAATAAATGCATATGCATTAAGAAAATGACTTCACTTTAAACGCGAGGTTAACACCCTGGTGCGTGTGGGTAAATCATAGTTTGTGTTTTTTTTATACCCTCCTATAGCTAAAAAGACATGTGAAGTTCAACTACGAATAATTTATTTGACACTGAACTTCTTTAGTAGGGTCCTATCATTATGCAAAAGAAATAACAATTGAAAAACTTACTTCTGGGGCCTTCTGGGGACTACTATTTCAGCGTCGAAGTGTCAAATTTTCGATATATATATAACACCCCTGATCTTTATGCGAATATGGTAAACTAAACAGTAGATTCTAGCCACGGGTCCATATTGGCTCACCGTAAATTCACTACCCGATTTTTTCTCTTACTACCGATTTGTATTCAGAATGATCAATCTTCCGAAAATTTCACTTCATAATTTTTTTCTTCATAAATTTGTAGTCCTACTGACGGAGTTCATAACAGTCGATGTGCAGAATTTTTTTATTCATAATGTCGCTACTGAGATATATTTGTATTCATACCGTTGTTTTTAATAACGTTTTAATCATACTCATATTTTTTCATAATATTGTTACGGGTCCATATTGACTCACCGAAAATTGATTACCTATCCGATTTTTTCTCTTACTACCGATTTGTATTCAGAATGATCACTCTTCCGAAAGTTTTCATTTTTCATGTTCGTTTTGTGCGGGGGTCGCAGTTATAACCTAACCTATATTCCTGGTAGCAATTAGTTTTGTGCACAGGCAAGGGGTTCAAGGGCGAGTCGACGAAGCCCCGCTATCGCGGGGGCTTCTATTTCCGCTCTGGGGGGTCACAACGTAACAAACGAACCTACCCAAGTGGTTGTACGAATCAGTGTAGGCGACTCTTTTTAATGCGGGGGGCTTCGCCCCCCGAGCCCCCCCGGCCCCCCTTACCACTTCTGCCTAAGTAAGTTTTGTGTGGCCCTAACCTAACCTAACCTATACAGTTCTACCTGGCAACCATTTAAATTTTTCAGAAAAATACGTAGTTTCGGCTGGATAAAAATTCGAAATAACGATGATTATGAATAACATTACATTCTGACTTAAAAGTTATGCGCGAAAACAATTCTACATAAAAAATATATGATCATGAAAAACAGTATAAGAAACGATCATGGTGAGAAAATGTATGAAAACAAATAGTAGTATAATAAATTTTATGTTTTCAAACATTATGAAGTTAAATGATTCGGGGTTGAGAGCGTTCGGAACAGATTAGTTATGATCAGTGATCATTATGATGAAAAATTGCATGACGAACATTTTCGGACTTCCAATAATCGGTATTGGAAAATTCGGTGAACTTTGGCGCACCCTCTAGCCACAGAACTAAATCGGTAGCCACACAGTACAATATAGTTCTGTGATTCTAGCGGCTAGTAGATTCGTAGTTTCAAGTCCTACAAGATTTGTCGTTAGATAATGTACCTAGATATATCATGCGCTAAGGCACATGTACAGACACGAAATCGACAAGATTTATCAGGCAGCAAATCAATGTAGACTCCTGTCTTGGGCGAGATTAACTCACTTATTAGCGAGACAGCCAGTCAGTTTATTAACCGCCTGTGTGTCTGATAATGTCAATTATTTTGAATGGACTAGGTAGGCATTTTAATTTACGTATCTATAGTAGATATAAAATAACGTAATCGATACCACTAATGACCTCAGTTTAATATAAAACAAGCACATAATTTATTCATCTATGTAGATGATTTCTCTTGTGCTATCCAGGTATGCGTTCCAAGATTTGACGACCAGATAGCCTAGTGGTTTGGAAACCTGACTATGAAGCTTGAGGTATTTGTATTTTTCCATATAGGTATGTTTATCCGTTGTCTAGTACCCATTTTGCTTTGCTTTGCCTAGTTTGGGACTAGGTCAACTTGTGAAAAATTGACCCATGATATTTATTTATTTTTATATTTATTTTATTTTATTTATGAGGTGGAAGGATGACATCTGCCGAGAAGCGGGCGGAGGATTGATGCAGTTGGCAACGGATCGGCAGGCTTGGGGAAATGGAGAGGAGGCCTATGTTCGAAGACGGACGAACTAAGGGCTGCTATGGACGGATGGAAGGATGTATTTATATTTGTTAAAGTTTTTTCGCATTTAGTGACTGATTAAATACTCTCATCCGAACTGTAAAAAGTCTTAGCTAACTATATAAGATGTAAATGTCGCGTGACGCAAAAGATTCAGCAATGAATCGCAGTGAAATCGAGTGCACAGATCATAACGTAACTGTAATAACCGCAAGACATGAAAATGTTGGGCATTGTAGTCGTATAGAGCTTTGTGATAGTGAAAAAAAAAGGATCATTCACGTATGTCAGTCGAGTATAGCGGGACATTGTTTCGGATAAATCCGTAGACCTTTCTCTGGGTTCTGACACACGCTTCTATACATGACGTTCTATACTCTACTCGATATAACACAATCCTACCCACTCAGATGTACCGCCCCAACACTTTCAATTAAAGATCTCCGTATAATTTTCTACATTCCCGTTGACACCGGCTTCATATCCAGGAACTCAACTCTGTTTCCTGACCACACCAGTTCAGTCTATATGCAGCCTAATCCCATTATCCGGTAATCACGTCGCGACAGCGTCACGACGTCACACTAATGATATCCAGTCACACAAAACTCTCATTAGCAGCCGGTGAAAATGAAAGTTTATCCGCTAGTGCTAGTCAATGTCATACGAGAAAATGTGAGGACTTAAATGACTTCAGCTTTTCATGGTTGAATAGGTAGCGACCTGAGTTGTGTTTCGGGCCTTTTGACTTTTTGTTGGGAAATACCAATAAAAAGGTAAGCTGGGTTATAAGTTATGAATAGCAATACGTAGTCGTTATAAAACAGTACGTGAGTTTATATATATTTCAAACTGATTTTGGCCTAGTTCTGGGTCGTTAAAAAGAAACATTGAAATAGAATTATACCTTAGCCAATTTATAAATGGATATATAATTAATTATCTACTTTAATACTGTATCACATTAGCCTTAAGAAACTTAAACATAACGTCGTAGGGGGAACCTCTAAACTGACGATACCACCGTATAATTAAGCGTCGACATAATTGTTCAACCAAATCCAGATAACGAACCAAGCTGTAGGTGTACACGAATGTACTTAAATTAGGTAACATGTTCATGTATAGCCTAGACTGCGTATAGGGCGGACGCGAGTCTGGTTGCGTTACTGTCAATCATAGTGATTTATGATTATTGCTAACACTTTCTACTTGTCCGTTTTGACGTGTGTTGGCCGAAGGACTACGGCCGCGACCCATTTTATCGCTGTCAATGTTAGGACAGTGCTTTCAGAGAAAAATATGAAGCTTGTGTCAGTTCTGAGTGGTGAGGAATTTGAACATGCCTAATTCATTATTCTTAAAGACAGCCTTGTTAAAAGCGCTGTCATGTTGCTAAATTTTTATTGCAAAATGAATACGAGTGTTAAGCTTAGCCTGACTGTCAAAATGGTGGAACCAGCGTGATCAAAGTTCGCTTATTGTAACAATGAGATATACGTAGTGAATAAAAAATGTTTTAATATACAAAATGACTTGAGAATCGCATTAAATCTGCTCGAAAAAGCGTCTCAAAGTGTGCGTACAACTGGTCGTTTGTCACCTACAGGGTACAAAACCTATCGCATGCTTTCCGGGTCCGCAATTAGTAGAGACAATAAAATACAGGAAAACGTCCTTGCCCGCGGCATAAATTAGCAGTAGAAATAAATTACGAGCATCATTTAAGTACTAGTAACTGCGCGCTCAAATATGATGAATCTGCAGATAGTGCTCGCCGTGATAAATAGGCGGCGATGTTTCAGCTTCTCGCTTCATTAAGATTTAGAAATGCACCCATTTCCCTACAATGAATCATGAGCGCAGGACAGTAATCCGCAGTAGGCGCTATGATTAAGATGCGCGCTGGTCGTGGTTCAGTCGTGGCGAATTGTGAATTTATAGCCGATTTTATTTATGTGTAAGTGATTGATAGTGAGGTAGGTACATTATTTTTGTAAATAATTGATCTAGATCAGTGGATAATTGATTAAGGTAAATGTCCCCGTGCCCGCCAATGTCCCAATAGATGGCACCTTCAATCTAATACGTAGCATTAAAGGTAACAAGTAGAGTCTCACTTATTGGAATTAACGTGTCGATCCCAATAGACGTTTACCTTGAGAAATCACATAGTCACTTCACATTTGTTGAGTCTGATTTCGTTTGCAAACGACTCAATTTTATAATTAGAAACCAGTTTTGACAGAATTAGATCACGAAAGCGAGTGCATCAGATAAGCTTGCCTATGTAACCGCTAGCTGGATGTCAAAATAGCTGGTAAATAAACCCAATCTGTTTTACTATCCCACTGTATGCAAATAAACACACGAATGACGTTTTGACGTGCGTCGCGAACGTCCTTATCGAATCATCCGAGTTTCCGACTTTAGCTCAAGGATACGTTACTGCACATTATTACACTGCGGCATGCGCTCGCGCACTGTGCCGATTTCATAAATAGCACAAGTTGACACACATAAATAATATTAGTGATGGTAAATAGCAGAGGGTTTCGGCTTACGTCTAAATCTGTTGACGAGTGACGCGTGGGTTTTATGACTGGCAACACTCAGTTGTTGAGTAATAGGTTTTTTCAGTGTTTGTGTAATGCATACGGATTATGAATTGCCAGAGTTGAAATTTATCTTCGTTTTATGGCTTGTGAGAAATATTTCAATGCCAGCGTTGTCCGAGATGGAATCGTGATGTGACTGCTACGGGGTGATGATGACGATGATTATAATGTAAGATATCGAATCACCGATTATTATTATCTAGGTACCCAATTAATTATAACATTGCTTTGGTAATGTTATTGTTTTTAAAAGCTTAATTGATTGAAACGCATAAACGTGTCAACACATTATAAATCTCGTAGTTCCAAGGACAATCATGAGATAAAAACGCCATATCCTAGTCTACCTTAGACCATAAAAACAGTGTAGCAAAAGGCACAAAACACTACCTATTGTAAGTTGATCTCATCCCTTCAAAGAATCATTTCAACACACACAAAAACAAATGGCACTCGATAAAACGTAAAAACCGAATCGACAAAACCAGCCTATCTTTTTGTCACATCACTAACTTCCACCGAGACGAAAGTGAGTTCGTGCGTAACAGCACTCGGAATCAATATCGTGTGATCGTAAACGCTCGAAATACCGCCCCGGGTTCGAGTCCGGGCGTGAACTGTGTAACGCAATTCCTGCCCGATGTCGAAAGGTTCTAAGTAAATATCTGATGTAAAGCACGTTTATGTCCTCTAACTAAGGTTCTAAGTTTAATGTTGAACGCACTTTAGATTAAAGGCAGAATAAAATTTTAGTGAATTGTTCCTGTGTCGCCTCGGGTGCATTTTGAAATGAGCCAAATGAGCAAATGACGTATTGAAAATACCGACTATTGTGTTGCAGTTTTTAGCGAGAATTCGCTTTAAGGAGTGACAGAAAATAAAATACTATGTAAAATATTCATCAAAGTTACCATAAAAATTACCACTCAGCTTTGCACAAAATGCTTGGAAAGAATTGGCTTAGACATTCAAGTCTTTTTCACCAAGATGTAGAGTTTGTAGAGTCAGGGGTTTGGTTCTACTACAGTTTCTCGCAACTTTTCAACAGTAGACTAAGGTGTGACGAGTCTTGTGGCAACCAACTTTGCACTTACACCGCAACAGCTCCCCAACTTCTCCACACGTATTACCTGAAACCAAAACAAGAACACCGTAAGTACAAACTCTAATTGGCGGACATGTAACGCAGAAGGGCGTAACTGCGTCAAAGGGCAACCTTGTTGCCCTCTCTAGCGGCTAATTGCGATTACGCCACACATTGCCTATTCTTGAACCCTTGTGTAACAAAAAGTGTGTGATTATTGTAATTATGGCTGGAGATTGGCCTCGGCCATTTGGGTGGTAAGTAGCTGACAAACAAAAGTAATTGAGGTTCAAATGATTTTAAATTAAATATTTTGATGGCGGAGGCAGCTTAAGCCTAGTGTTGTTCACCAAGTAATTAACCACTTTAAAAGAAATTACATACGAATGTGAAAAGTAGGAAAGGTAGTTCATCATGGTTTTTATCATAACGCTGCCAACCATTGAAAAACTATAGACAAAGATTGGTTGGCCCCTAGAGAGTCAAACCCTTCCGATTATCAAAGTCGCTTTTTGTACATGTACATGGACTACAGTTTTGAAGTGCAAGAACATAATAACTACGTGATCTCGCACTTCAAAGAAGTAGTCATTAGACTTTTACGGCTTCCTTAAAAGAAAACTCAAATAAGATCAAAAAGTATTGTATATTTTTAAGGTAAGGAACGCAACGGACTTACGACTGTTATCAGAAGAAACACAGAATTTTTGCGTCTCGCCAATAAACAAGTAAATATACTTCGCGCCTGATTTCAGAATATCTCCGCCTCACCTCATTACACCTACCTACCTACATTAAATTAATTTGCATACACAACATTTACCCGACTTACACGGAAACTCTTTTAGACGTAATGTGTAAACCCGTGTGAAACCGCAAGAAAATATATTTAGAAAAAGCCATTACGCTTAATTACGACGGTATTCTAGTATTTAGGTCGCTAGAATTATTTTAGTATAGATGTCAGGTTCGCGTCTCTCTGTAGTTTCGCAATTTAGTTTTTTGAAATAGACTGATGAATTTGAAGTTATTTTGGTTTTTGATGTGTAAGAGCAGCGTTTTGTTGGAGTTTTGGGAGTTTCTATTGTAGCGACTATGGGTCGATGAGTAAATAAAGTGTTTAAAATTTTTTCGTTGACCCCACCTAAACGTACAATACGCTTATGTTGACGATTACCTACCATGTATGATGCATAGATCTTTTTACCTTCAAACTATTTGTAATGCCAATGTAGCACATAAATTCAATAAGAATACATAAATCTCACAAAACTTGCATGAGTATTGCATTAACCGCACTAATAATCTATCAATTGATGCGCAAAACACACTTGATATCAAATCTAGCCTAACGTAACCGCCAAAACAAGGCTAGACACAGTTCATTCACACGCCCACGCTGCGCTCGTTCAATCCTTCATACAGAGTCGCGCAGACGCACCACTTCTTAATGAATTAATGCTCCTACATTAATGTCAAATAGCCCATTCGCGGGTGGAATGCGGAATGACTCCCGGCAATTGATATTATCCACTTAGCAGTGGAGCTTCTGTTGATGTGTTAAGGCTGTGGCTCAAGTTGCATTTACAATTTACTCACCTTTTCTTGCTAAATATCAGGTACACATACTTTACATAAAAACTTTACCTTGCAAAATAGCCAGAAAAAGGAAGGTCGGAAGACGGAAAATGTCATGGCTCCGTAACATCAGGGAGTGGACGGGCATCAAGACAGTGGAGCAGCTATTTAGACTGGCTATGAATAAGAAAAAAATTTAAGAGTTGACTGCCAACCTTCAGTGATGAAGTGGCACTATAAGAAGAAGAAGATACTTTATATAACATATTTACAATTTAGTATTAGAAAGTGTTTTTGAATTTCAATGCTTTGCTTCAAATACAATTCATTTAAAATCCCCATGTACCATAATTATATTTATTACGATATCTCCTCGATGCAAAAGAAAGTTATAAAATACGCGTTTTGTGGCTGCAGTTTATAACTTGTGCCGACTGCAGGTCTGCATCTGCGCAATGTGTCACAACGCGATCCAGCGCCATCTAACAGCTTAATAGAATAGCAGCGATTGTAACGCGAAGCAGGCGTGAGAGCGCCGTACCTACTAAAGCCTGCCATGCTTAACAGATTCGAGATATAAAATCAAGATGTTGCTAACGAATCTGAATGAATTTGAAGATTTATGTTAATCATTCCCTTTACCTAATAATAGAGACGCCGAAGACAACAATAGGTCCACAAAAGACGCCAACACTCAATCGCGTACCGCGGCCGAACACAGAAGTCATAAAACGTTACGAGCAGGGAATCTAGGGCGGATTAAAGTGGTTCCTCGTCTGAAACTTAATTGCGTAAACGCATCTGGGGAAAGTGACGCACGGTCATTATCCCATGGACATAGCGACACCTGTGTTACTATTTCGGAATTAACCATTGAAAATAGAGCCTATCGACTCAGAAACAACACTTTGTTGTCGATGCACGTTCGATGGTCGTAATTTAAAGCTTAGAAAGCAAAACTCCTGGCTCTGCCCTTCTGATCAGACGCCGTAAATAACAGCGTCTAGCCATTATCCGTCTTTACTCCAGATTCTGACGTGACGCTAATTCGCATTGTTGGTTCGAGTGAAATATTACTGGAAGAAGACGTGATTCACTAGAAGAGAGTGCTTCTATGATAAGTTATGTCACATAATATCGGGGCAAGTATCCGTATCGTACATAAATGTCGATTCATAGCAGCTTCTTTCCTGTTTAATAACTAAAAACAAATCAGTTCGTCGACATATTTATTTATTTATTGAGTTCAGAACACATACAGTCGTTTACAAGCATAGTAAAAAAAATATTATTAGTAAAAAGAGCTAAATTTCCATAACTATAATAGATGTAACAATAAACAAACAACAACAGTATATTAGGTCAGTTAAATATCAATTAAGTAAAAATTTTAGATTTTACAAGTTGCTTGAGGGTATAGACGGAATCATTAAACGGATCAATATCACACAAAAATCTATTACAATGTCGAGGTACTCGTCAAGGTATTTATTAGAGACATTACCTTATAGTTTAAAGAGTGCTTTTAGGTAACATCAAGTTTGAACTCAGGTCGTTGTTCTCGGTTGAAGGGCGTTTTTATTAGAGAAGCCGTAACTAACTGACGTCAGAATTTATTTCAGTAGTCTAATAGTAACGATGCGTAATATTGACCGACAAATAAAACACTCGAGACCGTTTGCAGTCCGTCGGCGTAATCAGTAGGATTTGCTGAATGAAAGACATTATTGAAGCCGAATTACGCAGCCGAAAAATTATGTTACGCCCACTCATTTGCTAACGAAGATGTACACTTTATTTTATAAATCTTTCCAAATTGTGAAGCCGTAAACGGGGTTCACCTTGGTAGATAATTTTTTAACTAAAGCACCGTCACGAATCTGTGAAAAATTACAACAGGTAAGTGTAAATCAATAGTTTGATTGATTAATATAATTCAAAGGACAAAACCTGATTCAATGCATGTATACATAATAAATATGTTTAAGTAGCCCTTAAAACAAAAAATCCTCTGAAATACTATTCCATGCCGAACCCACACTAACCTCAAATAATTTATTCATTCCGTATATCGTCTACGCAGAGGCGTGAGAGTAATTTGAAGAAGTGTCGTATTACGCGCACCGCGCTTACAGATTCCTGGGGATTACGCGTAACGCAATAAAATATGGTCATAAAGGCTCTTGCGTAAACTGTGAAGCAACTTGAACTTTTGGATATGGTCAATTCAATTCAATTTTTAGGGAAATGTGGCCCCATCAAACTTTTGATGATTCTGCCAATGTCGAGGTTGGATAAGACACGGCCAGTAGACTCTTGTCACGTTGTACGGTATTACTGCCAGTCTTCGGCAGGGTAACAGCCAGAGTCCAACTACAACAAACACAACCATTGGATATGGTCAATGCCGCCGTAACCGTAACGGCGGGGAAGCGTTGACAACTTGACACACGCGCTAATGGAGGTGTGTTGCGACGTTGCGAGTGAGGTTATTGATGGTTTAGTGGATAAAACTGACGCAGTGACAGCTGATGTACTGCTTTTCAAAAGGCTTTACTTAGTGGCTTAGGTACTTATAGACTTGTGCAAGTGCGAAAAACTATTTCAAATAGGCATTCGGTTTTATCAGCTGCTGTCACACACTTGACAAATAATGTCAATACTCGTATAATATTCTACAATATTTGATTATTAGTAATTCAAGAGCTATTGCGATAATCTATCTCTTCATGCGGTATCACCATATTCGATCTAATAACACGCATTTGGGACGGGTTCGAATCCCGGTCGGGGCAAATGTTTGTATGATGAATACGAATGTTAGTTCTCGGGTCTTGGATGTTTAATATGTATATAAGTATGTATTTATCTATATAAGTATGTTTATCCGTTGTCTAGTACCCATAGTACAGGCTTTGCCTAGTTTGGGACTAGGTCAATTGGTGTCAATTTGTCCCATGATATTTATTTATTTATTTTACCTTTTCCAGTCCACGCCCGTTAGGGGCAGTCCCAGATTTTGCCCAGCATCAAACTGCTGCACCAGTTGAGTAGGTATTCAAAGGAATATTCAAACAAATGCCTTATTCTACATTAATATACCTGCCACCAGTGGCACTCGCACCTTGGCAACGTGCCCCTGAATATGCAGCCCAGGAAGGGTGCCCCCCCGCCCCCTTACCCGGGGCTGACCAGACCTGACACACATGTGGCCAATCCAAACCTTCACCTGACCAGAACATAGCGTAAAGTCGATACCCTCGGCAAAGATTCACACTGGCATTGAAACAATTGCTTGTGACAGCCTGATTCGTCACTGTTTTGTGACGCACTCTTAAGCGTCATTAATTGTATGAAAAATTATAATAGGTGCGTAGGAGATGGGAAGATAAGTAAATATTTAGTGTAAAACCGCCCGCACGAATAGGTCATGGATTAAGATATAGTGAGAACTAAGTACTTCATGAGATATCTGTTAGCAACAAATCGAGAAAATGGTAAGGAAGTTAAGTTAGGAACAGATGACCCTAGTATAAGTTTTGACCTAAGAGTGTTTTTCAAAACCTCGGTTGATGAGGAAAACGGAAGTGTGAAATTATTCACGAGTCTTCAAAGGGGGAGTGTGGACACTAATGAATGGATAAAAAATAGATCTACGTAATTACGGTTATATTACTGCGCAGAAAGTGATGGGAGTCGGGATGTGTTCTGGCAACCGCGTAGGTATACCGGATTCATTTTGGTGCTGACGTTTACCTCATTATTTATTTATATTTTGGTTCTGTACTATGGACTTTACTGAAATGACGATAAGGGTGGTCAGGTATCGGAGTATGAGTATATGTGTACATGAAAAAACAAAACCAGATAAACAGATGGTGAGTCTAGAACACATTGACATGAAATTATCATAACCAAACCTGTAAATGATTACAGTCAACGAGATAGCAACCGCTAAAATTAAGGCAACATTTCAAGAAATTTCCAGTGAAAATACTCATTGCCTGTTAGCACACGTCTATCAGCATCTAATTATTTTGATATATGCCGCATATTTCCGTCGGTAAAATCACCTCGCGTTTGTTCAAGTGTGGGAGAGGCGTCAATCAGCTGTTCGGGATCCAAGGTCACTTAGACGTTTTTCTTTTTGGCTCCTGCCCAAAGCAAATGTCTACCGACCGCTGATTCATGGGCCGGTCTGGTACTGTTAACATAATACAGGGATCATCTAAGGTATGAAATATCAAAGTATTGTGAAGACAGATTGGGTAATACGAGTATCATAATGAGATTCAGTTTTTTATCAGGTCAGTAACTTAGGAAACTCTTTGGTGTTTTATAAGCCAAATATCTATGCGCCTTTCTGTGGCATTGTAGCTCTTAAACGAATGAACCGACTTAGACGCGTATATTTTATTCAAAAGATACTTAGTTTAATCCAGATGATTAGCTAAAATCAGTTGAGTGGTTTCAGAGATATTGAACTTTGAAAGGAAAAAATCAGCGGTTTTTAACTTTTCTAAGTTGCAGTTATTTTTAATTTTTACAAACGCCTGTTCTAATAGAAATCGTTCCTCTGTGCTCGCAGTCTCATGAACTGTAGAAAGTGTAGTAAAGCTTTTTTTTCATGTTTCAGATAGAAACAAAAGTCGTGAGACTCTCGCAATCAAATACTTACGCCGTATAAATTGTTTTAAAACACCAAGCATCGTTAAACCATCTAACAATACCCGTAATGCATGTATCGGAGGTTATCTAACCCCGAGAGACCATCTGGCAGCGCGAAAGCCCACATACTACTGTGGTACATCAAAAGGGCCTTAGTGCATTATAATGCCTTTACTCATACAGCTTTTCACAATCGCGGCAGGATAGTGTTGAATATGTATGCTGATCCAACACAACCGGTGGAGATAGACTAAAAAGGACAAGTATTTTAATGTCTACATTACGCGTTGGACGTCATGATCAGGTCGACTATAGGGATGTGACTAAGGATTAAACTGTAGATAAGTTTAATAATATTCCTTGTAAAATAGCTAAGGCCCAAAATAAACATAGATGTCGTATACACACAACAACAAGGCTTGTCATTTGTGTATTTATTACAAGTTTTACATTCATCATCATCAGACTTAAGAGACATACTCTTCTCGGTGGAGTGTCTTCCAATCATTTCTCTTAAAGCCAACTCTTTGACATCCTGATACGACACGACACCGGCCTTCTCCTTTATCTGGTCCACGTAGCTGCCTAGATCGACCTCTTCTCGATTCCTTCGTCTATTGTTTTTGCTATGGCAAAGACAGCTTTTAATCATAAAAAAACAGCTGTTAAAATCACGCAGCTCGTCAAGCAAGAGTAGGCAGCAACTTTTAGTACTGCACTTTGTGGTTGTGAAACATGGACACTGACACAAAGTTTTACATTAAGAAACACAAAAATACACGAACAATGATGTTCTAAATATCGGTTCTATGAGCTACCTATAATGATCTTCCCATTGCCACTTCAACTGGCAAACTTTTAATCTACTCGTAATTTGTGAATGGAGTTATCCACATGTATAAGGAGTCTATAAGGGCATATATTTACGCGGTTGTAAATTATGTCCACCAATACGGAATGCTCGTTACAAGTGAACTTGACACAGAACATCGACTTAATGGGATTGTGTACATGTAGTGTAATGTATGCTTCATGTACTAGGATTTACACGGTTCCACAATTTATGCAGTCACTTCATTCAAATTATGAGGCAAATTTTGTATGTTTAAGTTTATGGCGAAAAGGCGTCGTTTAAAGGGTTTTGTTGCAAAAAACTGCCCTATCTCATCTGATGGAAAGTGCAGATGAGTCCAAAGGTGCGTAACTCACTGGTTCAGTAAAGAGCCTATTGAAGAGATCTAGATTAAAGCCTTACATTGAGCTGGCCTTCTTTTCAGGGTTTCATTTTACACAAGGATTTGTTGTCCGTCTGTCGGTCTGTCTGTCTGCCAATCCCAAGTAAATCAAAACCTATATGGTACATCCCATTAACCTAGAATAATTAAATTTGGCACCAAGCAAGGTCTCACAACACACGTCGAGGAAAAAATTCTTGGCGTTTATTGACTGATTTTCGTAAATAATAAATAGCAAGTAAGCAAATAATAATTGATTAGCCGTAAGAAAAACGTGATGGTGAAGAAGACCAAGACCTAACTACTGACCTGAAATCAATAATGATATCATCAGGATATTATGAGCATCATTCATTGATGTCTTAACAATAATATTGGATGCCTATTATGCTAATACGGCGGCGTGGGCGACGTTATGTATCTGATTGAATTAGCAAACACTACGGTACTCTTACGTAAGTCGGGGTCGGTGAACTCCGAACTTGAACTCGCAGTTTTTTATAGGGTTCTTTGGAGATAAATTAAACAAAACACGTCTAAGGGTCACATCTGGAGGGGTTCATCACACAGGAACACATCTCAGCGTTTTTACGTTCCACTGCTGGGAACAGACTTCCTATCGGAATGAAAGGGCTTAGAAACTGCAGTTCCCACGCGGGTTCAGTCCGCATTAGCAACTTCTTACACACCATTGGATCCAACACATCTGATTTGATGAAATATTTGAAACACCAGGCATTACAATGCTGAGGTACCAGCAGAGAATAAGTTGTAAGTAGGTAGGTAGGTATACTGGCTCCTGATGTGGAAAATATCATGAGTGCATAGACTGAAGATCTCATACAATTTACGATGGCTAAATAAAATGGTATCAGTATCACTGTTTGACGAAATATCACGATTTAGGTACTTTTATCACGAAAACCTAGTTGGAGATCGTAGAACTATTTATAGCGACACACAAATATTTACACAAGTTTTTACTGATTTTGTACGCTGTACGGAACCCTGTATTGTTTAGTGTTTACACTTGGCTGTTTTTTTACGGCAAATTTTGATCCGAATGTTAATAGCATGTTAGAGAAATGATGAATTGCTAATGTGATCGTAAAAAAAAATTGTAAACGTTTTTGCTGGAATGCCTAAGTAATGATACGAGTGTTAATGTTTAGACGAGCACGATGACATCATCCAATAAGAAAAACATATTTCGTTCACGTGCTCGTCGCTGAAAATTTTTTATCTAACGCACACCTGGTTTTTTGGACTTTTATTACGGTTATTACCTTGTGATTAATGTTTGTTTAAAAAAAAAAGTGCTTTTTGGCAGTAAATACCATTAAGGTAAATATATGACATAAACTACAATGGGTAACCGATAATTACGAGAATCATCAACAATGTAACCGCTGCCTGAGGGCCTTCGAGTACCTAGTTGTTTAAAATGTGAAATTAGCAACTTTGTTGCATTTAATCTCTTGTCATACATCAATAATGACAACTGGTCCCAGCCATTACGACTTTCAGATCGAGTGCTAATTGTATCAACTGCATCCCATATTAAGGCCTCATTTACATGTATAAATTAACCCCGGCCTATTAAGTGACATTTAAAGCCAATTACATAAGCTCTCTTAGTGTATAAGATGAATGGTTTAAGATGGCACCTGATAACGTCAATTAAGAGCACCATATAAGACGATTAATCTTGGTCGGTTTATCACACATAGATGTCGTCCGAGCGTTATATAAAGTACACGTATTTTATGGCTGTGATCGTATCATGAATTTACTTGTGTTTACATTTTGATTTCATTCACTGGTTTATCGATAACAGAGTAACGATTTCGATACTTGGCAAACATAGAAAAATAGATCTGATGCGTCCGATGTGAATCCATAAAATGGCGATCTGAAGTAGCATTAAAGTGAAACTAAAATTATTTATTTAAAACAAATGTACAATGGACTAAAACTACAAAGTAAATATGAATACTAAAACCCCGAGCAGTAAAGTATTAATTGTAGAGATTGTAATGATGAGAGTGATATTGCTACTTTGGACCTTAATTTCAAAGATTCGGATTAGAATGTAAATGTTCTAAGACAAGAAAACGCGCAACGATGCTGCTAATGCTGCCAGTGCCATCGTTCGTTGCAAACCTTTTTTTTTTCTTGCAACATTTATTTCTTGCTTCTGTTTCTTTGGGTTTTATTTAATTCTCCTGCTTCCTAGTTCCAAATAAACGAGCTTTTGGCTGCATACTAGTATTTCTAGTACAGTGTAAGATGAAGAGTGAAGTTTGTAAAACGTCTCATATCATGATCTATCATTTCATTTGTGAATTACCATACCAATCTTCGAAAGGGCACATTGTAAGTTCTAAATCTACATTATAGTTATATCCCTTCGTAACGGTTTTAATATTTCCGTACAGTTTTCTTTTTTCTCCCTGTTGTTTTAAGGGCCTTATTATTATATAATTAAAATCCAATTACCCCACCAAACCACATTTTACTTTCGACACCGTATCCTGCTCGCAGCGTGGCAAATATGTGCTGTGTCTTCAGTACAATTGTTTCTATCGTACTTTCTGCTTGGTCAACTGCTTAGATCCTTCCAATCAGTATCATTAAACTTAAATCAAAATGAAACCCGTAACCAGAGGCTGTTTCTTGTCAAGATAATTGTCACAAAAAACAAACACGACAACCGAAGCACTAATAAAATTATTATCCCATTTAAAACTTCATTACTTCTATAAAAGTTCTGCAAGGTAAAAAGAGATACAGTTAAGGGAACTGCAAGAATTGTCACGTGTTAGTAGTGATTTGTGCTGCCATCAACTAGAATTATATTACCATGTGGCTTGCGCAAGATTCGTATTCCCACCTTTAAAGTATAGGGTACACGGTTAAGATTTATATGAACGTAAGAGCAAATAGAGGTGTCAGCAAAGTACACAGGGTTGCCTATTACAGGCAAACCGGTGGCAATAGGCAACTTTACTTCAAGCCTGATTGATGGATCGACGGCCAGGCGAAACCAGGTGCAGAATAGATTTCTAGAGAAACTGATTTAGTTTCCTCAGCACATGGGGTCTGATATGGCGATGCATTAGGATTTAATGACGGTTCTATTACAGTTAACAATTATTGAGAATGAGGCTTGGCAGGTAGTTTTGAGATCGGTTCTGCTTGCTAAAGAAAAGCTGTCCTAAATGAAAAATTTACTAACAACTATTTGGAATAAAACAGACGACAGTAAATCTAATAAAATTAATAAAAGGGGAAAATCTATAATGAGTGGCATAAAACGTCACTGATGTACAAAATTAACAAGTAAGCTTGCAAAGTGTCTCGTCAAATTACAATGGAATTGTATTGAAATTACTTCACTTTATATATGAAGAAACATAATACTCAGTGCGAAAACTCCACAGTCGTAAGGGGACTTCCACGTCGTATCATGGAACAAACACCAATGAACCGATTGGACAGGAAGAAAGCTAATCTGCGTTGTCAAACGGTGGCAACGAATGTCGTGTTGTGTTTAGAAGCGACGAGCTTCAGCGGGTGGATTGGGTTTCATTTGTATAATTGTCGAGTGACAGAAGTATGACTAACTGTAGGTATTTTGGCAATTGAAAGGATTTATCATGTTAAGATTAGAGAAGTTGCTGTGAAAACTTAGGATTTTTTTTTAAGTTCTGTCTTTACGATACTGTTCCCGGCGGTTTGAAATAAAATTCTTCGTTATTGCAGTGCATGAATAGTAGTAGTAGTAGTGTAATCCACGGACAGCTAATAAAATTTATTCAAAAAATAAAGGGCGCAGTGCCACTTGCAGAAAAGTTCCAAAGTTGTATGTAGATATGGATTAATAATAAGTAGCTATTTGTATGCCGTATGGCACAACATCTAAATCAAAGGTGTTATACCTGTACGAGTAACACCTTTGTTTTTTGTGATAAATAAATTGATTTGATTTAATTTTGATGCGAAAGTTTAAAATCTTTAAGAGACTTGAAAAGTATCGCATTGATAATTACTGGCCCTTAGTTCTATTACACCTATTGGTTCTCACAGCTATCAAAGTAACGATTAATCAAGTAATCAACACATTAAATATCCTGCCTAGGCTGAATCCGCGTTTCTCTTGTCACTTGTAAGAGTGGTTGGAAAGTAGGTCGGATAAGAGCGTCAGATGTCGTGCCTGCAGCCCTATATGGTCAAACAGTTTCCGATCTTCGGTGGCACTGGGTCTGTATGTTTTTATGTGATATACGACGAGTAAAATAATGTATCAACCGATAAAGAAGGCTTTAATCTGAGAAAGTCTATAATCTCAGCTTCCCTAACTGGGAAATGCGCGTCTAGCATAATTTGTAGGTTGTAAATAAAACGTCAAAAGGTTACTTACTTAGAAATGCAGTAAAATTAATTTTAGTGATATGCATGGTTATGGCTGCGCGTGGGCAGATAACGATAAACATCGTTACACCTCGTATTACGGCGTGTCGTGGCTTAGCTTCGACGCAGATCTCGATCGTAAACATAATCGACCGTAAATCACTTATTCAACTTTGTTTAGACATTATTCATTAAAGCTTTATCGCACACTAAGCAGCTGTTTTACAGCCCCGATTTTGCCATAAACGCGCCTCTCGTACAGCGATCATTTGTTTTTCTATAACCCATAAATTTCGCAAGATTCTAATATCTGAACTGCATCATAATTACGCGAAGTTAATCGTATAGAGGAAATTGACTGCCGGTAATAAATAAAACTATAAATTCGTACTCGATTAGGTACCGTTATGGCACTTGTTTTGCTTATTTAGTAAACGCTAATTGGATGTGAAGTGTAACCTTTATAGCTGGTAGCATTTAATAAGATTTGTATGAAGGTAGGAGTTTTAAATGTTTACGTACGCGTTTCGAAATAACCTGGCGGTAGATCAAAGATAGGAGCGGAGTCGCAGCAATTAGTCGGTTATTAAGGGAGCCCCGCGGGTACAAATAGCGACGCTCAAATTGCCCGGGAAAAATAGCTCTGTTAGCGCTATTATGCGTGTAATATAGTACATGTGTAAATTGCGTCTAGACTCTGAGTTAACAAGGTATCCTAACGAAGATTCAATGACTGGCAAATAATATTTGTCATCGGGACGAGTCACAAACAACGTAAATCTTGGTTGTTTGAGTCGATAACTGTAGCTGCGATAAAAATTAACGATCGGCGCCGACGACGTTCTCTTTCGGTGTCTGCGTGCAATTCTTTTTCAATAAATTCTAGATTAAAGACCACTGCAATACTGCAATGCACACTCTGAATATGAACTAATGAAGTAAATTTTTAAGAAAATTAAAAAGTAAGAAAATGGGGTCCCGGCTCTTACAAGCTTATTTCAGAGTTGCAAAAGCGCTTGCTCGATGCAACTTGTGAGCAAAGGGCTCTCAGTTTTCTCTCTCAAAGAGTCAGCATCGCTATTCAGCGAGGAAACGCTGTCAGCCTTTTGAGCGCCATGCCAAGGGGGCCATATTTAGATTTCATTTAGTTTTAAGTTTTAGTATAAATAGTTTTAGCTTGGATTTAATGTCATTGTGAATTGCTTTTGTTATGTAAATAAATTATCCAGTTACTGTTAATTTTTTTTAAGAAGATTACGAATTTTCACAGTTTTCAGTTAACAAATACATCTGCAACCTGATTACAAGTGGAAGTGCTCACAAATAACTTAAAACTGAACAGTTTCTAAAGTCTCTAGTACCTAGTGGCAAAGTAAATGCAATTTACTCTGATAAACCCGAGAACCCACTCCCTACAGATGAAACGATACCTTGGAAGACTCGTGCTCGGAAATTGATTCTGCTATCGCAGCCGTCACACCTTCACTTCCGTTCCATTAAGTTCTACCACACTCAATGTGAGCAATGGGAAGCTAGTAGATACACGATATCATAGTCATATTTATATAACATTACCAACTAAAAAAAGTTGAAAATCCCCGACATTCCCATTTCCGAACTGAACCGATTTTTACGAAACTTAACTGATAACAGTGATAACTATCTCGATTAAATCTGGAGCCTTTCACAGACTGAAACACTGATATACACGTTAAAATCATAAACCCCTCTTTTTTTAGTCGGGGGATAATATCCCGGCGATAAGCAGTATAAGCCTGATCTATATCGAACATATAATGATGGTTTAAAATTGGTGTTTTTTGTAGTAGGTAGTTTCAATTACAAACCTTTTTGGGTTAGGCCACTTCTCAAATGGCTTATCAAAGCCAACCATTATGGCAGTTAAGGTAAAAGATAAGACCATTTATTATTCGCCAGTATAAACCTAACGCATATGGGTATTACGTCAATATAACTGGCCGGGAGCAGCGGCCCACGAAATTATATCGCGAGTGGGGGCGAAACGATAATATGCGTTTCCTACAAGCGACTCCAATACAAACAAATTCTAAAAGGAAATTATAAAATTAAATGCAAAACTGTTTAGTGAACAACATAGGCAATAAACAAAGACAAACATAATAAAACTTAACCTAAACTGTTTAGGATCATATAAGAATCTAAGTTGTTTTGATAGGACCAGCAAAATAACAAAATGTTTACGGAAGATATTACGATAACTTAGCAAATCTTGCCACTATGACAAAAGTGCCGTGTCATAAAGCTCTCCCAAAAGCTCTTCAGTCAAACTTACGAACAATTTTTTGTTACCTTAAAAAAGTACTCCCAAACAGATTGATAGAAAACTCAATGAGGCATCGGAGATCGTAAAAAGCATTTGTGCTCCAAAAGTTCACTGACACCTCGTACTATCGTGATTCATAGTCGTCTAACAATCTTCATTTATCTCCATTTGGAGAACAGAATAGCTACATAGGCACAATATAAAAAACCTAATCAATATTAATGATGTTTTCGGTACATGCCCTTATGTTTTTGCGAGGTTTTTTTATTGCACGCCATTCCAAGGCCGGTTCCGTGTCTTCGAGCACATAGTCACGATCTATAGAGCCTCTTATCACGTTTTCTTTCTAAGAATAATTAATGGACTATAATTGGTTTCCTCTAATTTATATTGTTCGCAAGTATAAGCTGCCTTTTTCGGAGCTGTAGTATAGTCTGTAGTTAATCTCCTGTTGAAGGTTTTGTAGTGGTTTTATATCTATCGAATGAGAAATTTTAACAATATTGAGAATAAACATTATTTGACATGAACAAACATACTAAACCGATCTTCTTCATAACACGTAATTATAGAGCCGCATCTCATATAGTATTATTTTTACGATAAATAATAAAGAGAACCTAAGGTTAGAATAGAGTCGGTTATACCTCGTAAGCACAAACCGCGTCGTAAGACAATTAATGATAATTGGCTACTACGATACGCGGATATAGTCGCGACTATCATTTAATACCGTGACATCACGTGTCTGTCGGTCTCGAACAATGGTTGATAGATTGAATGAGCTTTCAAATGTCCGGTGTTTTTGTAATGTAGATCCTATATTGTAATGAGAGGCAGAAAAAAACGACAATCTCTTGCCAATTTCACACCTATCAATCTTGGGTGTAATGAATCAAGTGAATGCGGATATGTTTACAAATATCCTAGGTATAGCGTTTTAACAAAACGTCTAAAGCACTGGTGCAAGTTATTTCAATATCAAAACATCTCAATTTAATTTCACATTCCACGCACTATACAGAATTCGCGCAGATAATTACTTTTGTTACACATACAATGCAAACTGGCCCTTGTTGTTGTTGCATCAGATAGTAGAGTTGTACAGGCGAGAGATAATTATGGAGCAATTTCGAGTATTGTGTTAGGGCCGACGACAATGGGAGAGTATGTGGTAATGACGGCCGGATAATTTTGTGGCGAGGGTGTTGCAACCGAACGCTTTCTTTTATTCACGCCAGTGTTGTGGCCTGTAATGAAAGGGAATGACCATCAGCGGCAGACGCTAGTGTTATTGTCAAAATGAGTTCAGAAACTTCTGAGATATTAGATTTAACAACACGATGTACCTCTCAAATTTTGCAGATTAAAGCTAACTAGATAATCAATACAAAATCATTAGTTAATAGTCATTTTAAATGAAAATAATCGATTTATTGATTATTTTTGTTTTTTATTTTTATGAAACATTCATAGAATGAAATTCAACATACAATGACAATGCAAAGAAAAATGGTCCAGCTGCTTAACGAATTTTTCTTTGCATTGTCATTGTATTAGTCATTTTGTTGTGTTGTCCAACAAATACTTCGGTATCGTAGTTTCGCTTTAGCTTTTTCACTTAGATCAAAGCATAAAACTGATTTGAATGTCGATGAAGTTATTACATAGGTTTTAATAGACGGATATACATAATAACATTAATGATAATCTTTTACAACCTATATCAAATCAGGCTTAATAGAATCCTACGTATACCTGCCAATATTCTGTAATTACGCAAATAGGCACCGGTAAGCATATCCTTAGTAAAACAATTCTCATTTGATTGGATTCGCTGAATGTATAATTATAAGCAGAGGCGATGTTAAAGCGAACATCGAGTTAGACGACTAAGGAACGATTAAAAGGAAAGTGGTATGGAGCGAATACTTATACTCGTACCTGATAGGGTCCAGACCAGACATTAAATTATACAATTAATGTGCAAATGTCAACAAGTGGGTGAAAATGAGAAGGAAATGCTATCCTATTACGATTGTCAGCCGTTTCAAGTGCAAGACCAATGGTTATGTATCCCATGATATGTTAAATTCACATGAATGCATCACTTGACTTATTGTGTGATCTAAATCTAATTGGGATATTTAATGATCAAAAATTTTATAAACAAACGAATCTATGGATTATTATGATAAACACGGGACTTATTCACGTGAAAATAAATGTATCATTTACAAGACTCCCTTCGAGACCATGGACGCAACGTCGCGTTCGAAATGTCGAGTATTTAAATAATACATATATTTTTACGTGATTAAGTCCCGCGTTTATCATAATAATGTGCGAAAATCGCGAAAGTTTAAATCATAGAATCTATGGATACTTTCGTAAGTCGGTAAAAAACTAGTCCATACGCAAGCTTTATTCGTACAAAAATTCCGGGGTCTGTTTATAAATCTCCGATCTAGTGATACAAAAACCATTTCTCTGAACTTTATAGAAGCAAAATATTTTTAAACATATCTTAGGAGAGTTCGTTGCCCCCTGCCACGTGGCGGGCGCGTAAACAAACGGTTTACATGGTATAAATTAATAACATTTCGAGCAGGAAACCCTTGAGATGTTAAATATAGGGCTGTGCGCAGACGCCTCGGCGCGGCCGCCTGCGCGTGCGCGAATGTTTATTTCGATGGACACGCAGTTTTAAACTTTGAGGCTGAACCGCTATACAATGCATAAAGAGAAATTTATTTTTGTGTTGCGTTTACATTTTGTTAATTTACGCGCATGCTTTGTTGTTACAAAATCTGTTGGTTCTTAGAAAATTACCTCATGTGTTTGGTGAAATTGTGTTCTAAATATACATAAAAGAACATATCCCAAAAACGTGTAGCATTTATGCCTGCCTAGAAAGTGACAACTAGATCGTGGGAATCAGATTTTAATCTTCATCAGAACCTACAGCAAAAAAATGCAGCATCCATCAGTCAACGTCAATTCTGCTACAGTTATAATTTTTCCCACTCGAAAATATCTAATTTTGATCTACATTTCCTTACCACCAAAACTGCTACTCCAATTAACATTTACCTGTAAATAAAAATCAAACATTATTTCACGTGTAATCGTTAACAAATCCAATTAGTACAAACATAACGAATTCACACGCGGGCACAGGCGAAGACTTACAACAGCTGTAGTTTTAATAAGATTATTCCACTTACATGATACGCCATGTATTTATTATTACCAAGGAACGGGTGGCAGCATATCGTTCGTCAATTCAGGCTATATAGCTATGTGGACAATATGTGTCCAAGCGTTAAAGCCAGATGACACCAGGGAAATTCTATATCTTAGTCGTAAGCTAGTAGGCGTGTTGTTTAGGGACTCAAAACAAAGTGTGGAAGTAAACAGGATATACAGAATCCGAAACACCACGCTGTGCTCGAAAACGTGCATAGCTGACGTTGGGAAGAAAACTCCTAAGCTAAAATGGGACTGGGCTAACACGTCTGCAGAATGTGCCTACAGAGATGGACTCACGCAGCCACTTGGTGGGTACCAGAGAACGGCCAGTGACGACGTGGCAGACCAAGAAGAAGATTGCGGGACGACTTGGACGCGTATGCTGTAGGACTGGCCTGACGTTGCGCCAGACCGGGAGTTGTGGAGATCAAGAGGAGAGGCCTTTGCTTTGGCTTTTTTTGAAAAAAAAAGTAATACAATAAAATGGTGTTCCCTTGTTTTATTTTGTTTCGCAGAAAATGTTTCATATTTGGTCCTTGTATTTTTACTTTGAATATTATTGTTGCAACGACTATTTACTTAAATGAAACATTTTTCACATAATAACAATTCAATGAATTTTATAATTTATACTTTTATTAACAAAGTGATCAAAGGGTAGAATTTTTTTTACGCATATTATTTATTCGGTGTATTTTTCCATGGTATTACTATTTCAACGAAATTCTTAAATCTTTCGCATATTTTTTTCCAGTTTGTTTGCTTGAATTCTTCTGTAAAATACAATGAAATGAAATTATAATTGGAAATATTACATAAAATTATTATTAAATCAAATTGATAATTGTAAAATACGTAAGAATAGGTTAGTAATTGCTACCAGAAAATTAGGTTAGGTTAGAACAGCGACCCCACCAGAAAAGGAATCGCTACCAGAAAAGTAGGTTAGGTTAGATTAGAACAGCGACCCCACCAGAAAAGGAATCGCTACCAGGAAAGTAGGTTAGGTTAGGTTAGAACAGCGACCCCACCAGAAAAGGAATCGCTACCAGAAAAGTTGGTTAGGTTAGAACAGCGACCCCACCAGAAAAGAAATCGCTACCAGGAAAGTAGGTTAGGTTAGGTTAGAACAGCGACCCCACCAGAAAAGGAATCGCTACCAGAAAAGTAGGTTAGGTTAGAACAGCGACCCCACCAGAAAAGGAATCGCTACCAGAGAAGTAGGTTAGGTTAGGTTAGAACAGCGACCCCACCAGAAAAGGAATCGCTACCAGGAAAGTAGGTTAGGTTAGAACAGCGACCCCACCAGAAAAGGAATTGCTACCAGAAAAGTAGGTTAGGTTAGGTTAGAACAGCGACCCCACCAGAAAAGGAATCGCTACATTGTTTTTGTGAACGCGGTGATGTAATTTTATAGAAGGGTATGCATTTTGTCAAAGGTATGTATTGAAACGTTTAGGAACTGCCACACGATGAAATGTTTTTTTTGATGATAAATATTATATTAACTTAATAATATGAGGATAAAGAATATTTGATTAGTTATTCTATGATATGAATATCGAAACATAAAATTTATTTGTAACCAAAATCAATGATTTAAATTTCTTCAAAGTCAGTATTCTGTGTATTGATTAATCTATGAAATGTTAATATCTTAAAAGTTTTCTTTTAAACGAAAATAAAATAAAAAACCTACGTTACAAAAGACGTTCAAAAGTAAGATAATGAAGCGAAACTTTTTTTAGACGGAAGTAGTCATGGATTTCAACTGAAGTTTCCAAGCCCGTGCGTCCAGCCGCATTGCGTTCATAAAGTCATCATAATTTTAGAAGTTCAGCTAGGCCTTTGCAAATACTCCATCTTAGAAAAAGACTGCATAGCCCTACTTTGTATACTATTCGCAACAAATCAGATCTCAGCAGGTGGGACTTCCTGAAACCGTCGTGGGAAAGGGTCAGTGTCAGAGCGCCGCGGGCCGGCGCCGGCGCACCGGAAGCGAGGGACGTGCCGCGCATTGCTGCTTTATGTTCTATATCCTCAGTTCATTCCCTATGGCCTGCGATCCGAGACCATTGTTCTATATCTATCCTTAATTTATTCTCTGTGGCCTGCAATTCCTGGCAATTGTGTGCTTTAGTTTAATTTCTGATTCGCGTTGCTTTTAACATCTATCGATACCTACTATACTATCATGGAATCAATTCACCTGCATCTGTTGTTCCTGAACTTTTAATGTAGCATTATTTTAGTCATAGGTAAACACATCAGTTACCATCAGGTGTGGTCGAGATCAACCGTAATCCTACAAAGCTATCTCCAACTCAATAGAAGTTGGATCGCGTCTCAAGTTTTTCTATAACACTGTCTCGTACCTGTAGCATTGTGCTGTCCAGCGTCGAGATTTACAACAGTATGAAAAGAGCTTATTTTCAATCAGTTGCACAGCAATAAAGTATCCGCTACCAACACCACTGATTTACATGCATTATAGTAAATATTTGCAATCTCCATAAGTCTTCTTTGTACTTGCGTAAGTTATATTTTCCTCCATCTTAAACACACTTATTTACATATCGATAAATTAGCGTTGAGTTTGTATTATTTTAATCTTTATGGGCGTCATGATATGAGCTGTTTGGCGCTGGCGAACCGCAAAATAAAGTTTGTGGCTTTAGGCATGGACGTGCATATCTTTTGATCTCCCAAGTGCAGTGCTCGGAGTGAATTCATTAGTAGCTGGTACATTGAATGTGTGTAAATAGAACGGAAGCTCCATACTTAAGTCGGTGTGATAGTCTGTGTTAATAATAGTACGGTGATTTGTTTTCTTTACCGTTGTTTTGGATTTTGTTATAGATTTTAAGATTAGTGCCGGAGTAAAGAGGCGAAGTAGTAAATCGTATGCGTACAGTTAGTGCTATTAGGGAGCATTTCGGTATGTAAGTTTGTTGCTGTTATTTATGGGCTTTCTTTACTCTTATCTTTAATAAAGTATGGTATGTAATTAAGCTATAATTAAATATGTAAATTAATGAAGTAATTTACAGTAGACTCTATTATTGTTTCCTTCAAAGTACTTAATCAAATTAGCAAATGTAAACACCGACGCAACGGGAAGGAATGCAAACTGTATGCTAATTAAGAATAACAAACGCTACGACGGAATTACTAATACCAGATATAAAGCGCATTACTAACTTACTCATAATCATAACTATGAATAAATAAGTATGCATCAGCAATTAGTTACAATACCACAAGTCGTACATTTGCAGCTATGAGACCTTGCCTGTGCAACTGTTTTTTAATCCAACTGTTGTGCACACAAGCATACTGTTGTGTGTGTTAGCGTACTGTTTGTTGAAAAATGAAATCCTTTATAAAACGGTAGCCTACGCCATTAAAAAGAGAAGCAAAAAAATCGCTCATTGTTTGTCCCCACTCGTTAAAAATGCAACTGCGAAAAAATGCATCAGCATTTTAAAAATAGAATCGCGTACGCTAGGCGCCTCCGCCATCGCAAGCGCCCTCGACTCCCTTTGTGTGCGGTTTATCTTCAAAGAGTCTTGTCGCGAGTCTGATAGTCAAGATGGGGTCAGTGACCTGTTCTCGTAGGTCGTGATAAGTATTACGTAGGTTTACGTAAGTGTTAGTTTTTCTATCTATAGTAGTAGATCTTGAAAGGTCAAGGAATACAATGAATACTATGATTTGGCAAAAGGTCGCCTTTTGTTTATAACTGGTTCTTGTGCGCGAAGATTTGATACTACTTTATCACTTTACTTTATGTAATGTTACTAATTTAATCATAATAAAAAGAAAAGAGGAAGCAATATTTTCTCTTCCATCTTCTCACATTGTTGAGAGCTCTAATGTTTTGATAACAACATCTCAGAAAACGCTTGTTGATAAAAGTGAAAAGTCAACAATAGATCCAAACAGCATAATTCTCGTTAAGCCCCAAAACAAGATTAGACCCATTTGCGTCAGTTGGGAAAGTAGGAAGGAAGGTCGTTTAGCATCCTGTTATATCAAAAAGACGTAAGTGGTTGTAAATTTTGTATCAGATAAGCTTTAATTTGTTGTGCTAGCTTGGATTATGTATTGTGAAGGTCGTCTGTTATGGAAAATTTGTGAAATAATCCTAAGCTCTTAGTGAAACGTAGCAAATCTGGCTTAAATTTATGATGATGAGGTAAATTCCGGTACATGAAAGGAAATTAAGTATAAGTAAATAAATATCATGGGACAATTGACACCAATTGATCTACTCCCAAACTAGGCAAAGCCCGTACTATGGGTACCTACTAGACAACGGATAGACATACTTAAATAGATGAATACATACTTACATAGTATTAAACATCCAAGACCTGAGAACAAACATACAAACATCTGCCCCGACCGGGGATCGAATCCGGGACCTCAAGCTTCATAATCAGAGTCTCTAACCACTAGCCTATCCGGTCGTAATTAGTACGAAAAACAAAAAAGAAAACTGACATCAAATTTTGAAGGCTTACAAAACGTTGTCAGGATGATTACCAGCTTTACGTGATTAATAAGATTTGGCATCATAAACACAATAAGGTCACAAATCAGACACAGCGGGCTAGAAGAAACCTATATCACCACCGGTGAATAATCCAAGAAAGATAACATGCTTGTTAAATGGCGTACAATGCCTGAACACAAAACGCATCGTCAATTCTGCCCACAAACCGGATCGTTTGAAGTTACGTCCTCATAATAAATTCAAGTAATAGTACTGGCTAAATAAAAGTCATAATTCACGTCAGTAGCGCAGCAGGTGAGAAATATAAAAAGAGGAATAATAGCGAACGGAAAGACCCTGTTGGGAGCCAGTTAGTGGGTGAAATAATGGTTGCTGTGAGGTGTTTAGGTTCAGGGGGCCGTCCATGGGCCCAACGAAAATATATTTTACAACGCTCGTGCTCGGAAAGTTAACATATTCATAGAAATTATGTTTTTTTCGCACGTGTGCGGTAAAAAATATTCATACAACTTCTCTGCACACTTGCGGATGGTTGCGGAAAAATTTACTAACTTTCTATATGCATTCCCCGTATTGTAGAAGTTTGTGTGACATTCCTGTGAAAATGTAGGCAATTTTCCAACGTTGGGAATTACTTACTGTCCGCACTTGTATCATAAATAACTATAATTTCCAGATGACTTGCAAATATTTTCGCGTTGAATAAGTTCGGGAATGTGTACCTACGCCTGTGGTTTGCTTGCTTTCGTAAAAATAACATGGCAGGTTTTTGTCGGATATTTATGAATTATGTTACAGTAAAGATGAAAACCAGTTTTTTGTACGCAAGAGTCCAAGTTAGTATTTTATAGGCTTATTATAAATAATTATTATATGTATTCGGTTTACAAATACTTTGATTGACAACATCAGTCTATCGAGTGGTATTTACCGATCTAATACTAAATTCGGTATCGATATTCTTGTCTCGTGTTTAATTTTTTCGGCATTCGAGCTATATTTCTGTGAAAAGGTCCATTCAGCTGATATCATGATCATGATAATTATTAAGAGCAACTATGGAAAACTTTCTGTTTAAGTCTTATGCATACATAAGGTAGATGTTTATCTAACAAGGTAGAAATAGAAATAGAGGTTGAATTGTAATGTACGTAATAGTTTTTTAATAAATATTTTAAAAGCTTCAGCTTTACTACATCATAGCATGGGCATCTCCCCTTACGGTGCCAAGGCATACTAATTACTTTATATTCAAGTTTTGTAATTAAAAACTCAATTGTAAGAACACGAAGGGCAGTCACAAGTCGTTAAACGTCAACTGCTTTAACTGGGTTATAAAAAGCATTGTTTTCGTTACACTTGACTTTTATAACTAACTACCGTAATGCAGCAAAGCTTGAAGCGTGAATATTATCGTAATTAGTAAGCTTTGCGATAAAAAATGCGGAATGTCATACTGTTAGCATATAATTGAGGTTATAACGTACCAACTTAATAGAGTTGAGAAACCCCCGACATTTTATTTCAAAGCTCTGAACCGATTTTGATGAAACTTAGTTAAGGACCATCCGATCGTGGAAACTAGCTTATAATTTAAAAAAAATCTGAATATTTCTATCCGTTTAAGATCTACGATGATACGTATACAGACACACACGTCAACCTTATAATATAACACCCCACTTTTAGGGTCGGTTCTAAAAAGTGTAATAATTTAAGTATATCAATTTTGCGTAAAAAAAATCACAATCCCAGATTCCTTGCTGTGGTTTCGATGTAAGCGTCAAACGACAATTTTCCAGCCTCGCGTAACAAATAACTATTATTATTATTGTTATTATTATTGTGGTCGCGGGTGAGCAAAGTAATTGTTTTTTAGTTCATAAATATGGACCTCCGCAAAGTAACGCCTGATTCAATAAATTAAATAACTATTATTTTGACATCAATAAAATACCCAATTGTCCCTTGCTGTATTTTTCCTCTATAACGGGCATACGATAAGAGTCTAGTTATGGCATTTCACAAGTACCATTCCACACAATAAGGTCCTTTGACATCACGGTAGGCACCCCTTTGCTGTAACGCTCTCCACTCTTGAAGTCTATTCAACTGAGTGCACATACTGTGCGTATGCAATATCCCACTATTGTTATAAGTGTAATCTTCTTCTTAAAGTGCTACTCCATTACTGGAGTTAGACCGTTAGCTCCGAAAATTTCCCCCTGTCTTGAGCCATCCGGAACAGTTGCTCCGCACTGCTGATCCCGGTCCACTCCCTAATATTCCTCAGCCATGATTTCTTCCGCCTTCCAGTGCGCCGTTTCCCCTGTATTTTGCCCATCAATATTATTTGCAGCAGCTGATATCTGTCATGGCGCAACACGTGACCCAGATATTCTATTTCGCAGATTTTTTATAAGTGTAATAAATTTCTCTTATTATGAAGGTACTTAAAAGTAGTGATAGAGGTTCTGCTAGTTACATGTAAAGAACAGTTTCAATAGTCTGGAATATATAAACAAAAATCGTTTTCTTGTTGGTAAGAAAAGGGCAACATTGCCTTTGAATAGCTTCTATGTGCGTCTGTTTTTTGTTAAACATTAGAGAACTAATCCTCACACTTCAACAAACAAAATAGCCGACAACGGACATTTACCGGGATAAAACATTTATAGAAAGAATACCCCGCTACAAGATTACTAACTTGCTAGAAAAGGTTATGTGCCCGCTTATCCGTGGAATTACACAGGCGCAATCTAATGGAGATATATTAAAAAGTGGCCACATATATATCTGGAATATAATTGGTGTAATTTTATTAATCTCAGTATAATTAACATGGAGCTGATAACTTTTCCTTGGTTTTCTAAGTAACAAGGTTCCCGCTACGCTACCTAATATAATGATCAGTGATACTTTTTACTCACACGTGTTTTCTCTTAGTAAATTTCCGCTACTTAAATGATCATGTTTAAAAGGGAAGTATTTGAGTGCAGGAAATGTTTTTCACGCTAATACCACGCCTCATTGACCCGCGCTTCGACTGAGTATTTTATGTCGTTCTCTTTGCTTGTATGTGTTTTATACCTTAGCTATAGACTAGGGCATGACGCTTTGGGAATCTCGCTGTTTTTCTTAGTCACAAACAAAGCTTGCACTCTATACTAAACAGGATGCCCCTAAACCGATCGTCAAAACGAGTACGGTCAAGTGCAAAAACATGTATCGAATTAATCCACCACAACAATAATACCACAACCTTAATTCGCCGACATAAGAGCCATTGGACATATTTTCGAGTAAGTGACTCACGCATATTTTTACACTTGACTCTACATATACCCAAACTAATCGTAAGCTAGCAAATTATGTAACTTACAGCTGAATAAAACATCACAATTTTCGAGATCATCATCATCACCAGCTTTCTTTTAACTTCCCACTGCTGGGCACAGGCCTCCTCTCAAAATGAGAGGGCTCTGGCTATAGTTCCCACGTGGGCCCAGTGCGGATTGGCAAATTCACGCACATCATTGAATTGCTTCGCAGAGATATTTGGAAATTCATATCATAATCCGGTATCTAAAGAGCTGTTATCAAACTTGGCGGTTTGATGTTTGTTTTAAGGACGCCCTGTATATAAGTTTTAATTAAGTACTGCTAATATTTATTTATAGAGGCATAGTTCGCACTCACTCAATCACTCTGACTCACTGCGTACCGACCTAATGAGGTTTCGATCGAAACAACTGCCAAAAGAGACCTTGCATCTCGGTGATAAAGTTTCTTAGGTTCCCTAGGGGCTTATTTTATAAGGCAATAAATAATAATGGATCGTCTCCGACCTTGGCGAACTTAGTCAGCGTCTGGTGGCTGTATATTGTGGTGAATTAATGTTGGCAGACGACATCTTTCTACATTGCGATGTACCAATTTGCTAACAAAATTTGTAGCTATAAAAATAATTGTAATTTACGGCGGGATACTCTTGAATGTTGCAGGTGTGTGATAAAAATGGCGTTATTGATGACATCCTTACGTTTTTATAGCGCGGCGAATAATGTTAGGGCGCTCTAATATGTTCAGTGAACATTTTTGTGTCTTATCGTTTTAGAGTTTCAATCGTTACGTTATGCTTATGCGAGATTCATAAGTTGGTCTATGTGACAAAAAGTACGTATTTGATCAACTACTTATCGTTAACGCTAATTATACTTACCCTAAGTACATACATCTGGTTATTCTTAAACACGTGAAGTACTTACCTCATTTACATAGAATGAAGATTCTGGTTCTAAAGGAATTCAACAACGAAAAATGCAACGTCTGAATCATATCGTGCATTTCAACTGTTAGCCAAGTAATAGGATTACGAAAAAGCAAGCATTTTTTGCTTTTCGACACCATTTCTGTTATCACACGCGTAACAAAAACTGCGCAATAGTGCGCATGCGATCCGGCGAAAAACCGGCATAGCAGCCGGCAGGTGCGCCGGTGCGTTACTTTGTAAATAATTCATGGCATTACTGCAGTATGCTGCTTTTTAAAGTCCAAAGACCTATTAGGTAGTTTAAGTTATTGGGGAAAACGAGTCAGTGGTTAAATGTGGGCAAGTAACATGCAACTAAACGGCAAGCGCTTGTAACGCTTTCTTCGAGAAAATAACGTGCTTGGTCTTTAAACCAAACATCTCAAATTAGCACCTACCATGAACATTATATACTTAAGTGAATTTTCTATTATCTTTTGTCCCCATAGTTTTTACGTCGTAAGTATGTGAAATGAAAACCCTGTTCATAAATAACATCTGTTCATAAGAATCTACGCAGTAGGTCCCAATACTAAAAAATACCAGACAATCGGGAAAATTTTAGTTCACCAACGAACCTTCAGTCGTATGACATATCGATATTTTTATCCTTATGGAGTTCAGGTAAACAATACGACCAGTACTCGCATAAGCAAGCAGCGTGACTGAATTTTTTACGCACCCGTCGGCTTGTACGGCGTTACCTTCGATTTATTAATTTCTCGACCTGCCGTTATTGACGAAACTCATTGTGTATTGACAAAGTGATTAACCTTTTTCTGTGAAGTCGATTCGTTGAAAATTGCCTGACACGTTGTTTTCAATTTTAATGCATTCTGCAGGCGGTTTTACGAGTAATGGCGTGCGTCGTTCATCATAATCGGTTGTAGAACAATGTCGGTTTGGTACTTTGTAGTTAATCATAGGGAGCCGTTGGTAAATACTTATTAATTGTTTACTGAACCCTTGAAAATATGTGGATTGTATTCAAAAGTATCAAGTAGCTTTTTAATCCCCGACGCAAAAAGAGGATCTGTTTTTTTTTTAGAAATATTTGACTTTGTAGCTATCGAACAAGTTGTAGTTTTAGAAATATTTGACTTTGAAATTAATAAGTTGTAGCTATTTTTCGTAGTGCAGCTTCTTTTTAGCACTATCGTACATAACTCATCAATCCTGACTTAAGTATAAGACTTTGGGTTTAAGCTACGATAAACAATCAATATATATTTGCGGAAATATAAATAAAGTAGTAATAAAACTTTTTTTTCAATTGGCCCTACCTGAACTTTCTTTGTTAAAAGTACATTTCGTATGTTAACGGTCGACTGCAGATGTCGGTAAGCTGCGCCTGCACAGGTGCCGTCGGAAGCGTAATTTGCAGGTGCCACAGATAATTACAAACTTAATGGCTTCATTGACGTTAATCACTACAATTACTTACTGTAACACTGCTTAATTGGAGATTAATTTAATCTCGTGACGGTGTTTAGTTGTTGAAGTATGCGATCAGTTAGCAGGTCACGATAAGTGAGTGTTTAAGAAGGAGTTGCTTAAATTGAAGCCACGCGGAATTTCTTCTCACGGTGATCGTCAGTGCTAAGAACAGTTTCTGAATGCCGCTGGAAGTTCCACGCTGATGAGCCATACTAATTTAGCTACGCTTTACGCTAGAACCTCAGCATTGAAAGAAAATCCGCCTAAAATTTTGACGCGCCTACTCTATCTTTACAAAGAAAAAATAAAACCTCGGACAATTTGACACCAATTGATCTAGTCTCAGACTAGGCAAAGTCTGTACTTGGGGTACTAGACAACGGATAAACATCCTTATAATTGTAGAGAATTACAGAGATTGTACTTGTAATTGTAGAGATTGTACTTAATATACATATTACACATCCAAGAACCAAGAACAAACATTCGTATTCACCATACAAATATCTGGCCGTCTGGGAATCAAGCCCGGAACTTAAAGCTTCATAGTCAGGTTCTTTGTCACACTCAAAACTGTCAAAAATCAATGTTTTACTGCTAGCATAGTTGTTAATTGCCCCCCATAGATTCATTGATAAGAGATTCATCACACGCAATGTGACTCACGCTCTGATTGGTGAGATCAGCGATGTCAATTATAGTTCGAGTTGTTTCGAGGGACTCTGCTTCTGTACGGTTTGATTTAATTTGAGATAGGACAAGGGCAAATCGTTAGTAGGTATTTCAAAGGCCGGTATTGTATGTAGAAACTGCTTCACGACTTCTTTCTGTATTCGATAGTCTACCTTCCATCGCTATTAAGGAGACAACAATGATCTACGGTTGTTTTTTTATGCTCTTCTATAGCTATTGTATAGCAGATATTATGAATGAGGTGTTTACGATACAAAAGTGGTTTGATAATCTAGTCAAATAGGAAGTTTCATAACAACAGCGCAATTTCACAGTAGACCGCATCTGAATATTCAACATCAAAATGAGTGAAAGCAGCTTTATGCGGCGAAGTGCATTATTGTTATCTTAATTAACAAGTATAATTTGTAGGTTATTTGATACAGCATTATGGTAAAATTTTAACTTTTGTATAAAGCCGAGTCAGAAAACGATACTTGACTGTTTTCAGATGCCGCAGCTTAGCTTAGCTTGATGAAGGTTAAAGTTAAACTGAGGAGATAATATTTAAATAATTCAAACAATGCGTAAAAATCATGAAACCAAATAATTCTTATGCGGCAGAAATATTTTATACGGAAACATCAAAAGCATCGATACAAGATTGTGATTGTATTGCAAGTTAGAAATACTCCAGACGCATCTCCTTTGTAATCGGCTTAACGTATTGCCTAGAACGCAGGCGATTACATCAAGCATATCTAGAATTCTAGACTTCTCTAGAATAAATCCAACACATTCAGTTATCTAAGTATCCTTCCATTTTGTAGTAAATAACATTGCTTAGATAAATCACGACAATGTTGTTTCTAAGATATCTATTGATGATAACTCTAGATGAGCACTATTCAAGTAAGTGCTTACTTTAATTTAAGAATGAAATTTAGCAATTTAAAAACACCGTAAAAATTCTTATGCAGATCCCAATAAATAATACTTGTCGAGAACTACATACACCAGCTTATAATATGGCTATCAAGGTAAGACCGGACCTCAGTGCTCATCAAAAATGGTATGACCATACAATAAAAACTTATTCAACCATCCACAGTGTACTAGCAAGAAACAATAGTTGAACTGAACCATAAACCCCGCTTCACATCATAACAGAATAACCATTTATTCAGGCTATTTTTAGACCAGCATAAATACTATTCTATCTTGTAATTAATAGGACTTAAAATAGATCAGCGGAGGCGTACTGATAATTAATGTGTAGTTATATGCGAAGCTGGAATAACGAAACCAAAAATAAGAAACATTTACGCATCTTGAAAATAAACTTTAGCACTCCGTTTTAAGGCAAATACGAGTGAGAATACAAATTGGTGGATATGGTTGCCATCAGCTGCACTTGGGTTCGTCTTGACAATTATTCACGCAATGAGAACGCTTTAAATGAAGCATTTAACATGGATCGAGGTGACACATGCATTTAACTTGTCGATTATATCATAAAAGACGTGAATTAATTTGCATGCCTACACTTCATAAATATTTGCGGGTTTAGTAAGCTAGTCCTCTCCACCACTCTAAGGTTGGCTGGTAGAGATCCCTTATAGGGATAAGCCCGCCTTTGTACTTTAATTGTTTTTTTTTTGTAAATTGTGTTTGTATCCTGTTTTTTTTAGTAAATAAAGTGTTTACTGACTTACTTACTTAAATAACAAGCACTGGGTTTCGCTAAAACGCGACATATTTGCGGGTAAAGAGGATGTGGGTGTAATCCTACAAATTTCTGGTCGACCTTCTGGTGATATGAAGATTATTCTGCTGTAGATATATAAGTATGTGTTGAAATGAGTGGTGCAATGTACAAAAACATAAGATAAATGAATATTTAGAACTGGGGAAGAGTATGAAAATATTAAAGGATTTTAATAAATGTAAAGTCTAGAGGTAGGCAAAAACTGTTAGCATTAATATGAATGCGCAAACTGTATATAAGCAGATTAAATCGGAATATTCACAATGTTAAATAAAACATTTCATTTAATAAAGAATTCGTAATTTTAACTAACCACTTCATGAACAAGTGTTTCACCTGGAAATCATTAGAAAAGGAAATTTTGCAAGAAACAACTCTTGCGCAAAAACTTCATAAAAATTTACTTGCAACAGTTGATCTATTGTTTTTGATGAAAGTCCATACATAATGCATGAGTGTAGTCATTTTATTGCCCGATTGTCCAATCACAGCTATTATTAGTTTAGTATTTCATAAATTTCAAGCGTCGATGAGTTTAGTGAATTTCAGTAACTATGTAAATATGTCCAATCTAACCCTTTTCAATAATTTCAACATAGCGAATTACCAGAAACAAAAGGCGTATTTCGGAAGTAATAACCAAAAATAAGACGCTTCTTACATTTCCTAAAAATGACGTAAGCAATGTTGAGTCGGCAATACACGATCAAAAATAAGTGGTGAAAATATAGAACTTTTGTTCCGCGTAATGTGTTGTAACTATATTACTCACTAGCGGTTCAAACACGACCAACGTCACCCTTTCAAGGATATTCCTTTATTTAGGCAATGTTGAAATTTCTTTTACATCCGATTACGTTTCGTCACAATATTTTAGGTGTTTGTGTCCAATGATTCACATATTACGTCACGCTGCACGTGGTTATACGAACTGCAAACTATAACCATACTGGCAGTAAGCGACAGAATTAAACTGCTGTAAAGATAACCTAACCAACTTAGAAAAGTTGAAAAACCCCCGACATTGTCATTTCAAAGTTCAATATTTCAAAAACGGGTTAACCGATTTTAATGAAACTTAGCTAAGAACCATCTTGATTAAAATAGCTTTCGATTGAAAAAAAACTGCATCGAAATCGGTCCACCCGTTTGGGAGCTATGATGCCACAGACAGATACACAGATACACAGACACACAGATACACATGTCAAACTTATAACAGTCCTCTTTTTTGTCGGGGGTTAAAAATATTAAAAAAAAATAGCTTATAGCACAAAATGGTTCGCGTCGTCTCTACGAGCACCATTAATTGATAGTTCTAGAATTGAATGTAATTGCGATCTTTGACTATTTTAGTGCAAACTTACCACAAGTAGTAGGTAGTTAATATGACAAAAATGTGGTCATCAAACAAAAGAAAAAGTAGGTCAGTGATTGGTTGTGGTACATTGATGATTAATATTTGTGTGTAATGTAATGACTACATTCAGCAAGGACACATGCTAGAATACGTATATAAAGGAAATATAATGAAAGATGAGGTAAGTAAAGGTTTTACTGATACTTCTGCTATTAAAGATAAAAAAATACAAAACACGTTGCAGCATCAAAATTTAAATGCTCTTACATGACTATCAGAATGGTATTGCAGGTCGCGCCTCGTTAATCGACCCTGTTGCAACGTGTGTACTTTGAAATTAGGCATACAAGAACAAATAAACACGTGATGTACGTGTAGGTGCGTAATAATTAGCTACTTGTCAAACAGAGCTGAACCGAATGAGTGCGGAAGTTGGAATTCACCGACCATTTCAAATGGAAAAATTGTTTGGCGAAATAAATAAGCATGCTACTCAGTGGCTGTAGATTTCATCAATGGGAGCGCCAGGTAAAAAAAATAAGTTAATTAAATGATCAATTTCATTAAATATCTACATGTCTTTTTCATAGTATTCTGATTCACATAAATACTCAGTCAAGTGACATAGTTAAACTGGCGGTACCTAATACTAGGTATATTAGAGAAGCAATGAATGCAAAGGAAATCATTGCTCCGTACTATTTCTGTTAGACCCTGAACGTTGAAGTAAAACCGTTAAACGTAATTTTGTATTGTGCGTATCGGAATCGAAATGTAAATATAATATGAAAATAATATGTAAATGTGGCCTTTATCAAAATAGTAAAAGTCACATCAACTTTATAAACGACGGCTTAGTATAATTTGTAGGGCATCGAGGTCGAAAGGTGTCTTCGTCAAGTGAATAAAGAGTTGTAGGTGAGTCAAGTTTAGTTTTGTAATATCGGTGAGGTGTACCACAAGGTATAAATTTAAGGCCTCATCTTTATATCATTGTCGTTAGAAAGTACGAGCCGACAAGTGGAATGTAAACATTATCATAAGATCATAACCAAATTTTTCTGCTATATCGCAATTTAAATACGTAATGCGAAAGTAGGAAGCTTTTCAAGCCATTACATAATCACAAAGAGTAAAACATAGGAAGAATTGTTATTTATTAAAGATGCTTCAAATGCCTGGCAATGTAATGAGGCCGTTTGGGCCTGTATCTGTTTTACAAATAGAAATTATCGTTCCCATCTTATTAGGGAAGTGCCACGTCACGCACCGTGAAGCATTCCCAGTGCAACGACTCTCCGTAACACCGGTTGCACAATGCATATGTTTGGAACTTTAATTGGCCGCTGACTTGCCTATAGGAGGCTTCGTTGCATTGGAGATTAATTATTTTGACGCTGTCGATGTCAGTTGGAGTTAACTGGCATTGATAACGAGATTGGATGCTGAGATTGCGATTGCGTATTGTAAAGGGACATTCAAAAAGTTGGGAGAAGTCGAAGAGTTTGGAAATGTTAGACGGCAGGAATTTAATAAAAGACACGGATGTCAATGCGAAGCATTTCGATTAAGTGTTCAAAAGACATGTTCTTACTCGTCAGTCACTTTTAAGAAAAAGTGATGTGTTCAAGGTACGTGAATAAAGAACCATAGAAATGAAAATGTAGCGAAGTTCAATGACTCTTGAAGCCATTCATCATAATCGCGTAAACGCTATGCGATTCAACCATAGGCCCATTCAATAGGATCAGGGATCGACGACCTTTAGGGAAAAGGTAAAAACGATAAAAAAAGCCACTCGAATGCCTCTCATTAATCATAAAAAGCGTTCAACAACAGCTTCTATTCAGGATTGCATCAAAACACTTTCGCTGTGGCGATAGTCGCTGTCGTAAATCATTAGCTTTGTTGGCTCTATATTGAAACACATTTGAGTATTCAAGTTGAGGTTTGCGTGATATTTTGATTTCATAACACAGCAAAACGAAGAGCAGGGCTCAATAATTCAAGATAACTATTATAGGAATTTGTCAGCATCGAAACTTTGGACAAAGAGAGTTAAGAAGTAGCAAAGAAAAGAGAACAGCAAGAAGATTCAAAAGAATATTAGAAACAAAAGACAAATAGCGTTTCCGACAATAAGATAAAAGAAATGACAGTCGATCTGCGTTGGACACTACTTAACATGGGGTTAACTTGATGTTATGTTGCCGAGTTAATGTGTGACTACTTACTGGATCAAAAACTAAACGTTGTATAAATTCAAGTCAACATGTTTAGAATCCTAAATAGCGACTTTGCGATGTGCCCTCACTCCTGGGTAAGTGCGTGACCCGAGAATGCCACTGTCTTGACTCACAGTCTGATAGTTTTCGTGGTGAATGCGAATGCTCGAAAATAAAACAGGGACGCGCGTCCGTGAGTCATAAAGCGACTAAGCATGACATTTTGAATATTGTATGTTGGGTTTACATCTTTAGCCGTCCTTTGTAATGTGTTGAAAATGTTAAAGATGAACGGACAGGTTCAGTCGTTACTTTTCTGACTTGTAAGCAACTAGAATGACTTCTGTTTTTATGGGGTTTTATCTTAGAACATGATCATCATAAACCAGGTTTACATCACAATGTCTTCTTCGTCCACTTAATATGCATCAGGAGTGTACATTTCACAATTCGTTATGGTATCTGCATTGCCAATGCCTAAAACCTTTTGCATTATTTTATCTGGCACTGAAAGTCGGTAGCAACTGATTCAGATTCAGAATTCTCAGATAACCCCTGCATTCAACTTTTTAATATTCCGCAATCTTTTTGCAACAAAACAGCGAAGCCGAAGTTCAACGACCCCGTTACGCGAAATAATATTGTGTAAAGAATTGAGTCACAAACCTGCATTGTTAAATTTTTCGATGCAGTGAACTAGTTTTGCAATTTACCTGTAACAGAAAAAAACACTTTTAGAAACGAAATACAACTCAATAGTTGTAAACGGTATGTGAGATAGATCATACCAAAATTATAGATATTTCCCTTAATCTTTAAATGTTAGTCATGATTTATGAACGAAATCGTAAAGGAAGTAACGATCTAAATTTAGACATGAATCAAGATAGCTTAGTCTGCAGCTGCATCCTAGTGAATTGCACACGATTCGATGAAATCTATCTACATCTACGCCTATTCTCTTATTTATAGGTTGTATAGATTTATAGGGTGTACCTAGCACTAGGCAGCCTGGATGAATGAACGTCTGAAAAATACTCTTACTTTAGACATAAAGAAAACGGGATATTTATCGAACCGCGAATCATTTGAAACTGTTACTCAAACTTTATGTAAAGATTTTTAGAGATAAAATGTCAATAACCACACGCTACGCTTAATGTAAAACTGCAATGTACACCGCAACGTGTATGTACATTCAATTGTACATTACAGTATTCCATGAACAGTGCCATGAGGTAATGTTTATAACTATACTCGTTGTTTGAGCGTGCACTTAAGACGATTAGTGTCAATTTGCAATGCGTAAACTCTCCACGACTTCCTAGGCAGTGAGGCGCACCGCACCTCGTGTATCCACAAACGTGAGGCTGCGAGTAAAACTGTTTGTGTAGTTGCAAAACGTTAGGTGAATGAGAAATAAGTGTCAGAAGTAACAGTGTCAAGTGCAAGCCTTAGAAAAAAAACGTAAAATAATCCTCTAAAATAATGATAAATTAATAAAATAAAATGAAATGCGTTTATTTCGGACAACAGAAACTAAAGCCTAAAGTTTTATGGTCGTGGCGTGACGGAGGATTCCGGATCCGTTTATCAAGTGAGATAAAATCTGCATCACTTACAAAACTTTTACTGCTACTCGTTTCGTTTCAAAGAGTTAACACAGCCGTTAACTGCTTTTGGATTCTTCCCTATACAAAGGTACGTTGAGATCGTGATGTGTCAATTTGTATAATGGTGTCAGAAAACATGCTTTTCCTATTAAATACATGGAGTTCTTAATACCCTTTCAACATTTATAGTAACCATGAAATTGTAACAGTAGTAGGTCTAATACAAACATTATAAAGCTCCGCTCCATTCTGTCAAGTTCTTAATGTAACTGTCAAGTCACTTAAATCTAAGATAAACTTGGTAAAGTTAACGCAGGCAATTCTCACTATTACTATCGCTAAGTAAGTAATTAATGTTGACTTGTTGACTAAACAAATAAATGTGAGTGACGCGAGCAAAGGAGAGCTGGCTGCAAGTCAGCTCACACAAAAGAATTATTTAATGTGCACGATTTTGGACGATAAGGAATGGCCCGGTCGATCACAAGGCACAAGAGGTTACGGTTCGGGTATAAGTTATTTGGGTACGAATTCAGTTTATTAAATCGAAAAGATAAACAAGCAGGTAATACGTTTAAGTTCATTTTAAAAATTCTACATCCAAGATAAGAAATTGAGTAGAAATAATACCTCTATTTTACGTTCATGCGTTTTTATGAGGTGAAAAATTGATGATGAGAGAAAATTATTTAATTAATTAATAGCTATAAAAATTGCTTGAGTCCATTCAGTGCGTTATTTACGTAAATAAACGAGCGAGAGTAAACATGACATCACTTGTTGTGTACTTCTTAACCACCGTTCCGAACTTTAGGGATTATTTGTACCATGTATGCTACTAATGTCGTTGGAATTCATATGAAGCTGAAACTGACAATATTCCCTTTATACACCGCCACTTCACATAACTTCTAGCATTTTCGAATTAACAATAAAATTAAATGTTCCCCCAAATATTGCCGCCAATGCTCGTGGCATGTACCATTCGATTCGATCTCGTTCGATGCGATACCGTACGTTACGAAACGCTGATACGATCGGAGTTACGATGACTTTGCTCTTCAGTTGGATAATAAAATAGTAAAACTTCGCTTACGTAAACTTCGAGCTTAAACTTTCTTCGGACTTGCGAACAATGCCAATGCCCCAAATACTCTTGATATTCCACTTGCAATATATAGACTGTATTACTATGTCACTTGTCCGTGTCCACAATTAAATGATTGATGTTTTTACTAACTGCGTAACTTGAAACTGGAACATATGTTTGTGTCATGTTCAATGTTATTCGCATTTGTCTTATACTGAATGATTTCCTTATGTGATGTTTAAACCATTATTTATTTAACGAAAATTTTATACGGTCGACTAATAATGTAAATAAAATTTAAGGTTCGCGGAAAACATTTTTTTTTCGCTACAGCATACATAGCTCATAACAGCCTCTTCACTCCGTATTGAAATAGTCCATTATTACTCGATATGCGCTATTAAATTTATAGGTATGTTCGTATTCAGGGCGACGGTTTTGCCACTTTCTTAGGTGTGTTTTGGTCGGCTGGAATGAATTAGCTGTTGCGCTGCGCACGCGCACAGAAGCCGGTCGTGAGTCACGCGGCGGACGAACACGTTAATTATTACATTCGCATGCCCGGCGTGGGGGTGATCGCTCGAAAAACACATTTCTTCGGTGTTGTAGACAAAGCATAAAGCGTTCCTTTTTTTATCATGCTTATATTAGAAGATTTGTTACACATTTTGACAGCTGGCATGCCAAGTAGAATTGTTGCCATAATGCCTAAATTGTACCAGGGACTCCGCGTAAAAAGTTGTTTATTAAGTAGAGTCGAACGAGTTGCATATTATAATTATCTACGAGTTTATTAGGTTATAATCTAACAAAATTCCGCAGACTAATCGCTACAGGTTGCGTGGCTACATATTTAAATTATGCTAGCTATATTACCGCTATTTTAATAACGAAAGCTATGTTAAGCTATAAAAAATGAGTACTAAAAAAAGTGTTTACATAACACCGGTGACCAAGCATCGAATACGTAAGAAAATTAATACATAATGAATGATGTTATTGACAATGTTATCTACCTCAGCAAGTTGGAGTAATGTGTTCTTTCTGATTATTAATGCGCTAAGATACCACGTGGTGGAAGCCAAAGGTTATTTGATAACGATGTAGTGTTGCGTGAATGTAAAGTTATTAATATTCGTGTTTGAGTGATGTAAATTGTTTTAGTTGCTGCTGGTGCTGAAGTTATGTTTATTACAGTCGTAATGGTTTTTATCTACTTTAAAAGTATTGTTTAATTTTTCGATGTTGTACGCTACATTAATTTATATCATTCATCGATGATTATAAGTTTATTTAGAAGTGTATCATAAATAAAATATTAAAAAATACCCATCAAAAAAAAGTGCACCAGCCACTACCACCAGGGCCGTGTTTTATAAAGCTACAAGTTGTAATTTACAAGCGGAAGTCTCTTTCTAACAAAAGGTGATAGAATGAGACTTCCACTTGTAAATTGTAACTTGTAGCTTTATAAAACACGGTCCAGGAGCCACCTCCGCAGCAGACCAGGTCAGGGGTAATTTCATATAAAAATATTTCACTTTTTAAAGTACTAAGTAAAGCTAAAATGCAAGCTAATGGTAAGGCAACATGTATGTGGCAAAAGGTGTAAAATCCATCAGGCGGGATAAGGGTCAATCGCTGGATTCGCTGGCCAGTCATTTAAAAAAAAAATCGTGATGTCAATGTCTGTAATTAGGATCGAAGTTGACTTAATTATTCATTACTAAGCACTAAAAAACGTGTGATTCCTGACTGGTTTCTTGCGTTAATTTATCTTAGGAATAAATACTTTTTTGGAAATAAGGAAATAGCTTTCTGGTTAGAGTTTTGTTTAAGTACTTCTTATAACAGGTAAAGCTCAAATCACTGTAGATTTAACATCAGGTGTGCAGCAGCCCTAAAGCGGTCTATGTGCAAGCGTCTGCGCACGATTTTAGGTCAAGGCAGCGCTGCTCGGGATCTCGGAGAAGATTATTACAAATTGCAGTTCTGCGTCCCCGTTCAACAAAGGTTAACCTAATGCCATGACATGCAACGAAACTAATATATCTAGGAGCAAGTTCATGCCGTTGTACTATTAATTTTGAAGTAAATGTCCCGTGGTTGTATGTCAATTCAATTTAATAACAACGTGAACAAATAGGACTGTAACATCTAATAGGCTGTTCAATAATGTGAAAACCTAGAACCATACAAAAAATAAATAAATAGATTATTACTTAACCACCATATAGAGATAGGTAGACGTTTTTTATGCACATTGTTGCAAAAAGTAATGTGAAATGTAAAAAAAATGTAAACAAACCTTACTGTTATTAATAACAGTAAGGTTTGTTTACATTTTTAATAAATTAGATTGACCAAAAGTATAGACGTTTGACCTATTAATAGACAAGCTAAAATTGCCGTGCATCGCAGTTTTGACTGAAAGGTAATGTACTATACTATACCTTGTAGTTATGTGACCGATTTGTTTACAATTTACGATCGTTGTCTAGCCCAAAGTCACGTACAGACGTACTTTGATACGCTTATTGTCACATGAAGAGATACATGTTTTATCTATACCAATAAAACAGTACCGTGACTGACTGAATGATTGACTGACTGACAGACAACGCACAGCCTAAACCACTGGACCTAGATACTTGAAATTTGGCAAACATATACCTTGAGTATCCTATTGCACTAAGAAGGGATTTTTCGAAATTCCCACGGGATAGGGAACTAGCCCATTTTGAAATATTTCACGGGGGCAAAGCCGCGGGGCATGAGCTAATTTTGTATGTATTTCTTAAACATTGCCCTCTTTCGTAAGCGTTCATGCACTAAACCTAAATCAGCTAAATAGATTGGTCCGTTGCCTATCATTTAGACATTTGCTATGCGTTTGATCGATCAGAGTGCTTTAATTTTGAGGATTATAAGGTTTTGTGAATGAGGTTGTTCCACTACTCTACAATACTAGCTCAATGAAATGTTGTCCTAAGACCCTGAACCTTTATAAACGATAACCAATTTTTTTAGTTTTAATTTAACTGGATGTTATGTCATGTTTTCTGGACTGCATTGTGTGCACTTTGCCGAGCTGCTATAAAAAAAAATGGCGTTGAAGTGTCAAATTATTTGTCATTTAGTACCGAAAACTGACTGGCTTTTATACCTAGTACTCACATCATGTCGAATAAAGGCCCAGACAGTCTGATGTCGTAGTGTTCTACATTGTTGCTCAAATCTGCATCGCAGCCCTAAAATTACGATACCGCCAGCGATTTGCGTTTTAATGCTAGATTTGGTTAGATTGCGTGTTTTCGCAATAGTACCTAGAGTGTAATGTACAGTGATGTGATGTCAATCCGCGGAGGTGGATACTGATTATTAGTGTCTGGATTCGTGATTGCGGATACGGTTATGGGGCGCCGGTGCGAGTAAAGTTGAAGTGACAGTTGACGGCATTTAATATCTCCATTTTAAATCGTGGTTTTAAGTAATACGAATAAACAGTAAACATAAATTGAGATAAATACGAATTGAATTTAAAATAATTTCGTTGGTATTGGTACCGGTCTTGTAAATTTAAGATACGAGTATTTATGTACAAATTAATGAAGTAATTCACAAAAGATCCGTACGAAGGCCCGTTAAAAAGTAGCAGATACGGATATCCGCTTCGGATGGGGACATTTGGAACGTCACTAGTAGTGCAATGCAGTTGCAGAGTAATCAGTCGCATGGTAATTCAGATAATGGTGGCGGTTATCGTGGGAATGATAATTGAAAAACTATGGGAATGCTCAACGGTCAGTCGTGATCGTAAATATTATCTGTAAAAGAATGCGATTGTGACATACTTTAGTTAGCAGTCATGCAGTCATGCTTTTGTGATGGCGTCTATTATTAAAAAATGCCACAATTTTTATCTGACCCGGTGACGATGTCGCTTTTAGTGAACTTCGTGTTGCTGCTAAGAAGACGTCATTAATATGGTTGTGGCATCAGTTCCAATTTTAAATCCCCGACGCAAAAAGAGGGGTGTTATAAGTTTGACCGCTATGTGTAATAGTGTGTGTGTGTGTCTGTGCCACCGTAGCTCTTAAATGGGTGAACCGATTTGGATGTGGTATATATTTATTTGAAAGCAGGTTTTTTAGACATGTTTTATCAAATTAGTTTCAGCCGTTTTTGAGATATTGAACTTTGAAATGAAACACTTCTACAAACAGGTATGCGGTAACACTGCCTCTTAAATTTAATTTTGGTCTAGTTAGCTTAATTTCTTTGCGGCCGTTGTTTACTTTCTCATAAAGATAAGAAAATTATGATTAAAACAGCTTAATTTACCAAGAATAGTTCATTAGACGCGATAATGTTATTTCGTTATCTGGTTTGACCACAGAGCTATATCGGGGTGGAAGGAAAGAGCCCCAGATGTCGCACGCGGAAAGCGGTCAGTAGCGGACTGCAGTTTGCGGCAAGCAATGAGGCTCAATACACTCTTTCCTTCTATCTCGATATACCTACTTCTGTGGATTATACATAATGAAAATGGGATATTGACCGCGATTACCTTATAGGTTTGATGACCTAACCTATAATATAACCTCAAACCTATAAGGTCATCATCATCATCATCATCATGTAAGCTGAAAGACGTCCACTGCTGGTCATAGGCTTCCGCCAAGGCTCTTCACTCAGACCACTCTTGTGCTTTCCGCATCCACCGCGATCCCGCGATCTTCACCAGGTCGTCGCTCCATCTTGTTGGAATCCTACTGACAGCTCGTCTCCCGGTCCGCGGGACGCCTAACCTATAAGGCAATTGCGGTCAATATCCCGTTTTCATTATGTCTAATGCAATTAACCGACAATCATTTAAACCGGCTACTTCTGTGGATTGGCCCAATACCGCATAATCTCTGCTCCGCTTCCGCGGTCACAACAAAGATGGGAAACGTTACACTATCCAGAAATAATTCATAGGTGAACTGAACACCGTTAATTAAAATTAGTTGTTTATGTCGGCTTTAGGATTCGATTCAATGCTAACCCGGTGCAGTCCAAATATTTACGCAGCGTATTCGAGGATGTTTGCAAACACCAGTATTCTGTTTCATACATTTTCGTGTGTTAACCTAAATTTCGAGTCTCGGATAGCAAAATAGGAAATGAATTTATAATAATTTGGATGTTATAATCGCTAAATTAACAAGCAGCTACATGGAGCATTAATTTTTCATGGAAATTTTATGGGGTTAAAGATCAGGTTCATATTTTCAAAATTCTTACAATACGTATGAGTTTTTTTTGTGTAATTACACAAAGAAAACTCTTCACAAAGAAAATTATACAAAGAAAATAATGCAAAGGAAACTCACTTTACCACTAGAAAAAAAATTACAGTATTTCAGAAACAAGTGTAAAAAATAATTAATAGAACAGCAAAACCAGAACACGAAATGGCATGCTTTAATTGAGTAGTGGATGTATAGGGTCTCCAGGTCAAATATCTAAGAATATCAGAACTACAAATTCCCCAGGTCCCAGAATTAATATAGATTATAAGTATGGCATACGTTTTATTAGATTTTTCTCAAATTAACCAGCGAATTCATAATCACATTCGACGCTTAAGTAGATTTCATTGTATTGGGCCACATTTGTATCGAATAGACAGTACAAATCAAAGAGTTATCTTCTACCCTACTAACGGAATGCCTATTTTTATCCGTAAGTACTGACGCATGGGAACGTGGCAACAGGTGACGCAGCATGTGCAGTCACGGTACACAAGCACGCGGTGTTGGGGCGACGACTGAGGGGTGGCTATCCGACTGTGTCCAAGGGAGTGAAGGCATGCTAAACGGTAAGGTATCAGTTGTGGAGATATTTTGCTTTGCTGATTCAAATATTTTTGGGGGATTAGGTGCGGAGTTTGCAGCCTAAAACACCTGAATAAAGGAAGACGCTTTATCTAATTTAAGACAAAGCCCTGTCAATGATTATGGGGTGTGGTGGGCCGACTGTGTCAAAGGTTCGATTGTGGAGGTTTGCTTTGATCAATTTTAGGAATGATGTTGTTAATTTTGGTGCAATTATATTTTTAATAAACTCACCGAAACATGAATACACAGAAAAACCAGAAAATATACCAACCCCGGGAATCGAACCCGGAACCTCGACACTTCGGGTCGCGTGCCCACCCTTACACCAGAATTGGTATTTAATAATTAATAATACCAATACCAATACCAATTCTGGTGTAAGGGTGGGCACGCGACCCGGAGTGTCGAGGTTCCGGGTTTGATTCCCGGGGTTGGTATATTTTTTCTGGTTTTTCTGTGTATTCATGTTTCGGTGAGTTTATTAAAAATATAATTGATACTCACGGGAAGACCGTAAAAATAAAAAAAATTAAAAATAAAATAAAAAATACAAAAAGATTTTCCAATTGAGATCATGAATTTTGGTGCAAATTTAAAGTGGAGTCTTTAGTGTTGGCAAGTCAAATATTAGCAAAACGTGTGTATTCAAATTAAAAGATAGCTCTTTCTACAACTGTGGGGTGGCTAGCTAAATGCATCCAAGAGAGGAATTAATACCTATGCATGCTCTATAATCAATAAATGGGTCATCATTATATTCGAGAAACAAGAAAGTTCAAGAAAACTATTGACCAAATCTGTTTACTTTGATCGTATTGTGCCTACTGTGTTATTTGTTGAAGAAATATTTTATTTTGAGCTTTATAAGCTGAAGTCAACGGAAGCTACCCCTTAGAGTTATCCCCTAAAAGTTACCCCACAGCATCCCATGTGCGATCAAACGATTAAGGCTGACAGTCGGTAGCTGTGACGAATGAGAAATATTGGAAAAGGATCTAATAATGGAGGAAACAACTTAATATTCGTACGGTTCAGAACTTTTGCTAGGTATAAAGAATACGCGATGAAGTCGGAAACTTTTCCACGTGCCGTGTATAATATATGTATATATTACACGTCACCGTATATACAAAGTGCAAACGGCGTAATACCTTAAGATTTGTCAATTTGCGCCGCTTTGGCTCTAGCTGTTAAGGTACAAATGTTAGGATTACATAAATAAATAAGTGCAGCTAAAACATCCCTTGACCCTTTTTTCCCATAAAACACTGGCGCTCGGAATATCTTTTACGATAAGCTTACACGCGCCATGACGATGGCCACGCCGAGAGAGTGCACCGCACCGTCCCGCTAACTGTCTTGCCAAGAAGTATTATATGCGTAATAGAGATAGAACAGCTTCGCTCGCCTCGCGCGACAACTTCGCTTGCTTGCATCTCTAGGCTAGAAACTGTACAAACGTGTACACCTACTTATTATACTTTACTTCGCTCCGATAATTTGTTGTCAAGTGCACCACATCATTAGCTACAATGAAATCGCGTGGACGTACAACTAATTATTAATTTCTATAACGTAAGCAAACAACTGAATGCGAAATTAACAATCCAAGTAACGAGGTTATTTTAGTTTCGAAATCTACGAGCAAAGCGTATTATTATACTATGCTTTATTGTATTTTGATCAAAGAGGGGCATAGCTGAATGCATTCTGGTAATTGAATGCATTCAAATGTGTTGCTGTTAGATATAATTATTAATTATTTTGTGTGCTACCAGTTTGCGAAGTATTGCGAAATTGTAAGTTAAGCAAGGAATTTTATGATAGTGAATGATGATAAAATAAAATGGGTTAAGCGTGTGTACAACTTACTAGATTAGTATTGGACCGAAACACGGTGCAACCAAAAACAAATGCCGTTCAGCATCACCACTTTTCTCACGCAACCTAAACACGAGCGATTAAGCAAAGGAAAATCTCATTTTCCATGCTCAGTAATAAACACATCACAATGAAGACTCATCAGTCCGTGGACGCACGCACACAGCCGCACGTGATCGCCACGCGTCCTCCGACCCTCTGGCCCTTTGGCCCCCTGGTCCCCACAGGCCTCCTTAATGGGGGACCCTCCCGCGGCGATGTTATAAGTGCGCAGATAGCACACGGATGGAAAGAGGTGTAGTGATTTTTTCCGAGAATGTTTAAATGATGATTAATTTGGCGGAGATTAACTAAGCCCAGTGTTTTTTTAAAACCTTGCACTAGTAAAAATAAGGCATAAAGTCTAACATCTACACAAACTCAAATTATTTCTTAAAAACCATTTACTCAAAGAAGTAGGTAAATATGGTTAAGGCATTTTGGTTGTGTCTGTTGTACTTGGACTCTGGCTGATACCCTACCGAAAACTGGCAGTACCACCGTAGATACAACGAGACAAGAGTCTCCTGTAGGGCTAGCACGACTGGACGCGACCTTGTTTGTCGCGCGAGATTATATTACCCGTCCCGTTGCAATTCTGAATGACAGAAAAGGACGGGCAGTCGTTCTCGCACGAGATAGAAGTCGCACTGTGAGTTGTGGGCCGTGTATTATCCAACCTCGACATTGGCAGAATCATCAAAAGGTTGATGGGGCCACACGTTAATAATTGAATAGGATTGAATTGACGTAGAAAACATTCCGGCTGTATGGATTGTTCCAAGAGGAACCATGTCATCATTTTATTGTTTCCTCCTCTCCAATAAAAAGCAATTCTTCCTTGATTTATGCTTATCCCGCACCGACAGGCCTAAAATACCGGATTTACAAAATCACATTACTAGCCCATAAAAGGGGCGATGCGGACGTTACCACGTTATAAATTTTCTTTGTATAATAACAGGCAATAAATGAACACCCTGTATAGCTAGGCTAGATGCAACCCTTCATTCAAAATCCCGTATCTGAATTAAATAGTCAAGAACCGCCTTTCTCTTTTTTTGCGTCACATGGGAAAGAGAGGGCCATAACAATGTGGAATATTTTACGAACGCTTGATGCAATATTTTGCAAGGGAAGGGGAGGAAAATAATCGATTCTGAATTAGCATTATTATCGAAATACAACTCATTACATATGGTAGGTACACCTTACTTTAAAACTTGGTGATTCTGACAATATCTTATTTTATTTGATATCACGATCTTCATGAGCTCATGTAGCATCAGACCGCTAGGTGCAAATAAATACCTTTAACTAAAATTGACACTCGAACCCTTGACGACAAAGCCGTGTTTACATATTTTCGAGCACCTCATCCAATAGGACCAAGGAATCCAATCCCGCCAATGCATGTACCATGATCCCGATATATCAATCCTTATTCAGTAAAATTCAATGCCAGTATTGGAATATCCGAATGGGATAATCCTGAATATATTTCAAAGTCCGTTATAAATGAAGGATACAAAGTTAAAATTCGGCCAAGTGCGAGTTGGACTCGCGCACCGAGGGTCGTACCTAACGTTTTTCAGATTTTTTTCCTTGGCTTGTGTTGTAAGATCTTGCTTCGTGCTAATTTTCTAAGTTAATAGGTTTTGACTTACTTGGGATTGACGCCTGTCACATCTGTAATGTGTGTCTAGAAAGACGGATAAACGGACAATAAAGCGATCTAGTACAAAATTCACGAAAAAAGTGTCCCCGTAGAACACGGCATTTTTCGATGACAGCCATACGTCATAGCGCTGTCGTTCGACCAAACTAAGACTGACTGACGCTCGATTAGTGGACTTTTTTGCAAATTAGTGGTATTTTAGTTCCTACGTTTTCAAGAGCTAACTCGAAGTCCATGGTGTTGGTAAGCCAGTTTAAGCAACCCTAAAAATGATTGAGCAACTTCTACTTAGTGGTTTTGATGTGTGTTCCGGCTCGGTTCCCGACAGCTCCGATACGAAAATCGGCCAGCATTGTGCGCTCAGCGCTGGCGCAGCGGAAGCGTGATCCGCATGCAATTAAACCGCATCCTGTGCTAACTGTAACTACGGCACCGCTGTGTGATAGTGGAGTAAAAAGTGACGTGGAACTGTCTTTTGTCTTTTTGTTGTTTTCGGTTTACGAAGTAATCGCATAGATGGCGCTAGTCACTGCAAAAAGTGATAAAAACAAGCTAAGATTTGAATACATGGAAAAAATTCGGCCTTTCCTCTATGTCCAATCGTGGTGTAGGGGAAAAGCACACGACCCGGAGTGTCGAGGATCCGGGTTCGATTCCCGGGGTTGGCATTTTTCTGGTTTTTTTCTGTGTATTCATGTTTCAGTGAGTTTATAAAAAATATAATTGTCTTTTGACTACTTTAAACATATTTAGAACGGGATATTGACCGCGATTACCTTAGGTACTAGATTTGTTGAGGTTCCGATATTGCGACGCAGTTACATGCATCATGATCACGGGTAAACTGACGAAATGCGGGTATAGATCCTAATGTTGATGTTGCGTAGATCGGGCTCTATCTACCCGCATTCTTGCACGGCGACTGTGCGCACTGCCACTACCATCGGTCGCGTTCTCACTCATTATTCTAATGTAATAACCGCGAATCATTTAACACTGCTTTGACTACAATATGATAAGAGGGAAGTGGGTGCACCGTGATTTTATTTCAGATTTAAGAAGACAAGGAGAATGCGGAAAGTACTTACAAAGAAACAAAAGGAGAAAACGCTAAACTTTTTTAAGGTTAACGGTTACAGAGCCTCTGAACAAAACAAGTTTTAGTGCGCAAAAAGTGTCATCAATTCGTTACACTCAAATGCATGCATAAAGAGTGCATAAAAATGCACGAATGTTTGTTTCTCCTCGGTGAATGTTTTGACATTGCAAATTAATTAAGTACACGTACAATCAGATAATACATTTACAAGAGTGCATTGTCATCTTAAGGTAAGAGATGCATAAAGTTTTATAAAGTAACAAAATATAACGAGCCCTGTTGGAGATAAAAACTCGACACGGACACAAAGTAACGTTTCTCTATCTAGAGGTCAGATCAATAAAACTGTAACTTAGAAAGTTATTAAATAGTTATCAGCCAGACAAACAGACGGTGAGTCAGATCATACAAGTGCCAACAATGTCGTATGGACTAGTGATACACTTTCAGTGGCCTTACTACGTGACCTCCGTCTGCAGTGAAGATGATATGCACTGCACAGTGAAGGTACTACAACAACAGTCATACGCAACTCATCTAATAATGATGCCAGTTCAATTGTTTCAAAGGATCTTGGGACAGAAGGAGAGTTAGACTGATTAGAACTATTTAGTGGCCCTAGCCTATTTGTTGCTAGAGGTTGACACGCATAGCCGTGGACATAGCGTACGGACAAGCCCTTCGGTAGGTCCACCGTTTTTTACACCGCTTTATGGATCTAAAAAAAATACACCTTTTTTTAACGATGTGAAATTGCATTAGGCATATTGCCCGACCTAGGGTAGGTCATGGGGGATAATGTCGGACACTCTCCTCTTGCACTCCCTCTGTTAATCAGAGGGAGAAGGGTAGCAATATTACACACTAAAACACACTAGCCTTTATCCCCTCAGTCGTGGGCTAAACGGCGGCGCTAGTGGGCTTGGTCCCAGTTTCCTTCATTAATAATGTTCCACAGGGCATATCCTATCCTCATATTTATATATCAATGCTCATAGCCGATTTGACTAGCTTGTAGGAAGTCACGTCATTTCATTTCACGCAATGCAAAATGTCTCATTAACAATGTAGGTGTCCCGTGCTTCGCACTCCATGTTCATTAAACTATTTCAATTTAATCACTTTATTTCTTTCTCCCGAATTCACGAGTAAAAACTCTTATTATTATATTGGTGCTAAAGATAAAGCTGGCTTTGCAAAACATGTCGCACACTCAGATAAATATGATCGAGATGTTGTTGTGGAAACAAACCGGCGAACTATCTCAAATATGACAACAATCGTGACGTCAAACATGCGCAATCTATATAACTTAAATCCAGGAATCGAGGACTTAACAAAAAGGTATTATAATAATCCTTTATAACAGTCGTGACGATGAGTTTAGAAACAAAAATATTTTTCAACAACATTAAAAAATATGTATTTACTTACATGGTAAATTGGGACACGGTTTCTACCTTTACTTATAAACTAGCTGTTTATTACCCGTGACTTCATCGGCGTAGAATTCGTTTATTATTTGGCATCTTTGGCGTGGCATACTTAAGTTATATAATTGTGAAGTTTCATCAAAATAAGGTCAGTAGTTTTTGCGTGAAAGAGTGACAAACATTCAAATGTACATACTCACAAACTTTCGCATTTATAATATTACAAGGAGAGGAAGGATTGGATGTATTGTATTATAAAACAATGTTTTTTCCTCTTAGAGCCACCATACTCGCTCCGCGATACTCTCCTTTGCAGAAGTCTATTGCACTGCCAAACATATTTCAAACATTATAACGAAACTCAGTGGTCTACGGTGTAGTCCCTGTAATTTACCCTAATGCTAGCGAATAATTGGCATGCGGTTAAAACGGAATGTTTTTTGCGCGAGGTTGTCGACCGTTTCTTGAAACTACGGATTACATCGGCGAATATCCGTTCATCTATAATCGTTGTACTTATACAAGAGTTCGTAGTGCATTGCGAGGGGCTTAGCAAACAGCTTGGTGGATTTACAGAGGTGTGTTCTATGGAGAAACGGTTTGTTTAAAATTAATTGTAATGTTGAATGAGAATCACTCAATACTTGCTTTGGATTTGGTAGGAAATGTTGCAAGTCTTTAGGAAGTATAAAGTAAATTTTGTAACATAATCATCATGAGATCAAAGGTAGAGTATATTAATCTGACTAAAACATTATAAAATATCAAAACTTTTAATTTAGTAAACCGCGTTTTAACCTTTCCGGGTTCAGGGTTTAATTAATGTAATACGAATGAGCAGGTTTTTAAGACTCTTATTTAACTCTACCTGCAGACCCTTTTTTACAATACAATACAATAACTATTGAACACCACATAACAGTCAAAACAAGAAATAAGGCACAAAGAAAATACAAGGTAGGTTTTTTACGTTTACTTCCCTCTTAAAGTCAACAGTGTTCATTCAATCAAGCGTATAGTTACTTCGCAAATCCATCCAGTACGTACGCAATAATTCGAAACCCTACCAGCTAGCATCAAAAGGCTTGATGAACTAAGCAGCCATTCAGACATACTCTGTATTCATTCCATTCATTTCAAGAACTTTAATATGTACGCAAACTAGGTCGCTCCCCTGACTCCCAACTAACTTTATAGAACTTCGTACGTCAACCTTATCTTAGAGAAGCAGAGTTTGGAATGCATTGTCATGTTATGAAGTTGGTGTATTAATAAAACAAGTTTAATTAAATGAAACTTTAGTAATGTTATGACGGTGCTCGTAACTCTGCATGTTCGTGCAGCCAGATGCTCATTTTCTTAAAGCAATTGACGTATCAGGTTGCCGAGAGGCCGCTGCTTTGTTTACGGGTAGAGATGGGTTTGTTTTTACAGGTAGTTTGAAAGTGTAATGTTTCATTGGAGCCCAAACAGATTTGAAATGCGTATTATCATGCTCCAGTGTTACATTTAGTTTCCTTTACGGAATAACAATAATGCCTATTATTCAAAACCCAACCAAAATCATAAAGCGATAGAGCCCACGATCCCTCAGTTAATACGAAAGGAAGTCGCATTAAACGAAGTGATCCAGGCTCAAGAATTCTCAGTATATTGAGCATGAATGGAGGCAAGGCCGCGGGCGGTCGCTAGTTTATAAATCAACATCAGCGGTGAAGTGGGCAAGTAATTTGTTTATTCAAATGCTCCCGTATCATTTGGTACCCGCATGTCATCAGCTCGCGACGTTCGACGCGAATTGGATGATTGTGAAATCAAATAGAATATAATTTTAGTATTAATTTTACTGCAATACAAGAGCTTGTGGTCAAGAGGATGACAGAAGAGAGACATAAACAATTGATAATTGGGGGTCGATGAAGTTGAGGAGTTTCAATGGTTTGATAATGAAGTGATAGAAAGAAGTAAGAGTTTAAAATGATTCGCGGTTAATTGCATTAGACATAATGAAAACGGGATATTGACCGCGATTACCTTATAGGTTTGATGAGCTCCCGATATTTCGATGCAGTTACATGCATTATGATCACGGGCAAACTGACGAAACGAGGGTAGATACTAATGTTGCGCAGAAAGTCTCGTTTCTGTTTTCATTATATGTCCAATAGAAAGAAGTAGATTGAAATGTACGATTGTACGCCAATTTTATGGCCTTCACTCTTTAACTGTCTCTGTGTTACGACACGAGTCTTTTTGACTAGTTAAATCATCTACGTCTGCAGTTGCGTACCCAAATGTATTGCTCCTATACTTACTTGCGTAGTTTCTTTCTTTTTGGACTCTTCGTAACAAACGGAATGCGTCGATCGGTGAATTCTGTCGCGCTTAATTACCTATTTAACTAAACAATTCCATCAAAAATACAACTGAACTAAACTGTGCAAGGTCTAATGACTCTCTAATTCTAGTCGATTGTAAACCGATAATAAACAAACCCTTTTATATGGCACCTTGACTAACGGCCTACATTTCACCTCAGGCGTCAAATGACTGATTGATTGATAACACTTTCGAGTTGCATTGACGGCTGTAACAGAATTTCGTACATTCGATGCCGCGGGCTGACTCTGGCTTTGACCTTACGTTTAGAACATGATTAGGACAGATTGTGAATGTGTAGGGTCTTGTAGTTGTTAGAGGTCGTAGGGTTATTTCGCACAGATTTAAAAACCAAGATCTATTTCATTTATTTTAGCCAGAGCCGTGCGTGGTAAGAATCGCACCCAGCGGCTTCCGAACAGTTTCAAAAAATATCGTGCTCGGTTATTTTATATCACTCAAATGAATGGAGAAATTGCTCTTTACAATATCAATCGAAATTTCTTAAATTTTCTATTCACTACATATTATATAGCGTCGGTGTGAAACTCCTAATTAACGACCAATATAAAATTAAGTTATCGTAAAATTATTTCACTATGAAATCATTAGCATACATACTAACGAAACTTGTAATTAATAGCTAATAAAGTTTAAAACATAAAACGTGATACGCGCCAAGACATGTGATACGTGCTGTGGTTAATACGAAAGCCAAGGACAGGGTTCCAAAATTAGCTCGTCATCGTAAAGCATACAACCGTATCAAAGTAAACATTGTGGTGGATAACGGGTCTCACCCCCCGCTGCGTTGGCGCTAATTGCCGCTACAGTGTCGTGTCGTAGTCGTCGTGCAGTCGGACACGACAACACACCGACATCGATATAAATGGGTCTGCGGTTTATGCGATCATTACACGGCTTCGACCCATTCGAACAGCCGAGACACGGCCGAGGCGCAGATTCGTGGTATTCCAGTTCAAAAGTCAGGAGTTAACTAAGGGAACGTGTTGATTTATCTTCCTCGACACTACTTTTGATGGTGGCTTTACACAACCATGGCGCAACAGAGCGGATTTACTACTAGCGATTATAATCTCACTTCTAATGTTTGCGCGCGGAGTACACGCTAGTGGCTCAATTATATATTGCTTGCAGAACATAAGTGTATCATAAATGTTTCAAAACAGAAACATTACTATATTCGTCGTATGCTGATGTTTATTTTACGGTGCACGCGGTAAATCATTGTTCTGTTGGTAGCGAGTCTAAAGGAAAACACAGTTTTCCTGGAGCCTTGGCAAATTACTGTTTTCGTTGAATGTCATTCGATTAAACTCAACGAGGAAAAAAGTTTTCTTGTGAAATGTTATACAAAATAATAATACCATTGAGAATATGCACACACAACGAAAATATTGCAGTATTACGGAAGCATTTCAAATTGCCGTTGCAGGTCAAAACGTACCTTACACTAGAGCATATAGAATGCGGAAAGCAAATAAACATGTCTAGTCCACACATTGGCTGTAAGAAACATTTACAGAGAAAATGTGGTATTTATCGTTTACAAACAGTGTCGAATTATTTACACATACACTGCCTGTTACGAAATTGCTTCTTGAAATGTTATCAGCTTAGACGCGTAGGTCTCTAAGTGATGAGCATCGCCACTTGCATCCGAGAATATCCCGATATGGCATTAGCGATAGTGGGTTAATTGATGAATAATGGATGGACTGCAATATTTCACGAGTTTCGCCTACCGCCCTGCCTGTGGGTGTGCGATGAGCAATCGAGGAAGCGATGATTTGTGATTTAGATGTATGTGACTTATGGGCCATAAACATGTCAGCAGAAAGAGACGACGATAATAAACATTGTCTCAATAACTCCCGCCGAGGCGGCTTCGCGACTAAACACCAGCGCATACTCGTACATCCATCGTACGAGCAACAAGAATGCCGCTAATGCGATCTCGAAGTTGAGCCGACCCATAAAAAGGTATTTTCTCTCTTTTCTCGCAACTAATCTGTTCGCGGAAAAATCTTTATGTGTTTTTAATTAATTACTTACCACTAACAACACTACAGGAGCGCGCCAAAACATGCTCTATTCTGAATCGAATACAGGTCATTCGAGAAGATAAAGCGGCCGCGTTGCAGCGTGTGGTATATTAATTGGTGCCTTAGGAGCTACTGTTCAACGTAATTTATTAGGGTTATTCGTGTTCTAGTAAGGCAGTGCAGGTTGCGACACCTTTCGCCGTGAGTGCACTAATATGGGGAGGGCCAGCTGTCGTTTTTTCAACGATACCATAAAAGAGCTCGTGCGGCTGACCTGGACCGGCCAGGTTTTTACGTGGCTTTGTAAGATCGCCACTTCAAGATATAAAATCTCGCGGCCGTATCAAAAACGATAGCAAAAAACGAAAGTAACATTAGAAGGTAATGGCGAATGTAAACTTTAACTTACACTTTCTAGCAACTAAGAGCATTGACAAGCTTTGCTATGTTGAGTGACTGAAGTAAAAGAAAGTTAAGTATTTGTAAACTTGCTCAAATGTCTGATGAACGCCGTAGACAGACAAACGGAGTGTTTGTTACGAGGCCTGAGAATGGTGGGAATGATAACCCGAGCGCAAACATTTTGTGTGTTCGCGACAAGCCGCTAATCGGTCGCTCTAATGTGTTCTCGCGTACAATGATGGCCTATCACATAGTATTGATTCAACTCAATTCAACGTGCTCTACTTAAATCGCGTGTGTAGGTATAGACTGATTTGTCTAGGTTTTAATGTCTCACACGGGTTTAAGGGCAACCTGAAAGCCCTTAACATTTTTCGCTCCATGTATGTTGTGAGGAAACCAGGGTACACTTTCTCGGAAGTTGCTTAGAAGCGTTTAACACACATTCCCGGTTTAAGGGGCCGCTATGGTTGTTATTACCAAGAAGCTGGATTATGATTAACTTTACCGTTAAAACACGCCGCCTCAAGAGACTGGGGCGTAAATGTCACGACATTTAAGTATCTAGACCACGAGACAAAGTCATTGCTAACATTACTAATCTCATGGGATTAGATGAAATTTCAAGGTTTTTAAAAAGCTATTAAGAATGTGATCAATCATTGTAACACTGAAAACAGGGTTATAAAATGACGCAGACTTCATAATTCATAAATCATGCGACAAATCAATTTATTTATAGTAATAAATCTAATCCATTAAAACGCCGCTATAAATGTAATAAAACGGTCATTTCATTCCCTTACCTCCAAGACGTAATAGCAATAAAGTAGACAAGCTATTAACATTCGTAATTAGCATTTTCTTTGCAGTCCAGTGGTTAATTGACATTTTATTCAAATTTATAAATATACATTGTGCCTTCTAAGGTCATCCGTTTAACTTTTTGGGAATGTGTTCGTCAGACCACATTCCGAATGGGATCTGCCAATTACGCGGGATGGCAATACTGAGACGTTTTTTATAACACCCAAACCGTTATTCAACTTCGACAATCGAAAGAAACCCGTTTCCCTTCCATATACGAAATGTTCTTGTTCCGAATTTCTAGCACCATTGCGCTCGTCCACTTTTCTTTCCGACCCTATGCTCGTGTGACGTATTGGTGTCAATGCAACACTAAAATATTAAGTGCATTATATTATGCTGAAGAGCAACAGATTGCCTGTTTAACTTGTGCGAATTGTCGTCAACTTCGTCGCTTTTACCGATAACCGACCTCTTAACCAATATTTACAGTCATTAAATCTTTAGCCAAAACAAATAAGACCTCAATAGTTTTTGTGCTTTCGCAAACGAATTAATTGCAAATAATTGTTCACCACGAACCAAATGAGGTAAAGCAGGGAGATTGATTTGCCGAAACTAAATTTGACCCAAGGCTGTTCACGGATTAAGCGAAATTGCAGTCTAATGTAGGATCAGAAAGTGAAACCAAATCTGTATCTAATTAGTGTGATTAGTCAGCCTCGACTAGATCGCCTAGCCGTAGTCGGTCACCATAGATTTCTCGCTTCACTTTTTTGGCGACATGACATGAATAATTAAGCTCGTACTGGGAGGCATTATTTTGGTGGAGCGAGCGCATTGTTCGGCAGCTGGTGGCCTCATGACACCAATAAATATCCTTGTTCACAATGTGCACGTCGTATTCCTAAAGTCATTGTGTCAATATTGATTTAGCAAGACGACCACCGAATAGAAATAAATGCCCTCTCTGACCAGAGATCGAACAAAAGAGTCGACCCATCGAAAACTGTCGAAGATTACTTTTGTTTAGACGCTGCAGGTAATTATTCGCTTTCAAAATACATGTTATGGTTACGAAAACGAAACGAGAGCCTACATAATGCACGAGTGTAACGTAAATGGTTCATGGAAACTAATAATAAACGTAACAATGAGTTGCCGAGCGTTTGATGCGAGCAGCGCTCGGCACCCGCGTCATAGCTGCGGCCGTCACTCGTAAAACTAATTTCAGTTCCCAGTAATAAGAGAGACGGCCAACTGCAACGCGAATCCAGAGATATAACAAGAACACGGGACTTTATCCGAAAACAAGGCTGCGCCGATACAGCGTCAAGCCCAGAGCACCGATATGTAAAAAGTGTCACCATAAAACTGCTAACAAGTTATTTTCGCCGCGGTCATTGCAATGTGGGCAACATAAATACAGTTTTACAGGAGCCGCCACGCCAGTCAGGTCAAGCACCGTTGCCACTGTATGCGACATCGTTTAATACTGCAAATCCACGTCTGTCTCAAGCCCGATTGTAGGTAAAAGTGGACCAAACCTTGGCATCCGTGATGTCCTGGCAGAAGGCCAACCGCCTCAGATTGAATGAGTGACGATTTGCAAAGACGAAAAAAACCAGGGGTAGACAGTCACGTTCGATCTATTTCGGGGAGGTCGAATTTTCTGAAGCAGTCCCTGAGTCAGAGGCGCCTTGTGGCACTTGAGCATATCACCGGGGGCTAGAGGAAATGCGTACACGTCTACTAGATAAGGATGGCACTCGGAATATTTCAGTGTTAGGCTTGTAAGCGAATGGGCGTTAATAGAAACGTTTGTTTTGGACTGAGGAGCTCCTGTTCAAGAGTGTGTCAAACGTGACCAGGGAGGTAAAGGCCCCTTGAGGGAGTCACGTACGCGGCGCGCTGTCTGACGGAACCGCCGATAAGAATTAATCGGCAGGCAGGAGTCACAAGTTATCGTCTGTCATCGGATAAACAGTTATCTCTTCATTCGTTTGGAGATTCCCGAGTGAGTAATTGCATTTATGTAACGAGGAGGAGGAATCATTTAGATTAATCATGACAAAAATGTAGAGATTGTACAAGTAATCACTAAGTAATTAAACCCCTTTAAGATCTTATCACAGATATAGCAGAACGCAGAACATCGTACGATATTGACGTAAACAATAAAAGGCTTCAGAGAGGGATTAACTACTTGATATATGAGTTAACAGAACGAAACAACGGCGAGCTATATAAGATAAGCCCGTAGTTTGTAATTGTGCCCTTGAAAAGTACGAGATAACGAGCTGGCAGATAATAACAGACTTCGTTTAAATTGACCTTGTGTCAGTCGCTACAAAAAAATGATTTATATACTGAACTAAACAGTGGAAAAAATTACCAGCGCGCATGTTGCACAATGTGGCAATTATACGCCATACCACAGTGCTGGAATTGATCTAATTTATGACACCTCATTTATTTTAAATTTATAACTTGCACTGTATTTAACTCAGAATTTAATGAAGATATAAAAATTACAGTGGGGAAAAATGGTGATATTTATGACTGAGTAAGATCCAGTGATCTCCATAAGAAAGTGTAAAGTGAAAAAATAAAATAGGTACCTTATCAAATAGCGTGTTGATGTAGACGATAAGGTACCTATTTTATGACCACGAAATCATTTCAATGATGGGTGTGTGTATGTTGAAGTACAATAAACAAATTTAACTGTTATGAATGATAAGTAACATTGAGAGTCAAGCATTATATAATCGTTGAGACAATAGGTGCGTTTGGTTCGAAATGAACAGCGACAGTTATTGTCTGCGAACACAATGCTGTTAAACCGTTTGATGATCCCATTTAATCTGCGGAAAAATGGCACCCATAGATGCGATTGAGTAGCTACCAACCTACGTGTAAACTTATTGAAGCCTTTTTGCAAATTTGGTCCTTCGAGGCCGATTTTAATTTAAGTAATTTCTGTTTTTATACGACAAAAAACGATACATCAATTGAAGTAGAATCATTTTGAAATGATCTAAGCAGTTCATAGGAAAACAATAGAGCGTAGGTATTAATTGTAACTGGAATATTCCCATCCTGCTATTCGCACCACGACTGATAACGGCCGTAAAATCGCAATTGTAAACAGGAATATAATGTAGCATTAATATCCAAATGCGGCACGCGGAACGTTGCCGATAAGCGGCATAAGTGGAGATAAGCCTGAAAAACATTACAGTTTATAGCTGATTTCTGCAAATTTACATTAGCATCGGCGAAGGTTCAAATTTCGCTCACCTTAGCAGCGGGGATGTTGGCGTTCATCCAACTGTAGATTTGGACGCCTTGGATATCGCCGAAATTTGTGCACCACAGAATACTTGAAAACACTAGAGTTTACAGATCCCTTCACACAACAGCACACAAAAACTAAGCACGTTACAATCACAATTTCGAGCAAAGATCAGGTTTTGCTTCTTGAATATAAACACTAACAATACAGAACCAACAATAGTCTTTCACTTCACGTCAAATATTTGCGGAGTCACAGGTGTACGCGTTGGAATCGGAGCATTCGATGCCGACAACACGTGCGCTCGCGACGGCAAGCCGCGGTCAACAGGCGATAACTGCGCGACGACGCCCCTCCACGACCGCTGCACGCACTCGGCACAGCGAGACTGACCTGGCGCTGGCGGCCCTACTCCGCAGCCGCCGCATCTAACCAACCCCAACCCAACCCCGCCGTTTCCTTCCACGGTCATACTTTTTACCCCGAAAAAAAAAGCAACTGCAACTCGTACAGGACCGCATCGCGTTTTAGTCGCGGAATCTGACCACTTTTTCTGTCGCCCGAGTAATTATTCACGCCTTTTATGAAGCGTTAACATTTATCTATCCGATTATTCTCACGAGAATGTCGAGACTTGTAAAACAGAAAAAGCTTATACATCGAAACAAGTTTAAGCAGGGCTTATTGATTTAGATGTCACTGGTAGCATGAAAGTAAAAGCGAATTAGCAAACTCTGTAGGCCAACGGCCTTAATAGCGTTATTTTGATACGAGCTCTGCGAAGAGTGACCGGACCACTTAGGGACATTGCACATTTGCCTGAGCTTGTCGTAGCGACATAATGTGCCGTGGCGAAATGCCTGCCCAAGTGTTAAAGTGTGCCACATCCTGAAACTAAGTTAATGGATGGGTAATGACGAGCGTCGGGGCCGCTAGGCGCTAGGATCACGTAGGGGCAACGGTACCTTGTCTGGGCGACGATATGCATGCGCTCGACGCTTATTTGAATAATCGCAGTACACGGCCGAGGTTTCAAGAACAACCAAAGGTGGTTGTTAAACTGCAGTTTCACTGTATACAATTACATTTGCTGCAAATATCAAGCTTCAATCTATACGCAACTCGTCTTTAATTTAATAACTAATTTCCTTATCTGAACGATTCTTCGATCATCTAGCACGCCAAAGGAAATCTTAATTATAATGTTGGTGAGGAGTCCAAGCGAGCAGAATGCATCGTACATCTTTGAAAATCGATTGAAAAGATAACGTCTTCCATAGACGAGAGATGCATGAAAGCTGATACAATTAAATAGGAATCCAGAAGACTCGGTCACATTGGCGCGCTTGTTAATGCTTGTGATTACACGGGCAAATAGGAGATGTTTAGTTTTGCAGAGTGTAGTTAAAGGGGAATGTGGTGTTTGGATTAGCCGGGTTGTTTGCGGTCAGGTTGTTTGATGAGCGTTTGCGAGCAATCGATGGACGCAAACTATTCCGTCTCGTTATGGTTTCCTGATGTCCCGTGCACCGATTATTACTTTATTATACCGAGATGCGTGCTCGGTCGGACTTTCGACGGCTATTGCCGTACAAAATTTTATTGCTTTATTAGCAACTTTATGGATGACGGAATGCCATGCAACGGTGCGTCACATGATTAGATAAGATTGTTTTATTTTCATATCCATAAAATGTTTATGGTTTCGTGCTGCATTTCAATGTCAAAAGGCTACGCTTTGGAAATAATTGATTATAAAATTTACAGTCTCGCGTTTGCTTTAATGATGTATAAGAGTACAAAACTTCTACACAGTTACTTTATTTTATTTACCCTTCATCAAAGCAATCGCAGTATTTCTTTATGTACATTGTCACGGCATTAACATAAAGTTCCCTTTACACGCAGTTGCGTCTTGTAAGGTAAGCGGTACCGTTTCAAAAATCCCTTTAAAACCTCGTGATTTTTGTCGTGCGATCGCGACTTTCTCCCATTGTTTTATCGGGTGTCGACTCGCGATTTATCGGGCACGCATCGTTTGACAACGGCGACACGACGCGGGAATCAAACGGAGCTTAAAGCATTAAACCAACCGGAGAGGCCAAGACAAAGCTACCTCAATTATAGGTCATACCCTTTATGTCTATGTGATAAAATGCGTAGAGCTTGAGTTGGTTTTTGCCAATTTTATCGCGAGTGTGTAAAGCGATATGATCGAGAAATGCACCAGTGTATTTAGTCATTTGGAGTACGTACATAAAGCAAAGAGCGTAATTTTATTCATGGTAGAACATGGTTGAGCGTTGAGAAGTATAATGTATGGTGTGACTTTGAGAGATAGAGTAACGAATAATGCGATAAGAGAAAAGTGCGGTGTGAATGAAGATATAGTGACGAAAATTGAGAAGATTGGAAGGTTCCATCTGATTGGGCATGTAGAGAGAATGGCTGAAAGCAGATTAATAAAAACGGTGTATGAAGGGAGAGTGGATGGAAAAGTGGGAAAGGGAAGATCTCGGCGAACGTACTCCTATCAAAGAAATAAATATAAATAAATATCATGGGACAATTTGACAACAATTAACGTAGTCCCAAACTAGGCAAAGCCTGTACTATGGGTACCAGACAACGGATAAACATGCTTATATAGATAAAAATACATACTTATATACATATTAAACACCCAAGACCCGAGAACAAACATTCATATTCATCGTACAAACATCTGCCCCGACCGGGATTTGAACCCGGGACCTCAAGCTTCATAGTCAGGGTCTCTAACTACTAGGCTATTCGGCCGTCAAAGCGGTGATATTCTGGAAAAAGGACAGACCAGGAGTACCCAAAACCGGAGAGCATGTAGCTATGAAGAATGTTATGAGATTAAGTGAAACATAGGCTGTATGTCAGGATTGTAGCAAGTGGAAGTCCGTGGTCTCTGTCTACCCCTCTGGGAAACAGGCGTGACCGTATGTATGTATGTAGAACTTAGTACGCATGACTCCTCCATATGGTTTTAATGCTCCAAGAACCCAAGTTAACTTCATGAAAGGTATACAAGTTTCACTGGCCCTCGACTGGATTAACGAAGAAGCCTTTCAATAGGAAAGAATAAAAGTTGCGTGAATAAAACCTGCACTATCAGAGATCGAAACGATTTGTATTCAAGCGGGTAGCTAGTAGCTTCGCTACAAATGACGCTTATAAATAGAGCAATGAGACATTGAAGTTTATCGTTTAAAGAAAAAAAAACAAATAAGTTCATTGATCTTAGAGATTTTTAAAGGAGACAGGATCCTTAGAAACAACCTGTTAAGCAATTACGCGGATTGCCGTTTGTTCCAGTCTACTGACTTTACCAAAATATGCGTTTTGGTCTGGCTGGTGTCACACAGAGATATTTAAGTACTTATGTTCGTCGAGGTTTGAAAGGTAAAAGGAAAAATTGTATTTCTATAAAACAATAATGACAACCAAAGTTTTCAAATGTGAACGAGTTTCAACTAAAACATAAGTAACCTTGTACTTTCCTTTCGTGTTAATTACATACCCTAGAAACATAGCATCTAGCTCGCTCCATTTAGATATTATTTATATCAAGCGTACCCATGGCATAGAAATTACAATTCAAAACGAAAGTAGCATATCACGTCCAGCCAAGATAATGTCACTTATTAGTACGAACGTACTCCAATGTCTAGCTTTAAAAGACAGCCGCTAATTTTATTGATATGCACGTCCTCCTCCAACTAGCTGAGAGTAAAAGAGACGCAAGTTTATAGAGACAGCTTGTTTCGCCAGGTTTCAGGTAGCGCAAACATTTCTCCTACTAATTGATTTTGCATACCCTAACGAGTGGAGGAAATATACGCGGAATAGACATTAGGTTACATCTGTGACCTTTGCGACTGTAACTAAAGGCACATAATTGACAGTGGTGGTGACCTGCACGACTAATGTTAATTTTAAGGGTGCGTTTTTTTCTAATTACCGTCTTGTCGCTAAAGGTTGGTTACGAAATTAAAGCACCTAAAACAATAGCTGTTGTGTTAACTTTTAAAATAATAATTTATTGAATCAGGCGTTACTTTGCGGAGGTCCATATTTATGAACTAAAAACAATTACTTTGCTCACCCGCGACCACTAATGACAAATATTTGGTAGTTGGTGGCATGTTGAGCGCGTCAGCGTTTAGTTTAGTGGTGGTGGTGATAGTTGGGTCTGTGTGGCATGTGTTGATTCGTGTAGCAGTGGAGGCGGATGTGTTGCATGGAAACATACATTTGCCGCACAGATATAACTATTTGTCATTAGTGATCGCGGGTGAGCAAAATAATTGTTTTTGACATTTGCACGTTTTGTACTTGACCGGTTGGTCCGATGACGATATAATAATCTGGTACTTAGTGCAGTTCTGGTGGCGTGGGAAAGGTATGAATGTGTAGTTGTATGATGATTACAGTCAACAAAAAGTATATATTTTTGAACAGAAAACTTGTTATCTAACAAAGGATAATTATTTAAAGGTTTTCGCATCATCACCTTTTCCTATAAGACCGCCTATCGATCACCTGACAACCCTGAATACCTACTCATTCATTTGTTTCCAAATTTATGTTCTAAAAAACAAATGCATAAATTCGCGGCGGCTGGAATTGCATTCATAAGCTGCCAGCATTCAAATATGACAACGATACAGTTTCACGCTGTGAGAACTAGACGTCTGCCCTTGGCGCATGCGTCGTTTATTTCCAACCTTACGTCTACCGAGACGATTAATTCTGAACGCGTCGACCTGAATCACTATAAAGGTGATATAAATTTTGAACCGAAATAAAATCACATACGACTTTATTCGAAAAAGAAAATGACTTCAAATAAGCTCGATTTATGCGAGCCTTACCTTGGGTAGAGCTCTTTGATTGAGGCTGAGTCATAACTAATTGGCCCTACTTTATATTCGAATCTTGGACAAGAGAGTCCAGAGACCGATGGAAAAATTACTTTTTAATAGATGAATGAAGACCAAGAAAAAGTACGACAAATTTTTTGCTCGACTAATACTCTAACTAAGAGGATTTTATGAATTTTTGCAAATTCGCGTTTGTGTTCTTCCAATTCGCCTCAAATTCGTCTGTATTTTAGCAAATTATGATATTAAAATAATAGCATTCACTGAATGTCAGCATATCAAATATGACGAAGTTTAAATATTTTGGCAGTCGGTTCGTTTGAATACTGTAACTTGTTTTTTAATGGGTAGAGGTATTTAACAATCCTCGTAAATCTTAGGCCCGCGCAATATTCACACGAACTGAAAAGCATTTAGGTTACTTACAAGTAAGATGTATCGTGCACAAAGTATCAGGTTGTAAATTATATTGGGCGGTACCTTTCAACCCACGTGAGAAGAGTTCGAGTGTTTGGCAAAGTGTGAATAGTCGATAAGTGGGCATCATAAACCAAGCAGTGAAGTTCGCACAAGTGTTTGTTCGATGCCTTACAAGCTGCAAACGCAAATACGCATATTTTCAATGTGCAGTAGGCCGAGCACAAGTTTTCGAATCCTGCGTCACGTTACGCTATTGTATCGAAATCGAGAAACCTCATACTAAATCTTAGTTCCAAATACGCTCAGTGGCGGGCGCTGTCAAACGTCATAAAAATTTCTCGACAACGTTACTACCTACTCGATTACGTTACGCAGGATTCGAAAACTCGTGCTCAACCCACTCGACTGTGATAGCATCTGTTCGCATTTTTGTAAAATAGTTTTACCAACTTTGACCTCGGTTATGTACTTACTTACCTAGTTTGAAAGTCTAACGTTAGCAACAAACGTTGATAGCTTCAACCTTAGGGTCATTGCCTTGTACTTTAGAAGAAGTCTCGTGCCCTTTTTGACGATGGATACGTCAATGTTTTGTTGAAATTGTAATTAGGATTATGTTAACTTACGCAAAATTTTACGCAGGAACAATGTAATCCATTTGCATACCTGTAACCAAAATATGAATATAAGTTTGTGTGTTATTCATTGCGATGGTATGTAAAATTTATCTTTTAGTAAGTTAGCCTTTCGGCGATTCTAAAACGACTTCCTCTTGAAGTCAAAAACAAATATTACGTAACTAAGGATAAATATTCTCTGAAGAAACGATTTTTATGTCACCGATTTTTCACATTGTCTCCATTGCATAACGCAATTATGGGCAAAATAAGATCGCCCTGCGCGTTTCTAATCAATTCAAATTATGATTTGTGAATTTAATCCGTTCATAATTTATCTGTAATTAAATGCGTGGCCATTGGATTAGCAATTATAGTTCGACCAACCCGATGAGCAATAAACTGTGTTATGTCACATGTTGAGTAACAATTCGGGCAGATTCGAGAACAATTTTAATTAAAAGTTAATAATGAGACTGTCGTGACGCGTATAAATTAGTTTCCTGTGACTGGGCCACGCTTTATACTTTATTTGTTTGTTTTTCCTTTAAATTTTAGTCTACTTCCTATTGCTCTATATTTGCTCGATAACCATTTTTTTAAATACAACTTTCAATACAATTGAATATTCCACTAATGTCAAAAAATGTACTATCACTTGAAAACTCTGATGTAGAAATTAACAACAATAAAAGAAAGGAGGCTAATTGATAACTACTCCATAAATAGCACGTAAGTAAGCCCTAGCAGAGTGTCTAGTGTAATCGCCGACCAAGCCAAGAAATACGTCTCGATTGCGTTCGCGTTTAACAATTCTCTTACTATTTGACACTTTAACGCAAACGCGATCGAGACGTATCTTGTGCTTTTTGATTACACTAAGGGCACAGAAGACTGAGTACGAATATTCGAATACTGCGTAACGTAACGTTATCGTAAAGTTCACACTAAATTTTAGTTCCAATACGCACACGGGCGGGCGCTGTTCATTTTCATCGATTCTAATCCCAGTCGTTATCCCTAGTAACATTTAAAGTAAATAGTAACATGTCTTGTATGTGTATAGGACACTTCTAAGACGCGACGCTCAGTCATATCGAGATGCAAATATGTGGATCGGCTGCCGAACTGAATGCAAGACATTGGGCGAGTGGAAAGTCTCGGGGAGAAAGGAACAATTGTTATTGTGACTGGATATAATTACTAAATATTAAGTTACTTTTACTACCGTTTCTTTCATCGAACTAACACGATAATGTGGAGATCGACCGAGATATTGGACAACCTCTAATCCAGTGAGGTAATCTAAAGCCAAGTTCAGATCTGCAATAAAAATCATGCAATTTGCATTACAATGCGAGGCCGTAAAGCGAACGAGTTTGGAGTGGGTGATCTCACGCCGCGATGTATTGCAACTTGCACGATTTTTCTTGCAGGTCTATACTAGGCTTAAAAGCTAAAGATATCACATGGGACTCTGTTTAGGAAGACGAAGAAAGGTAATAAAGAAGAGGTGGCTACATCAGATTTCGAGTGGGACTTTTTCATATTACTAACAAGATGTTTTTGGTATTGTTCATAGTTTTATGGTTTTTACTTATAACTAATTAAAGCATAAGTATAGCTTTCCAATGCTGCATCGATCATACAGCAATCCATGTCAAATACCTAAATCAATAATTTATGAATTCTCACTGTGTTCGAACCACAGAAATGTACGACGAGTGCAAATTTTTTTACGTTTCCACGTTTCGACCGCGTTGCAAGTTTGACTGACGAGTCATGGTGTCATTGACGAAATACGGAAACCAAACGTCAGAATTGATCAACGTCAGTATCAACTGTAACCCACACTTACGGGTAAGTAGCAATAAATATCAGTAATTTTAGCAGTCACATGGAATAATTAGCGAAAACAGTCGTTACTGGAGCCGTAATGAACTTTTTATTACATATTATTTATCATTTTGGAGGCTGAATGTAAAATAAACGTAAAAAACCGAGCAAGTGCGAGTCGGACTCGCACACGAAGGTCTCCGTACCACCGTAAAGAAATAAACTTTTTTTTTAATAGTGTAAGAGAGATAATTTAATGTCTTTTGTTTTTATTATTTTTTGTTATAGCGACCGCTTTAATACACTTTGTGAACATTTCAAGCAAAAATTACGTTTCTTGTATCGAGACGCTCTTACACATATAATATTTCTACGTATTTGTAGTTTTAACGCCCATAGAAACGTTCTATGAAAATTTGTCTAAACAGCGGACGGACGGACGGACAGCGGAGGCTTATTGGTAATAGGGCTTTGTCGGTATTAAGTACCTCTACGGGTACGGAACTCTAAAAAAACCTTATCACGTCGTTAACGTTATTCTTCTGATTTACTTAGATTTTAAAATATAATTAATGTAATTTTAATATTATACGCATCTTCACCGTCACAAGTATTCTTAAGACCACTGAGGCCAGAAACAAAACGACCGAATAGCCTAGTGGTTAGAGACCCTGACTATGAAGCTTGAGGTCCCGGGTTCAAATCCCGGTTGGGGCAGATGTTTGTATGATGAATATTAATGTTTGTTCTCGGGTCTTAGATGTTTAATATGTATATAAGTATGTATTTATCTATATAAGTATGTTTATCCGTTGTCTAGTACCCATAGTACTGGCTTTGCCTATTTTGGGACTAGGTCAATTGGTGTCAAATTGTCCCGTGATATTTATTATTTATTTATTATTATTAAAAGCCTGTTCTTAGTAAATAAAAGAAAAAAAAACACTGTTGAGGCTCATTCCAAACATTATTGTCCCTAAAGAACAGTGGAAGCACCCACGTAGTGCCCGTCTACTATTTACAACACTAGAATGGAAAATAAAAGATGACCATGCATTGTTTCAATGTCCAAGTCGAGGGAACAGATGTATGAGCGTGAACCCAACAAGCTACAAAATGTAGTTTTGTTCATGAATAAACGATTTAAAGCCACTGACTTTTTTCTCGTTTTGATTTATACGCTGATTGACGTGTCCTCTGTCTGGGATTCATATTTAAATCAGGCTTCAATGTTGTGAAGTTGGTTTAAATTCTTGCGCTTTAGAAGGCCGGACTGATAAACACGTTACAAGTTGCAAAGTAAACTAAAATGGTCAGATATTTCGTGAGGACGATGAAAAGTAAACAAATGACAGTGCGGGCTAAAATGAGTTTAACTTTTAAGTATCACAAAAAAGATCACAGTTTTTGCAACTACCAACAAATACAGATAACATACCAAGGGACCTTATTTTTCCAATGTACGTTCTTTCTCGAAACATTGAAGCCAGTATTGATGGACTAACATTCTTTACTGCAATTAAATGGAAATACGGCATCATTTACTACATAAATTCAACTTTTTTATGCAAAAAGATCTTTTACAGTAACAATATAATAACTTAACTACGCAACTTCTTTTGGAGTACTTTAACGGGCAAAGAATTCGTACTCAATTATTGGGCAGTTCTTCGAACACAACGTAGGTACGTCCTTTAATTAATCAGAATACTTGATTGGACTTTTTATTGGATACTATACTTATTTTATCGAACTTTTAAAGACATGTCCACTCAGACGGATAATAAAACGATTTTATGACGAGTAAAATCTGCTGAGAGCAGGAGCCCGCAGAATAATGGCTATACTCCGTACAGTGTGTTTATAGTAAACTAAATGGATTTTAATTGGCGGATCTGGCGACAAAAGACTTTCGTAAAATTTCCAGTCGTGATATCCAAGTATTGATAGAGCGGGCACGCTCAGGGATCGCGTGATATACCAGCGCAGCATCGCGCCGCCATCTCACCACTCTTATTGTTTTTAATTGATCGCGACAAAGGACTTGTTTGCATTTAGCACGTAACTTTGTTAACTGCCTTTGATACCGCGACATGTTTGGAGACATTGCCACATTAAGATACATTACGAGGCGAATCGACATCAATCAGTTTTAAGTAGCCACTCGTTACAAATTACCTCAATAAGCCATCATCTCGATCGATAAATCACGTGTCGCCGTTTTCGTCAATTTTCTCTTAATTGGTCTCGTTACCCAATCGCGTGGCTGCTGAGTTATCTCGCGATAGCGTGTGTGGCCGCGGCCGCCCTTTGCCCAAATCAGCGGGGTGATCTCGGCGACACTGACCGGACACGAGAAGTAATTAGCACCGGTGGACCACACAGCGGCGACGCCATTACGGACGCCGGCTACGAGCGGCGCCCGTGACTTCCCTGCCTTCTCTGGGTCGCGTGAATCACGATTCGCGAGATGCAAATATATTGCCTACAACACCCGGTGACAACGATATAAAACAGCCGGCCCAGGTGTAACTAAGGCGGTGACACGACAGGAACAGCGCTGTTACGGAATTTTATTCCGTTAGGTACACGGGTTGTAGCGCCACCAATTGACGTGTTTACGCGCGGGCCGTGTCCGGCGCTGGATAACGCGGCTAATAGACTAGCCCACTATAAATCATCTGAAGACACGAGCGCTGACGCAACAATGCGTCGAATTAGAATAAATTGCATAATTGGCCCCGAATTTATCAGTGAAAGTGAGGAATCGTCGCACGACGAATGTGTAATACCGGACTAATGATAGATCGCATGGAATTGTGCTCCTGCGCCGTAGAAAGCTCGAGCATTAGATATTATTTATGAGCAGTCGAAACTATTGTTGGTCGCATTGAGTGATTTACAATGATGGCGGCCGTCGCGCAGACAGTTAATTACAGACGGCTTTCTTTAATACCCCGTGTCGCCATCTATTCTAACGATAAATTAAACTTAATCGAAAAGTCATAAGGTTCATAATTATTTTATAATTTAATCAATACTTGCGATTATACCTTGAGAAATTTTCACAAGACAAGACGCTTTCGTTAATTTCTAATAATGAATCCTTGTCAGTGATTAATATACATCAGATTAGTTCCATACTTTGCTTCCTATTTGTTAATATGGGCAGGTATTAGTAATCTTAATTATATCGAAAATTATATGTATTAAAGATAGCAAATTTTACAGGCAGGTGCTTTTTCATCGACGTGTTTGGCACGTATCACATTTACCACCAGCTGGAATGATTTTATTATGAAGGCCATACTTACTTATATTCGTCTATTTGTGTAACACGACGCCCCGGTTAGACTCAAGCTCTTGCAATTCAGATGTATGAAGTCATTGCACTTGTTTTCAAGATCATCTAGTACTCGTGCGTGGGAAATATCCAGCATTGTCCAATAATGTTTATAATCTTAGCACTGACTCATGATCTAAATTAAGTAATAACGTGTTGCGCCATACTGAACCAAAGATTGTTAACACTAGGTCGTGATAAAGGGAACCAACCTTAAGAAAAAAGCAAAACTGTTTCGGCACTGCAATTATTATCGTTTTGAAATCAGCCGGCAATTTCATTGCAAAATAATAAGTAGTATTGTTTGAACGTTGCGTGTCAAAAGGGCGATTTCGTTTGAAACAGTTTATAGTCGCCCAGTTTATAAGGAACTGATATCATTATTGAACAGCAAGCAATGAAAGGGTCATTTTAAATTGGAATATCAGGTACTTGAAAAAGAAAAAGTTCACGTCAAACGTGATTGGCTGCAGGTATCATTATAACAATTTGAAAATTACGAGCCTCATTTCCTAGTTATAATATAGTAACAGATAATTATGACCCGAACATTAAATTAAACGTTTAACTATCTAATTGTTGCAGTATTTACAGCATTCGTTTGTTTTCCGGAAGTGAGTATGTTAAAAGATAAACTGTAAACATTACAGCTTAAATACCGTAAAAAGAAATAATGTGGCAGATTTTCAAACAAATCTAACATTTGATAAGTAAAAACGCTCATCGATTTCCACGGTTTGAGCCAACAACCATAAATCGTGTTTCACAACTGGATTCGTATTAATGTTATCAATTGAGTAGCAATTAAAATCACGGCGGTGTAAACAAAATTAATGTTTCGACTTTCAAGCCACCACGGAAGAAGGAAAGACACGGAACACCGTGTCCGTAAAACGAGGGTAAAATAATTGAAACACAGAGACGGTTCGGCACAAAATTCGCAACGCATTACAGCAGGAAAACTACTGCGTTCGCCCATATTTTTGCCGTAAATCATAAGATTTGAAAGGCGATTGCGTGCCGCAATAATTTTTGCCGCGGTTTATTGCTTTGCGAAAATATTAACTTGTCTAGTGAGCGTCGAATTCGGAAGAGATTTATAGTAATAGTAATAAAGAAATTAAGAGTTGACCCAGATGTCGAGAGCGTCCGGCTTATCTCGATTGCCGGGAGGGGGGATGGCAATATGCCCTGTCGTGATAGTGCCTGATCTTGATAAGTGGCCGCGTGCGTGGCATGCCTTACTTTAATGCACATCTGACCTTATTATTTAATGGATTCGCGTCCCTTATTCACACACTTGCATTTCTTCCCACACGCAACTTGCGCAGACGCGATGCGTGCTGTTTGTACGTATATTTTTTAGCGATCCTGCGATATAATTATATCTTTTGTCATTTAATCTTGGTATAGCTTAGACTAAATTGGGATAAACATCAGCACACTTAATTGAAGGTATACAAAAATAATAAACTTCATACTACATAATATTATTACTTTTACCCCGGTTCACTGCAATTATCGATATGCATTGGTATTGCCATATGTTGCCATATAGATTTTTAAAGATGGCGTCGTTAAATAACCGTTTTCTTTGCAGCCAGACCAAAATGAAATCAAGCAATAAAACGCAAGGAAGTCTTCGCGATTTTTATCTCGTAAATCTATATTGAACTATGTTCGGTGCGATGCAAATTACGGACAGAGCTTAATTGAATAATCCATTAAAGGTGCTATTGATTCTGCGCAATGTCAGTTGATTTAAGATTTAAGTAAACGTAAGATCTGCCATACAAGTACGATAAAAATTTATTGATGTAAAGTAAGCCTCTTATTTTTTGTGCTGCGATAGAGTTACCAAGAAAATGCAAGTTTTCAAATTAAAACCGTAATTAGTCTTAATGGTTCAGCTGACGTTAATTCATACTTATACATAATTATAGTAAGTAAGTAAGTAAGTAAGTAAACACTTTATTGTACAAAAAATAGGATAAAACACAAGTATAGTTACCTATTTACTCATAGTAACTTCATAGACACTTCCTTTAAGTATATTAAAGTATATTGCACTAGCACATTTATATTGAGTGATCGCTACCCCGACGGTAGCGAGGGTTTCAAGGCAAGGTTTTTTCAATTGAATTACACTTTTGAAAACTTTTAACTTTACAATATAATATTCACCGTAAAAACAAATTATCCAGCTGATCTTCAAACAAATCTAACAATTAATATGTAAAACGCTCATCAATTTCCACTGTTTGAAGGAAAGGAAGTTTGTGAAGGAAATATGCAATACAACAATACAGTTATTCTTTATTGAAAACCACAAAACAGTACAAGGAGATTACAGAAAAACTGGTATGGGAGACAATAGGCGGTTAATAGGTGATCATTATTTGAAATAATAAACTTAAACACGTTGCTAAGAATTAGTAATATTGACAGGGCTACATTCCACAAAGGTTCAACAATAGCCAATTTCCGTGATTGTATCTATTATTGATAATTCAAACCAATTTTCTGAACTAGTGCACGGTAATATCGAAATAAAGCATACCGCGGCCCTGCCTCATATTAGTTTCTTGCGACATTCAGCGAGTCTACCGGGTCCGAGTCCGGGTTCGATACCCGTCTTGGCTTTTGATTTCGATTTAACCGTTGTTTCTTACGATAACAAAGATTTGTTACAATTTGTTAAACCGTGGCATAGCAGTTTATATTGTTTTGTTTATAATTTGATAGATGTCGATGTATCGTTTTTGTGAAATGCTGAATCGCCCTATCAGGGCTGCCAATTTTGAATGTAATTTTTAATGCCTTAAATAACCGTCATATTATTTACATCGGTGTGCGTTCGACAGTAGAACACAATTTGTTTATAATTTTTCTGACTACCTACGTATTTAAAGTCACAGTGAGTTCATTCTTCCATAACGTGGCCTAAGGGTGTCATTCTCAAAGAATATTCATGGTTGTTTTAGCGTGTAAATGTCCAATCCGTTGTCATAACACAAGTGTGCTTAAGACTGAGAGTGAGTCTGCATTAGAAAACTGCATCCCACTCTTGCTTCAGCGAACAAATCTTGCTTCCTTGGATTACAGTTTTCTTAGAAATCATATTGCATCGTCGTCACGCAGCGTCCATTATGAATTCTAAACGTAATTCGATTAGTTCAGTTTACTTCACAGCCATCAAAATATGAGTCAACAAGACTAATGCACCGCGATTTTTGACTCCTCTCCATTCGAAACGCAAAGAAACAGCGTAAAGTTCAATTGGGTTTATTGTGAAGAAATACTAATGCGATTACACGGTATCGATTAAGGATCACCCACACAATCTGTCATACAATATCAGAGGTTCGGTAAAGCATGCCAAAGCTGACGTTTTGTACCGTGTTATGTAACGCCGAATAGAATAACACGGTTATTAGGTAACTGGTAATTTGTAATGAAATTAGAATCGATATTATTTTCGATTAAAATGAGTCGTTGCGTTTTCAAGGCAAAGTCACTAACTGCTACGGAGTTGCATTATAGTAGGACTATTATATTTTAATTAAGGCAAGTTTGTTGTTACTATTTGGTGTAGGATTATTATGTTAAGTCGGCTTAGAACGTTGCGAAATGAGTTTAGTGGGTGTTATTTAAAAAAAAAGTCTCTGGTTTCAAATTATCAAAAAATGATAATATTGCGAAAGGCCTTTGGGCAAAGTGCCAAAATAATCACATCTCGTCCGCTAAAAAGTGCTTGTAAACATTCAGCATTTCTATTAAGTACATGATTTTAGATGATTTTGATGATGATGATGATTGATGGAAAGCAAAAGATCTGTCTGAATGGAGAGCCTTGGGGAGGCCTATATCCAGCAGTGGACGTCTTTTGGCTGACATGATGATGATGACGTCTCATAGTTAGATAACCTAAAGAGAATATAAAGTATGCGGAATACCTACTCATGTCAATTTGTACGTCATTTCGCACATATTATAATATATATAGCTCGATACCCACTCACTCACTCACTGACTGACATGCTGTTTTGAAGAACCTACGAGGGGTGGGGTGGAACTGTATACGTCACCGTATCCAGAATGCCGCCCCGACCCCAGGAAAAATACGAAATCGACCTGAACGTGGAAAGTGACCTGATTCAGGTAGCGGCTCTCTGCAACGGCTCGACCTACCGAGTTTGCCCGAAACTAAAGTCGCTCGGAACAGCCAGCCAATGGGTGAGCCGGTAAAAATCTTTTCAAAATGGCGAAAACAAGATGGCCGCCATACAAAATTGAAACGCGATTATCTCGCAAACCAGTCGATATTGATGACAGGTGCTCGACCAAATGTCATTCAGGGTGGGAGGGGTAATCTATCGGGATATTTTTTTTTCCAAGATGGCGGATTCAAAATGGCGGCCATTTTCTTTTTTGCTCTGATTCGATTGAAATTTTGCATCCAGGGCTCTTGAGGGCCACTGAATAAAACGCCGTAATTGGTTTTTCGATTTTTTAATTTTCCAAGATGGCCGCCATACGATGGAAAATCTGGCTCACTGACATGCTGTTTTGAAGAACCCATGAAGGGTGGGGTACAACTCTCTACAACATTGCATCAGAAATGCCGCCTCGACCACTAAAAAAGTATGAAATTGACCTGAATGTGGAAATTGACCAGACACATGAGTAGTTCTCCGCGACGACTTGACCTACCGAGTTTGCCCGGAACTAAAGTCGCTCAGAACAGCTAGCCAATGGGTAAGCCGGTCAAAGTTTTTCAAAATGGCGAAAACAAGATGGCCGCCATACAAAATTGAAAAGCGAATATATCAGAGGCCAGTCTAGATAGACACAAGGTGCTTGAACTAATGTTGTTCAAAATTGGAAGGGTAATCTAATGAAGCAATTTTCTTTTCCAAGATGGCGGATTCAAAATGGCGGCGAAATTTTTTTTTGTTTGATTCGATTGAAATTTTGCATCCAGGGCTCTTGAAGGCCACAATATTTAACGCCATAATTATTTTTTCGATTTCTCAATTTTCCAAAATGGCCGCCATACAATGTAATGTCTGACTCACTGTCTTACTGTTGTTTTGTAGCAGCCTTTAGAGGTTGGGTTCGACTCTATACACCATCACATCAGAAATGCCGCCACGACCAACAAAAAAATACTAAATTGACCTGAACTTGGAAACTGACCCGACACATGGGGTAGCTCTCTGTAACGACTTGACCTACCGAGTTTGCCCGGAACTAAAGTCGCTCAGAACAGCCAACCAATGGGTGAGCCGGTCAAAGTTTTTTCAAAATGGCGAAAACAAGATGGCCGCCATACAAAATTGATTTTTGGTTAGTTTGGTAGTTTGATAAGTTGATAGTTGGTTAGTTTGATAGTTTGATACTTGGTTAGTTGGTTAGTTTGGTAGTTTGATAGTTGGTTAGTTGATTAGTTTGGTAGTTTGATAGTTGGTTAGTTGGTTAGTTTGGTAGTTTGATAGTTGGTTAGTTAATTAGTTTGGTAGTTTGATAGTTTGATACTTGGTTAGTTTGTTAGTTGGTTGGTTGATTGGTTGGTTGGTTGGTTAGTTGGTTAGTTTGTTGGTTGGTTAGTTAGTTGGTTGGTTGGTTGGTTGGTTGGTTGGTTGGTTGGTTGGTTGGTTGGTTGGTTAGTTGGTAAGTTTGTTAGTTTGTTGGTTGGTTAGTTTGATAGTTGGTTAGTTAATTAGTTTGGTAGTTTGATAGTTTGATACTTGGTTAGTTTGTTAGTTGGTTGGTTGATTGGTTGGTTGGTTGGTTAGTTGGTTAGTTTGTTGGTTGGTTCGTTGGTTGGTTGGTTGGTTGGTTGGTTGATTGGTTGGTTGGTTGGTATGTTGGTTGGTTGGTTGGTTAGTTGGTAAGTTTGTTAGTTTGTTGGTTGGTTAGTTTGGTAGTTTGATAGTTGGTTAGTTAATTAGTTTGGTAGTTTGATAGTTTGATACTTGGTTAGTTTGTTAGTTGGTTGGTTGATTGGTTGGTTGGTTGGTTAGTTGGTTAGTTGGTTAGTTTGTTGGTTGGTTGGTTGGTTGGTTGGTTGGTTGGTTGGTTGGTTGGTTTGTTGGTTGGTTGGTTGGTTAGTTGGTTAGTTTGATAGTTTGATACTTGGTTAGTTGGTTAGTTTGATAGTTTGATACTTGGTTAATTGGTTAGTTTGATAGTTTGATAGTTTGATAGTTGGTTAGTTTGACAGTTTGATACTTGGTTAGTTGGTTAGTTTGGTAGTTTGATAGTTGGTTAGTTGGTTAGTTTGGTAGTTTGATAGTTTGATACTTGGTTAGTTTGGTAGTTTGATAGTTTGATACTTGGTTAGTTTGATAGTTGGTTAGTTGATTGGTTAGTTGGTAGGTAAGTTAGTTAGTTTGTTGGTTGGTTGGTTGGTTGGTTGGTTAGTTGGTTTGTTGGTTGTTTAGTTGGTTTGTTGGTTGGTTGATTAGTTGGTTAGTTATTTGGTTAGTTGGTTTGTTGGTTGGTTGGTTGGTTGGTTAGTTCGTTAGTTTGTTAGTTTGTTGGTTGGTTAGTTGGTTAGTTTAAAAGTTGGTTAGTTTAGTAGTTTGATAGTTTGATACTTGGTTAGTTGGTTAGTTTGGTAGTTTGATAGTTTGAAAGTTGGTTAGTTCCATAGTTTAATACTTGGTTAGTTGGTTAGTTTGGTAGTTGGTTAGTTCGTTAGTTTGGTAGTTTGATAGTTTGATACTTGGTTAGTTGGTTAGTTTGGTAGTTTGATACTTGGTTAGTTTGGTAGTTTGATAGTTGGTTAGTTGGTTAGTTTGGTAGTTTGATACTTGGTTGGTTGGTTAGTTGGTTAGTTTGTTGGTTGGTTGGTTAGTTGGTTGGTTGGTTGGTTGGTTGGTTGGTTGGTTGGTTGGTTGGTTGGTTGGTTGATTGGTTGGTTGGTTATTTGGTTAGTTTGTTAGTTTGTTAGTTTGTTGGTTGGTTGGTTGGTTGGTTGGTTGGTTGGTTGGTTGGTTGGTTGGTTGGTTGGTTGGTTGGTTGGTTGATTGGTAGGTTGGTTATTTGGTTAGTTGGTTTGTTGGTTGGTTGGTTGGTTAGTTGGTTAGTTTGTTAGTTTGTTGGTTGGTTAGTTGGTTAGTTTGATAGTTTGATACTGGGTTATTGGTTAGTTTGGTAGTTTGATAATTTGATAGTTGGTTAGTTTGATAGTTTGATACTTGGTTAGTTGGTTAGTTTGGTAGTTTGATAGTTGGTTAGTTGGTTAGTTTGGTAGTTTGATACTTGGTTAGTTTGGTAGTTTGATAGTTTGATACCTGGTTAGTTTGATAGTTTGGTACTTGGTTAGTTGGTTAGTTTGGTAGTTTGATAGTTGGTTAGTGGGTTAGTTTGGTAGTTTGATAGTTTGATACTTGGTTAGTTTGGTAGTTTGATAGTTTGATACTTGGTTAGTTGGTTAGTTTGGTAGTCTGATAGTTGATTAGTTGGTTAGTTTGGTAGTTTGATAGTTTGATACTTGGTTAGTTGGTTAGTTTGGTAGTTTGATAGTTGGTTAGTGGGTTAGTTTGGTAGTTTGATAGTTTGATACTTGGTTAGTTTGGTAGTTTGATAGTTTGATACTTGGTTAGTTGGTTAGTTTGGTAGTTTGATACTTGGTCAGTTGGTTAGTTTGGTAGTTTGATAGTTTGATACTTGGTTAATTTTATAGTTTAATACTTGGTTAGTTGGTTAGTTTGGTAGTTTGATAGTTGGTTAGTTGGTTAGTTTGGCAGTTTGATAGTTTGATACTTGGTTAGTTTGGTAGTTTGATACTTGGTTGGTTGGTTAGTTGGTTAGTTTGTTGGTTGGTTGGTTGGTTGGTTGGTTGGTTGGTTGGTTGGTTAGTTGGTTTATTGGTTGGTTGGTTGGTTGGTTGGTTGGTTGGTTGATTGGTTGGTTGGTTATTTGGTTAGTTTGTTAGTTGTTTAGTTTGTTGGTTGGTTGGTTGGTTGGTTGGTTGGTTTGTTGGTTGGTTGGTAGGTTGATTGGTTGGTTGGTTATTTGGTTAGTTGGTTTGTTGGTTGGTTGGTTGGTTGGTTAGTTGGTTAGTTTGGTAGTTTGATAGTTTGATAGTTGGTTAGTTTAATAGTTTGATATTTGGTTAGATGGTTAGTTTGGTAGTTTGATAGTTGGTTAGTTGATTAGTTTGGTAGTTTGATAGTTGGTTAGTTGGTTAGTTTGGTAGTTTGATAGTTGGTTAGTTTCATAGTTTGAAACTTGGTTAGTTGGTTTGTTTGGTAGTTTGATAGTTGGTTAGTTGGTTAGTTTGGTAGTTTGATAGTTTGTTAGTTGGTTAGTTTGTTAGTTGGTTGGTTGATTGGTTGGTTGGTTAGTTGGTTGAGTGGTTGGTTGCTTTGTTGATTGGTTGGTTGGTTAGTTGGTTAGTTTGTTGGTTGGTTAGTTGGTTGGTTGGTTGGTTGATTGGTTGGTTGGTTATTTGGTTAGTTGGTTTGTTGGTTGGTTGGTTGGTTAGTTGGTTAGTTTGTTAGTTTGTTGGTTAGTTAGTTGGTTAGTTTGATAGTTTGTTAGTTTGGTAGTTTGATAGTTTGATAGTTGGTTAGTTGGTTAGTTTGGTAGTTTGATAGTTTGATACTTGGTTAGTTGGTTAGTTTGGTAGTTTGATAGTTGGTTAGTTGGTTAGTTTGGTAGTTTGATACTTGGTTAGTTGGTTAGTTTGGTAGTTTGATACTTGGTTAGTTGGTTAGTTTGGCAGTTTGATAGTTGGTTAGTTGGTTATTTTGGTAGTTTGATAGTGGGTTAGTTGGTTAGTTTGGTAGTTTGATAGTTTGATACTTGGTTAGTTGGTTAGTTTGGTAGTTTGATAGTTGGTTAGTTGGTTATTTTGGTAGTTTGATAGTTGGTTAGTTGGTTAGTTTGGTAGTTTGATAGTTTGATACTTGGTTAGTTGGTTAGTTTGGTAGTTTGATAGTTGGTTAATCGGTTAGTTTGGTAGTTTGATATTTGGTTAGTTGGTTAGTTTGGTAGTTTGATAGTTGGTTAGTTGGTTAGTTCGTTAGTTTGATAGTTTGTTAGTTGGTTAGTTTGTTAGTTGGTTAGTTGATTGGTTGGTTAGTTAGTTGGTTAGTTGGTTGGTTGGTTGGTTGGTTGGTTGGTTGGTTGATTGGTTGGTTATTTGGTTAGTTGGTTTGTTGGTTGGTTAGTTGGTTAGTTTGTTAGTTTGTTAAATTGTTGGTTGGTTAGTTGGTTAGTTTGATAGTTGGTTAGTTTGGTAGTTTGTTAGTTTGATAGTTGGTTAGTTGGTTAGTTTGGTAGTTTGATAGTTTGATACTTGGTTAGTTGGATTGTTTGGTAGTTTGATAGTTGGTTAGTTTGGTAGTTTGATAGTTTGTTAGTTGGTTAGTTTGTTAGTTGGTTGGTTGATTGGTTGGTTGGTTAGTTGGTTAGTTTGTTGGTTGGTTGGTTGGTTGGTTGGTTGGTTGGTTGGTTGATTGGTTATTTGGTTAGTTTATAAGTTGGTTGGTTAATTAGTTGCTTAGTTCGTTAGTTTGATAATTGGTTAGGTTAAGGATTTTAAAAAAAAACATGGTGGCAGGGAACCCTCCGCGGGCCCCTCGGGGCCCGCGGCCCCCACCCAAAATACTAGTTATAATATATATAGCTCGATACCCACTCACTCACTCACTGACTGACATGCTGTTTTGAAGAACCTACGAGGGGTGGGGTGGAACTGTATACGTCACCGTATCCAGAATGCCGCCCCGACCCCAGGAAAAATACGAAATCGACCTGAACGTGGAAAGTGACCTGATTCAGGTAGCGGCTCTCTGCAACGGCTCGACCTACCGAGTTTGCCCGAAACTAAAGTCGCTCGGAACAGCCAGCCAATGGGTGAGCCGGTAAAAATCTTTTCAAAATGGCGAAAACAAGATGGCCGCCATACAAAATTGAAACGCGATTATCTCGCAAACCAGTCGATATTGATGACAGGTGCTCGACCAAATGTCATTCAGGGTGGGAGGGGTAATCTATCGGGATATTTTTTTTTCCAAGATGGCGGATTCAAAATGGCGGCCATTTTCTTTTTTGCTCTGATTCGATTGAAATTTTGCATCCAGGGCTCTTGAGGGCCACTGAATAAAACGCCGTAATTGGTTTTTCGATTTTTTAATTTTCCAAGATGGCCGCCATACGATGGAAAATCTGGCTCACTGACATGCTGTTTTGAAGAACCCATGAAGGGTGGGGTACAACTCTCTACAACATTGCATCAGAAATGCCGCCTCGACCACTAAAAAAGTATGAAATTGACCTGAATGTGGAAATTGACCAGACACATGAGTAGTTCTCCGCGACGACTTGACCTACCGAGTTTGCCCGGAACTAAAGTCGCTCAGAACAGCTAGCCAATGGGTAAGCCGGTCAAAGTTTTTCAAAATGGCGAAAACAAGATGGCCGCCATACAAAATTGAAAAGCGAATATATCAGAGGCCAGTCTAGATAGACACAAGGTGCTTGAACTAATGTTGTTCAAAATTGGAAGGGTAATCTAATGAAGCAATTTTCTTTTCCAAGATGGCGGATTCAAAATGGCGGCGAAATTTTTTTTTGTTTGATTCGATTGAAATTTTGCATCCAGGGCTCTTGAAGGCCACAATATTTAACGCCATAATTATTTTTTCGATTTCTCAATTTTCCAAAATGGCCGCCATACAATGTAATGTCTGACTCACTGTCTTACTGTTGTTTTGTAGCAGCCTTTAGAGGTTGGGTTCGACTCTATACACCATCACATCAGAAATGCCGCCACGACCAACAAAAAAATACTAAATTGACCTGAACTTGGAAACTGACCCGACACATGGGGTAGCTCTCTGTAACGACTTGACCTACCGAGTTTGCCCGGAACTAAAGTCGCTCAGAACAGCCAACCAATGGGTGAGCCGGTCAAAGTTTTTTCAAAATGGCGAAAACAAGATGGCCGCCATACAAAATTGATTTTTGGTTAGTTTGGTAGTTTGATAAGTTGATAGTTGGTTAGTTTGATAGTTTGATACTTGGTTAGTTGGTTAGTTTGGTAGTTTGATAGTTGGTTAGTTGATTAGTTTGGTAGTTTGATAGTTGGTTAGTTGGTTAGTTTGGTAGTTTGATAGTTGGTTAGTTAATTAGTTTGGTAGTTTGATAGTTTGATACTTGGTTAGTTTGTTAGTTGGTTGGTTGATTGGTTGGTTGGTTGGTTAGTTGGTTAGTTTGTTGGTTGGTTAGTTAGTTGGTTGGTTGGTTGGTTGGTTGGTTGGTTGGTTGGTTGGTTGGTTGGTTGGTTAGTTGGTAAGTTTGTTAGTTTGTTGGTTGGTTAGTTTGATAGTTGGTTAGTTAATTAGTTTGGTAGTTTGATAGTTTGATACTTGGTTAGTTTGTTAGTTGGTTGGTTGATTGGTTGGTTGGTTGGTTAGTTGGTTAGTTTGTTGGTTGGTTCGTTGGTTGGTTGGTTGGTTGGTTGGTTGATTGGTTGGTTGGTTGGTATGTTGGTTGGTTGGTTGGTTAGTTGGTAAGTTTGTTAGTTTGTTGGTTGGTTAGTTTGGTAGTTTGATAGTTGGTTAGTTAATTAGTTTGGTAGTTTGATAGTTTGATACTTGGTTAGTTTGTTAGTTGGTTGGTTGATTGGTTGGTTGGTTGGTTAGTTGGTTAGTTGGTTAGTTTGTTGGTTGGTTGGTTGGTTGGTTGGTTGGTTGGTTGGTTGGTTGGTTTGTTGGTTGGTTGGTTGGTTAGTTGGTTAGTTTGATAGTTTGATACTTGGTTAGTTGGTTAGTTTGATAGTTTGATACTTGGTTAATTGGTTAGTTTGATAGTTTGATAGTTTGATAGTTGGTTAGTTTGACAGTTTGATACTTGGTTAGTTGGTTAGTTTGGTAGTTTGATAGTTGGTTAGTTGGTTAGTTTGGTAGTTTGATAGTTTGATACTTGGTTAGTTTGGTAGTTTGATAGTTTGATACTTGGTTAGTTTGATAGTTGGTTAGTTGATTGGTTAGTTGGTAGGTAAGTTAGTTAGTTTGTTGGTTGGTTGGTTGGTTGGTTGGTTAGTTGGTTTGTTGGTTGTTTAGTTGGTTTGTTGGTTGGTTGATTAGTTGGTTAGTTATTTGGTTAGTTGGTTTGTTGGTTGGTTGGTTGGTTGGTTAGTTCGTTAGTTTGTTAGTTTGTTGGTTGGTTAGTTGGTTAGTTTAAAAGTTGGTTAGTTTAGTAGTTTGATAGTTTGATACTTGGTTAGTTGGTTAGTTTGGTAGTTTGATAGTTTGAAAGTTGGTTAGTTCCATAGTTTAATACTTGGTTAGTTGGTTAGTTTGGTAGTTGGTTAGTTCGTTAGTTTGGTAGTTTGATAGTTTGATACTTGGTTAGTTGGTTAGTTTGGTAGTTTGATACTTGGTTAGTTTGGTAGTTTGATAGTTGGTTAGTTGGTTAGTTTGGTAGTTTGATACTTGGTTGGTTGGTTAGTTGGTTAGTTTGTTGGTTGGTTGGTTAGTTGGTTGGTTGGTTGGTTGGTTGGTTGGTTGGTTGGTTGGTTGGTTGGTTGGTTGATTGGTTGGTTGGTTATTTGGTTAGTTTGTTAGTTTGTTAGTTTGTTGGTTGGTTGGTTGGTTGGTTGGTTGGTTGGTTGGTTGGTTGGTTGGTTGGTTGGTTGGTTGGTTGGTTGATTGGTAGGTTGGTTATTTGGTTAGTTGGTTTGTTGGTTGGTTGGTTGGTTAGTTGGTTAGTTTGTTAGTTTGTTGGTTGGTTAGTTGGTTAGTTTGATAGTTTGATACTGGGTTATTGGTTAGTTTGGTAGTTTGATAATTTGATAGTTGGTTAGTTTGATAGTTTGATACTTGGTTAGTTGGTTAGTTTGGTAGTTTGATAGTTGGTTAGTTGGTTAGTTTGGTAGTTTGATACTTGGTTAGTTTGGTAGTTTGATAGTTTGATACCTGGTTAGTTTGATAGTTTGGTACTTGGTTAGTTGGTTAGTTTGGTAGTTTGATAGTTGGTTAGTGGGTTAGTTTGGTAGTTTGATAGTTTGATACTTGGTTAGTTTGGTAGTTTGATAGTTTGATACTTGGTTAGTTGGTTAGTTTGGTAGTCTGATAGTTGATTAGTTGGTTAGTTTGGTAGTTTGATAGTTTGATACTTGGTTAGTTGGTTAGTTTGGTAGTTTGATAGTTGGTTAGTGGGTTAGTTTGGTAGTTTGATAGTTTGATACTTGGTTAGTTTGGTAGTTTGATAGTTTGATACTTGGTTAGTTGGTTAGTTTGGTAGTTTGATACTTGGTCAGTTGGTTAGTTTGGTAGTTTGATAGTTTGATACTTGGTTAATTTTATAGTTTAATACTTGGTTAGTTGGTTAGTTTGGTAGTTTGATAGTTGGTTAGTTGGTTAGTTTGGCAGTTTGATAGTTTGATACTTGGTTAGTTTGGTAGTTTGATACTTGGTTGGTTGGTTAGTTGGTTAGTTTGTTGGTTGGTTGGTTGGTTGGTTGGTTGGTTGGTTGGTTGGTTAGTTGGTTTATTGGTTGGTTGGTTGGTTGGTTGGTTGGTTGGTTGATTGGTTGGTTGGTTATTTGGTTAGTTTGTTAGTTGTTTAGTTTGTTGGTTGGTTGGTTGGTTGGTTGGTTGGTTTGTTGGTTGGTTGGTAGGTTGATTGGTTGGTTGGTTATTTGGTTAGTTGGTTTGTTGGTTGGTTGGTTGGTTGGTTAGTTGGTTAGTTTGGTAGTTTGATAGTTTGATAGTTGGTTAGTTTAATAGTTTGATATTTGGTTAGATGGTTAGTTTGGTAGTTTGATAGTTGGTTAGTTGATTAGTTTGGTAGTTTGATAGTTGGTTAGTTGGTTAGTTTGGTAGTTTGATAGTTGGTTAGTTTCATAGTTTGAAACTTGGTTAGTTGGTTTGTTTGGTAGTTTGATAGTTGGTTAGTTGGTTAGTTTGGTAGTTTGATAGTTTGTTAGTTGGTTAGTTTGTTAGTTGGTTGGTTGATTGGTTGGTTGGTTAGTTGGTTGAGTGGTTGGTTGCTTTGTTGATTGGTTGGTTGGTTAGTTGGTTAGTTTGTTGGTTGGTTAGTTGGTTGGTTGGTTGGTTGATTGGTTGGTTGGTTATTTGGTTAGTTGGTTTGTTGGTTGGTTGGTTGGTTAGTTGGTTAGTTTGTTAGTTTGTTGGTTAGTTAGTTGGTTAGTTTGATAGTTTGTTAGTTTGGTAGTTTGATAGTTTGATAGTTGGTTAGTTGGTTAGTTTGGTAGTTTGATAGTTTGATACTTGGTTAGTTGGTTAGTTTGGTAGTTTGATAGTTGGTTAGTTGGTTAGTTTGGTAGTTTGATACTTGGTTAGTTGGTTAGTTTGGTAGTTTGATACTTGGTTAGTTGGTTAGTTTGGCAGTTTGATAGTTGGTTAGTTGGTTATTTTGGTAGTTTGATAGTGGGTTAGTTGGTTAGTTTGGTAGTTTGATAGTTTGATACTTGGTTAGTTGGTTAGTTTGGTAGTTTGATAGTTGGTTAGTTGGTTATTTTGGTAGTTTGATAGTTGGTTAGTTGGTTAGTTTGGTAGTTTGATAGTTTGATACTTGGTTAGTTGGTTAGTTTGGTAGTTTGATAGTTGGTTAATCGGTTAGTTTGGTAGTTTGATATTTGGTTAGTTGGTTAGTTTGGTAGTTTGATAGTTGGTTAGTTGGTTAGTTCGTTAGTTTGATAGTTTGTTAGTTGGTTAGTTTGTTAGTTGGTTAGTTGATTGGTTGGTTAGTTAGTTGGTTAGTTGGTTGGTTGGTTGGTTGGTTGGTTGGTTGGTTGATTGGTTGGTTATTTGGTTAGTTGGTTTGTTGGTTGGTTAGTTGGTTAGTTTGTTAGTTTGTTAAATTGTTGGTTGGTTAGTTGGTTAGTTTGATAGTTGGTTAGTTTGGTAGTTTGTTAGTTTGATAGTTGGTTAGTTGGTTAGTTTGGTAGTTTGATAGTTTGATACTTGGTTAGTTGGATTGTTTGGTAGTTTGATAGTTGGTTAGTTTGGTAGTTTGATAGTTTGTTAGTTGGTTAGTTTGTTAGTTGGTTGGTTGATTGGTTGGTTGGTTAGTTGGTTAGTTTGTTGGTTGGTTGGTTGGTTGGTTGGTTGGTTGGTTGGTTGATTGGTTATTTGGTTAGTTTATAAGTTGGTTGGTTAATTAGTTGCTTAGTTCGTTAGTTTGATAATTGGTTAGGTTAAGGATTTTAAAAAAAAACATGGTGGCAGGGAACCCTCCGCGGGCCCCTCGGGGCCCGCGGCCCCCACCCAAAATACTAGTTAATAATTATATAACCGCACGAGTTAGGCCGTTTCCTTCGCCGAAATTGGTTCCGTTCTAAATACTCGTGGCCGGCATCGGCCCAGGGACGATTGCGTATGCATAGTTCATCCGTCCTTCGTTGTTCGAGGGGCAGACCGGTCGCAGTTCGAGAGTGAAAGCGCACGCGCACCTCGCCAAATCAAATTAGTTGTGAAAATCTACATAAGGCTTCGGCGAACTTAATGCAAGACGGGTGATTTCGCGGCGAAAGTGTGAACGCTATCATCTCATATTTTACGCTGCGTGAGCATTTTGAACGACATTATCGTATCATAACGACGACAACACAATCTGGTTCTTTAAACCCAACTTAGCGACGATTTCTCTCAAACTCGATCAGTGCTTAAAAAAGATGTTAACAATTTAAAACGTTTTCGCCATTCGGCAATGGCAATATTTCTCGGTTGACAGCGTTCAGTCAGTTCATTTAATTCTTCTCGCGTTTTTGTCGCGATTGTTATTTAACACAAAAACATAATCTATTCGTTTCTTAACAAGCTATCCTTCAACACAAGAGCCTATTGTACAGGTACATGAATAAATTCGTAACAACAGATTGCTTTGCAATTGCACCACCATAAACAGATCGATTTAAAAATAAAGAGCAGTATTTCATTTGTACTTTTATTGAATCAGTAATGCCTCACGAAGCGCATAATTTTATACCGATATCTACATACAAAATCATTGTTTCCTTCACTGGCACCCAATCGTAGATCACCGATAAAATATTGCGCTTCCAAAATGGCTCACCGATTAAGATGTCTTTGTATCGCGGAACTCGAAAACAATAAAGATCGAGATGAATATCTCGATTAAAATAATCGAGCTGGCCTTTAGTCCGATCCGTCATTCGAATATCTCTATATTCAGGCTGAAAAAAATGACGTGCGTCAAAAGCCATATACGGCGGAGGCTGGCGGGCGCTGACAGAAAAATTGCTAGCTCCGTACGAGTGTCCCATTGTTCCATGGAACAAGATGTATCGAGGATGATTTCACTTTTCTTTTGAATGAACGTCAAATTTATGATGTCATGGTACGGTATTAAATTTTATGTTTCAATATAGTTGCAAGACTGTGCTCATTTCTTCAATTATCAGCTAAATGATAAAGACTACTAGTTTCTTGCATGTAATTTGCGATATTTCTCCTGGCATTTGTTGGAATATCAAGATGTATTGATTTAAACTTTCGCGATTTTCATACATTATCATGATACTCGGGACTTAATCGCGTAAAAAACTTTTATATTTAAATTTGAATTTAAATACCTCGACGTTTCGGACGCGACGTTGCGTCCATGGTCTCGAAAGGACCAAATCAAATTTAAATATAAAAGTTTTTTACGCGATTAAGTCCCGTTTATCATGATAATGAAGGAATATCAAGATGATTTTCTGGTGTTGATTTTCTCTTAGCTGGTTTCGTTGTCAACTTTATATCTAAAACGTGGTCTATTTACCCCACAGGTGGGCGGCGGTTTTAATTGAACTCGTGTTCGCCCACGGAGGATCTCGCCGATACGTCGCCGGTTGTGGCTGTGACTCAGCTCTTAAACTGCAGCTGTGACGTAAAAGTTAATATTAACCGCGAGCTGTGTTATCGGCCCTTGCTTTTTGCGAGCCTATAAATAAATACGGGGCATTCGATATCGTTTTTGTTCGGATAATTTCGGAAGGAAGAACTTAAAGACGAATAAAGGGACTTTTAGCATGAAACTACCATGACACTCAATCATAGTGAAATAAACGGATCACTCACGTATTTAAGTGTAATTCATAGTCCTTCCTCAAAATGACAATGAAAACGAGGACAGTTGTGGTCCGCAATCAGCTCTGCCTAGAAGTCGCTCCAGCAGGCCCTTAGCAGAGCCTTGGCGAGCAGTGTACGTTTCGCTGCCGCTGACTCAATACGCTCCTAGAGGAAAATGCACTGACGGTAAAGTATCAATTTGTGCATATGAACCTGTTATGAGGAATTATTTATAATCGTAGAAAAATCTAAACAATTTTCACGTTTTTATCATGTCTCGTAACTACAGCGGGTAGATTTTCATTTGTTTTTTTAAAGTTAAATTTTTCTGCCAGTAGAAGCTTCAAAAATAAATATTTACAGCCACATTGGAAAGTGTTAGTGCGATAGTTATTATGCGATAAGGAACCGCATCAGTAGTAAAGATAGGGAAATTACTGCGCCTAAACGGCCATCCAGCAGATAATAATGGATTGTAATATTTGTAATCCGTTGTAAATTTTTATAGCGAAACGGTGTTCTGTTCTGTGAAAGTTTTAACATGTATATTGCTTGAGCAAATAATGCTTTGGTTTATGAATAATATTTACAAAGAAATAATATAGGTAATGCTGCTAGAGTCTGGGGTGATTAGCTTAAGCCCCGCGGCTTTACCACCGTGAACTAAAAAAAATAAATAAATAAAAAGTATATAGTACATATATTTTATGTTTTTTTTCTGAGGTTTTTTTGAAGGCGGTTTTACTTTTCGTTAAAAGATTTTTTATTTCACAATTTTTAGTCACGTTAATATTTAAAATATTATCCTCCAACTCCTAACCGTTGAGGAGTTGTACCTTCCATCATTACCTCATCAACACGAGATGATGACTACCAGACGCAAGTACTTGAATAGCTTTCGAAAATATATGAAACACATGATACGTCCCTATAAAATTTGAGGGTTGCCCTCGATTTCCCTGGGATCCCATCATCAGATCCTGACTTGGTGACAATGGGACCTACTAAAAAGTATACCCTTTCAAACAAAAAAAGAATTTTTGAAATCGGTGAAGCTGTCTTCGAGTAATCGGGGAACATGCATAAAAATAAATAAATATAACTCGGAGACTGGGACCGGGACGAGACATCGCACACACCAGCGGACTTGGTTTGCTAGCTAGCTGTGTCAGGATGAAATGGGTTTTACACGTAGTAGAGCTTGGTCATGAGCTTTACTCATCCTCGAGGTCGATTGAGGTGGTAGAAATAACTGCAGACACATCATGTTTCACTTCTAAGCCAGTCTTTATTTGATTAAGGCCTACATCAATGACTCTACCGCACGGTTCGGAAATAACCTCTATTGAGAAGATACCGGCAAGAAACTCAATGAGGTATAATCTTTTCAATAATAACACCATACGAGGTCTAAATTAGTTACAATTGATAACACAGTTAACTCGTTACTATTAACGCGAAATGCAAGTACCATATTGGAAACGTTGGAGAGTTCTGTGCTTGCGCCCATTCACGTGATCTATTGCCAAGATATCATTTAAGACTCAAAATAAGACTCTGTACTTGGGGCACAGGCACTTAGTTCATTAAATCACTAACAATTCTCATTAAAACTCCAAGCACCAAGCCGATGCAAACGGATTACATTACCAACTTGTGATCAGTCCGACCCCCCGATCAAGAATGCCCTTTTCTTTTCAAAGTTACTAAATGTCATTTCGACCTTATACCAACTACCCATAAAATGAACCAAGCACAGACCACTCCCAAGCAGTATTTATTTGACAGCTGTCACCGCTTGACGTTTCGTTAAAATCATAACAAATGAAGGTAATTTATAACTTTAGACTATGATCAACACCGACTAGTGTATCGATTCTCCGACATATATATACATATATATATGTATTCCGACGAATTGAGAACCTCCTCCTTTTTTTGAAGTCGGTTAAAAAAAGGGGCTAGTTCCCTATCCCGTGGGAATTTCGAAAAAATCCTTCTTGGTGCACCTCTAGGATACTCAAAGTATATGTTTGCCAAATTTCAAGTCTCTAGGTTCAGTGGTTTAGGCTGTCCGTTGTCCGTCAGTCAGTCAGTCACGATACTGTTTTATACGTATAGATTATTTACTCGGGTGTATAGGTTAATTAAGAGACGGGGTGAAAGGTGACATTTGACGATCGTCATACTGTGTGATCTCTCCGCTTCTCGCTTACACCGGTTTTCTTTTGTTTTTCTCTTTTTTGCCTTATTCAGAATTTTTTATCTGATCTGTCAAGAGAACTTGAGTTTATGAATAAGAAAAAAACCTAACCAACTTAGAAAACTTTTAACATATTGTGAAACTACCGTGAGATTCAATCATAGTGAAATAAACGGATCATTCACGTATGTCAGTCGAGTATAGTCGAGTAAACTGTTTACGTCTCGCTACCGGCGTGGCGTGTGCCCTTAGAGGAAGGACTATGGATTAGTCCGAAACATGTCAGGCTATACTTGACTGACATACGTGAGTGGTCCGTTTTTTTCACTATGATTGAATCTCACGGTAGTTTCACAATATGTTAAAAGTTTTCTACTAAACCGGTAAATTGATTTCAATGAAACTTAGCTGAGAACCACCTCGATTAAACTAGCTTTCTATTAAAAAAACCGCATCGAAATTGGTCCATCCGTTTAGGAGCTATGATGCCACAGACAAATACACAGATGCACAGACACACAGGTACACAGATCAAACTTGTAAAACCCTTCTTTTTCGTCGGGGGTTGAAAAAGCCACTATCAAGCACAGAATCTGGTGAAAATAGTACTGAAAGCGCAGCGACCGTCCAAGTGGCCGTGGTTTGCTGCCCGGCCACGAATCCGTAATTACATATTGTATGCAAAACAACGACTTGTCTGATTTATCGGCTCGTGTTAAACCGAATCCGGATGCCCCATATACTTACTGAGAATTATGTTGATAAAACATAAATACGTCGAGTCGAGTAGGAAAAAAAGTTTTATAATTTGTAGTTTTGTAAGTCCACGCTTTCCCCATGGTTTTGCAGCTTAGAAAACATTGAGAAACTCCCGACATTGTCATTTCAAAGTTCAATTATGGCTCAGAAACGGCTAAACAGATTTTAATGAAATTTAGCTAAGAACTATCTCGATTAAACTAGCTTTTGACGACCGGATAGCCTAGTGGTTAGAGACCCTGACTATGAAGCTTGAGGTTCCGGGTTTGATCCCCGGTCGGGGCAGATGTTTGTACAGTCATGGAATTAAATTTCCAACCCACCTAAGGTTTAATATCGTATAGCAATCTGTCACCATAAGAGCTAGATAGAACACGACGTTGCTTTGATATGTCCCGTTTACGTTGACATTTTCGACCTTAATGCATAGCGAATGTCTAACAACATTTCAACGAAATGGGTAGGGAATTAAATTCCTTGACTGTATGACGAATACGAATGTTTTGTTCTGGTGTCTTGGATGTTTAATAATTATGTATAAAAGTATGTATTTATCTATATAAGTATGTTTATCCGTTGTCTAGTACCCATAGTCCGGCTTTACCTAGTTTGGGACTAGGTCAATTGGTGTAAATTTTCCCATGATATTTATTTATTTATTTATTATTTGATTAAAAATACCGCATCGAAATTGGTATATCCGTTTGGGAGCTAAGATGCCACAGACAGATAGACAGATACACCCGTACACCGATACAACCATACACAAATATAACAGGTCAAACTTATAACGCCCCTCCTTTTGCGTAGGAGGTTAAAATGTCCAACTTTTTTTCATAAATTCAACTATTGGCAGTCTTAGGACCACAATCATACTTCTGATAATTTGTTGTACAAAAATAATTGAAAATGAAATTGAAAGTTGTAACTACTTGCACTCTTAACAAAATATCGAATCAATTCACTAATAGCAGATAAATCTGTAACGATTAATTACATTACAACTTCTTCCCACGTGCGTCGCTTTCCGTGGCACTTACACTTTTGACTTCGAAAGTAATCGATGGCCACACGTGTCGATCAGTCTATGAATATCTTGTTACCGTACCTAACTACTTATTTACGAGAGAATATCAACCAGTTGCTTTACATTGCGGGGTGGCACAACTACGGATATAGAAATGCACGATGCACCGCGACAATGAACGCAACGCGCATATTCCCGCTCTGTGTATGTAAGCAAGGTTAAGTACTTTCTACTATCCATTAATGTTGTTCTAATATAAAGGTAATCTGTTTAATTTATTAATATTACTACGCGCACTTACTGCTGTCGTGCAATGTTGGAGCGAAATTGAATATTGATGGTAAAATACGTGTGAAAATGAGCTATGTTTATCTATATCTTCTATCTATATCTATATCCATCTTCTATTATTATTATTATTATTTATTTATTATTATTATACTATTATTTATTATTCCCGTATATTTATTATAATCTTAGGCTAGGTTTTCACAATATTCATATAAAAAGTAATAAAACAACATTAATACAAAATATAAAAACATTATAAAAACCTAACCTAGGGTGCCACCGGCAGCGAGGCGGGGCCTAAGCTACCGGTGGTCAGGGCGACAGAGAGAGGAACCTCCTGACTATCCGAGCCGTGTCCAGGAGTACCGCCTTCTGTATCTGACCCTTGACCCAACCATCTAGCGAGAGCCTTTTAAGGTGATGGTCAAGGCTCTTCGCTATTAGACCGTTCGCCGAAACGACTATCGGGACAGTGATCGTCGAATCAACAGGCCACATGGCGGTAACCTCGTGAGCCAAGTCAAGGTACTTGCTGACTTTGTCCTTCTCGGCCTTCACGAGGTTCACGTCATGGGGGATCGTGATGTCGACGAGCACTGCCTGGCGCTTCGATCGATCTATCAGCACGATATCAGGTTTATTGGCGACAATAGTCCTGTCCGTGATGATAGATCGATCCCAGTAGAGCGTGACACGACCATTTTCAAGAACTGGTGCAGGTGTGTACTTATAGTACGGCACTTCGAAGTCCACAAGACCGAATGAAAGAGCAAGTTGCTGGTGAATAATCCTGGCTACAAGGTTATGTCTGTGCAAGTACTCGCCGTTAGCAAGACTAGAACAGCCAGAGATAATATGCCTGAGTGACTCCCCGGGACGGCGGCATGCCCGACAGATGTCGACCGTACCGTCCTTCAGGATATACCTACGGTAGTTATTAGTCATGATTTATTTATTATTATTATTATACATATAATAAGTCTGTAGCAGGTCGGTGTCTGTACATTGAAAATATTTAAGTAAAACTGCTACTAGGGCTATTTATTAACGCAATAGAACCCAAAACGACGGTTTTCAGAATTATTTTTTGTTTGTCTGTTTGTCTGTGCGTTTGTTCACGCTAATCTCAGAAACGGCTTAACCTAGAAGGATGCGGTTTTCACTGATGTATTGTCCTTTCCTTGGATTAACATTTAGTGTTCATTGAAATCGGTTAATAAATAAAAAAGTTACGTCAATTTAAACAATTTTATTGGGACAGTTTTGGAAGAATATTTGTTGATTTCGAGAAAATTTGGGTTAGCTATTATAGTTTTGTTTAATTTATTACATATATTTGTGATGGGAAACTTATAAAAAAAAAAAACTGAAAAAACCGGTCAAATCTTCGAGACTGGATTCCCGTGATAGATGAATTCACATACCTAAAAATTTTCGCAGAACCCTCAGTGCGCGACTAGGACTAGCATTTGGACGGCTTTTTTTTAACCGCTTATTTTAAGTGGATGGGGTAGTTGAACCTCGATTACGTTAAAGAAAGGGCTTTACAAAATGATAATGATGACCCAATAACTTTCGCATTCCAATTTCCTTAAGCAGGCATTTGATGTATCTTCGGTAAACAGTAATCACACAACATTTACACAGTATAAAACTTGATCCGCTATTTATAAATATTTAACTAGTAAACGAAACGTACCTTTGTAGATGATCTACTGATCTCCTTTACCCGTAAATGTAAAACGGAATGTATTCACCGTTACAGTAAGTAACACTTACCCAAAAACATTATGACACGTGTTCGTTATACCCGTTTAAATAATTATAGTAACTTATTGTATGCTTAATCTCAAAAACCGTATTGTCGAAGCAATCGGGATCGTTTGAGGTTAAAAAACCGGCCAAGTGCGAGTCAGACCTGCACACGAAGAGTTCCGTTCCATATCACCGTTCAGTTATAACACATGATTTTTAAAACGTTTCTTGTATCTCTTAAATTTAAATTAGTTACATTTTTATTCTACTCGTACTAGTAATAAGTACATACTATGTGTAAATTTGAAGTGTCCATGTATTACCATTATTTATTAAACACGTTTTTATTGTTTTTTGTTTTAGCATCTACGGTACTAAAGGTTTTTACGGTAATAATTATATAGCTCTTTGAACTGCGGAGAGACGGACGGGCAGACGGACAGCAAAGGCCGTTGGTACCCTTGGATACGGTACCCTAAAACGAGGGCATTCAAGAGCCCTCACTTTTATGGTATCGCTCAAAGTAACCACATAAAAAATCTCAGGTTTTACCGTTGGTCGCTGTTCCGTTTATTTTTAGCTTCACTTATCTTTAAACTGCAGCTTTATTTATTTACTAGCTGTTGCCCGCAATTTTGACTGCGTAGAATTCGGTATCGCTATCCCACGGGAACTTTAGAAAAATCCAGGATAAATAACATGGCCTATGTTTTAAAAGTTCCAAATTTGAATCAAATCTGTCGCCAATTCAGCGTGAAGAAGTAACAAACATACATATTCACTCACTCACACATTTACATTCACAGGATAGTAGGATTTATTTATTGTAAATACATTTACATGGCATTATAGTGATAAACCAACACATCGAAAACCTCACAATTTGTATGTGATCCGTGTTCTTCACAATGTTTTAAACGGACTCTTTATGGAACACGAAAATAACAAACAAAACAGAACAAAAGTACAACAGAAAGTATACGGTAGCAATAATAAAGGTGTGTTTGTGTTAATAAATGTCTTTCTTCTTCTTCAATAGGTGGGGGCCTTATCTGTGGCACTTTATCAGTGTTATGTTCAACAAATAATCGTGAATCCAACAACCAATTTCACATCAAACCGCGCCAACGACAGATAAAAGAGCCCGGCCCTATCCATTAATAAAGGAAAAATATAGTTTCCTACTAACAAATTTACAGCTCAATTTGAGGGGCAAATTAATACTAAAATTAGATTTGGAAATAAGGAAGCGTGAAGTGCGTCAAATAGTAAGCGAGTCGTATCGTAAATCCGGGGACTTCAAAGTGTGCGCGGGCGCTGTGGAACGTAACGTGTGACGCTTGTGACGTAACGCGGCCCGATAATGTTTATAAACAACTTTTGGATAAGGTTATTACGCCTATAACCAACACTTTCAATATGCAAATGATATTGGCGCTGTTAGATCTAATTGTTTAATAAATTGCCGGTTACTGGTTCTATTTAGTATGAGCATGATCCAATTATAGAATACAGTTGTCACAGTATTAATTTCAAGGTGTCAAAGATGTTGATACAATGTTATTTTGAGTTTTAGCAATAATGCATACATTGTGTGTCGCCAATTATATTTTCATCGGTATGATCATAAGTCTTAACCTCTCTATTTCACAATAATCTAACGAAATTACACAATGATAAACGGGATCCACTTTTGAAAGAACAGATAGACATCTGGATTTAGAGCATTTATTGGTTATTAAAATGCATCTTTGACGGCTAAAAAAGTAGCTCCAAAAGAGCCTAAACTGAACCTAATTCTAAAGATAGCAGCGAAGGAACAGCGTTGAAACTACTTTCTTTACTTGACAATCAAGCTTGACAGTCCTTCAAAACATCTTTAAATAAAAACAAAAATATAAATATCGTGGCACAATTGACACCATTGACCTAGTCCCAGATTAAGCAGGGCTTATGTTGTCGATAGACAACGGATCGACATAGCTATACAGACAAATACATATGAAACATCCAAGACTGTAGAGAAAACATCCGTATTCATCACACAAACATCTGATGCCCCGACCAGGGATTGAACTTTATATATACGCAGGTTCTCTAACCACTAGGCCTACAAAACACCTAAACTAATTTCTAACTAACCACAAAGCCATTAACAAACAAGTAAACGCAAGTCCAGTACCGCACAGATGCCTAAACGAGATAATCGGGCTCATCTAGATACAAACCTAAATGTCACTGCGCCTGTGAAAGCAAGGCAGAATGGCAGCAGCAATCTCTGTTGTCATTCCGCAAATGAGTTTTGTTCATCATTTAGAAATTAAATCCCGGTATTGGATTAATACTGCTGCTTGGCCGGTGTGTGGAGAAATCTCGGTACTAAGTACCAAGTGAAGTTCATTAGGATTCTATCATCATTATCAATTAACATTTGAATTCTACGCACGACATAACATTTACTTCTGTTTCCGTTCTGCTTTTAAAGGGTCGAGCACGAAGTTTTCAAATCCTACGTAGCGTAATCGAGTAGTAACGTTATCGAGAAAACTGTACGACGTTTGGAACAGCGCCCGCCGAACTAAAATTAGTATGAGGTTACTCAATTCACGCAGTATTCGAAAACTTCGTGCTCGGCCTACTGACGTCTCTATTTTACAAATTCGTGTCGAACTTAAATGCGCTGGAATGAAGTCAGTCACTTATAGGGGAAGCGACTTACCTCCGCCTTCTCATGGCCTAAACAACTTCAGAGACGCATTTAAGTTTGAAGTGTACTGTACTTGAGCTTATATATGTAGAGTAGACAGCAAGTATTAATCCCTTTACCTCAATTTTATTTATTTCAATTAAGCACAAACATACATTACAATTCAGGAAATACACAATCAGTCAAACAAACCGCCCTGCGTCATTCCAGGCGCAAAGGTGCCCAACACACTTTCCGCATTACCACGCTGAACTGCGATGGACAACCTCTGCACCAGAAATGACCCGGAGCGAGGGTCAAGACCTCTCTCGCGAAGACGGCGCCCCACGTCTTTGAAAAAAAGTTTTGCCTCAGAGCCCCAACAGCCGGTCGTCTCGACCGCAAGCGGGACAAAGACAGTAAGTGAAATTATTTGCCCTTGTATATGTATTGACATAATTCTCGAGCTTTTTAGGGTTCCGTACCTCAAAAGGAAAAAACGATACCTTTATAGGATCACTTTGTTGTCCGTCTGTCTGTCTGTCTGTCTGTCTGTCTGTCAAGACCTTTTTTCTCTAGAACGCGTAGAGGTAGCATGCTGAAATTAATATAGAATACTCAAGCCTGCGGTCCCTTGAAGCTGTGAAAAAATCAACCTTCTATGTCAACGCAACCAAAGGATACGGTCATTAAAAAGGCTATTTTCATACAAATTGCCGAAATCCAAAAAACCTAAAGGGTACTTCCAGTTGTCCTAGAAACTTGAAATTTGGTGTGAAGGTAGCTCTTATAGCACAACCACTCCGAAAAGTCCCAAAATCTTAATTATTTATGTTTGTCTGTTGATTTCGCAGTCCAATATAAGTTGTTGCGTACATTTTGCTTAGGAGCAGGGCTCTGCTAACACTGGACTTCTTAAAACACTGGGAAAAAGCGTTGAAATCTTTCTACGGAACCCTCGTGCGCGAGTCCGACCCGCAATTGACCCGTTTTTTGACCAGTGATGCAAAAAGAGGTGTTATAAGTTTGACCTGTGTAAATGTGTGTGTGTGTTTTTATTTCTATCAAAACTTTAAGTATTTTGCCAACGAAGTAATAAAGAGGTGATCATTAACTCCACCACCGAGTATGAAAATGGTAAATCAAATGATAATTAAATATTTATAATTATTCTATTGGAGCCAAAGACGAACTAATTAATTAAACCAGAATTTGTAGGTATGCAGTGTACATAACTAAATTATACTAATATCAAATCACACTACTACTACTACTATTGAACTGACATATTATGGTAATTATAACTCTAAGCTCTTTAATATTCGTTATTCCGGTGCCTAAAGCGATTAGTATTCATATAAGATCAATCCAGTCTAGATTTCATAAGTGTACTCCACTTAATAACATTGTCTAGATAAGCTACAAACGTGTTTTGTTTTTATTAATTAAGAAACTGTCAACCTTAATAACAATATTTGCTTGGTTTGGTTGCTTGTGATATTTTAGAGTCGTGAGAAATACGTTCTCGCGAACTGTTAAAAGCAAAATCAATCACCTTCATAGGAAGTCCATCGCGTCGACACCGTTAGTAATAGGTGAGAATCGCATAAGAACCCAGCGTATTTAAACATAGTTTCTTGATCATGACATGGCTCACAATGTAGCAAACGGCAAAGGCAATCCGCGATGCATGCTAGTTAGTATTCATAGTTTGTTCGCTTAGCTTTTCCGTTGGGCCACTTGAAATGATAAGTGATTTTCATTAAAAAGTAAATTGCTTACAATTTTGTTGCATTTTATAGACTCTATTGATGTTTACCTGAAACAGAAGAAATACCACAAATTAGGTAATCATAAAGTTAAAACTAAACAGAAGTTGTCAAGATTGAAATTTCGTATTATAAAGTTAACAGGGATTCAAATGCTACTCTACTTGTTAGAAACATTTCTTTACTTAAGCCACAATATTTGCAGATTTTCCAATACCTTCTTGAACATTACTCACGCTTTTAAGTTACATCACAATCAACACAATAACGCAAGTTACAGAAATTTATGGCAACATAAAGCTAAGCTAATGAGTGATTTCTAATTTAGTCGCATACGCAAGTTATGTTCGCACCTTTCTCCCGTAGTTTACGATATTAACAAGCTTACAGCTTCATAAACACATCTGAATGGCGCTCTATTCTGCTTCTCTATTCTAATAACGACGAGAATCCAAAGTAAATTACACTAAAAGTCACGAGCGGGAGAATATGAAACTTCGATGTCTTCGAATTTAAAGTACCACAATATATTATAATAGTGACAGTATAATATTATTAGCTACCAATAGATGGTGACATGACATATCAAATTCATGTTGTCCTTAAACGTACGAGTATTACTCGCAAGCTAGCTGTTAAAATCATACTTGAAAATGTTTTGGCACTACTTGTTCTTAGATAGAAAATTCTTTACTCCTTTACCTTCTAAGATTATTCCACGTTTATCGTAAGCAATTCCCTGATAACAGATTCTGTATTACGATCCTCACACTACCTTCAACCAATTTACTAAAAAGAATTTGAAGGATTCTGTCGTGTTACAACCGCCGTGATCATGCCTTGACCGTAATAACATTATACTGTACCTAAACGAAGACTTTGATCTTGAATATCTTCGATCTTCGAGAGAAAACAAAACAGATGTGTTGTCTACTGTTCATATTCCTTTCCTTACAATACGATTTCGTTGAGACAAATAGGTACTTACATGCGTTTGCGTCTAATAATATCGATAGCCAGAATAAGCCAGCTAATGGTTGCGCAACAAACACTGTAAACATCGTTTACAGGTCTTTAGAGTGCTGTGTGATCCGGAAACGCAGTTATTTATAGTTTGACCGGAGTGAGTGCACCAATACGTAACCTTTCGCCAAGTTTTAGATATTAATGACTGTACATTATTTTGACTAGTCAAATGTGCCATTATTCAAATGTGGGTGATAATTTGAGTTAACTATTGAGAAGTGAGGAAGAGCACACGCTGTCAGAGGAAGGATTCAACTGATATAAGTGGTGAGGTATCCGTTTATTTTACTGCGATTAAATCTTACGGTAGTTTCACGTTAAAAGTGAGGAAGAGTTAGGTAATGTTGGCTGCAGAATATTCGAACTTAAATGTCTAATAGATGCCGGATAGTTTACATGGCAGATTAATAGATAATCATGATAAACAAACAAATCCTAAATTATTCCTATTGCTCGCAGGGGCCGATGGGGTCAGAAGGTTCTCGAATGGCGTCCACGTACTGGGAGACGAGCTGTTGGTAGGCCTCCGACAAGATGGAGCGACGACCTGGTAAAGATCGCGGGACCGCGGTGGATGCGGAAAGCACAAGACCGGTCTGAGTGGAGTGCCTTGGGGGAGGCCTATGTCCAGTAGTGGACGTCTTTCGGCTGACATGATGATGATGAAATTATTCTAGCAAGTCTATCAAGTAAGCTCTACTGTATTTAGCTTTCTTGGCATGGCATACCAATTCAATTCACTACAATATTGATGCATAACACCCGATTTCAATAAATTCCGCTTCTCATTTCCTAGTTTAAGTAGTCTGTAATCACCTCGGCCAAAGGCTGACTGTAAATCATGCTTCGACGCATGCTCAAGAGCCGAGTTAGCTAAGCTATATTTATGTCCATTCTGAATATATCGCAAAGGATCTCGGGTTACTTAATCGTATTATGTCATATGTGAGTAATGCTTCCCGTTGAGTGATATTTGCGTCTATGTTTAGAGGTACATACCTAATATATAAGAAAAGTTCTGACTGACTGACTGACTGATCAACGCCCAGCCCAAACCCCTGGACCTAGAAAGCTGAAATTTGGCATAGAGGTTCCTTTTATAATGTTCGCCCGGGATAAGGCGGGATTTTTCGAAATTCCCACGGGATAGAGAGTTCTGCCACGGGAGCGAAGCCGAGGGCGAATGCTAGTAAGTATGTGTATTGATACGGTTTAACCCTTTGTTAAGATGAAATTCACAAAAATTAAGGCAAGAACATATTCGAAGCACTATCAATTTCTAGTTTTAAAAACATTTGCAATCAATTTGAAAACTGTAAAAAGTATGGGTTAAGATTAAGGTAAACACACAAAAAAATATGGATACAATATCTCATAAGATTGTCTAATGAAGTTACAACAAAACAAATGACGGTAAAATAAACACTTTCTCGATAATAATTGATTATTTATTAATGATTGCCTTCATAAATTAGTATTTATAGATGAATCGCAGGACAATACCGGTACTCCAGTTCAACAACTTTCATAAAGGGGCGTGCCTCGAAACTGAATGTAATTTGCAGAAATACATTACAAATTAGCTTGTTTACATTACAGGCTGTGGAGTACCGTTTTATTGCAATTGGTAAGTAAGATTACGGAGAGTACAGTTTGAAGATAATTTAAATTGATTAGCTAGTTTATTGCCAACATATTGTAACAAAATAACTTATTTTGGTTTAGTTGAAATCCCAGAACTAGAATTTCTCTACAAAATGTTTTTCAAGTGGCTCTCCATAATTGATTTTAGATATCAGAATAATTCAGCTCCACAACGTACGAGTAAAGTCAGTGACGTGGAACGTTGAAATGCATTTTATTAAAGAGTCATATTTATTCCTACAAAGATAACTATTTTTAACAAATTTGAAACTGATACGTAAATATACAGAAATACCAGAAGAAAATTGTAAAAAATATTTCGAAACGGGATGACAGTAAAAATAAAAAAATACGAAAAGTTAGTTTAAAGATAACAGTATAAAATATAATACCACCAACGGAAAACAGGAAAGCTGATGCACGGCGCATCCGCGCAAACCCGTACAAAACTATATACGATCACTTCCCACTCCCAGTCGGATGTTGGCATAGCAACTAGATAAGTAAGAGGGAATTGATTCTACAAGCGCAATTATAAAAACATTTATCTACACACATAAGATAAGTCCTCTATAATGCGTTTAAAAACCGTAGAAAATGACCAGCATTTCGACAGCAGTAACGCAATGTCATTACGACTTCGAATTTCGATATCGAATTCTATGTCGTTAAGAGTTTAAAATTTAAAGCATCTTCAAAAACCAACACAATTTATAAAAAAAGTAGTCGATACTACGTGAATGTTTAAGTGAGAATGTTTGTAGGTATATTAGAGTGAGTCAATATTTTTGAAGCAGATAACGATCTGCCTTATTTATACAAAATAGTCTACCAGTGCAATGAATGAAAGCAACCAAAATATGTAAAACAATAAGGTAAAAGCAATAGATCCATCACTATGCTATACCACGTCCAGTGTCAAACTACAAGAAGGTACATTTATATGGCATTTACCTCTTCAACGAGATTTACAGCCCTTTGTTTTCGTGTATTTGTATCGGGAAGATTTAAACTGTAATTGTTAAAGCTTAATTTATAAAGTATTCACATGTCTTGTGAACTTCAGCGCTGAACAGAACTACAAAATGTGAATTTACTCCTTTTTCGAAAATCCTGACGTTTCACGGTAAATTACGGACATAAACAATGATATATTTTTTAGGTTAGGTAGATTTTGTCTTTAAATCTATCTTGTTTTGATTTACTGACGAATTTTTTCATTGAATTGACTAATAATTTGCGAATAATTTGGGTGAGAAAAGTAATTGATTTTAGTTCATAAATATGGAGGTCCATATTTATGAACTTAAATTAATTACTTTTCTTCAATCAATTACGGCAAAGTAAAGCCGGATTCAATAAATTATTCGAATAATTTGCTATCTTAAGAAGGTCCACCATCCTTCCATCGACAGATAGCCTGCAGACCTTTTATTGCTTACGACAGTAAGTTTATTGAGACGGCGAAAACCCACTGTCGCTACTTGAAAAGAAAATGCTGTTTAAAAAAAAACAACCCTAGGTACAGTTAACAGCAAAAAATATGGGTGCATTCAACTTACTCAAAAATTAGTCCCACATGGCTCTTATGTCGGCGAATTAAGGTTGCGGCTTGTTGTTGTGGTTTTTTATTTTCATTTTTTTATATAAGAGGGGGCAAACGAGCAGGCGGGTCACCTGCAACACGAAAGGACTCACAGGCGTTTTACCAGTCCTTTAAGATTAATTAGATACTTATTTTAGCATTGACCGTACAGCTCTGCCATAAATAGAAAAAAAAAGTTTAACTTGCGGAAAACACTCCGTCTTTGTATCGTTACAACGAATCCAAACAATACAAACAAGTTCATAGAACAGCGTCAAGGAAATCAATATACAATTCTGTTGCGATTGAGATATCGCCTCCACGCACGTAAAGGAATGATTAAAGTAATAGTCGACTTTCCCTCAGATTGTATGCAAACCACGTCATTTAAATAATCAGAAAAAAAAGCTGGTCGAATCATGCCCAAATATAAAACTACCGTATAAAGCACCTAAAAGGATTTCGAGATACGTGTTAAATTAAATCAAAACACAAGAAAGAGATTTTTACATTATCGAATTGATAAAATTTCAACAGTAAATTTCACATTATCTAAATGGTGCAAAAGTTGTACAGCTTTTGGGAAGTGTCTTTAATTAGTGGGCACGACTTTAGCAGTACATAAGTTTGAGTTTTATTACATTATTTTAATGAAAACTTCGTGATTGGTAGAGCCGAGACAGTGTCATTAAAATTACTACAGTAAAACTACTTCTATAATTAATACTTGTTAATAAAAACACGTTACAAATAAAGATAATTTTCCAAGTGAAATATTTTGAGCACTTAAGCTATGGCGCGTGTGCTCCTCCTAGGTCTTATTTGAAGACTTCATATTTATAATTATACCGATACATATTTGTGTCAAGATCCAGTTATATTGATTGCAGCCACTTTAAGCGAAACGTTTAGCTTATTAACGTTATCAATATCGCATTAATCACAGATTCCGCTGGCCGAATGATGGTCATAAGTCATGAAGAAAGCGATAGTTGTTTGTGCCCGTTCAGTAGCTATTGGTTTGTGCATTGTACCAACTTCTGTCGTATTTATTATTACAAGTATACATAACAGAGCTGAGTTATTTATCTTAGCGTTAATTATTTTCAAGGTTTAATTAAGAAACAACTTTTTTTTAATGTCAAGACGTATAATCTCAATTAGCAATTTAGTTAAAGTAATTGTATTAAATAATAAAAAAACATCTTATTTTTACAACGGTTCCTTTAATTAAAAACAAAAATTTTATAATATTTTGATAGTTCGTATTTCCAGTGAAGTTGAGCAACCGAGAGTAAGTTTCCTCTGCTAAGTTAAGAATACAAAATTAAAAGTAGGAGGAGGAATAAAGCGACCAGTATCGTGACAAAGGCTCCGAAAAGGATCTACTAAGTTCTTCGCGTTCCTTGGGCTTTCGCTTTCACTCTGGATACTCAAGTTGTTACTTATTACTCTTCGCAATTCTAAAAGAGCCACCACACTCTTGATTATTTGATTGAAACTCTTGACTGTAAGACGAGAGATTAATGGCACAGAACTAGTTCGCACGGAACGGTTCGTGTCATCTTTACTAATTAATAAGATCAGCCAAGGTTTGGAATTCGGCTCCCGTCGTGTGTATTTTCGGTTAAAATGATTTGGTGGGATAGACTGATCTGATGACGATTTCACTAACGTACGTCAGATTTATTACAAAGAAATTCCCAGCGCGTCACAAGTTTTTAAGTTCGTTTGATTCCTGCGATTCCTCGAACGCAACAATACAGCTGTGGGCCGTTTCTGTGTAGCCTACTTGTTTATTATAAGTGGAGGAGCAGATTTTAAGAACAATGTATTTACATAGCGTAGGAGGTATAAGGGAAAATGAGTCTTGAAAGTATGCCTTCTTTGATATGATGATTAGATTTTCATTGTATTTATATTACTTTTAACTTTCACGTGGTGAAATTAACACAAAGGGACCCTATTTCGTCAAATTATCATTCGTGTCACGCCATTTTGTATTGGCCTTAGTTGGACGACTTTAGGAGCATTTAACTGAATCTGTGACCGCCAAAAATTTCAATTTCTTTTGATTTTGACTGCACTAATTCATTAATTTAAATATAGGTTATAGCTCTCCGCATTTATTTTCCTAAACTTCGACTGTGCCAAAACATACACCCCTCCGTGCGCTCAGTACTCTTAATAAAAAGGGATACAAAGTTCAGTTACCAACCTTAGTACCTAGCAGAATCATACTGTGCAAAACTAGCCTTACTTTGTATAGGTATTAGTATTAAATATGGCAAAGGTTAATCATTTGATCGTCGTGACATGACCTACAATTGTCCCTTAATCTGCGTTTACTAACATTAGCTTATGAGCATGATAATCAACGTCAACCAACAACGGTCCATACATTACAGCCACACACTTTTCCTTGCGCAATCCGGTAGCCCACAATAGTTGAAATAGACACTCAAATGTGTCGTAAACGATATTTTGTAATACTTTATTATGGGATATTAACTGAAGCATGGTTAGTTATGGCGAGCTATAAATATATTGTCAAAACCACCGTCTGTCCAAGCTGATACCTTTTTAGAAGCGTTGCGTATGACTATTTATCATTGTCAGGGATCTGTAGTTACTTTGGAAATAAAAACGGAAGGCTTTTATTGTCACTTAAGGTTTGTTAGTTTAATTTTGCTATGCCGCAAGAGGTACGCTTGAACTTCGTTTTACTGTTGAGGTAGTTATTATGCATCTAAAGCTATTTTTCAAAGAAAGTCCGGGCTGAGTACCAACCAGCACACCTAATTATACAGCAAAGCAGACTAATTATATAAAGTAACGGGAAGTTGAAATTAAGAACTAAGAATTGCTTATGAGATTTCCTTGTGTTACGTTTTTAGCACGAAGACTTTGATTGCATACGATATTTTCAGCTAACAACAACAACAGTTTCATACGGAAGCAACATGCCAATCCAAGTTGCTCTTTACCAGACCAGACTGAAAATCTGCATAACAAAGTGTTTCAGCTATTTTACGTACCTGCGTGTCCACATAATGCTCAGCGATTGAACTTACGTCAACTGACAGGCTTGTCTGTATGTGTCTTACCGCTTGCTACTTTGCGATTTTTTGCAATTTCACTTTTTTTATAAATTCTTCTTCTTTTTCTTCAGCCATTCTCAACCTGCAAGGAGTATGCCTCCTTCAGTTTATGCCATTTTTCCCGGTTCTGAGCAGTTTCCAACCAATTTGTTATGACTTATTAGTATGTTTAAAGGTATCAGATCTACAGAAATATGAGTACAACTTATAAAGAAGGCATTACACCATTCAAAATAGAGAAAAACATAATTGTTTACTTGAATAGTTACGCATAAATTCACACACTTGTTTTGCAACTAAAGTATATAAAATCCATAAAAAACAAGTCGGCACACAAGACACATTTTGTACAAGATTGAAATTAAATAAAAATGGTCATGGATACAATGCAGCCATGCATCATCAAGGAACCGAAGAGTAAAACCGACAGACGCGGAAACGGTTCGGGGCATAAATAATGAAATCACTTTAAACGTCAACTTATTTCATCTGGGAACGCGTGCGGCTCAATAACTGATGGTAATATTATGCACCCTGTTTTGGGTGGGTGGTCGGCTGGAGGACAACGCAAGTCCACCATAATGGTGACCCCACAGTCTTCGCGGAATTAATTCTTAAGACTGACACGAATGGAGTATATCTGTCATCAGATCACTACGGTCATCACCCCATCTTACCCAGTAATCTTGCTGCTAAACCAGCAGTGCTTGAAATCTTGTGTTCCGCTGTAGAGAGCAAGATAGCCAGCGAAATTACAGGCACAAGAGGCGTTACATTTAAGCCCCTTTTATCTTTCTCTGGTGTTGTAGATGCCTTTTTGTGCGAAATATGCAGTGCGCTGTGCCAACATAAGAATTTATTAAGTATTGAAGGTATACATTTACATTCATTATGTAATTTATTAGGTAAATCGGGATTCGACTGTCGCTTGTAATCGGCATCGGCTTCTTTTCATGACAATTGCGCCTCTGACTATTTTTTGGATACTGCAACTGCATACGTATTCTGAATTTTATCAAAGTTGCCAACCGTAAGATATAAAGATTATTTGAAGCTTGAAAATGTTACTTCATTTAAAGATCAAGTAGGCAGGGCAATCAAACAAAAGGCTTTCAAAATCCATGTCATAGTTTCGCATATTATGTACCTATAAGTAGAGATAGATATTATTCGGGTCGGCAGAAGGATCTGATTAGAACTAGCGTGAAGTGCGTGAGATTCACTTTCGATGCCCTTACAGGGCATTACACATCGTGCAGATCCTTTTAGGTTGAACCGCATATGGCAACAGTAGTTGGTTTTCCAAGTTTCGGTGGAAAGTTTATTGTATTGTTTTCCTTTATGTTCCTAAAGATGATTATTTATGTTTCAACTTTATCCAGTTACTTAATACTTATTACATGTATCTAATTACTTCAATATTTTTTCGAGTTTGGAACCATTGCTCTGTAGTGAAAAAATTCAAGGCTTGAATTAGGCGTTACTTTGCAAAATAAGTATAGATGCGACAAATGTACGTTTCCATACATGTTGTGTGGTTGATGTATGTAGAGTAACTGGTAACATGTGTGAACAGTGGTTTTAGTGCTTTGAGAATGGGCTCGTGGAGAGTTCCGAGCTGTTGGTGGATAGTTGGGTCTATGTGACATTTGGTGTCGATTTGTGTAACAGTGGATCCGTGTTGCATAGAAATATACGTTGTCGCGTAGATGTAGCTATTTTACACGCGACGTGGTCGCGAGTGAGCAAGTTAATTGTTTTTATTTCATGTTTATCGAGGCTTGCTCAGTCGATTGTATGAGTAATTTATAAGAGTAACTTCAGACGACAGACTGGCAAGGGTTCGCGCAAAACAGAGAAGTGATCGCGGTCTTCGGTGTCGGAGGACAAGAGACTAAGAGAATAAGTAAAAGTTAGTAAACTACAAAAGCTTGTAGCCTAGCCACTAAACTTCTACTATGTAAGTGGACGCAAGTATTAAACAGACACGAGCTTTGACATAATACATCTCCAATACAGAACCTACACAGCTTTTTACATGGGAAATGGGAATCATCATAAAGTTTGATTGCAATTACTTTCACTGCCCTTATGAGGCCCGTGTATATAATGTCATTCTTTTCTATTTAGGGCTTACAATTTGCTCTGCAAACATTACGGGAAAATCTTATAAAAGGTTTCATGCCTCATGTGGACTTTGTTCGAAAGTGAATCTTTTCGTGAAAGGCATAGTGTTGAGTTTTAGATAAAAAGAAATGAGAGATCGATCTTTTGAATTCAAACAGTTGGTTGACAGCATTTCGCACGACAGTCAGATTCTAATCATTTCTTTGTTCTTTCTGGGTTTACCGTGATTTCAATAAGGGCTTCCTGACCTTAATACATACATAATTTGTTTCATTACGTCTACTGGAACGTAGAAAATCTTACGTAAAAACACTAAACTGGTTGCTTATGCCTCTTTATCACACACGGAAAAGTTGAACATAATTTATCAAATAGTAACAGTTTTAAATAAAACACACACACACACACACAGTTTTATCAAATAGTAGTAGGTGTATCTAAACTTTCGTCGAAGTTACTGCAAGTAGATAGCTGTGAACGTCACGAATCTAAATTAAAAAAAAAAACTGCCGCCGAACAAAATGATTAGCACATGTCTTTATTTGTTGCAGTATCGTGTTGTATAATTTTAAATTCAACAACTTATGCCGCATTCACACGCATAATTAATTAGCCGACTGGTATTTTACTGATCATTAGCAGATAATGCAATATTTTAACCACTTCGAACAACTGACTGAATATTGTTTTGCAATGTTAATGCGTGACTTATAAGCTCTGGCGCCTATCGCTTGTCATCGACAAAAAGTTGTTTGGCACAAATGGTATGCAAAAACTTGATCGGGCTCCTGCGGAGAACAATGTAATAGATACTCGTATCTTCACCGAACAATAGCAGGTTCAGATTAACGCGGCGCAACAGTTTTATTTATTAAAGGTCATCGGTGCAGGTGGAAAAGTTCATCCAGAATTGGTCGACATTGCAACGCATTTGAAAGGTTAAACAAGCAGGTTGGCGGGCGTCTAGAAACATCTTTTGAAATCTGCACAATTTGCATTGGTAAGACTTGAGTGTTTGGCTTACCTGAAAATAAAACAATTTTACATTACCATTTAATCAAGCTTTCTACAATAGGTACTCGTACCTTGACATTACTGAAATTTAAACTATTTTTAAGATCACTAACTAGAAAAAAGGAGGCTGTTTGATGACTGTGAACTAATTGGCACAATGAAATGTGGGTGAGCTGCTTGATTAAGCTACTCATAGATGGCGCTGAGGAGAGATCTTCCAAATAAAATATGACATAAGGCATTGAAAAATTCGTTAGGTACACCAACGTTAAGTATAGCTTAATTGGTGGAGCGTGGTACGGATTACCGAGGTTGCTGGTTCAAGTCCAGCTGCTTAACGAATTTTTCTTTGCATTGTCATTGTATGTCAAATACCGAGTTTAACAGACTGCGGGAATTAAAATCAATTGCGCGGCCTACATCAAAATTAAGACAGTTGAAGAGAAAGAACAAAGAGACTCCGTGTTCAAAAGCATAACCACTGATGTTCAGTGAATTCCGGAAATGTAAAGTTCACCAGCAAAATAAATCAAAAATTCCATGAAAGCATCATTATTTCAGTGTGGATTACGAAGGTCAAAAATATCTCAAGGTAGAGTCAGTTAATTGCCAAGGTATAACAACCATCAAAAAGTCATAAAGTTTGACCTCACAGGAAGCTATTAAAGCACCATGTTCTGTACTTTATATTTGGCACAGGCATATAAAACAAAACTAAAATAGAGTTCGGCATGAATTAAGGGTTCGCTAAAGTTAACGTATCGTAACTTTAAATAGAAATAATTAGTTACTTGTTAACTAAAAAACCGGCCAAGTGCGAGTCGGACTCGCACACGAGGGTTCCGTAGAAAGATTTTAACGCTTTTCCCCAGTGTTTTAAGAAGTCCAGCGTTAGCAGAGCCCTGCTCCTAAGCAAAATGTACGCAGTGTGGGGTCAACTTATATTGGTCTGTGAAATCTACAGACAGACATAAAATTTTAAGATTTCGAGACTTTTTGGAGTGGTTGTGCTATAAGAGCTACCTTCATACCAAATTTCAAGTTTCTAGGACAGCTGGAAGTAACCTTTAGGTTTTTGGAAATCGGCAATTTGTATGGAAATAGATTTTTTAATGACTGTATCTTTTGATTGTGTTGACTTAGAAGGTTGATTTTTTCACGGTTTTAAGGGACCGCAGGCTTGAGTATTTGATATTAACTTCAGCATGCTACCTCCACACGTTCCAGAGAAAAAGGGTTTTGACAGATAGACAGACAGACAGAGAGACAGAATGACAGACGGACAATAAAGTGATCCTATAAAGGTTCCGTTTTTTCCTTTTGAGGTACGGAACCCTAAAGAGGATGCATTACCATTCCGACATAGGGACCGTCAACACGTCAAACATTATTATTTACACTACAAGTCCTAATTTTCCCTTCACGACACTTAGTACAATACACAAGACGTGTAGACACTGTAGAGGTGTATATTGACTCTACATTTGTGACAACTGATTCTTTTTACTGTACAAAACAAGTAGCAAAACCCTTCAGGCAATAACTGAATACCAAATAATAAGCACGATTAAATCTAATAGACAAGTCATATTGATTGGAACACGGAAGTCCTTAAAATTACTAATGTAGATGCCAAAGATATCGTAATTAAGTTGATAGACGTTTCAATTGGATAATGCCATTTAATTAAAGTTCATTAAGCTTATAATCTCGGGTTTTATGACAGGCACGGTAAAATGTTTCCTGTACAAATGAATTAAAAGGCATTAAATAGGATTGCACATTTCGTTTCATTGCGTAGCCTTGCCTTTTATTACACTGGTCAAAATGTTATGTGTTGTTCGTAATTATATTTAAATGTAGCAAGAACTAGGTATCCCTTAAATTAAAACCTTAATAAAGAGGGCTCTATACATGATACGAATTATCTATAATGTAATTTAAGGAGCGATGTTTACATACGCCATCGATTCGTCATTTCGATCGGTATGAAACGATGGATCGTAACGTTAAATAAATCGCATCGTGTATGGGACAAGGGTCGTACGAACGTGGAGATCATAATTATTTAACAGCGTTGCGCGGAAGAGTGAGATGCCAATTTGCCTAGGTCGTTGGACAGTAGTAGCGTTTGGCGAATACAAAGTTTGGGAAGCCAACTGTTGCTGCTGGATCAACTGTTCTTGAATCAATTTATTGACGGAGAAATTACGGAAATCGTCGACGTATTTTTGCCATATGAATAATGATTACGTTGCAAGTTATGTGTGTGTTATTTAACTAGTGTCCATGAGCTGCAGATAAATACATCGCGATAGGACTTAATAAAATTACGTCAATTCAATACTACACGACACGCATTCTTTCCACAAAATGGCACGGCGGTACTTAAAAACCCGTTTACAATATTCAAAATTGGAGCGAATCGGAATTCCAATGCATGCTTTGTTTTGTAGGCATCCAGGCGCATGTAAGGCGAACAGCGAAAACCTTTTTCTCTCATTATACAACAATGCCCACAGGCCCCACAGCAAATAAATATAAGGTGTTGCGCTAAGAGGAACGCACTGCGTCTTTTTTTAATGTTACTGCCCTTTAATACTGGGATTTCAGTGAACTTAACTTTTATTGTGATATAAAAATGTATGAACCGCGTGAATGTATTTACACAAAATTATAGCGGGTACAAGTTAAAAACTGTGTATGAAATTGCCTCGGAGAATAAATCTGTGTTAAGTAAAAATCAGTTTATCTACTCAATTAAGCAAGCCGTTAAATCATGATATTAATTAAGGCTTTCTCATTTTATTTATTTATTCAAATATATTTTTCGGCGTCTGTCCGTCCACCAGTAGTTACGTTAGAAAGTTAAAAACATATTTCATTTATGATTGCAAACTTTTTGCTTTTCGTTCTGTCTTCAGTTGTTTTTTCAAATCTAGTCGCCTGCGCAATGGCAATGCAAGACGCAAAACCCCGCTGGGATGGCTTCGTCAAAAAATAGCCAAGATCACAATGAAATCCGTCTTATTTTTGCCTAGAACCAGTCCGTATTTAAATCTCTGGTGCACTTTCGTTGGAACAATTTCAATTGTCGTTTTGTTGCAGATGTAGATACAAGATTTATTTAAAGGGAAAGGTGATTTCGACGAATCCATGTTGCGGAGATAAAGGGATTTGATAAATAGTGTAGGGAGCGAATGAATCGTAAGAGAGCATTTAGAATTCAGTAAGTATACAATAGTACATATTAGATCCCTTTATGCGCTTTATTAAAATCGCATAACATCATACGAGTTGGATGAAGAGAACAGACATTGTGCATATTGCAAAAATTAATGTAACTGTTGTAATTTTTATTTGTAAAGTAATTTTTTTACTTTGAATAGTCTTAGACTATCAAAAAATTATCTATTCGAGGTGAAAGAGTGAAGTATTCCGAGCAAAAATATTGCTAAAAAATAAATCAAGCGATGCAAAATTCCTACACCATGTTTGATGTACCGGGCATGATAAGGTATACTCGTACATATCAGCCTGTGTTACCAGGACTAGGGGGCTATTCATCTCGCAACTCGACAAACTCGAGCGATCCGCGGGACGGGATAAATCACAGGATATAATCGGTCGTGACAAACGGCTTCAAACGGTTGCGACGACGAGGCGAGAAGAGGTTGACTGCAGAGATGAGATACTAGCATTTTTTAATACTAGATAAAAATTACCCGCGACTCTTAAGCGTAGCATTCGGTTATGGCTATCCCGCGGGAACTATGCAATTTTCTGGGATAAAAAGTAGTCTACCTATATTATATTACTGTGAAGATTCATCAAAATAATTTTTGCAGTTTTTGCTTGAAACAAATATATTTTGTGAGGATGTATACCCATCTTCACAAAATTTCGCGTTTATAGTAGTAGGATAGGATTTTCAAGGCATCGTTCGTTTTATGCCAAGCAGTAGGTATCTACTTGCTCGACCAATGTTTTTTTATTTAAACTTGATATCCTGGTTGCTAATATTAATTGAAAACTAAAACGTGTGTTGGTGTAAGTGCATTTCATTTACTGTTCCTTAGAACTTTACTGCTGTATTAAGTACACCTTCGGTCAAGTTGAAATTAAAGTTAGATTAAAGTGTAATATCTGAATACGCCAAACTGATACGCCATTATTGTAAGTTACTAAGACTATGCGTTTATTTTTTGCTCCTCGAAGCTGCGCATGCGGCTAATGCGACAAATAGGTATCTATCGATTCGCCGCTCGCACCCTAGCATCCGGATTTAACCAATAAAAAAAAAGTCTCATTTGACGACTGTTTATGTTCAATGGCAACACATATATTCGTAACTATTTTGTTTACATCTAATCTAATGAGACTCTTGAGATCGACACTGTACTTACAACATTAGTGTTAGTCCTATTGGTTATTGGTAAGTTCAATTCAATTCACAGATTCGCTCTCCTTTTATGACGTTAATTTTAAGATGGTTTAATAAAATAACGATAAACAATGCAACTACGAGTGTTAGTTTTACGAGGAATAGTTAAAACATTTTTTTCCCCTCACTACCTCGGAAAACCGTCTTTTTTCCTTTTATATAAACGGGTAAAATCTCGTTTTATCCACTAGTGGGGAAAGTAATTTGACCTTGGAGTGGAGCGTGTTTAAGTAGCTTTTGACAGATAGCAAAACGTAAAACGCTCATAATAATGGTTCATTCGATATTAATTATCATTAAATAAATGATAAATGGTTTGAGAATTTAATAAAAAATACCAAATTTAGCTTTATTTAATAGTCCTTAAAATTCTATATCAAGCATTTGTTTTTTTTTATAATCATGTTGAATATACTTCTGAACGCACAAGTTGAATCGATGCAATTTCAAAACGCATCGTCAGAAATGTCAACATTGTCAACAAAAATTTTCTCACCGACTCCGACCCACGTAACAATTTACAACTTCCAGAGTTTTCTGTTATAATATCGTGAAAAAAATATCACTATTTTTTTCACGAAAATAAATCTTCGTCACTAGAATCACTCTAGTGACGAAGATTTATTTTCATGAGCTGTTTTTTTGCATGTTGCGCTTTCCTCGCCACAGTGAGGTGAAAAGTTTTGTGTTACACACGGGTGCAAATGTATTTTACTTCTCGTGTGTTGAAACACTCGCTACGCTTAGGATTCTATTTTAGAACCACTCGCTTTACTCGTAGTTCAACTATAGAATCCTTTCGCTTGCTCGTGTTTCAATCCCACACTCGCGGGTAAAATACAACTTTGCACCCTTGTATAACAAATAACTATTGATAATAGTAACTATACCGTCACTATTTTCGCTATAAAACAATTTCTAAATAATTATGAAACGGCTGTGACCCGTACTAGTTAGGGTCAAGCACGCACGTCCAATACTTATCCTCACGCGACCAAACCGAGCATTGCACAAAAACTAAATTTAATAAGCCCACAACAATCGGTTAGAAAATAGAATCACGTAATAAATTACTCAGTACAAAAACGTCTTACGAAATCATATTTTTTACCCGTGTTTACGCGGAGATTTGGGGAAAATCCAATTAACTATTGTATGCGTATTTGACGTAAATGAGTTTGGCTTAAAGCTCTTGACCTATTACGCGGTGGAAGGGGATAAATATCTCGGAGAAATATCAATAAATTTGTCTTACAGATTTTTTTATTTGCATTAGGTAAATGTTGTACAGAATACGATGTTACAGGATATTATACTAACAATAACATGACCTTAATTCAATATATAGGTAATCACGGCTTTACAGCTACCTACCCATTTTCTTTTCACGGCACTTAGCACTCACAAACGTACTTTTAAACAACATTGTTATTCGTCTTTCTTTCTCTTTTTTACTGTTTCCAGTTTTTCTTGCTGTTTTGTATTCTCTGTTCATTTTTGTATACTAAATGTACCTAATTGCACTGTTTTATACATGTTTGTGTGTTTCCTGTGTTGTGAAAAATAAAAAATAAAGACTTCATCTATCTATCTATCTATCTATCTACCCGTTTCAGGCATATAATATACTAGCTGTTACCCGCGACTTCGTCCTCGTAGATTTCGGTTATCGCTGTCCCTCGGGAACTATATACTTTTCCCAGATAAAAAGCAGCCTATGTTATTCCTCAATACTCAAACTATCTTCTTACCAAATTTCATCTAGATTGGTGCAGCGATTTTCTCGTGAAGAGGTAACAAACAGACAGACAGAGAGACAGAAAGACAGATAGACAGAGTTACTTTAGCATTTAAAATATTAGTTAGGATAGTTAGGATTAGGATCATAATTATTGTTTAATTATAAACAAGGTCACAACCTTTAGAATAAGCAAGTATCGGTAAAACGTTGTGAGTTGATTTGTAAATTTCGTGACATAGATAAAATTTAAGATCTCTATTTGTATTTTTTTGATTTTTTTTATACGGATTCCCCGTTAAAATCCATTATTAAACTTGAAATACTTATCGAAACAAGAATACACAGAAAACCAAAAATATATGACTAACCCTAGTTAGTACTAACTTTAGTGTAAGGCTATGGCACGTGCGCCGGAATGTCTAGGATCCAGGTTCAACTCACGTGGGTAGTCATGTTTTTCTGTGTATTCTGATAGCTAAAAATCTGGCTATGCTAAAATTAAGACTCGTGTAGATAGAACGAGAGCGCGCGGCTTGGAAAACATTGTATGTATGTGGGTACCCTATACGAAACTACCCCAACTTTTAAATTATACCCTGTACTGTACCGTGATTTTGGGATATCAGATGCGATGCTACAGCATCCGTGGTCGACCCGAGACCTCGTGCCGAGGCTGGACGAAATTCGAAAGTACCAGAACAATATGGCGATAGCATCGATATATTTAATTAACGGCCACAAGACGTAAGGTGACAGCATGGCCTCTTTAAAAGCGTATCTGTTTCAAAAATGAATAAAAAGCAATTACTTGAGTTTTTTTTTACTTTAAGATTTATGTTTGCAGTTAAAATGAGGCAAGGCAAAACCTTAGCGCAAAATAAAAACTCTAAGGTATAGACTGCCCTAAAAAAATTTAACCGGTAACTTTTCTAGAATATTAAGTACAAAGGAAGCTTCTTATTCTTAGTGAGGTATGAGTATGATTGTTCAAAAAAAATAGTTCAAAAAACTTGTTAGTTCTGACGACTAATAATAAGTCAAACAGTACATTTTCGAACATAAATTTACGATAATAGTGATATTAATAGTGGAAACTGGGCACCTTGTGCTGCGATTGTGAAATAACAGCACAAGGTGCCCAGTTTCCATTCAACAAAAATAGATATCAGGTTAATCAACTGACCCTTAAGAATACAAACATGTTTACTGAGAAAAATAACGCTGATTATACAAAATCCATCGGGACTATGGCACAGGTTTGCTAACATAGTCTGATTTATCGTCATACAGGTCGTGTTGTGAAAGTAATCCAGGTCACTGAAATTGGTACGATACGGTATGATGACATGCAAAAAATTATAGTGATCATGAAAAATATAGCAACAGAAATGGACAAAAACCAGTTGTTGACGTTGGGTCTGATGCAATGCAACCATTAAAATTATTTCATCGGTAGTGCGAAGAGTGAAAAATTAGACCTACTTTAATCTAGAGCAGCACTCTATTTCAGGGAAAAATTGCTATCTCCAAAACACATGAAAATCATAAAGACAATCTATTGAGATACCAATATAAACGACATTTGGACCTTACGCAACATAATGGAAAGGAACCTTAGAAACTCTCATTAGTCATTTCAAACAGTAGTTGCGGCCACAATTCACAATCCTCAGCCATAACCATCGCGTCCTTTACATAACTAAATGGCTAACATTTAAATTGGCACCGAACAATAGCCCAGCACCTGTTCCGCTCTATCTCGATATCTCGAGATATCTCGACGATCAAATCGATTGTCTCGCTGCGCGGACGCAGGGCGTAACAAGTGGACACTCGGTAGATTATTGTTCGTGTTGGACGTAAATACCACCGGCTTTTCTCTGGATTCCAGGCGTGATCACGAACTGTCTATTTGTTTTGTAAGAAGCACAAGGTGGGCGTTTTCGAAATGAAGATTTTTTAAATCAAGATATAGGTCCCAAAGTAGTAATAAACCTCATTATCATAAAATGGACAGTTTATGACGATTGCTCATGTCATGACAATCGATCATTTTTTGGAATGAAATTGGCCAGATACCTAGAAAAATAAGAAGGAACAATACAGATAAAGTTCTTGAAATTGCGACTAAAGAAATGAAAAAAACATTTCTATCTAGAACATGCCTTCTCGTATATCAATATCGGTCTAGTAAAAGACAAAAAGGGTAAAAACCTTACGTCCGCGAGCCCACGCGTGGGCGTCGCAGACAATAAATAAGGAAAACATGAAATGTCGATAAATAAAGCCTTATCGAGCCACGTGTGCTTCCTAGTATGACATACGCGTGCTCCTTCCTTTCACAAAATGTTATACTTTGTCCGCATGTTCAATATAGCGTCAAAATACTTTGCATTTATTTTGCCAGAACCTTTTACTACCACCTATTTGTAAATGTCACCCAATGCCGCAGCTATATTTTTTGCTGACGTTTCAACGCACACGAGCATTTACAGCACTTCCAAAAGCCTTAGCCAAGTCACTAAACTTTATAAAACGTAAGTTTCGCGGACTCTATGTAGTTTGTACAGACAATGTACTTTTCAGTTACCTATGCAAAAATATTGAATTATTTGACAGATAGGCCAGCACTTTGCCCTTTGAGAGTTTGGTTGCGACTGCATCGCATTCGCAACGCCACGCCCTACGAAAAGTTGCAAAACAGCCAGAGAGCGCGTATTTTCCTCACTTCGACTTTACTCACAATCACAGGTAACAATGATGGCTGTAATGTCTTATTTAGCTGCGGTGGTTACGATCGCCAAATAACTATATTTAGAAGCCAAACAAGATATATCATCATTGGACAACACCATCGCTAATGAGAGAAAGGATTCATTTTACATAATGCTGCTAGTTGGAGGCGATAAAACATCAAATGGAATGGATGTTTCTGCTAACTGGAATAATTAATGAACAAACTAATCGCCGGAAGAGGCGTGTACTGTCAATGTATTAATCAATTAATTAAGACTGTGATACCGCTACCATTGGATTAGGAATGAGTCGGGTGACTTTCCAGCGAGTTCGTACCGGGGAATCGTGATTTCCGGCTTAAAGAATTGGATTAATTCGGAATAAATTTAATATACCCAAATGCTTGCTCGTGTTGATTCTTGTTTGACGTTCCTTGATGGTTACAAAACCGAGGTATAAAAAAACTTTTAACTTCGACGCAATTTAATGTGTTTGACATCAAATATTCTGTAGTTTGTCTCGTTCAAGATGCATTTAATTCATACTTATTTCAAAACTTTCAATTTTGCTTTAATGTGTGGTAAAATTTCAGTGAAATTCAATAGAAAATAAACCCCATTCACAATTAAGTGGAATAACGATTATTTTGTTGGTAGCTTCATCGTAGTACGGGACAGAGCCGAATTAAGCTACTCGCGATTTCGTAAACTCGACAGTTTTATCGAAATCCGGTAGGGAGAGGAAATCAGTGACATGCCAAAAGATTAGTAGGTACGATCAATTTATAATAATGTAATTGGTTTAGAGCCAGTATTAGAAAATAAATATTACGAGTATAATTATAGTTATTTTACGCTGACAGATTTTAAAAAAGCAAGATTCTATTAAAATAAAGTGAAAAGCTAGGTACCTAAGGCATATTGACGTAGGTTATCTAGTATTATATAATTTTTCACGCAGCTGGCAGCTGGCAGCTGGTTCAAAACGCTTCTTGTCTAAAATGCGCCTGGTCTAAAATACATCTCGTCTAAAACGCTATACTGATCCCAACAAACCCATCCCATCTCTTATTAACCATGTACCTAATGTATTTTAATAGCTACTTTAGACGTAACTATGAGCTCCAGGACGCTTATCACAAGAAAAGTAACGTGCTCATCGATAAAAATAATCAATGACCAATAATTCTTCGAATGCACCTCAGTCAATACCGATACATATAATTGACTATCAGACGTTGACCGCTAGATACCACGAAAAGCATCGATAAACTATTATAGTTACAGATAAGAAAGTAAGCATTATCTGACAGATGGCTCTTATTGTCAGACAAGTATTTCAGCAAAAAAGTGACATTAAAGCCTTTGAGCGAACAAAAGGAGTGAAAGCGTATTAGCCACTCGCTGCGGGCGTACCGTCAGCATGCAAATTAACGTGATATAATATAACAATAACATTAACGGCAGTGTTGTTGACAGTTATTGTAACTAGAGTGACTTTATAGCGGAGTGAGTTTACGGTGTCCCAAGGGTCATAAACCATGGTAGTTACGAGGGCTGTTTGATAAGTACCCGTTTATGGAAAAAAAATACATTTTTTTTTGTATATATGCATTTATTTTTCTACGTAGTCACCTTTTAACTCTATGCATTTGTTCCACCTATACTCAAGCTTCAATAAACCATCCAAAAAGTATGATTTTGGAAAGTCATTAAAATAGGCCTCTGTGGCGGCAATGACGTCGTCATTTGATCCAAATCGCTTGCCACCGAGCCATTTTTTTAGGTTGGGAAACAAAAAGACATCGCATGGGGCCAAATCTGGAGAATACGGGGGGTGAGACAATAGTTCGTAGCGTAACTGTGCTAATTTAGCCGTCACAACTCTGGACGAATAAGCCGGGGCGTTGTCGTGATGAAACAGTACTTTTTTCTTTTTTAAAAAGGGTCGTTTGTCCTTCAACACGGCGTCAAATTCATCCAATAAATTGGCATAGTACTGCCCTGTTATTGTTTTTCCCTTTTCTAAATGGTCAATATGTATAATACCCTGCGAATCCCAAAAAAAGGTCGCCATGACCTTTCCAGCCGATGGGACGGTTTTTGCTTTCTTTGGAGCAGGTTCACCTGGTAAACTCCACTGCTTCGACTGCTCTTTCATTTCCGGGGTGCAGTGGTGGACCCACGTTTCGTCCACGGTCACGAAACGACGCAGAAATTCCTTCGGGTTATGTTTGAACACGGCCAAACACTGCTCCGAAGTAGTCAGTCGGTTCTGTTTTTGGTCCTCCGTGAGTAAACGCGGCACCCACCTCGCCGATACTTTCTTCATACCCAATTTTTCTTCTAATATGTGTTGCACCCTCTCGATTGAAACGTTTACAGCATCAACGATTTCTCGAAGTTTAATTCGGCGGTCGGCTAAAACGATATTTTAAATTTTCTTAACCATATCGTCTGTAGTCACCGCAACTGGCCGGCCTGGGCGATCCTCATCAAAGACGGTTGTTCTCCCCCGCTTAAACTCGTTATACCAATATCTGACGGTTGTCATAGAAGGAGCACAATCATGGTGAACCGCTTGCATTCTTACTTTTATTTCATCACATGTTATTCCTTCCAAAAATAAGAATCTAATTACAGACCGATACTATTCTTTCTCCATTTTAACAATTTTAAGTTCACGCCTTCACTGAATCGTTGTCAAGAAAAGGCGAGAAAATTAATTGTTTTTAGTTCATGATATAATTTGCTGTGTTGACTGTACCAACTCATACCGTAGTTCATCTGAGATTGACCTCGGCCCAAATTATCTCAGCCCATACTCGCCAGACAATAATAATCAACCGATGTTAGAACAATAATTATTTTCTCGCCTCGAAACATATCAGTGTGACTTGACTTTAGTGTGCAACACCAACACTTCAGTTTTACGACCTCGTATCGGACGTACAATGAACAATATTAATTGCTATCTGTCGTTGATCTTTACAATCTGTTTAGATTGCGTACACGACCGATTGTTTCCTAATTTAAAATTAAACTAGTGGTCGAAATTGAGTGAGTTTATTTCACTACATCATCACAACAACATCCCACGTGCACCAACCCTAGAAAAACCTTGTAACGCCGACAGTCCGACCATTCGATGCGGTGTTCTAATCGGGAAACTATCCCGTTCCCAAAAGCCAAAGCAATAGGCATATTACACGGGCGTCAGCGTGGGCGAGCGCGGCGGCTGTAAATTTTAGGCTAACGGCGCTGAATGGACTAACAGAAATTTCCTTTCGCTTCGAAGTAGATTCGATATATTAAAAGCACTTGTGATCTCAATTGGAAAATCTTTATGTATTTTTTTCCAATTTTTTTTTTAATTTTCACGGTTTTCCCGTGAATACCTATCAATTATATATTTAATAAACTCACCGAAACATGAATACACAGAAAAACTAGAAAAATACCAACCCCGGGAATCGAATCCGGACCCTCGACACTCCACTGGTATTTTTCTGGTTTTTTCTGTGTATTCATGTTTCCGTGAGTTTATTAAATATATAAAACCACTTGTGTCAAATATAGACCCGATTTCTGCTCAGTCAAGTCAATTTTTTTTACATAAATTTCAAGAGGAGGCGAACGAGTAGGCGCGTCAGCTGATGGAAAGCAATATAACCGCCGTCCATGGTCACCAGCAACGAGGGGGATCACAGGGGCATTGGCAGCCCTAGGAATAATTAGGCGCGCTTATTAAAGATCCCTCAGTTGCATCGCTCTTGGAATGCTACCGCAGGAAGCGGATTCATGTCTTTGAAAGGTAAGTGTGCAAGTTTAACATGACATAGATGCTTATTGCTTTACACCTGTACTTGCGTAGAAAAGATGCAGCAGTGGGATCTGGGAATTGAAATCGTTTAGATGTTGTTTTAGATTACATTAATTTGCAAGTTTGTGTTTATCGCTTGTATTAAATGCGTATCCATCTCCTTAAAAATACTTGACCAAATATCATCAATATGCTCTACGTAATGTTAAATCGTTTACATACAAAGGGAGACAGAACGTAAGAGAGAGTGAGAGAGAGAAACATATACAAGAAGTGGTCCTTATTAAATTACATAGTTCTGATTGACATTTGATTATTTTATAAAATATTGTAAATGGTTAGACATTTTATTTTATTTTATTGTATTTCGCATTAATTCTTATTTATTTTTTGACATTTAAAATATAATGTAATTTTCAATAAGAAATAAAGAAATCTAATCTAATCTATCCTTCCTGAACTTTAATAACCTCTCGTTAAGTTTCGTAATTAATAGTTATTTCACTTTCTATCTAGTGTTTTATCATTGAAAAAGTGGCATGTTTAACCCGTCTCCTCTTATGCCTTAGCCCTGCGCAAGCGCCGCATAACATAAACGTCCGAACGTCGCTCTGAGCCTGATGCAGAGCGTATTAGAGACCGGAAAATCGCATTGTGATTATTATACGCGAAATAAACCAAACTAACTGCGCCGTAAACTATTTCGATATAATAGTTAATTTCGATTCTGTTCACAAAGGTTTGCCCTTGTGGCCTAGTTGGGTTCAAAGAGGATATTTACACGGGATTGTGAATATTCACGTTAGATATTATTTGAACGAAATTAGTTTTTTTTTTATACAACCAGGAAGGCAAGCGAGCAAGTGGGTCACCTGATGGCAAGTGATCACCACTGCCCATAGACACCCGCAACTCCGGAGGGTTTGCAGATGCGTTGCCAACCTAGAGGGCTAAGATGAAATGCCTCTTGTGCCCGTAATTACACCGGCTGTCTTACTCTTCACACCGGAACACAACAGTGCAAGCACTGCTGCTTAGCGGCAGGATTAACGAGTAAGATGGTGGTAGCGATCCGGACGCAATACATCATCATCAGCCTATTTACGTCCCACTGCTGGGCACAGGCCTCCTCTCAGAATGAGAGGGCTTGGGCTATAGTTCCCACACGGGCCCAGTGCGGATTGGGAACTTCACACAAACCATTGAATTGTTTCGTAGGAGTGTGCAGGTTTCCTGACGATGTTTTCCTTCACCGAAAAGCTTATGATAAATTACAAATGTAATTTCGCACATGACGATCCATCAAAAAGGTTGCATTCAATGTACCTATTCCTTAATTTACACACAAAAACAAATAACACTATAATGCACAACATTAAAAAAACATTCAAGCACTATAGGCGCTATAGAATCGACGACCGCTTTGTAAGGCAGGGGAAGAATCGATAAAATCGTGTCGATAATCGGCGCCATTTGTCGGTAATCGCTGGTGATGGTCCTATTTTGTCCCACTTTAGTATGTTAATAAATGTATAGGGTGTTAGGTAATGAATGGATAATCCTTGACGTATTGATAGCCGCACTTAGGAAATTCTAAAAAAGGTAATTTTCGAGATGTTTAGAATTTTGATTTTTTTACGAAAACCCTTACTCGGTTTTTGGCCGTGGTAAGTATTTAAAGTAAGTTTTATTAAATTACTTTTATGTTTCATACTTTCATACATAAACTGGTCACGAATCATCATAAGGTTTTACCAAGTCGGGTTTGTATAGTTTTAACTTTTGTACGCATCGGAAACAGGTATAGGGTTATATCAGAAAGCTAATAGACGCAAAGTAGTCGGTGTTTATTATAGCCATTGTACCTACTTTGTTGTAAGTACTATTGGGTACTCTGCTGTCTTATCTTGTTACTTGATAGTTATTGTTTCTCCTTACGTTACGTTGATGGTCACAATTATGTTTTTTAGTGCTTTGGAAAGCAGTAAGACAGCATGTTTATTAAAAGCACTTGTATACAATGTGATGTGATATTATGAGCGTTTTCACTCGATTGGCGATGGAACTGTATAGTGTGCAGAGAAGTTAGTCGATCATTTGGTTTGGTTATACTGAAATGTGGCTGAAATCAAACAAGATGTGTGTCGAAATCAAATGAAGTAGTGTGTGTGTGTCAAATGTTTCTAGCTCTTATAATGATGAAGGTTGAAATTTTACACCTTGCTAAAGTTGTATTATTTTCAATTTTAAATTTTCGCGATTCTTGCTCAAAAATAACATTTCTAGAATACCCTGAACGATGTTTTTAAAAACGTTTTTATCGTTATTAAGTCCCGAAATGTTGTCATAATATAAAGGTAGAATTACAGAAAGGTAAAACTGTATAAACAATTCGTAAATCGGTTACTCGTTACAAATTTTCTTTTTGGGTTAAACTAAATTTAATAAGGATGTGATACAGTTAGGCAAGACAATAACTAGAACTGTGTCGATATCGTTTTACTATAATCGATAGACTCGATCGATATTACTCGATACACTTGATTTGCTCCGATAAAATCTACAAACTTGACCGTATAATCGACCGTGAGTAAAATAACTATGCCACATTATATTCAAGTAATGACTTAATCAAGCTGCGACTAGAAAGCGATTCTGTATTGAAACTTTTATGCAATGAACTAAAGCAGTGACAATTAGATGGTTAAGTAAGAATTCTATCAAAACCATTTGACATTAATGGTCTAGAATAGCGATTAATTATGCCATTGAGTCAATATTTTCCGCGCAGTCAAGACAGTGCCATTAATTAATACGGTGTCTATTATTCAATGATGCAGCACAATCAAGCCAAGCAGGAAGAAATATGATGAAACAGACGGTAGTTGTAGGTAAGTTTATGAACAATTTCTAAACTAAAATTATGAAATCCATTGAGCATTTAATCGGCACCGATTTTCTGCAGATTATAAAACTTCAGGAAACCAAACGCGTATTGAATTAGGAAACTTGTAAAACACAACCACTTCTAGTAGCAACCAATCAACGAGTTCCTACAGCCAATCATCAAAAACTAGTAAAGAAATTACCAATCCAAACACGTTACGCAAACCGCCTTAAATGTAACGAGCCGTGTTGATAAATCTAAACTATCCTCAAAACACAAAAGGGCTTAAGTGGCCAGAGTTTACTACGAAGATACGCTCTTTTGTGTTAACAGGGATAACTTAGAGGGTATAATTCATAGGCAATTTGCAACTTCCTCGTGTTCAGATGGGCTTTCTCGTGTGGGCGCGAACAACTGCTCGTAATTAATGCAACTGCACACAGACGCATCAGCGGATCGGTGAAACTAGAAGTTGATGCTAATTTATATGAGAATGCATGAAAACTGTGGACAAGGCAATTACTACGAATCGGCGACAGTAGTTGTGTGTGTCAGTTACGTGATAGTATGGCACCAAAGTCCCACTAATTAGGATGTGTGTGTAGAGGAAAACAGCTGGACAAAAAGCTTCAAAAAGAAAATTGACAAAACCGAGGTTTAAGTAAAGCCACCGTAAATGGGACAAAAGATGCCAAAGACCCTCTCCAACAAATCTTCAGATTTACGCAGCAGCTTTCTAGGTATGATTTGCTGCCGGATGAACGTGTCGCCTGTGGTTACTGCTCGTTAGCTGGCTTCTGACAATCGATTACAACACTAACTAACCAGTGGCTCGTGAGCTGTAGACCTCGCGAGCATATTATTGAAAAACATATTTTTAGAAAAAAAATGTTCCAAGAAACAAATCAACATTTTTTTTTACGACAATTGTAGAAGAGAACATCCCGGCAATAAGAATTTTTGCCGAAGCTGAAACGGAGACGTTATCTCGGTCTATTAACTAATATACTACTTTAGTAACGATGTATCTTGTCTCACATTTCAAAAAATAGGAACAAGGTAAATAATATATCTCAGTAACCGACACTTCTTCAATAGTTGGCACCTTTAATCCTATTTCATAGCAATAAATTAGACAAGTAGAGTTATAGGCAAGTGACATAGACATTCAGTCGCGGGATTAGGACATTTCTAAAACTTTTTCATCTTGCGTGCTAGACCGTTTGAAACTAAGCTTATCTTATCAAAAGTAAATCATGTCAACATTACGGGTAGTTTTTCGTCTCTATGACCTTGATATGACTACGTCACTCTTGGTAATATATTTTAACTTGTAAATTATAAAGTCGTGGCCCATCGACCCTGGTTAAATCAACTTGAATCACAATTATAACTCCACAGTAAACTAGTCAATGTCGAAGTTAACTACGTAGTTCCCCTCCGTAGAACGCGTTACCAGGGTGTAAAAACTAGATTGATTTAATGTTCGTAAATTGATAATGGTGTGGAACAATCGGTCATCACGATCGTAACTTACGCATTAAATCATGTTGTTTAATTGAGCGCGTTTTTATACTGGAAACGTTTTGTTGGTCGATGGGTTTCTTTATAGGATTTCTTGGTGATTTAAGCTTGGCACGACTCTATGATGGCTCAAACAGTAGGTTTATCAAAAACATTATGAAAACAAGTGGAGAGCGATCGTGTAGATCTGCATAGTATAGCTGCGGCTGGACACTAGGCTTAACCACACGCAAAGTTACTCATCAGCTAGTAAGCAAACTGCTTACACATTTGCATGAAGTCAGTGATTTCTAAATACATTATCCCAAAGTAAAACTCAGCCTACCTAAGCTCTACATGTCTAATACGATAAGGTAACCTTATCGTATTCGTTCTTGAACTTTCTTAGACGTTAGTGTAATGATAATGATTAGCAAGCCTAGGATACCATTTACAAGTTTTCTTGAGGTACCACCTAGAACGAATGTCCCATCCAGCACATAATTACCAAGGCTGAGTTGTTTTACGACCTTTTAGCTGCTTAAGTAGCTTCATTAGGTCATCTCCTTGTAGAAGGTTACGCATTGATTAGTAATAAAATAATAATGGCACCCGCTTTCTCCAGTTAGGGTTTATGGGCTGGTCATTTAAGCGTAGTCCTGTACATATTGGCCATTGACCTTTAGCAGCCGTCCGGCACATAGCCATTTATAGCAACACTAAGGTACCCTTTGTAGATCTTACGCTGACTTTCTGACGTTACGTGAAATGCGAGACTTCATTGAGAAATGCATTAGATCTTAGATAAACTAGGTTCAATAATGTACAGGGATATTTAATATCCATATATATATATATGTTCAGGGATATCTGTGACAGCATTTAATTATGATTAAATTTTTGGAATTGTTTGGCTGCCTAAGATTATTTATCGATTATGTTTGATTTAATAGTTATAATGGAATGTGATACTTACTAATCCCTAGAAAATAAGACTTATGTAACAATCTATGGACCACGGTCTGCAATAAATTATTATTATTATTATTTATTCTTTTTACATACTTATTTCTCTCCTAAGAGGTAAAATATTGCACGGGCCTAAGCCAAGTGCTTTTAACTAAGTGCTTATATAATATAATTATGATAATGATAGATTCAACCATGGATAAAAACTTGCGAACTATGCGGCATGTGTTGAGGATGACTGCTTTTTGTAATAGCGTGTAAGTGGATGGATGGATGTTGAGTGTCCGTAGGCTTGTGTGGAGTGTTTTAGGTATGACGCCTGTAGTAGAGAGTATGATAGGGATTGTTTTTACGGTGCGGACCTGCCGTTGTGTTTTAATTTCTATGGAGAGGTCAGTGTATTTAGCAATTTTTTCACTGTGAGTGCTTTGTAAATTGTGTGTGTTGCAGACTGCGATGTCAATTAACAATACTAACTTGTTATTATTATTATAATAACATTCCTCGAGTGCTGTGCTGAATATTTCTTCTTAATTTTCTTTTTAACCATTACAGGACGAGATGGAAAAAATAAGTCAAACATAAAAACTTTATGAATCTTTAGTCCGCGTTATAGATTTTAAGTATCAGGGCCGAAAATTGCAGGCAATATTATTTTACTAGCAAGTTTAGTCCTTTTGAAGAAACAACAGCCATTTATCAAACCAGTAATATATTGCGATCATAAGAAGTTTCTTCCAAAATAAATATCTTAGTGCTTTCCGCCTATATCAATCGCTAAACTTTTCCCATCGGACATTCTTGGGCCTCATTTTTCCTTATCCAAGTATCCATTACATCTCCAGATACAATAATAATACTGTTTCTATTAGGAGTTATATCTTTTGCTTATTTTGTCACAAGTAATTTAGTACTTATTCAGAAGGACAATTTATTTTTAAAACAATCTTATGGAGTTTTACGTTCCCAGTAATCAAGATTTTGACGCTTAACGAAAACCACAATAAATGCTTATTACAACATACAATGACAATGCAAAGAAAAATCTGTTAAGCAGCTGGACAGCTGGTCCAGCATCTTAACCGAGTTTTTTTGGCATTGTCATTGTATGTTGAATTTCATACTATGAATGTTTCATGAAGAAAAAAATCAATAAATCGATTGTTTTCATTTTTTTTAGTACTCATTACAATCAAAAACACTAAACATGATTTACAAATACAATAGTTTACAGAATCACGACTAATTTATCTGTGGAGGAACCTAGTAGCCGCGTACGGACACAAGCTTTAAATTCGTGGAATGCTTTTATGCACAGGACTGTCCTACTTTCAACCAACTATTCGTCAAATCCGTTGGTTGTTGTGATACCTAAATATTCCATAACTTGCTCATTACAGTTTAAATTAGTAGCTCGCTTTTAGTGGTTACTTTTTCTTCCATTTTGATCTACCTAGATCTACTATACCATACAGTACCATACCTATTTGCTTAAAAATTTTCATAATTTATGCTGTTAACAGAAAAGAACGAATAATAATTTGTTTAGGCTAATTTGCAAGATATAAGCTAGAACTTTACGTAACACGCCGACTATAATGTATTAATTGCATAAGTTTCTTCGATTCCTAAACAACCGTCTCTCAGCACGATCATTAATTAGCAGAAATGTTAAAACGGCGAGGTGGTGAAAGCATTGTTTCGATTTGACCCAGGCTAGGACGCCACAATAGCTGTGGGAAGTTCGTAGGCGGCGTGGGTAGGTACTGTGCATAATTATCGACACCAACTTGCGAAGAACTTCCCCCCTCTGCACCCTCCAAACAAACTTGGATGCCAGAGGAACATTTCGTTGCAAATGGAAGGCTCATTTTATAATGGTAGCAATTTAGTAAAGGAACAAAATACAGTTAATTTGTCCCGGATTGAAATCATCGCGTTATCCGTGAAATCGATTCGTATTTGTCTTATAAAATTTGTAGGATAAGTAACGGCGTGAAATATTTATTTTTCCTTGGTTTCTAAATTGAATGGTCATTTAGGGCAAGTCAAGTTAATGGCTGTCAGAACAGGCTATTAGGCACTATTCAATACAAACTGTTTCCGATTAATTGAATTCGTTCTGTAGCTGTTTAGAAATCAGTGGATAAATTGTTAAACGGAATGTAAGGAAACTCTTTCACAAAACAATGATGCGAGTACGTTAGTTTTTTTTATTAGAAGTAAAGTGGCCTAATGTAATTGCGAGTATGAGCATTATTATTAACTTACACTAGACTCCATAGCCGACTGTGACACGTTACGTTATCAATATCCGGACGGATTACACGTTGTATAATCGCGCGATGCCCCGGAGAGATAACGTCAGTCGTGTCGTGGTCGTGGGCGTTCTTATGCCCCCTTTACACAGGAGTACGGCGTCGGGCAGCTCAGACACGTACAGAAATACATAATGTTTGAAACATTTTATTATTGTGTCGTGTTGTTTCTGACGCGTCCGAAGTATGTTTCCGTGTCAGGATACGCCATATATTGTGCCTTCAGTCCTACTACGGCCTACTGACGGCCGGATAGCCTAGTGGTTAGAAACCCTGACTATGAAGCTTGAGGTCCTGGGTTCGTATCCCGGTCGGGGCAGATGTTTGTATGATGAATACGAATTATATTTTTTATAAACTCACTGAAACATGAATACACAGAAAAAAACCAGAAAAATGCCAACCCCGGGAATCGAACCCGGATCCTCGACACTCCGGGTCGTGTGCTTTTCCCCTACACCACGATTGGACATAGAGGAAAGGCCGAATTTTTTCCATGTATTCAAATCTCAGCTTGTTTTTATCACTTTTTGCAGTGACTAGCGCCATCTATGCGATTACTTCGTAAACCGAAAACAACGCACCCTTTCGAAACTTATCAGTTTACCCAGGCTCAACAACGAGATGGCGCACTAAAGCAATCAATTCATGATCTCAGTAGGAGTATCTTTTTGTATTTTTTCTCCCAATTTTTTATTTTTACGGTTTTCCCGTGAATATCAATTATATTTTTTATAAACTCACTGAAACATGAATACACAGAAAAAAACCAGAAAAATGCCAACCCCGGGAATCGAACCCGGATCCTCGACACTCCGGGTCGTGTGCTTTTCCCCTACACCACGATTGGACATAGAGGAAAGGCCGAATTTTTTCCATGTATTCAAATCTCAGCTTGTTTTTATCACTTTTTGCAGTGACTAGCGCCTTCTATGCGATTACTTCGTAAACCGAAAACAACGCACCCTTTCGAAACTTATCAGTTTACCCAGGCTCAACAACGAGATGGCGCACTAAAGCAATCAATTCATGATCTCAGTAGGAGTATCTTTTTGTATTTTTTCTCCCAATTTTTTATTTTTACGGTTTTCCCGTGAATATCAATTATATTTTTTATAAACTCACTGAAACATGAATACACAGAAAAAAACCAGAAAAATGCCAACCCCGGGAATCGAACCCGGATCCTCGACACTCCGGGTCGTGTGCTTTTCCCCTACACCACGATTGGACATAGAGGAAAGGCCGAATTTTTTCCATGTATTCAAATCTCAGCTTGTTTTTATCACTTTTTGCAGTGACTAGCGCCATCTATGCGATTACTTCGTAAACCGAAAACAACGCACCCTTTCGAAACTTATCAGTTTACCCAGGCTCAACAACGAGATGGCGCACTAAAGCAATCAATTCATGATCTCAGTAGGAGTATCTTTTTGTATTTTTTCTCCCAATTTTTTATTTTTACGGTTTTCCCGTGAATATCAATTATATTTTTTATAAACTCACTGAAACATGAATACACAGAAAAAAACCAGAAAAATGCCAACCCCGGGAATCGAACCCGGATCCTCGACACTCCGGGTCGTGGGCTTTTCCCCTACACCACGATTGGACATAGAGGAAAGGCCGAATTTTTTCCATGTATTCAAATCTCAGCTTGTTTTATCACTTTTTGCAGTGACTAGCGCCATCTATGCGATTACTTCGTAAACCGAAAACAACGCACCCTTTCGAAACTTATCAGTTTACCCAGGCTCAACAACGAGATGGCGCACTAAAGCAATCAATTCATGATCTCAGTAGGAGTATCTTTCGTGAGTTTATAAAAAATATAATTGATATTCACGGGAAAACCGTAAAAATAAAAAATTGGGAGAAAAAATACAAAAAGATACTCCTACTGAGATCATGATGAATACGAATTTTGTTCTTGGGTCTTGGATGTTTAATTTATGTATTTAATTTATTTTTCTATTTAGTTTTCCGTTGTGTTGTGTTTTTATGCCCTTAGATCATATGCAGAATGCAACGCAACCCGTAGATGGTACGTCACATGTATGCCCAATATGCAGTAGAACATTTAGTAGTAGTAGAGGTTTGAATATTCACAAATCCAAATTGCACAAATGTTTAAGTCAGAATGCCCCCCCCTTGTACATAAATCCTGTCTCCCCAAATACAAACCGTACTCCTACTAATCCACCCACTATTCCCTTCCATCTGCATTTGAGCCACTTAAAAAACAATGTTAAGGTGGTAAAAAGAATTCCCCGTGGCGCCCGGATCTCCGTCGCTACTCATTTGGCTCAACTTATAACGAAATGTTTGGACAATAATAGCTATGCGGACTGGCAGAATTTGTTACTTTTCCCATTTAATACACTTCACGTTAAAGACGATAAATCGTCTAAGATTTCTCTTACCCAAAAAATAAAAAACAATTGTTCCAATTATTCACCGCCTTGCCTTACAGTTTTTAGTACAGGCAAAAATAGCAATCAAAATTATTTTAAAAACAAAGTGGAATCTAAAGTTAGCGACGGAGACCTGAAGGGGGCCGCGCGGTTACTTTTTTCCAGTGACGTACTATCTCCAGATAATAGCGACACACTCTCGGCCTTACAAACTAAACACCCTCGAGCTCCTACAAACGCATACTTTTTGGACCCGCCTACGTCGCCCGATGTTTGTTTAAACATTCACGAGAAAGACACAGTGAATGCAATCTATTCATTTAAAACCGGTTCTGCAGCAGGTCTTGACGGACTTGCTCCCCAACACCTAAAAGACCTTACCTCTCACTGTGTGGGCGACGCAGGCAAACATTTAATCCTCGCTTTAACAAAATTAATAAACCTCATGCTGTCTGGCAATGTTAATCCCGAAATAGTTCCCGTTCTTTATGGAGCCAACCTAATTGCGCTCACTAAAAAAGACGGAGGTGTCAGACCCATTGCGGTCGGCTCTACATTTCGGCGATTAACTTCTAAAATTTCAGTTCGTCACATAGTTTCAAAATTGCAACCTCAGTTTGAACCAATTCAATTAGGTTTCGGTACTAAAGGTGGGTGCGAAGCGGCAGTCCATGCCCTGCGCACCTACCTTAATAACGATCAGTGTGAGGTTTTACTCAAAATTGACGTCAAAAATGCATTTAATTCGGTAAACAGGGACACCTTGCTCACAGAAATTAGGAATAATATTCCGGAAATTTATAATTACCTACTTAACTGTTATCATGAACCTTCTAAATTAATGTACAAAAGCAACGAATTATCTTCTGAAGTCGGCTGTCAGCAGGGTGATCCCCTCGGACCAGCCATTTTCAGTTTAGCCATTAACCCCATCATTCAAAATTTAAAGTCCAAATTTAACGTATGGTATCTTGATGATGGTTCCCTAGGAGGTGATGCAGTTACGGTACTTTCAGATCTCTCAGAAATTATAAATAAATTTAAGGCCATTGGTTTAGATCTAAACTTTAATAAATGCGAACTGTTCATAAACAACGCGATCCGATCCGATCTCTTCCAACATTTTAATTTACTTTGTCCAAATATCAAAATTGTCGATAAGCAAAACTTAAGCCTCCTAGGGTCACCAATCTTCGACGATGCCATTCCAGATTTAATCGCAAAAACTGTTTCAAAATTTCAAAATTCTGCAGACCGGCTGCTGGAAATCAGTGCTCACACTGCTATCACTATTCTAAAATTTTGCCTTTTTGTGCCAAAATTTACTTATTTGCTTCGTTGTTGTCCCTTTTGGAAACATCAAAATTCTCTGACCTTAATTGATTCCCTTATGAAAACTTCTTTGGAATCTATACTTAACTTACAATTCAATGGGCAATCTTGGACCCAGGCTTCCCTTCCTATCAGATATGGTGGGCTAGGTATCCGCAAAATTTCTAGTGTTGCTTTACCAGCGTTCCTATCATCTGTCCACAGCACGTCCACCCTCGTAGGTAAAATCCTAAAGGATTGTCCTTCAAACTACGAGACGACGGGTTTGGTCGATGCTAGGAATGCTTGGCTAATGGCTTGTCCGGGTGAAAATCCTCCCGCTTATCCAAATTTCCAACGGAGCTGGGATGACACACTATCCAAATTAACTTATTCTAATATTCTCAGTTCCAGTTCAGGCCCAGACCGCGCAAGGCTTTTGGCTGTGGCAAGAAAGGAATCCGGTGACTGGCTTCATGCTTATCCTTCCGTTAACACCGGAACCTTTTTTGAGCCTGAAACACTGAGAATTGCAGTCGGGCTAAGACTGGGTGTTGCGCTGTGTTCACCACACCGTTGCCTCTGTGGCACCAATGTGGACGAAACGGGACACCATGGTCTTTCCTGTCAAAAGAGCGCCGGCCGTTTCTCCCGTCATGCCGCGCTCAATGACATAATCCGCCGGGCTCTTGCCTCTGCGAACGTGCCGGCCATTTTGGAGCCAAGCGGCATTGCCCGCGACGATGGCAAAAGGCCGGACGGTATGTCTCTGATTCCCTGGAGAATGGGTAGGGTTCTGGTTTGGGATGCGACCTGTGTCGATACAGTAGCACCCTCACATCTCCAGGGAACCACACAAAAAGCTGGTGCGGCGGCAGAAACGGCTGAAAATAGAAAAAATTCTAAGTATCAATCTCTCGGTCCGAATTATAATTTTGTTCCTGTCGGGTTTGAAACTTTGGGTCCATGGGGTCCCAGCGCTTACAAGCTTATTTCTGAGTTACAAAAGCGCTTAGTTGATGCAACTTGTGACCAAAGGGCTGGCAGTTTTCTCTCTCAAAGAATCAGCATCGCTATTCAGCGAGGCAACGCTGCCAGCCTTTTGGGCACTATGCCACGGGGGCCTTATTTAGATTTAATTTAGTTTTAAGTTGTAGTTTATTTAGTTTAAGCTTAGATTTAATGTCATTGTAAATTGCTTTTATTATGTTAATTAAATTTATGTATTTAAGTATGTATTTATCTATATAAGTATGTTTATCCGTTGTCTAGTACCCATAACATAAGCTCTGCTTAATTCGGGACTAGGTCAATTGGTGTCAATTGTCCCATGATATTTATTATTATTATTACTACATGAATGAAAGCGATATCCTTCTGTCACGTCAAGATTTAACATGAGATAATGTTGTTCAAGTGTCTAAGTTATGTGCAATAGTAGCTTAACATGGTATAAGCCAATGGAAGCTTCTTTGTCATCACCATTTCAACAGTTTACGTCGATCACTTTATCAGGAGAGCAATGTGTGTACGATTCTTTAGATTATTTGTCAGGGAAACGGCCAATGGAACCAGTACGAATTGGGAACACACGGTGATTTATCGTTCTAGGTGTTAAAAATAGCAACGCACGGGAGGACAAACAAAACTGGACTTACTTATTACGTCGTAAACGTCTGAATACCTACTTCCATTTTGTAGTGTAGGACATACCTGAAACAAATGAAAGAACAATGGTTAAAAAATGGCATATTAAATATTACATATTTACATTTACATAATTTACATAATTACACATAAGAAGCGTTTCGGATTTGAAATTTTCTTTGAAAAACCAACCGCCGTTACGAAAAAGTCCTTGCATAACTAATTTTAATTGGTGTTTTTTTATCAATAAGTATTAGTATTTTATACAATCACTAGCTTATGCCCCGTGGTATATTTCAAAATGGGCTATTTCCCTATCCCGTGGGAATTTCGAAAAATCCCTTCCTAGTGCACCTCTAGGATACTGAAGGTACATGTTTGCCGAATTTCAAGTCTCTAGGTCCAGTGGTTTAGGCTGTGCGTTGTGCATGAGGGTTTTAAAGTCGAGTAGCGTGTTTAGGCCACGAGGATGGTCGAGCTTGCTTGATCCAACGACACCCCACGCCATGGACTAGACAAGAATAAAAATCAACCCCTACTTTGCGTGTAGGGGAGATTGAAGTCTTAAAAGAGTGCAAGAAATCCTGGTCGAATAGATCGGAAAAGGTCACATTATTGTAAATAAAACCTTAGCGAGTTCAGTGAGCCCCCGTCCACGGTGAGCCATACCTGACTCGACTTCAGTAACTCCCAAACGTCGTAGTCCACCAAATCGCAAACCAAAACGCGCAAGTTCAAGTTCTTTCGTGAATCTTGAAACTCGTACTCGAATCAACGTACGTGCAAACCCAAAACGTACAAGTTCACGTTTCGCACTATGGAACACGTCCTTAACGTCACACCCTTGCTTCGAGTATGAACCTGAGGATGGCGGAAGGTCGGGCCATGTGGCAGCGAGGTCAAGTTGAAGGACACATGACAAGGTTGTGGTTATTAGATCGATCGGTAACAGTTTAATAACGGTAACTATCTGATAGGCGTTGGCGAGTTGGTGAACTTATGATTGGAAGGTGGAAGGAATTTTAAAATGGGCGACCTATATAGTAAAATTTTATCATAACGTTTTTTTACTGGGTCTTAAAGCTTTTGTAGTTGTTCATTCATGGTACAAATTCAAATTTTGATTGCGTTTCACGTTGTAGGTACATAGGTTCTTAAAATAGGTAAGTATAGCATTAACGCGAACCCTGTAAGGGCACAGCAATGGTAGAACATACGCAATTTTATTATTTAGGAAGGAACTATAGTAGATACCTACTATCACAAAGTTTTTTAACTATAATAATAGGTACCAAAATTACATCACAGATATAAATTCGAAGATAAGTTTGAGATTAGGACAGAAGTGTACATAGATGAATCCAAGAGCGCATTTAGATTTAAAGAATTTATTACTTAAGTCAATATTTTTTTTGTAGAACTGTTGCATGAAGCTAACACGTAAATGTTAGCTTCGATTTGTTCTTTCGCTAATAAGAGAAGGCTTTGAATCCAATTCTTTTTAAGATTATTTAGTCGGTCATCACTTGTAATGTAAATGTGCAATTAGTAATTTCGTCATACATTCAAAATAAACCTCGAAACTACACTGACTACTTAAACTGGGTAAAAGAGCTATGAAAGTTTTATAAAAGCTCTTAAAACTCTACCATTATCCGTCAACATTTCCTATTAGCCACCCCCTCTACGGTTGTAAAAAGGAATTAGTGTGTTAATTAATCCAGGTCAGAGTGACCTTGTTGTTTCAGGGTCAGGGCTGAGCAGTAGCAGGGAGGGAGGGGCAAAAAAGGCACGGTAAAAATAGGTCGTATAGGTGCGACTGAAGATGTTCGTTATGTTACATTGGTATAAAAAAGTGGTCATGTGCTATATTTAAAGAAACATAAATAACAATATATACAAACACAATAAAACCTGGTGGTCAAATATGCGAAAAGAGATCCAGAGGGAGAACCAGAGTGCACAGACAAGCCAGAACAGAGCTCTGTGGCGCAGATGCACAAGGAGATCCGACCCCAGCTAAACTGGGAAAAGGGTATGAGAAGAAGAAGACAAATACAATAAAACTAAAAACTATGTACAAAATTGACCCAAACCTAACCTAACCTACAAAAATTGAGAAATAATGTAATTTGCTAAAATAAGCATTTGTACGTTAAATGCGGTATTTACTTGTATTCGTGTTTGCGGTAACGTCGAGAAAACCTAAAAATAGAAAAACGGATAGGGATAAAAGAAATTTCACGTACCTAATAAATAAGTACATAAAAACTAGTATATGTATGCATATAATTAAGTGGAACGACACTTTAAAACGGTTTGAGCAACATTAAATCAAAACATTTACAATCCCTGTACTACAAACCAATCACCTTTAAGTGACTGCTTGCAATTTATTGACCAATATCAATAAGCTAGGCCTGTTAACATTCGATTGTAAACACGAAGGGAAACAAAAAGTGGATTCGTAAATACAATGGAAAGAAAGGCCATGAAACTGATTTATTAGTATTACACAGTTCGTTAAAGTTTCATGTTAATATTCGTGATTTAAGTTGTTATGTTTACGCGATAGCTTCCGTCAGTTCTGATCGGCGTTTTGTTGTTATTAATTGTTGCTGGTAATGAATGTTTCGATTGTTAAGATTGTGACAATACGAGTATTAATTCTGAATGGTCCATCACAATCGTGCCTGCTTCAACAGCCCGTAATCTATAACCACTCGGATGATTTTACTATGCTTAGCCTGTACTTTGGGTACTAGACAACGGATAAACATACTTATATTATTATACATATTCTACAAGACACATATTTTTTATTATTTACAACCTGTAGCTTGTAGCAACATTGTTTGTTGGGGCGTTTTTACACACCGTACCTTGTAGTTGATGTTATTAAATTGCGTGTTCTTGAACTGGTCATGTGTAAATTATACCAGGCCGATACACTCAGCATCATACATTAAGCAGTACCGGCACCGATCATACACAGCCATCCTAAATATTAAGTTAAGTAGCGAACACTGTTATCAACTTTTGTTCAGTCTTATTTCAAAGCATAGCATTCCGACGCGTGTTAAAATATTTTTATTCTATCATTGGCAATGCTTAAATATAGTTTAACAACGACAAAAGTACGTTAATTCGTGTTAAAGATTTACGAGTAGTATTTTCATTTGCTGTTGTATAAAAGATTCATCATTATAAATCTACTGCAGTGCCTATTTTTAAGTAATTGAACGTACAGAGCCTTTAAAGCCACTGTATAAAAGCTGTGTAAAGTGTCTGGGTGGTCTGTGCACTTATAAAAAAACATGTAAAAATATGTAGGGTGTCATTTGGCTCAATGTACCCATGACGATCGCTGGTCCAAATAATTAACGCTTGTACAGAAGTCAATGTTTCTTAAATCAATAACCCTTGCTGTTTATGACCCCTACGAGTTATGTATTAAAATTTTTGATTGCACGCAACATGTTTAAAATACAAATCAAGAAGGTTGAATCTTATAAAAGTAACTAACATTTGAAAAAAAAAACCTTTGCTTTATATCCATTATTTTTAGTAAGTAATCATTGTAAAAATAATACATGTGTAAAATCTACACAAAAGAAAATGCAAAATATACAGTATGGAATGCAAAACTTGGTAAAGCAAACCGTCAAGACAACATTTCGAAATATGTAAACCTTAGTAAAACAAAAAAATCTTGACTCATAACATATTCGTCGTACTTACGGGACCCTAAAACAAAATAAAAACACAAGGAATGAAAAAAAAAACGGCAACACATTCATACGAAATTACAGATTGAGAAAAACAATGGAAGATGCAAATTGCAGCCGCTGGTGCATTTTATTTATTACGAGAACAACGGGCTGTTCCGGACTTGGACATGTGGAGATATTGTGGAAAGAAAAACGAAGTGCCCTTCCTTTGCTTTGCCGTAGTCGGGTAAAAAAGTGTCAAAGAGTCAATGCTTCGGTTGTCGGTGTTTGTTTTAGAATTACGACGTGAAATTCTTTGAAGGTGCAGCGTTCCATAATAATTATTGAATAACATTGTTTTTTATTTTAAGCCTAAGAGTGACTTCATTCATCTGTCATGTCATAGAAACGGTTCCGAACTCTATGGAATCATCGTAATGCGTTTTCGTAGCGATATTTTAACCATACCGTAGAGATTTTATCGAGATTATGAATGATTTCATTAGAATGCTTATGGTGAAATTGAAATAACCCTAAAACCAAATTTTGTAACCGAATGCCCATAAAGGCAAGAACTAAAAGCATTTAAAGCGCTGAAATATTAAAACAAAAGCAATCCGGATGAATTTGACAGAAAATAAGCCGTTGCTTGGTTTTTTAATACCAAAACCACTATTATTGTATTGATTCAGGCGTAACTTTGCGGAGGTCCATGTTACAAGTAACAGATTAAATTAATTTGCTCCTCCGCGAAGTAGTGCAGTATAGTCATGCAAAATAGCCTCGTCTGCGCTGAGTATTTATTTTCATGCACTCATTTTCCCGCCCTCCCTCCGCAAATTAAAAATAAAATAATCAACGCAAACGCTACTAAGCCCACAACCAAAACTACCACCACCAGTTAAATAGCACCGGCCACGTGTTTCGCCTCTCTCCGAGGCATCCTCAGCGGACGTCGTCGATGTTGACACCCCGACCTACTACCACTATTTTACTGGAGGTGGTAGGTTTGGTTGTGGGCTTAGTAGCGTTTGCGTTGATATCAAATGTCGTAAGCTATACCCACAATGCAATGTGTACTTGTAATTATGTCATATCTGCACTCGAAACCTTTCACTGCACTTATATGCGCTCGGGCAATAATTCAGGCTATTTGTCGAATTTCGTGCTGTCGAGCGAGAGAAAGCGGCTACTGGGCTTCGGAGCCGCGGGCGCCGGCAGAAGGCATGCGCGGGCGCGATTGTTTGCATAATTTTTGAACTTATCAAATAATAAGAATCATAATATCATTTGACAATTATTGTCCCATACTAGGCAAAGGCAATGGTTAAGACGACGGATAAGCATACTTTATATAGATAAAGACTTAAATCATCAAACATCCAAGACCCGAAGACAAACATACCATAATCTACCTCGACCAGGGATCGTACCTGGGAACCTCAAGGTTCATACTCAGTTTCTCTAACCACTAGGCTGGTGGCTCGACTTAGTTTTATGAATTTATTTAATTGAATTAGCTCTATCCCGAAATTTAAGACGCTATGTCCGCTTGACGGCATGGCGTTGTGTTCCATAAGTACGAGTAAGTATAATATTATGCTAGTCGTCGCACAGTCACGCGCTTGTTTTTTGTATGATCACAGTCATGATTAAGTAGGTTGACACAGAGTTTGACGACCGGATAGCCTAGTGGTTAGAGACCCTGACTATGAAGCTTGAGGTCCCGGGTTCAAATCCCGGTCGGGGCAGATGTTTGTATGATGAATATGAATGTTTGTTCTCGGGTCTTGAATGTTTAATATGTATATAAGTATGGATTTATCTATATACGTATGCTTATCCGTTGTCTAGTACCCATAGTACAGGCTTTGCCTAGTTTGGGACTAGGTCAATTGGTGTCAAATTGTCCCATGATATTTATAAAAAAATAATATATATATTATTAGAGTACGTTGGTAAATTAGACGAGTACAAGCTACAAAAATAATATAGAAGCGCTAATCAGTCAGCAATGTAACGATTCGAATTACAAGACGTAGACGGAAACATCCATTTAAACACGACGTCAGAAAAAATCCTGATAAAAATCCTTTACTAGAACCAGAAAGATACTGGAACAACAATCACATCAAACTAGCTTATGCCCCGCGGCTTTGCCCCCGTGAAATATTTCAAAATGGGCTAGTTCCCTATTCCGTGGGAATTTCGAAAAACCGCTTCTTAGTGCACCTCTAGGATACTCAAGGTATATGTTTGCCAGATTTCAAGTCTCTAGGTCCAGTGGTTTAGGCTGTGCATTGTTCGTCAGTCAGTCAGTCAGTCACGGTACTGTTTTATAGGTATAGACTAACAGCTTCATAAATGCACTATTACTTTTGAACCTTACACTGACAGAACATAATCCGCTGTCCTAAACAACTGTCAATAATTTATCTCCGTCTGCTCATTACTTAAGCGTCGCGCGCGCGTGCTACGCTATGACTACTGATGCTTATCGCCTATTTATAGCTGCATTAACTTGTAAAAAGCCTATAATTTTGCCTCTCAATCGCACGGTGAAAAATGTCCTTAGGGAAGCACGCACCGGCACGTATCAGGTTATCTCGCCAATCCGTCTACCGATAAACTAGTAGATGCCTACGATTGTTGCATTGGCGATTACTTTTTATGGGACAAGAACCGGTACAATCTAATACGCTAACGCTTTGGAGCTTTCACAGAGATTTATTGTAGTAGATAAATGCAAATCAGGTATTAGGTGTACTATAATCATAAAGGAACCTAATGCCTACAAGATAATTTAAATATGTCTCTCTTAAAAGTTAAAACGTATTCGAATTATGACGGAATATCGCGAAAATTCATGAACACTGATATTTTATGCCGCAATTCTCAACCACACTTAAATTTGATACAACAGTCTCATAGTCGCATGGAATTATTGTCAAAGATGAATTGAAATTCGGAGAATAATCAGTACTTATGGCTAAGGAAAAAATAACTATAGTTAAAGATGTCGAAGCTTAGGTATCATAAATCTGCCAAACAACGGCTAAGAAGTCAGCTAATGTGGAGGCAGTCAGGCGAAGAAAGGCTCTTGCACATGAATGCAGAATGCAACATTGTTTACTGCACATTAATCTTCCATTGATAAGTAAATTGTTCAAGAAAAAACCTCTTCCATCCCACACACAAATTTGAACGCAACACTTAAAATTTTAATTGAAACAAATGCATCCCAGCGTCAGGTACATTTTAGAAACTTTCCAGAAGCTAGACAAGAAAACATGCCTATTGCTATATTGTTAACACAACATTGCTACGTTTCCAAAAATATGTTCCTCAGTCATCAAATTAGTGTTGGAAGATTTTTTTTTATGTGGTTATCCCTCTAAAAATTAATATTACTAAATAGATACCTACTGAAAATTAAAACTGGAAAATAATAGCTTAAGGACTTGAGTTAAGGGTTAACAAGACACGAAATGTCAAGATACCTTATTGAATCAGGCGTTACTTTGCGGAGGTCCATATTTATGAACTGAAAAACAATTACTTTGCTCACCCGCGACCACTAATGACAAATAGTTATATCTGTGCGGCAAATGTATGTTTCCATGCAACACCTCCACCTCCACTGCTACACGAATCAACACATGCCACACAGACCCAACTATCACCACCACCACTATACTAAACGCTGACGCGTTTCGGCACTCTCCACGAGGCCATTTACGAAGCACAACAACAACCGCTCAACATGCCACCACTTCCACTACTGACATATGTAAACCATGTACTCAACTTAGTTAATGACAAAACCAACGTACCCACTAATATTTTATAAATTCCAAACTACCCTTTTATGTAAGTCCTAAACTACCCTTTTTTAAGAAATGAATTCCAAACTACCCTTTTTATTTTTAATCTACGCCAGGTACCCCGTTATTTTTAACCGAGTACGGTAAAAAGAGAAGTCATGTTCTCATTATTACTATGACACATTATTAAAATTAGAACCAAGTCGTAACAAAGGCGAAGAAACCAAATTAACTTGTTCATTAATAATAGACCCCATGTTGTTGTACCTAATTATTTCCAATTGTTCTAAAACCGATAGCCGCAAACCCTTATCACAATAATGTAAAATTTCGTACGTATCTGAGTCTAACAACGAATGATTCGTTTCTAATAAATGCTTGGCAAAGTTTGATTTCTCTGGATGATCATGCCTATATGACGAGACATGCTCTTTAAATCTAGTATCAAAGCTTCGACCGGTTTGTCCAATGTATACTTGACTACAGTCGCCACAAGTGAGTTTATATACGCCCGACCTGTTCCCTTTATCCACCTTTTCTTTGTTATTACAAAGTCTAGAACGTAAAGAATTAGTAGTCTTAAAGGCAACATTGATGTTATTTGATTTTAAAATATTATAAATCTTGTCAGACAACCGGCCAACATAAGTAATACTAGATCTAAATTTGTTAGTAGGCTGAGATGGCAACGCAGAGTAAAGCATGCTATTCACTATCCGTCCCTGCTTCTTTTGAACCAGACTATTAACCATTGCTGTACTATAACCATTTGTTGTTGCTATCTGATATATAGTATGTAACTCAGAATCATAATGCTCTTTCGACAGAGGTACAGTTAGTAGTCTATGTACATAACAATGGAAAGCAGCCAGTTTATGCTGCCATGGGTGAGTAGAATTTGCAGGTGGATTTGCAGGCTCGGTTAAAAATAACGGGGTACCTGGCGTAGATTAAAAATAAAAATAAAAAGGGTAGTTTGGAATTCATTTCTTAAAAAAGGGTAGTTTAGGACTTACATAAAAGGGTAGTTTGGAATTTATAAAATATTAGTGGGTACGATAACTATTTGTCATTAGTGGTCGCGGGTGAGCAAAGTAATTGTTTTTTAGTCAAGATACCTGTTTTCTATGTATTCTTGTTTCAGTAAGTGTTTAGAAATTCTATACATTCCTCAGTGCTTATGCTATACACAGGATGGCAACACGAATGACATACCTACTACTCAGCACTAGCTGTCTGCAAGCTGTCTACACCGAAACAATAAAACACCCACGTCCAGTAGCGTGCAGAGCGCATATCCATTACTACAGAAGAAAAAAAAAATGTCTGGGTATAAGGGATGCGAGTTTTAATAAGGTGTCCACGGAGATAAGGAATGACGGCACAGCCGCCGATGTTACTGATAAGGGTACACCTTGGTATTGAATTACACCTAAACTGTATTAAACTTTACTGTAAGTCGCATTTTAGATTGTAGTTATACATGTATACCTGCTTATTTTGCGATTTTTCTGAAGTGAATGAAAATTTACGAATAAAGTGTAAAGGGATAACTCTATAGAGCAAAACGGGCTTTATAGAGCAAGTGAACGAGTAGGCACAATTGGATCATGATTGAAACGGTTACAGTGAGTTGCAATCGTATTGAAGAGGAAAAATCTCTGCCGGAAGAAAAGGATGGCAGAAAACTTTTGAGAATGACAAGTATGCGGAAAATAGTCGATGCAATTTAGTATCGTGTTCTTTTCCCTAAGTAGAGTGGTTTGATGAAAAGGGTATACATATACCTGTGCTTTATACAATCAACAAGTGAAAACGATGGATACCCTGGTACTGCCATGTACCTAATATTATCATGCTAATGCGTTCGCAAAGATGTATAACTAACAAGAGAAATAGGAATGTTAAGATGTTTGACCTACGTTAGAAACTAGATATGACTAGCATTTGTAAACCAAGCGCTATTTTATTCAAATTTACCTATCTACAATAATCACTATTTGAAAGTCTCTGCAATATACATAATTTTATACAATTTCGAACTTTCATAAGTTTCACTGCACATTCACTTAGCGAAGATTGGCATCAAGGGCAGTACAGGGAGCGATAGGGTCAGAACGCAAGGAAACGTTTGAAAAGACATCTGATAACGGTCACCGGGAAAAGCTTTATCTCACTCGGTTGTTTAGTAACGTCAGCATAGATGTTACTGGCATTAAATGATTAAATAAACCTAAATTTGTTTTATATCAAACTAGCCGTCGCAAAAGAAAAAAAAATAGGCAGGCTCTATATATACAATAATTAATCCTGGATAACACAATTTTTGTGCTCTCAAAGTATGTCTGCCAAATTTTAAGTTTTTAGCAAGTCTAGTTAAAGTGGATATTAAACTGAGCGTTGGCCATCAGTCACGATACCTACTGTTTTATAAGTATAGTTAGATAAAGCTTATAATTCACCATCATCTCACCTGGTGGTATTGATGACACGGCATAAGAATAATAGAACATGCTTGTCTAGCAGATATATAGGTACGACTGATGACGCTTAAAATATTATGCAATGTATGTACATATATATGCCTAAATAAAACAGTACAAAAACCTGTCTTTACTTTACTTATCCCTATACAAAGAAATGACCCTAATTTGCCTAATTGCGGCAAAGTGGCCAAAAGGCTGACTGCACTGCACGTGTACCATAAGTAGGTGCCGAGGTATTATCGTAAGTTAGTCTCCTTCAATTTCTACTTGCACCTTCATTTCCGTATGTCTTCTCAAGTGAAACAGCACCAGAACAAGTGAAGATTGCTGACACGATACTGCTACTCGCAAGAATTTTACCTGCAATTTCGTCTCGTAGATAAATCATGTTGACAAGGCTTGCAAATTGAATTGCATGCTGATTTTTATTTATGCGACGGGACTGTATTGGCTTTTGGTATTTTTGATGAATTTATGAATAATGTTGTGTTGGTAAAACAAGTGTTCTTCGCGCAAGATAGCCAGTTTTGAGGAGACTTGTCTTACAAGGACAGGTAGGTGTTAAGGACGGAAATACAGCAAGCTCTTGTTTCTTTCTTCCTATTCAGAAGCTTATGTAGTTTAGGCAGCAGTCTACTTACTTAATTAACACAAGTTACGTTAAAATACCTCTAAAAGTTGATCTTGAGCAATAATTCCTTAGGAAAGCATTGGCATTGGCCCAAAGTAGACACAATCAATAATCGTTTCTTAATCAGCATACATCGTTAAACACTTAAGCTATCAAAATATCTCGCGATTACTTCACTTCCTTTGCCGCAGTCAGCCATTCTATACCGGTCCCTACCATACCCACTACTTCACCATTCGATATCTAATACCTCAGTTTGTCATGTAATAATTTAATAAAAAATACCCTATTGACCACTCTTTCTGGCAGTTCACTCCGTACAAAAGTGACGCTGATGTGACGAACAACTAAAAGTGTGTAGCGGGTGAAGGTAAAAGTATGTATCTTTTTTTACTCTGTAATGCCATTGGCTGCGAGGAATTCACGTCTGGCTATCCTCTCCAGCACACCTTGAGAAAGCATCATGGATCGGTGAGAAACATGTAAAGAATTTTAGATTATAAACATGTCAATGCCCTGTTTACCCTATTTCAATGCCTCAGTTTATACTAACCTGACTACCTTTACCATCACATTGACGATAGCACCCATTTACAGTTATTTGCATAAGGAAACCAGATAATGCTTGGCACTAGGGTGGTCCCTTAACAAATAAAGCCACCTATTGGAACAGCAGGAAATATCATGTAAGGAAATATAAAATCCAGTTTAGATTATTTATTTGCGATTTACATGTGATTTCCAGTCGTTGAATAATTTAATAATACCTGTGGAATGGCGGGATCGTGTGCAAGACCGTTGGGCTTCATTTCCTGGCTTTATGTCTTTTGTAAATTTATTAAGAGCTAAATATTGCCAGGTAAGAAGATATAGGTATTTAATTACAATAATTATTATATAAAAAAAGGAGGTTCTCAATTCTACTGTATGGTTTTTTGTATGTTTGTTACGTTATTACTCCGCCAATTATGAATTAATTTTGGTGATTCTTTTTTTGTTTGAAAGGGTTTAGAGGTGGGCCCATATAAATTGTATCAAAATCGGTTGAGTAGTTTTTTTTACATTAAATTGACAGCGCAAAAATCGGCCACTCTGCTCGACTTATTCTTAGTGACATGCGCTGTCTCATTTCCATTAAAGAGTTTAGTTCAATCGACCATTGGCTCAAAAAGTTAATCGGGAGTTTTTGACACAAGAAAGGACTTACAACAATGAAATGAACATTAAGCCATGCTAACATGCTGATTCCATAGATAAATCAAACCAGACAAATTTTCATCGAATCTGAAACTAGTTCCAACCAAACTAAGGTCAGATTTATCAATACCCCATAAATAACCATGATTTAACTCCACGCCGCGCCGATTGCATATATCACTTACAATGGCAAATTTCAATTCGACAATGCAAATCGAAATATCGATCTGGCCAATAAATATACATTCGTACACATACAAAATCGGTAGCGACTGGTGTGTCGACATAATAAGGTTATTTATGGGCCCGTTTTATCAAAGTACAGCTCGCCACACGAGGCCCAAGCAATAGAGAAACAATGTAGGTATTACAGTGAGCTATAGAAATGTTACTATTATGAATACTTTTTAACATGAAACTACCGTGAGATTCAATCATAGTGAAATAAATGAATCATTCACGTATGTCAGTCGAAGAGGTAGCCCGACATGCCTTCTCAAAGTGCATTTCGGATCGGATTAAACCTGAGATTATGACTGTTATATCAAAATAATTAAAGTAAACTAACAGTTTTAAATGATTCGCGGTTAATTACATTAGATATATGATATGATGCATGTAACTGCGTGGAAATTTCGGGAGGTCATCTAACCTATAAGTTAATCGCGGTCAATATCCCGTTCTCATTATGTCTTAGTGAACTGTCACTACAACGGGGCCATACCTTACTTAAATTTTCTTCGTGATCTAGGTAATTATTGATCAAAGTTTCAAACAGTTTTTAAAAACCTAAAAATATAATTTGTTTTTGGGCAAAGCGGAAAGCGAAGTATCAGATAAAAATTTCGCGTCCCGGTTGCAAATAACTGCATTTAAAATTCGTTAACCCAATTCCATCAAATTAGGCAAAGTGCTCGCAAAATAGCAGGCAGCTTCATAAACTTTCTAACAGCAACTACGACACAGACGTATATATTACTGCGGATGATTACCTCAAACAAGCGCGTGAGTCGGACTTAGAGACATTAATAGCGAGCGATCATTAACTACACCCACTTACGAGGCGGGAAGTGACGTAATGTGTTTAGGATTAATTTGAGCGCAATTTCCTCCTTATCATATGTTGAAAGACAGTGTTTTATGCGCCATCTCCGTCATTAGATAATGCAGCCGTAAAGAAAATTACGAGTGGCGCCCACGCTGATACTGTAGGTAAATATTCTGCCGCTGACCGCGGATCGGTTGCTCAGGGCGTTCGTCTTTTGTCCATTGCATTTTCTATTAGTTGCTACACGAACATTGATTTACTTAGATTTATGGTCGCATTATTCAAATATGGTTGTGATGAACGAGCACACGATGATAAAGGGGCATTACTTGTTATCATTGTTATACTTATCTTATTTTGCGAAAGTAGAAAACTGGACTTTAGTGAAAACCATGCAGTTACCTAAGTAGAGTTATCGAAAAACATTTTTCTTTACTCCAAATTTATTTAGAGGTACTTCAGTTAAATATAAAACCGAAAATGCTGTTGAAAATTATTCCTTTTTTATTCCAACGTGAAACCAGAATATATCAGCATCAGTCAGCGCAAACAGCCGCTCAAGATAGCCATATCTCGATCGAAGCAATCGTGGTCGGTTGTTAAATCAATACGAAGGGATCGTGCACAAAGTGGGCGTTTAACCTCTGACAGAGGGCGGCGCGGGCGCAGCGCGTGAAGCGATCGATCACGCCGTATCGCTAAATTAACCTAATGCAGCCACTGAAGAACAGCCATGGTATATGGTAATTTTGGCGACGGAAACAAAAGAGAACTTGGAAAGGACGAAGGAAATATGTCTGAGTATTAATCTGACAGTTCTTGCGGTCAAGTGATGCCATATTCTACGGTTGAAACACATATAGTATTGGCTCTACAAATGACTCAGATCAGAGACGAGTGAGAAAAGGGTCAGAAAGTTTAATCTTAGTTTTGGTTTCGCCTTTGACCTAACTTTTGACACGCTATTCGTTTTTCTTTATAGAACAAATGATATACTAGTTATTTAGTCAAAGAAGCTATATTACTGGAGCCAATGACATTATTTAGTATTGCAAACAAATAAATCGGTATACACCGTATCCAACATTTTCCTAAACAAATGCCATCTATCTTCAACCTACAAATCCAGCTAAAACTAGCAAATCCCATGCTCAACCGCTATCGACCAATCGCGGGTCAAACCCGGTCACTGCTACCCGAAACTGACGCGTACAAATCGTCCCGTACTGTTCACGTCACGGATTCCAATTTAGTCCGTCCCGTGACCCACACCGCGACCCGAGCGTCATAGGAATCGTGATGCTTAGGACCCATTATTTGCATGACTATCGGAGCTGTTAAATTTATGGTACACGTAAGAGTAGAAACGTACGTCGATGATTTTATGGTACGAGGCGTAAATCACGGGGTATTGTTTTATGTAGTAGTAGATTTGGGTCCGCTACAACATGCCTAGTTTTGGGTAAACATTAAAATACTGTATCTTCTTTTTTTAATTTGTCGCACGTAACAACTATACATACAGGTTGAAGACCTAAGTTCTATGGAGAAGTAGTGGTAAAGAATACTAGAAGACAGCTGATATCAGTGCTTATAACAACACCCTATTTTATTTATCAACTAGAGAACCTGTTTTATTCAGGTACTAGAGATAATTATTTTCTATTTCTACGTGTCACTTTTAACATGAAACTACCGTGGCTACGTGTTCTACGTTTGCGTCTGCGATGTTTGGCTTATAGACACCGCATTGGTGCATTGCATACTTGATACTCGGCGCAGCAATATCTCTGTCAATCGAACTAAAGTCCTGTTGAACCGGGTCAGTATCTGCAAAAACTACGATCAGGCTAATGAAGCGGACAGCCTGACGCGAGGAACAAGGGGCAAGCGACTCGGGAGACAGGGCGTCAGTCAAGATGACGCCTCGATAGCAACCTAACTTGTTTGGTCACCAATTATTGATAAATAATAACTTTCACTGTCGAAATACATGCTTATGACTGAATTTCCAGATGAATTAATCAGAGACTAAGATGCCTAATGTTTCTGATATATTTATACGAATTATTAATTTAAACTTATTATAAATTAGGTACTACCAAGCTCACCAAGTACACAGACGAAATTTTCCTAAATGTTATGTTAAGATCACCAAGTAAAATAAAAAAATTAAATAACTGTGGAGCTCCAGAACCTCACTCAACTACATTGCTTCATTTCTTTATTAAACTAGCCATATAATTAATTAGTCAGACAAGCATTCAATTTAGACCTACCACGTTGATCTAAATGTCGATATTATCAATATTCACCATCTTACACTTATCACTTCGCACTTCATTAAACCATTTTACTTATTTTTATTTTAAACACTCCATAACAAGACTGTCAATTAAGAGCCAATGTAAACAAATGACGCAACGCATGAACTGAGATATTGTGCCACTGCACCGAATTAGATCTATATGCGGTCGCAACGGACCTATTGTTGCGTTGCGGCACCTGGAAGTAGCAGCTCAATCAACGACAGATCTGAAGCTGTGTTCGATCAGACTAATACGCAACGAAGATTTGTTGAACAGTGCATACGGAATGACACCAACGGTATTGAAACGAGCTGACTAAAATACAACAAAAAAAACCTTAGAAAAAAAAACGTAAAATAATCCTCTAAAGCCTAAAGTTTTATGGCCTAGCACTAAGTAGCAGGAAATATGAAGTCGGTGCGGTGCGAGCGGAATATTCTTTGAATTAAGCACAGACTTAAAACATTAAAACATAAGAAATTAAACGGATTGTTTACGATAAGGCTGACTGGTCTTTCTTGATATAATCCATTTGATTAGCCTTAAAGAACACTTAGTCACAAAGGTGTATTGTTCTGGAGATTAAATGCCAAGTTTTCTTAATTTTGAATCCTTTTTCAAGGCTGACCTTCAGTGAATTATAAAGCGAGCTTTCAATTAAACTTGCAAATAAAAATATTGACCGGGTGCCCGCACCTTCACAATTACAGGTACGAAATGAAAAAAAGCACGGTAAACCCATAAAGGCAATTATTAATTCAAGCAATTCATCGCAGCGAAGCGTAAAAGCGACAAAATAAATACAATTGCTCGTAAACTTGTGAGGCGCGAGGCACGGAATACTAGCGATTCCGTTTTATTCCAATAATTGAGAAGCAGCTTGGGCAAAAATTCTTTCTTATGTCCATCCGGCAGTCCATCTATCCGGCTCTTCTCCTCTACAGGTCGCATTTCTTAAATGATTCTCGTAAACATTTGTGAGCAGGTTCGATAATTATTTCTACATATTTTTTTGTCGATTCAGTTTTGATTTTTTTTTTATAAAAATGAAAGTATTCAAAAATGACCTCGCGAGGTCTACAGCTGACAAAGCCCCTAGTTTATTATTGGGGCACTCTATGCGTACTCTTACTATTGGTAAGTATTTGTTTATCTTTTACACGTTAGGTACGTGTTAGAATGTGCAACAAATATCAATTGTTGCACACACATTGAAAGTATAAAAAATAGGCTAGTTTCCCATCTCGTGAGAATTCCGAAAAATCCCTTCTAAATGCACCCCTATGAACATCAAGGTACACGTTTGTCAAATTTCAAGCATTTAACACTTCCTTTTATGAATTCAGAAACCATTGATTTTATTCCACCTTATTAAAGGTATTTTAAGACAAATCACGCGCTAGTTTATTTCACGGCAGAGCAAAGAAAACAGTTCAGTTCGTTTTTGGCAAATACAAGACTCTACTTTATAAGCTTTAGGTAAGTAACCAACTTACAACTGACAGCATATAAGCCACACAACGTATCGTTCAAGTAGTTGAAAACTTTCTTCGGCTTTATCTTTAAACGCTATATGAATAAGTAATAGCGAAATAAAGTAGTAGTTTCATGTTAAAAGTAATCTTTACATCTACATGCAAGTTAATTTCATCGCTCATAACTTTAGCCACAAGTGAAGAGCGGACTCCCAAGCGGAAACACGTCAATCACAGAGATTGTAAGCGATACTAATTGCTAATTAATAGTGACCATGCAGCCTTCAGTGTCACGGTAGAAATTCATTATGTTCAGAGAAATTAAATTGACTTCTTAGGGGAAAATCTTAGGAAACTAATAATTAACCTAAGTTTACATTACTACCACATTATCCAGCTTATATTATCATCTGTGAAATGAATGATTTAAGTTAAGAACAGAAACATAGAGAGAAGTACTACTAACCAGAAAAAAAACATCTACTTTGAACATGCACTACATAAGCCACTTTAAACATGAAACTATCTACAGTGAGACTCATAATACTAAAATAAACGTGAACGGGTCGCGCGAGCAGAGCCTTCACGCGCTGTGTACGTTTCGCTGCCACCGAGTCGTGCGCTCCCAGAGGAAGAACTGCGAATTAGTCCGAAACAAGTCGGGTTTAATTCAACTCCTATTTAAAGAAATTTCAAAATCAAATTTCATAAATATGTTTGAAAAAACGTATACCTACTGTTTGTAAGGACCTCTTGTCGTGGCATAGCTGTAGGTACTTAAAGTTCTGTACCTCATCCATTTCGATGTACATACAATTATCTCCTAATAATTACTCGATTTTAAGATCAAGCTGCCAAGGAAGCAAAACATACCACAATGCCCTGTATCTAAATGTTAATTCAATTAACAAACAGACAGACATTTTGACAGTGAAACCTGATCAAAGTTACGCAACCGTTGCGCATTCAATTTTGAATGTGCTAATATTTAAATCATCGCTGTCAGTTTGTTTGTTTAGGTTACTCAATCACATTAAGAAGTATTACAATATCGCTTCGCTTAATCAAAACATCAATGGTTACGTTTAAGATTTACTCTTGATTCAAGCTTGATAAAGTAAAGCATAGACCACACTGGAGCTTGACGCACCATATACGCAGTGACGTGACTTATGCGTCACGTTGTCTTCATGCATTTTGTTGCGTAAGCCGCCAGCGCATTTTGAGCACCGGTGTGGCCGTACCCTAAGTTCATATAATCGCGATTTGGTAATTACTGACAACGGCGACAAAACGTAACTGTCAAAAATGTTGGCAGTAATAATAGTGTCATACATCAAAAGTGACATTGGCCCATGATAATTAAATGAACAGCTATAATTGTCACATGTATCTAGACGATCTCGATGATGATCTAAATAGTCTTTTGTATTTTTAGGGTTCCGTACCTCAAAAGGAAAAAACGGAACCCTTATAGGATCACTTTGTTGTCCATCTGTCTGTCTGTCTGTTTGTCAAGACCCTTTTTCTCTGGAACGCGTGGAGGTAGCATGCTGAAATTAATATCAACTTCTCAAGCTTGCGGTCCCTTGAAGCTGTGAAAAAATCAACCTTCTAAGTCAACGCATCAAAAGATACAGTCATTATAAAGGTCGTTTCCATACAAATTCCGTACTTTGAAAACCTAAAGGGTACTTCCAGTTGTCCTAGAAACTTGAAATTTGGTATGAAGGTAGCTCTTATAGCACAACCACTCCGAAAAGTCTCAAAATATGAAATTTTTATGTCTGTCTGTAAATTTCGCTGACCAATGTATTATATTTTTGAGTTATTTCTTTTTATGATTAAGCGTGCGATAAGTTGACCCCACACTGCGTACATTTTGCTTAGGAGCAGGGCTCTGCTAACACTGGACTTCTTAAAACACTGGGGACAAGCGTTAAAATCTTTCTATGGAACCCTCGTGCGCGAGTCCGACTCGCACTTGGCCGGTTTTTATTTTATTTTTTTACTAAACGTAGTGATAAACGAGCTGCTACTTCAATACAAGAACGACGTGTAAATATAATATATCAGTACCTACTTTTGTGTAAGGGTATTTATAGCACATGCCACGGCATTAGTCATATTTTTCTGCAGTCAGTATTTCAAGAATCTACTTGAAGTGATATGCGGTCTCGTAATTTGACCTTTTTGTGCTAAATGAGACATTTTCGGGGTACAAAGCTGACAGCACACATGGCAGCGTGGGGGCTAGTTAATTATAACGCTGGATATTGTTTCATCTGAAGGAAACCCACCCAAACCCTTAATTCAGTTTGCAAGGGAATAGACAGTTTCAATTCAAACACATTCACACATGACTAGACCCCACAACTTTCTTTGATCTTTTCTCTTGTTCTCTGAGAGAATTCACGGATTAAGGTCGCTGTTTGTTTTATGTTATAAATATCTGCTCTGACGGGTGATCGAACTTCGAGCTTCATAGTCAGCTTCCTCGACCACTCAGCTATCCAGTCGTCTAGGCTCGGTCGGCTACCTTTTCAACCCCCAACGAAAAAGAGGAGTGCTATAAGTTTGACCTGTGTAAGTATCTGTGTATCTGTCTGTGGCATCATAACTCCCAAATGGATTTACCGATGTCGGTGCAGTTTTTTTAATCGAAAGCTAGTTTAATCAAGATGGTTCTTAGCTAAGTTTTATTAAAATCGGTTCACCCGTTATTGAAATATTGAACTTCGAAATGACAATGTCGGGGGTTTTTCAACTTTTCTAAGTTGGTTACGTTATCTCTGCAGATGATTGCACTGATACGTAAGTACCTCCTACACTTATGACACAGAGAACAATTTGCTAATCGAATACTTTGCTTCCCTTTGTCTCCGCTGAAACAGACGACAGACGCATTAAGAAACAAATGAGCCACCTGTCTGGGGCTTTCACGCGACTCAATAACTCAGTCTAGTCTAGTTTAGCGGCTGCGCAAGAGCAGACGGCTAGCGAAATGTTCCAGTTGATTTAGGAACAAGCATTGATTTGGGATTCGATCGATGTATGTCGTGTATATAAGGATATGTCCAATAGCCACACCCCGTTATCAGTGTAGCATATTCTATGAAACTAAGTTATAGGGTTGTCACACGATAGGTATTTATTTCGTTGTGAATGTGACATATTGGTATATATTTGTGCATTGGGACAAATGTATCATATTTATAAAATAATGAGAAATTTAGTGAACGGAAAACTATTATCGAATATGCTGACGTATTCGGATTATTGCCATCTATTGCACAGTTATGTACTAAATTTACGAACCATTTCCGCGTCATCACCACCAGCACCTGCTTTGTATTGTTATTTTCATTCAATTATGGTTGCCTGGCAGACGTCGCTCTGCAGTGATAAGGCTGCCTGTTGTTACCAGTCATTTACTGTGCACTTTTTTCTACTTTGTTTGTTATATGGTGTTCAATAAAGGGTTTTGTATTGTATTGTATGATTTGAAATTGTCTCCACAATAATTCGCTCAACATGACCATTAATCGGCCTATCGATATCCACGAGTGTACAATCAGTCCACAGGCGACTGGTACAATTTATCCGTGTAATATCGGTAATGTGCGCCGACGTCCGTCGGTGTAATGAAGAAATCTATTAACCTGTCCGCACCCTGAGGCGGCGCGGAGGCATGGAGGTTGGAAGAAAGTTCACTGTTCTTACAGTGCAAAAACATTAACACGTCAAAGACAAAACGACCAACTTGATCACTGTGATAAGCGGCGAGACTTTCAGAATATTTGAGAAGAGAATTCAGGCGTGTAACTTTTCAAGCGAAAAAGTGACACTTTTTTATCCCACACTTCTATCACAACTTTTGCAATCATTGTTTATAAGCAAAAAGCGGACGATGGATGCAATATGGCGACGAAAGCATAAGATGGATAAGACTTTAATTAAATTTCGGGCAATATATATGTATAAAATTATATGCATCAATTGTAGTCATATTCATATTATGCCGGCTGCACTTCGTACCTATTTGGCAATGGAATGTAGATCAAATTATTATTGCAAACTGACGTTTGTAACGTTGTTGAAATAGGAGCCAAGTCAAACCTGTCAAATATGACGTCTACTAATAGCCTGCTCAATCCAAAAAAATGTTAAGTGAGCTGGCTGAGCCACAGTAAGTTGCGGATCGCGAGAAGAACTGGGCCGATTGATAAGGCTAATAACTGGACTGCCACAGTAAGACATACATCATCTAGAACAGACCGTATAATGGGAAATCTTCTTTCTCGACTGCTAGTAACTAACTATACCTAATACCAGCTGTATACTTTAGTACAGATCTGCTATTTCACTTTTTATTCCTAGAATTTAGGTTTAGAAATTAGGTTTTCTGAAAGCAGCATCGGCAAGAACAGCTGTTTAAAAATAAGCAAGAATTTATCCTCTTCCAATATACTTGGGTAAGCATTATCTAAAATCTATTCATATTTCAAGTCGAAAGCATTAGCAGTTTCTGAGATAATCAGTAGTGACAGACAGATAGACAGAGTCACACCATAAGGGTTCCCTTTCTTTACCATTTTGGTTCGAAACCTTAGTAAATTGATCAAAAAGTTAAAAAATAAAGTCAAGACAATACCAAGCTCGTAGGTGTACGGGTTTACTGCAAGACTGCAACAATGTTGTATGCAGATTCGTCCGGAAACCGTTTTGCATGCATCCTGATCGTAAATATGATAAAGGCGTTATAGTGAATGTTATTAGGTAGTTGCTGTACTTCACATTGTTTATGGTAAGTGCGAAATTTTAAAACAAATATCCGATTCGAAACGGATAAGTGGTCAATTTTCGGACCGATATTTAAGATCTGGCAAAGATAAATTTAATGAATTGTTCACCATATTGCTGAAAGCAAAGAGACTAATTTATTTTAAGATTAACGTTGCTGCCGTGTAAAACACAACAGAGGCCAAGCCCAATCCTTGACGGTTAAGATAACTATAAAATAACATTTTGATTTACGTGTTTGACAGTTTAGTTGCAACATAATTGGAAGAGGATAAATCCTTACTTATTTTTACAGGGTATTCTTGGCACAGCTGCTTTTAGAAAACACGATTTTCTAAGAACAATGCACGATTTCCTATGTGATCGGATTTGAATCGGATCGGAAGCACTCCTTTTACTGATTGCAATTTAATTCCGACTCTTCTTGCCTTTCATTTACGAACACAACATAAGCTTAAATGTATAGATAAATCTATAGAAGGGGTAATATTTCATGGCGTGGATGCATTTATTAATACCTATATAAATAGGTTCTCAGGTCATTGGAGAGAGCTCTCGCATCCGTTCACATGGTTGATCCAATAAATCTTCCCTTGCCTTCGACTCGGAACAATTCCTTACAAAGGAACCTCTGTTAATACCCTATAAATATAATCCTGCATTAGCGCACTTTTTTATTTTGTTCATAATTAAGTGAATTAATAGCAAACGAAGCCATTTTAAATGCATGGGGATAAAAATAATTTGGGACTGTGTGGCATTTCACGGAAATTTGAGGCCTAGAAAATGCTTACCTTCTATGTTTCCCAAAACTTATTTGAGAAGGATTCAGGTATTTAAATTATCCCCCCGAAGATACTATAACGGAAATTGGACTTTTTAATGGCGCATTGTCGTTACCTGATCACCAAGGAATAACACCTTCCATAGCGAAACCCGAAATGTAGCCAGTAAGCGAATCTTTTATAATGTTGGCGTTGTGTAAACACTGCCATTATAACCGCGATAAACATAACAAAGATAATGATCTGTACTCGGAGAAAAATCGATATTATTATTGATTATAACCAGATATCATCATCGAAATGACTCAGCGACCTTAAGGCGTGAGGTGACCAGCAGGTGTGGTTTTTGCAGGATGGTGATGATTTTACATACCTACAGTGAGTCAGTTAATGGTGTTTTTTACTCCACGTATCTATATTTAATAATGGGTTAACTTTGTATAATTATTATGACCATTTTTTTCTGCAACCCGAGAATCTATTTTTATTTGTATGGTTTCATGATTTATTTAATTCGAAAAAGAAGGCAAACGAGCAAGTGGGTCATCTGTTGGTAAGTGATCACCACTGCCCTTAGTCACCGGCAACCTCGGGGGTTTGCTGATGCGTTGCCAACCTAGAAAGCTAAAATAAAATGCCTCTTTATCTCCACACTGGGACACAAAAGGATGGGCCCTTCGGTACACCGTTTTTGTTGACCTGAGTATCGCGCAAGTCAGCCCGCCGGCGGGCTCACAACACCGTTCCTGTTTCAAAATTAGTGTTGTAAGAAACTCGAGTCTTGGAGTCTTATTTAATAAAACTTGAGATATTTTTGAAGACTCGAGTCTTATAAATAATACTTACAGCTCAAGTCCTTCAGAATTTCGAGTCATTTGTAAAAAGACTCGAGTCCTGCCAAAAAGAACTAAAAGACTGAGAATTTTTAAATTTGCGTTTAATGCAATTAAATTGTTAGAAATTTTTATAGTGCGATTTATTTTCAATCAGATTAGTAAATAATTATTGATGATTTAGACATATAGATTTATTTATTTACTCAACATTAAAATTACATTATATGAATACTATCCGGACGTAGCTGCCTAAACATGTCACAAGAGCGAGTGATCAAAACGGGACGGAATTCTCGAAGAGTCTCAGCCAAAAACCGAGCGTGGCCACTCCCGAACCGCCCATAAAGATAATTGCAAATAATTCGAGTCACACGTTACTGCACGGGTATTATTGGTTATCAGCGTGGAAGGCAATTACTGCCAGGAAGGCATTACATCCCGCCACGTTATAACTCTGCCAGCAATTATAAAGAACGTGACTTCGATTAATTTGGAGGGTTATTTATATTAAAAAGTGGTGAGTTTTATGAAAAACTTCGTCGGCTGTAAGAGCTGACGACAGTCCGCTGTGGGTGGTTATGATTGACCAAATTAGTTATATGATAGCAAGCAAGAGTACCAGTGAAGCATTTTTGTATTGTAGGTATAGATGTGCAAGTTGCGAAAAGTTTCCAAACAGCTGGAAAAGTTTCATAGAAATATAAGAAATTTCCATTTTCCATTTCGGAAAGTTTCAAACCCCATACAAAAATGTGAGAAATTCGTGAGACTTTCCCATGTGGAAAAATTTGCAATTTTGTAAAGTTTCCGACGGCAAATCAGTAGTTGTAGTTACAATACAAAAATGCTTAACTGTTCTAATAAAAACTACTACTATTATTGTTCTACTACTATTAATATACTTTAAATAGACAAAGATCATCAAATACCTACATTCTCGAAACACTTCACTTTCAAATACCAACATATATAATAAAATATCAAACACACATAATAAATGTCCTGCCAGTAGCGTGATAACGGACATTGATTTTTACGCACAGTGTCAAACACGAAAGTTCAATCCGCGATGGATTTGCATAATCGAATTACTAACATTAATCATCGAGTTTCCTATTCACTGGCTCGGAAGTACGCTTGGCTTGTCGGTATCAATTACCACAATGAGTTGTGGTGCAAGGTAGAGGAGGTTGATTTTTTCATCATCATCACCAGCCTTTTTACATCCCACTGATGGGCACAGGCCTCCCCTCTGCTAGAGAGGCCATGGGTCAAACCGCTAGGCTATCATGGCCCATTTTACAAAGTCTAAAAAACATGCTCTATACTAGGCCGCGAAATCACTTACCATCGGGTTGTGATTGTGGCTGATGGAAAGCCCGTCTAAAGCTCTGGGCAGTCCGTGTACCTAACTCAGTAAAGATTAAGACTATGTGTAGATGCAAAAATAATATTTCTTACGCACTTTAGCTTGCGCAATTTTTACGACTAATGACGAATAGACAGAATTTCGTTTTTTTCACTAATACAGCAAATACCAGATAGGCAAAAGACTTTACCTTATTTAATCGGGCACTCAGAGTGAATTTTTTTTTTTTTTTTTTAGGCAACAAACAGTCACAAAGTTAAGCATATAATACAAGACATTATAAAGTAAAGACCTGGAGTGCCGTAACAATGAAAAAGTGTACATCGTTAAAAAATAGGAGCGGTCGATGCGGTAGATCTATGGCATTGCATTTGAAGTAGAAACAGGTACAATAAATTATCCTTATTCTATGAAAAAACAGTTTACCTCCTAATTAAGTATATAAACTAAGAATTAGAAAGTTGTTTAGAAGAGCATGCGATTTCTAAGCATTTAAATGACAAATAACTCGGTTCTTAAAATTAAGACAGTTTCTATGAGCAAGAATATCAATGTGAGTTAAATCCTTGTTATAATAATTTAGACAACGGTTGAAATAAGAGTTAGCATAATATTTCGTGCGGGAGAATGGAACTGAGAACAATCTCTCATGTCGTGTATTGCGTCGAGGAACTTTGAATAAAATACTACCAAGCAGTGAGGGGGAGTCAACAAGGCAACGAATTACCTTAAAGAGGAACATCATGTCAAATTGAGCACGTCGCTTTTCCAAAGACAAGAGATTATGGTGCGCTAAGGCTTTGGGGTACGAGTTGTAACCCCTGCCCATTCTGTAATCCAGAACGTTTGGAAACTTCCTTTGTACTCGTTCAATTCTATTTATGTGACATTTATAGAAAGGACTCCAGACTATACAGCCAAAGTCCAAGATTGATCGAACTAGGCTAAAGTACAAAGTCTTATAGGTGATCTCTTGCCGAAAAGGTTTACAAACCCGTAGAATGAAACCAAGCTGTTTGTATGCCCTTTGGACAATGCCATCAATGTGGGTGTTAAAAGTAAGTTTGTTATCTATAACCACTCCCAGGTCCCGTGTTTTCTCGACCCTATTTAATTTTGTACTGTTTAATGTATAATCATGAATTATGGGGTTCGTTTTACGAGAGTACGTTATAACAAAACATTTATCAGGGTTCAGAAATAGCTGACTGGCCTTACAATAACCGAAAAGTGAATTTATATCTGCTTGTAACTCAAGGCAATCATCAGAATTAGTGATTATTTTGTAAATTTTGGCATCATCGGCATACAGCAGATGATTACTATATTTAAAAGATTGCCCAATGTTATTTATATAAATCGTGAAAAGCAGTGGTCCCAAATGGGACCCCTGAGGAACCCCAGAGGGGACATGAAGGAAGTCAGATATGAAACCCTTGATAGAGACAGCTTGAGAGCGGTTAGTTATGTATGACTTAATCCATCTGAACAAATCGCCGTGTATTCCGGCACTCCAAAGCTTTTCCATAAGGATACTATGACTGATTTTATCGAAAGCCTTGGAGAAGTCGGAGTACACGACGTCCACCTGACACTTGTTATTGAGTGCTCTATACAAAAAATCACTAAAAGTCACAAGGTTAGACTCCACAGAGCGGCCCTTGAAAAACCCATGCTGGTTTGGGGATACATAATTTCGTATACAGGATGAGAGCTCACCGGTTACAATTTCTTCTAAGATCTTACCAAATATGCATAGCTTAGAAATGGGTCTATATTGAGAGATATCCTCCTTTCTATTGTTTTTTGGTACAGGAGTTATTAAAGCCTGCTTCCATCGTTCGGGAAAAATACCAGATGAAAGTGAACGACTAAATAAATATGTAACCGGGATAGTGAGCTCTCTAGCGCATTTACTCAATAAGATAGGATGTATTCCATCAGGTCCTGCGCCTTTGTTTATATTAACGGATTTAAGGTGCGTGAAAACAATATCAGAATTGATTTTTATAGAATTTATGCTTAAAGGAGAGGGGTCTGAGGACCAAATCAAATGAGTTCTTTACAAATATCGTTAATTGTTCCTATGATATTATATGTATAACCGAAACTTGGCTTAATGACTCATTTTGCAGTTCAGAATACTTCGACTCCAGTTTTACAGTTTTTAGAGGGGATCGTAACGCTTGTGCGAGCGGTTTATCTCGCGGAGGCGGTGTGGCGGTGGCGGTGCGTGGCGCGCTGCGCCCCGAGTTGAGACTCGACTTAGCGGCGCCGCCCCCAGCCGACGAGCTGTGGGTGAGCATTCCTACGAGACCGGCGGGCGCTCCGCGCGCCTCTAGTCGCGGTCAATCATCATCTTATCTCCATGATGTCTGTGCTTATATCCCTCATGGACCGAACCATGTCAATCTATTATCTTCATTATTTCACAGAGTTGCTGAGGTATGTGATAAATACCCGAATGACATTTATTTAATAGTAGGTGTAGGTTATTTAGTAGTAGTACTTTAATGTCACAAATGCGTGCTGGTTTTCTGAACCTGACACGAACGGTTTGAGTATTATTACTAATGATGACTACCCCGCGACATTAGTAGCGGATTTCATGAACTTATCACAATTAAATCAATACAATTGTATTCTCAATAATAATGACAGGATTCTTGATCTGGCTTTTAGCAATGCTTTATGTGAAATTTCTCGATGCCCACATCCGCTTACGCCAGAGGATACCCATCACCCCTCTCTTAACATAGATCTTCGTGTAACGTACTCATACATCATCGTTTGTTCCTAATGCCGCTACGTACAAAAGGATCTTTCATCACTCTGACTTTGAGGCCATCAGAATGGGACTTTCGGACTTCGATTGGTGTAAAGAATTTAAAAAATGTGACGGGCTGGAAGCTCAGGTTGAATTACTTTATAATATTTTAAATAATCTAATAGATCTTCACGTTCCTACCAAAAAGCTATCATTTGCCGGTCGTTACCCTCCTTGGTTTTCGAAACAGTTAATAAAACTTATGACAGAGAAACGTAAGCTTCACAAAAAATGGAAACAGTATGGGGAGTCCTCTTATTACAATGAATTCTCGTCTATCAGGCGCCAAACAAAAGATTTAGAGAAGGTCTGTTACGATTCCTATATCCTTGCGACGGAAACTAAAATCAAGTCAAATCCTAAATATTTTTGGACACACGTAAAGTCTAAACGAAACTCCCAAGGATATCCTCAAACTTTTAAGTATGAGAATGACACTTTTACCGATAGTAGCGAAATCTGTAACATGTTCAATAAATACTTTAACTCTGTATTTGTGCCACCCGACACAAATAGGAACAACCCTCCCCCCTCCCCTAATGAATATACAGCAGTAGTTTTCATGAGACTACTTTTTACCCGACTGCGAAACGCAAAGGAGGGTAATGTGCTTATTAACTTTAACAGATTGAAATACTTTATAACGCCAGTAATGCATTGATGGATCGGCCCGAAGTTACTAAACTTTTACGAACTTTATAGTGAAATACATAGATCACTTACGTATACGTCGAGTTTAATCCAATAGTTCCTTTGCGAGCGCACAACTTGGCGTACCTGACAGTGGCGCACAAAAACCCCCCTTTTCATCGACTGACACAGATATGCAGATTCGCAAGACTACTTTTTACCCGACTGTGAAACGCAAAGGAGGGTAATGTGCTTATTAACTTTAACAGTTTGAAATACTTTATGACGCCAGTAATGCATTGATGGATCGGCCCGAAGTTACTAAACTTTTACGAACTTTATAGTGAAATACATAGATCACTTATGTATACGTCGAGTTTAATCCAATAGTTCCTTTGCGAGCGCACAACTTGGCGTACATGACAGTGGCGCACAAAAACCCCCCTTTTCATCGACTGACACAGATATGCAGATTCGCAAGACTGAGTCTCAATTAAGTTTCATGTTAAAAGTGTCTCTGTAGGTCGCAATAGCAAGTATAGTTGAATTGAGAAATGTTTTTACATGTCAAAGTGCTCATGACATTGAAATAAGATTGATTTTTGCCTAACCTGGTAAAAAACTTTTTTCACTAGACCTGTAACCAAGGTGTCTACATATTTTTATTGAAAAACATACATGGGTATGTTCCTTGTATTTTTAATGCATACCTGTAACAAAAACATAAGTTTGGTAAATTTAAACAGTTTTTAAATTTAAATCAAAATCGACTCAGCGTAAAGCTTGTAACTTGCACCAGCAGCCAAACGTAATTCGACAACCGAAACAATTCCACTACAAAATTGTAGTCGAAATCTCGTGTAGCTGCCTTGTTGTTGCTTTGACGTCTAAATCCATAGGCAATAACTAGTAATCAAGTTGAAATTAACCTCCACCTTAATGGTTATTGTGTAATTGAGTTGTAGAACGCTTGTTACTCGTCCTGAAGAATAATATGAATGTATGTAACATGTACCTATCTACGACTGCTGTCTTAAGCCAGATGGGCTCCCAAGGCTGCTCAGCCTTAAGCTTATCTTTGCACTACATTTTTTCAGCCACTTTTCGAAGGGGACCACGAAGTTCACACGTACAAGACCCGTCTACGCCTATGTCAAAATAATCAGTCATTTTGTTTTATAACCAAAATTTGCATCCATTTGGATTGATAAAATTAGCTACAAATTCAACCCACTTGCAGTGACGATCTTCGAACTCTAAAAATGGTGTTTAACTCTTATAATGTACGCTGCTAGTAATACACTTATGTTACGTTGTTAGATCAATTTACGATTCGGTGCGCACTCCACTCCGTAGGCGGGTCTGTTGTATCATCGGTCATGGTGAAGGGTAAATGTATGCCTTAATGTTGCCACCAATTACCTCGTTCAATAGGAGAAGGGTAATTGTGGTAAATGTGGATTATCCTGAAAGTGGGTTTAATAGAGATACAAATTGGTTGCGCCGTGGTGCAATGTGGCAAGGAGGTGGCAGCTTTGCCAGCCAGCATAGGTACGGGGGAGAGTAAAAAACCGGGCAAGAACGTGTCGGACACGCCCAGGATAGGGTTCCTAAGCCATTACGAAAAAGTCCTGGCATAGATACCTAATTTTAAAGGTATTTTCATGACATCTATTCGAAACCAGTGTTAGGTGAGCCCTACTCCTAAGCAAACTCTGTACGCATTGTGGGGTCATTTTATATCCTGTTAAGCCTAGTTATCTCTGATAATGTTCCTTTTAAATTCACTATGATTATGCACTACTGATCTAGTTTTTTTCACATTTCTAAACCCAACAGTTTTTCTGGATCAACTTGTTGGATGATGTTGATGAGACTTAAACCCTTTCTCTTTTTTACTAGATTCCAACATGCCAACAACAAAATTACCAACGAAAATAACCGATTTATTGATTATTTTTGTTTTTATTTTTATGAAACATTCATAGAATGAAATTCAACATACAATGACAATGCAAAGAAAAATTCGTTAAGCAGCTGCTTAACGAATTTTTCTTTGCATTGTCATTGTATGTTAAAATTACCAACACTGTATCTGTAGAAATAATATTGTTGAAATGTATGTGATCTTATTCATATTTTACTAAGTGTTATGCCATAAGCTTCTTTCGAATATGATGATAATAAAAACAGCCACGTTGTTTTGATATTCAATACCATTTGAATAATCTGCCTCAAAAATCTACCTCTAAGTATAGTTTGGGGCATGTATTAAACATTTTTTATGACACCTCAAAAACATAGTCGTAAAAGTTCAATCTCAACTTTCATGTAAAAGATTATACAAATAACTGCATACGAAATTCTATTTTTAATCCAAATGCATAATTTATATCGAATATCTGATGTTAACGTGAACTAGTGAAGTCATCTTAACTCGAAGTGACTTGACGCAATCGAGCGGAGAGATACAAAGATGGTGCTACACGTGAAGATAGAATGTAGAAGGTTTTAGCTAAAAAGAGCTTCATTTATAATATAACGCAAATCTTTAAAAAATACGTGAAAGTAGAAAACCAGTGCGTTATTGATATCAAAGCATCGATTTTTTTTGTCCGATTTTGGTTTGTATTATATGGTACTGTAACAATTTGTTGAATTATTCCCTGGAGTTTATGCTGTTTATACTTTAAAGTGGCCTCACCGTGTAATTTACCGATCGAATCCACAGCAAGCTTGACATTTTTGAGTGATCTTTTATTGTTTTTAATTTACCTGATGCTATAAATTACATATACTTTAGGCAGCCTTGCTACAATAGCAGTAGCCTCGCTTCGACTGCTCAACACCCTCCCACGTCTAATCCCATTATGCAACAGAATCGCACAGAACCAATAATTCGATTCGATCCGATGTCCGATTTCTAATTCGATTGTAATTGCGTTGTATTATCGATTGTGAATAATAGTGAGCGACATGAATGGATATCGCAATCTGCGCTACTATAATTCGTTATATAATGCGAGTTAATTATGACTGTGCCGCCCGTACTTCAAATTGATTCATGGTTGATTGATTTTTGCACGACACAAAAGTTGTTTCGGCTTAAAAGGAGAGGACTCGAACGAGTATTTAAATGAGGACTGAACTCAATGATTTGCTAATAGTTGGCCCGATATACATATACATGCCTACAAGTCTACACATGAAACAATATTTTTAATCCAAACATAAGCAAGGTTCTTGTAAGAAAACCTCGCAGGCATCAGTTCGAGTACAAGCGGGTACAAAATTATATTTGAAAGTTGCATTGTATGCAACTATGTAATAATCTAATAATCGCCATCTACCCCTTTTTGGGTTATAACGGCACCATTGTATTGGTTGGTTGTTGCCCCTTCATGTGGTTTTAGCTGTCCTACATGGCTACAGTAGCCAATTTTATTGGTAAACACCAACAGTAGCAACACGTCGACATTCACTAATGTGGACTACAGTTGGCTCGAGCACGAGTTTGCACCAATAATCGAATAGTAACGTTATCGTATGGCCATCGAGAAGATTTGGATGATGTTTGGAACAGCGCCACGCGTCAATTTTAGTATTTTCTCGATGGCGATACGATAATGTTACTACTTGATTCCTGGTGAAAACTCGTGGTAGAGCCACAGTGGTTGTATATATGTCAGCTGTGTAGGACTTATGGTATCGCAGTAGAATAGAAGGAGAGATCCTAAATAGATGTATGTTTTAGTGGAATAGTAGATACTTTAGAAATGACGTTTTTCTTTAATCGTATACCTAAATGTAACCCTAAACTACATTCGCATATTATGAAAACAGTAAAAAAGTAGAGACTTATTTTAGATCGGGATAGCTGAATAGGCAGAGTAGGTAAGATATTATATTAATGAAGCTTTTGATCAACAAAATGCTCTCTCGAAATATTTTTCCACCTTCGTAATTTTCTGGACACTTCATGGACAAAATCGCTTGTAAATCGCTGCATGACTTCATACCATTTGTATTGCTCAATCTCACCACATCGACACCATAGCGGGCAATCTGATTCAGCAGTTGGAGCCGGGTCAGGTGTTCCCGTCGTTTGTGATGGACTGCGCCTGCGCATCTAACCTTTCACTATCGTCTGTCCTTCCGGGATACATTTGGTACAATACATAGAATACTAGCGAGAGAATAAACCGAAAATACGGATGGAATATGGCATGTTTTATATATGGTTTAGAACTGAGATACTGTTTTGTATCGAGTATTTTCTTTATAAAAAGAGACTAAAGGATATACCGACCACGGACACAGCGAATGCAGATAATTTAGGTATAATACGCCTAGCTAAAGTACCTAGCAAAAGTTTATACTTACACACACACACACACACACACAGAGGAGAGACCTCTATCAGTTATCAATCTCTAAAGATTGAAAATCATTTTGGCCAGATTAAAGAGTAAAACTTATTGAATGTTACAGTATTTCGCTGCCATTGAGTCATGCGCTCCCAAAGGTAGTCATATCAACTGCAACTGGACCTTAATCGTCACTTTAACAATTAAAGATACTGTACCTACAACCTACATCGATTGACACCTCTCTTCCCTTTACCTTATGACAAGCAAGTTCTTTACAAGTTAAGTAAGTAAACTTCTTTTCAAGTTTAGTGTTAATATAAACAGTTTCCGAAGGTGACAATCTACTCGTATTAGACATTCGACACGAACCAGCCAATAGAAATTCCTAAAGGCCACTTTACATGGAGCAAGCTCCTCGTCCGTTGCATAGTAACAAATAGAACTTCTTAATATTAAATAGACGTAACTGGATTTGTCAGCACGTTCTAGCTTTTATTTTGTAAATATTCCAGAGCAGTTCTAGATTTTTAACCCCCGACGAAAAAGAGGGGTGTGATCTTCGTATGACCATAGATTCTTTTTTACTACTATAGAGTAGACCAATAAAAAGTTTTACAAAATTTCACTGAACAACATCAGTGCAATAACCTGTCACAAAACATCAGGATCTGTTTTCACTTATGAGTCGATGTTATCCAACAAATCAACCTTCCTGAGATTTTAATCAAGTAAACACCATTGTCAAAGCAACCACATACTTCTATCATCGACTCTACATAATAATAAAAGACGTAGGTAGATAACTTGCCCAGTGTAAATGATCCCGTAATCACACTGACAAATGCCTGCACAAATCACCACGCGTCATTACGTCACTGATTTATCGTCCAATCGTCTCTTAGCAAATTTCTCGGATGTTTTCAATTGCATTAGTACTGGTACTTTCTCTTGGATGGGAAAATTCATGAGAACTGCCATCTACTTATAGACAAGCAACGGAAAAGTTGGAAACCTCTTATGGTCTCAATGAAGTATATTTTTGTACTTTTACTCCAATTTTCTCTTTCCAGGAGAGCCGACTAGTTTTAAACAATTTCGGCTGTCATTTCGTTGTGAGGTGATTGATTCACACAGATGGTGCTATTGACCAAAAATTTTCCAAAAAATGTGTATTCTTGTTTCAGTGACTATTTCAAATTTAAATCTTTATTAATCAAAATAGAATATTACGCGTTGTGCTCGCCGTTAAAAAAAAATACAGTCGCCCACACAGTGACCGTTTGTGAACTTAGTAGAATGTGATAACTGATAAGTGACTAGACGCAGCCAAGTCAGTAAAAGAGACAAAAACGACATCAAATAGATATTTTATACGTAAACGATGACGTGAAAAGTAAAACCGCCTTAAAAAAAAAAACCTTTGAAAAAAAAACGTTATATAATCCTCTAAAATAATGATAAATAAAGAAAATAAAATAAAATGCGTTTATTTTGGACAACAGAAACTAAAGCCTAAAGTTTTATCGCCTAGCACTAAGCAGCAGAAATAGGAAGTCGGTGCGGTGCGAGCGGAATATTCTTTGAATGAAGCAAAAAAAAAAACGTACAACGTAGAACCTCCTCCTTTTTTTGAAGTCGGTTAATTAAAATAAAAAAATGCCAAATATCGCCATTACAATAGGAGCTTTCCTTCAAACGCCATGCTCTTAACAAACAATGCACAGTATGAATCGTAAAGAAATTCTTCACGTGATAAAAGTATTTAGAACTAATAGTAGGTAGGATCAAAGTTGACTGCGCGACGGTATTAGCATAATCATCTCGTATAAGCCGTATTCATTACAAGCCGTTCTCCTCAACGACAGACGGCACGTCAAAGTATTTAATTTTTGAGATGCTTTTTCTTCGAGACTTTATTTTAAGATGAGAGACACCGTTATTATTACAGAACTCGCTTTCGGGTTTATATTTCATAGTTTTCTACACTTGTTTCTCTTTCATAATAACGGCCTACGGTTTACAGCAGACCTTATTTTTTCGTACATGTAGGTATGTATAATTATTATGTTTTAGCCATATGGCTACGGATTCTTGCACAGTCATGTTATAAGTATAATTCCCTTCGTTCTAGTCAAAATAAAATTTACAGCTGTCCCAGTCCAATTTAAGTACCGTAGCCGGATATTTTTTACCGTCTGGTTTCTAATAAATTAAAAAGTCAGATGATCCAATGCGCACGCGCACACCCGCCGTCAGCTGTCAATCGCGCACGTGACGCGTGGGTGGCAATTGTACGCTAACATTGGAAAGTGCTCGTAAACAGTGTTAATTCATACGAGATGTGTTCCGAAGGGCTTATAAGCAAGTTGTTTATGATGACGTGCGATTTCTAGCGGTGTTGACGTTGAATAATTACGACGCTCTCTGGGCTATTCATGCTCATTTTAGATTCTAAATATCTCGTTCAATATTTGAAATACAGATTTAATATTTCAACCCATAATTGAAAACCATAATAGCTTAAGTATCCCAAAGTTAAAAAATAAAGAGAAAACTAATCCGCCTCCAGAAGTGAGTGAAACTACCTTGAATGTACGGAAACATCTATGTTACTACACTCTAGTAATGAGAGACTAATATAACTTGAATAAACTAATAATTAATACTTAAGCATGTGACGGGCGGATAATGTATAGATTCTTTAAGAAAACATCTACTTAGTAGGTTAAAAATAAGAACGTTATTCTTAGAAAGGCTAACTATAATTTGGCTCATTAGGCTAGCCCTTCGCGACTATGTTTCACTAACATGTGGCGTGTACGTGTAAAGCCAATATGCATAAAAGTACCTTAAACGACGAAAGCAAGGTAGCTTTCCAGGTGCATAGCTTTATCGAAGCTATAAACAGCGTTAACGTCCACTACTTAACTGAAAGCCGATACGATTTATCGTCGTTCCCGACTTTATTTTCAAGTCCGCCAGTAGTCTGCAATCCTGGTGTACTGTTACTAAAATATTGGGTTTCCTGGATGCTCCACTGTTTGACAGGCACACAATGACGGCGACATTTTTTTAAAACGGCTTGTAGTTTGTTTACGTTATTGGAGACTACGGGAGCTTATAATGATAATGTCAACTAACTAGTGTACAAACCTTGCTTAAAATGATAACACAATTGTATGTAAGAGAAAAATAATTATCTCAAGCCATTTGTTGGTGATACGTAAATGATGCATATTCATATGAAAACACAACTTGTAACATACAATGACAATGTAAAGAAAAATCCGTTAAGCAGCTGGACTTGAACCAGCAACCTCGGTAATCCGTACCACGCTCCACCAATTAAGCTATACTTATTACGTTGGTGTACCTAAAATTCGTTAGGTACACCAACGTTTGCATTGTCATTGTATGTTGAATTTCATACTATGAATGTTTCATAAAAATAAAAACAAAAATAATCAATAAATCGATTATTTTCATTTTTTTAACACAACTTGTAACCTTCTTATAAGTTCAGCTTCGAGCTACAAATCTAACATAAATTGATGGCTCAAAAAACATGCGCGAACATCAAAATTCTGATCCACGATGGTTCAAGATGGCACCTGAAACGATGTCAAGGGTATTGCGAAAGTCCTAACAATGGCAACCTCGGAGCCCTTTTACCTTTAGCACAATGCATAGTAAAGGCACGCTCGCAGGTGATAATAATGAATCGGTCACTGCGCAGTAAATCAGAGGCGCCCGGGGCCGCCACGCCTCCCCGCCGCGTTTCAGCGAAAGTGACAACCCTACGTAGGGCGATACTAATGTGTGGTGTGGCCAGGTTTAAAGAAAATTCAGGAAAATCTTTAGGGGAACTTGATCTAGATTTAATTTTAGGTAGTTGTGTCAAAACATAACGTAACTGTCACTTCCAGCAGGTGTTAGGATTTCAACAGAACTAGATTTGATTTTTTGATGAAAGTGTTCCTAAATTATTGGTTTTGATGGCCAAAGTCAGACAGTACAATCATTGTTCGTTAAAAGATTAATTACGTCGATAAGGAACCTTCCGATGGTGCCAACAACTTCTTTTTAAATTCGTAAACTGCTCAAAAGAAAAAAGAATAGGCAAATGTCTTGTTTAAAATTTATGAAGGTCAATGTCATTTGTAAGGAGGAAAACGACAGACAATATTTCAAAGATAATTCCGAAACTGAGAGCAAGAAAACGAATTTGTGATGTTGCTAGGCTGTAAATTAGACAAGTTATGTGAAATGTTATTTGTCCGTCCATAATAACAATTAGCGTCAACTCCGAAAATCTCGCGTCTGATTAAATCTCGTGTCTCGCGTCTATATTATTATTATGTCTGTGGTTTATGTATCTATGGAGCTTACTAAGATTAAAGACACGCTACTATTTTATTGAAAGACTATTTAAGCGGAAATTTTCATATCATACAATACAATACAATACAAATATCCTTTATTGAAAACCACAAAACAGTACAAGGAGATTACAAAAAAACATAATGTCATACCGCACAAAATTTACAAGTCATATGATCACCAGCCGTCCCACGGCTGGGCACAGAACTCTTATCAGAACGAGTGAACTTCGGTTATAGCTCCCAGGTGGGCCCAGTGCGGATTGGATATTAACTCACACCCATATAGTAGATTGGTGGGTATAAAACATTTTCAAAAACTTAGCTTTGCAAATATGATTTTTAATGACAACCCAAAGCCAAAGTCAATCTCAAACAGACACCCGTAGATTATTTTTTTAGACGACAAGGAAAGCAAACGAGCAAGCGGGTCACCTTATGGTAAGTGATCACAACTGCCCATAGACACCCGCAACCCCAGGTTTTCAAGGATTTCCAACCTAGAGAGCTAAGCTGAAATGCCTCTTGTGCCCGTAATTACACCAGCTGTCTTACTCAATAATCAAAACATAACAAAAAAAACATAAAATATAATATTTAAGGAACTACAAGGGACTTTTTTGTTAAACTCAGTAACTATAAAAGAGAAATAAATTCAGTCCTTTGTAGTGCAGCGTTCGTGGTCGTTACACCGATAGCGCTAGGAGCCGTCAGCCGTAGAATCCGACCGACGAATTATTGCAAAGGGAATTGCAAAGATCTCGATGCACTTTCTACCGCGAGCTTATTGGGCGGAGGTAATAAGCTATTTTTCAATTGCACGCCTGCGATTTGATGCCTTTCTCGGATTGCTTTCGCGGTTGTGAAATGGAGTCGAGCTTCCTTGTTCGCGGGTTTGGATAAATCATTGCGAGTTTCACTTGTTTGTGTTATGAAAAGAAAAGTTCTTGCGATTACAAAGAGTACATGAGTTTGCAGTTGTCGTTAAGAGATTTTTATTTATTTATTTATTAATAACATTACATCTATCATTACAGTTACCCAATACGCTAGAGGAGCACCTTACATATTTAAAGCATTCTTACAAATATACAATTTACGATAAATAACATAATACAAATAAAGTTACTTTTGTGAATTCATTAAGAGAACAACAGAAGATATCGATTTGAGTGGCAACCCGGTTGAGCGTGCGCAAAACCCTCGTGCAAGCCGCCGCGCGCAGCAGGTTGGTGCGCGCGCGCGGCACGGCCAGCAGCGGCACCGCGAGCCGCCGCCACACGTAGCGGTCCGGCACACGCAGGCTTAGCGTTGCCAGTACAGAGGGGTTGTTGGTTTTTCCTCGCAATAATTTAAATATATACAAAGCGAGGGCCAACTCCCGCCTAACCTCTAACTGGTTATATCCTACCATTCCCAACATGAATAATGTGGGATACATGAGGGGATAAAATGGAAGTTTTAAATAAAGCAGTCTCACGTATTTATTTTGGATTCTTTCCAGCATAAAACTATACTTGGCCTCACTCGGACTCCAGACGGCTGAGTTAGCCTCCAAGTGACTTTTTACGAGCGCTTCGTACAGAGCGCGTACAGCCCTTAAGTTCGTAAAACCCTGGGATTGCCGCATCACGAATCCCAGGTTTCTGTATGCTTTTTTACAGATTAAACTAATGTGTAAACAAGAGATCAGCTGTGAAATGCACCCCCAAGTCCCGCACCTCAGTGAGGCGTTCTAACGGAGTGCCCTGCACCGCATATCCAAAAAGCACTGGGCTACGAGACCGGGTGAAGGATATCGATGAGCATTTGGACACATTAAAGTGAAGTTTATTTTCGAGACTCCATCGCACGACCCGACCGATATCCCCCTGCAGATCGCGACAGTCCGATACATCCCTGATTTCCCGTACCAGCTTTAAATCGTCGGCAAATAGCAAACATTTTGAATCCCGCACTACCTCAGGGAGATCGTTAATCATCAACACAAATGTTAATGGTCCTAAATTACTGCCCTGACTGACTCCCGATCTCGTGTAACAGACACGTACCCAGCACAATCAACGAATTGGCGTCTATCCCGCATATAGTTGGCAAAAAATGCAAGCGTGTGCGGAGTACACCCCGCGTCCGCTAGCTGCCGCAGTAAGATGTCGTTGTCTACCATATCAAACGCTTTTTTGAAATCAAAGTACATGACATCTACTTGACCACCGGCATAAACTACTGGAATTACTTGAGTCATCAGCTGCAGTAGGTTCCCCGTTGTACTGCGACCTGCTCGAAAGCCATGTTGTGCATCTGCCATCTGGGAATTAACCTGTTCTTGTAGAGATCGCTGTATTTATTAAAAAAATTTGCATGCCGATGAGGCAGAACGCAGTGTTGGTTATGTACCTATGTAACTTATGACCTGTATTCTCGCAATAAAAATATTTCATTTCATTCATTTCATTTCATATCGCATATTCAAAAACCTTTGCAGGTGCACACAGCACTGCTACTGGCCTATGATCACTAGGATTCGGCCCCCCACTGCCCTTTGGTACTGCAATCACTCGTGTTAGCTTCCACGGCTCCGGAAAAACAGCAGATGTTAATGACACGTTAAAAACATGACATAGAGGCTCGGCCAGTGCTGAGCGGCAGTCTCTTAAGATGAATGGAGGAATGCCATCCGGGCCCACGGAACGCTTAGGCGGAAGTCTTTCAAGTGCGCTCCGAACTTCCATGATATCCAGTTCATGGATGCGGACATACGCGCTATTAACCATCGCGGCTCCACTTGCTGCATTCGGGTCCAGTGTAGCTGGATGTGAGCTGTACACAGATTGAAAAAAAAATTGCAAACTCATAAGCGGATTACTGCTGTGATAAAACACGTCCATCTATAATTATTTTTTTGCTACTACTACTATCTCTTTTGCGTTTTATAAAACCCCAAAAAGATTTTGGATCCCTGACAATGTTGTTTTGCATCTGATTTTGATATTGATCATGAGCAATAGAAATGGCCAATTTCAAATCCTTTCGGCATTGTGAAAACGCGCGGTAATGGTCCACAGTTCTATGTCTTTTATATTGTTTATGCAATGCATGTTTATGTTTAATCATGCTTATTATATCAGCCGTGTACCATACCGGGTATGAGTACTGAGACACTGTAGACTTCCTGTTTTTTATTGGCACACAACTGTCAAAAACCTCACTAACTGTGTTATAAAATAATCGATTGCCTCATCAATAACATTTATTTGGTAGAGAGCAGTCCAATCTATGCTAGCTAAAGAATCATAAAGAGTCTCAAAGTTAGCTTTAGTGAAATTCCATTCTTGACTTCGTGGCAAACCCATTCGCCCCACATCACTACCTAACTGATCGGGCGCAACGCCTTGGCCGTACGCCGGCGCCGGCGCCGAGCCGGGCAGCGCGCCGACGCACACGGCGAGCGGCGGGTGGTACGGATCCACGGGCAGCACGGCCTCCCCCGCCGCCCGCACCACAACAGGGCCGCGCACTCCTGCGCCGCTCAATATCAAATCTAGTTGCCTACCGCTACAGTTAGGTAATGTGTTGTTCTGAATGAATTCACATTAAGTTACAAAATACTCACAATATTCCACTAAACTAGAATTACAAGAAAAAAGATTAAATTCCCCAATTACAATTATTTTGCCATTATACTTCACAGATAACTTCTCTGTTAGATTAAACATCAACAAGTATTCGTTCTCATTTGTTTGAGGCGGTATATACAAAACAACACAAGCAAATAAAAACTTATTATTTAAATGCACTGTTGCACCGACAAGTTCAAAACGATGATCGCTCAAATTGACGTCGCCGCATTTCACCTGACGTAGCTCGAACCGGGGTGTGGCCACTAAAAGCGCGCCGCCCTGTTTGCGACCATCAGTTCTACTCTACTCGCATCGTAAAATTTTAAAACCTGACGGTACAAGTTCAGCATCATGAATGGAAGCATTGCACCCACTTTCTGTTATTGCGAATAAATCTGACGAAGAAGATAGTAGTAAGGTCAAAAATTGCGTAGTTTTTGTCCGCAGACCTCTCCCATTCTGGTAAAAGATTTGTATCGGTTTACTCTTTTTCCAGCCTTGACGTTCTCCGAAACCAAATCCACTCACTGAATTCTGCATTCCGCGGCCACACGTTTGCTTGATTGATAGTATCGTAGAATCTTTCTGGTACTCCCACTATGAACGACGCGTAGCCCCTCTCAGATTTATGTTTTATTTTCTCCACCACAACACCCACTCCAACTCCACACACAGACCGTGCATGAGTCTCGAGTTGCTCTGACGTAGTTTCCGGCAACAAACGCCATACATGTAGATGTTTTTGTCTTTCCATAGCCTGAATTCCCAAACCGGTACTTTCACCCTTCGTAACTTTTTGCCTTCGTCTCTTACCAGATACAATTTTCCACTCATTAATAGGGTCTGTTGGTTCACCATCCGATTGGGTATCAACTTTTGTTGCAGACAAGTTATTTTCAAGAAGCGGTAAAGTCGGCGACTTCGTGGCCCCAACCTTATCAACAAGGGAAGTATTTTTTGTGTGTTTGGCTCGCCTATTTTTCGCCTTTACGACACCAGAATATGTTGGACCATTCTCAGACGATGAGAGTAATTTAGAAGCTGACTGGCTATGTGGCTCAATAACAGCTGATGTTGTTTTCTTCAACTGTTTATTTTCTGTGATTTTTTCTTCAAGTACCTTCATTTTTCGATCCAGTTCTTGCAATTCTTTCCTAGTCTCGTTAAACAAATGCAATATCAATTCGAACTGTTCGGCCTGCTCGTCAAGGCGACTCACCACCTCATATCGGCACTTCTTAATTTCGTCCATCAGCTGATTGTCGTGATCCAGTGCACCAATTTATTGAATCAGGCGTTACTTTGCGGAGGTCCATATTTATGAACTAAAAAACAATTAATTTGCTCACTTACTTTGCTTACTTTGCTTTGGTCGCGGGTGAGCAAAGTAATTGTTTTTTAGTTCATCCAGTGCACCGTCGCGAGGGGTCTTTGACCCGGGACGACTTCCACTTCCGCGTTGTGTATTGACAAAGTTAGTGGATGTGTAAGTGCTGTTCAAGTTACTTCGAATTGGAGTATTGGTGTTATTACTCTTAGGTTGCAGACACACACACTCGGGACAAATCCACTTATCTTTATATTCTTGTGAAAGGTCTTCAAATTCCGCCGGTTGCAAGGCGACTCACTTCAAATCGTAAGTCTTTTTACAATTCACGTTTGAACATTCCATGTATTGGAGACTAAATATATTCGTCCCACAACCACCACATTTAGATGCCATTATAATAAAATATCAATATTTATTGACACAAACAGTAAACACGTCCGTCTCGCATTGACAGTTGTTATGTTTATGTTTAGATAGCTGAAGTTGTATAGATACACTACAAATTTTTCAAGAGTAGAATCAATAAAAATAAGTTAAAAAGTTGTCTATTAAAAACCATTTTTAATAGGTACAAACATTTTTGCCGACCGTAGGTACTTTTTGTTAAATGTATTTATTTGTATTATTGTCATCCTACGTACATATCCATACCAAATTTCAAGCTGATGCAATTACTCGTTAAAGAGTTCCCTCCTGCCGAGACGGTCCTGGCCGCACCACCAGAATTTCTCTACATACATACAAACATTGCAAGTTAAAAATAAAGGTTATAATAACATCCAATCAGGTATTTAACTGCATCAGGTATTTGACGACCGAATAGCCTAGTTTTCATCCCAGAACTTTTTCGGCCTAATTAAGATGTATATCTATGTAAAATGACTGCTTTCTTGTACCAATTGTCTCTTGAGCTAAGTCGCGGACAGACAGACAGACGGACATGACGAAACTAAGTATAAGGGTTCCGATTTTGCCATTTTGGCTTCGGAACCCTGATAAAAGGCGTCAATGTAAAACTATTATCATAACTATTATGATAATGTGTGAAAATCGCGAAAGTTTAAATCAATACAATGTAAAAATACTTCTGGCTTTCCTCCTCCTGTCGTAAAATTTTCTCTCTTCGTGGCGCTACGTCCTAGCACATTTATTTGACCTCTGAGTTGAACGCAATGTTAGAACCAAATGTTTAGTCCTTTATCGCTGCTTTTACGACACAATAATTTCAGCTTTTAAAGAACTGTCAGCTTACAAATGAACACACTTTATATTAGAACTTCTGCGGACATCCAATAAGAAGCTCTAAAGTTTTTTTTTTTATCTGGAGCCAGTTATTGCACCACACTGCGTCCGGTGTCCGGGTAGATCGGATTGCCTGCTGACTCATTCCCTTGTATCGGCTTTATTGCAAAAGTCAAGGTAAGGCCAGCCTTAGCAGAAAATTTTAAATCTTTCTCGGCTGTATTAACATGTTACAGTAGGCCGAACACGAAGCTCACGAATCCTGCATAATGTTACGCCCCGTATCGATATCGAGAAACCTCATACTAAACTTCAGTTCCCAATACGCTCACGGGTGGGCGCTGTTCCAAACGTCATACAAATTTGACGGCCGAATAGCCTAGTGGTTAGAGACCCTGACTATGAAGCTTGAGGTCCCGGGTTCAAATCCCGATCGGGGCAGATGTTTGTATGATGAATACGAATGTTTGTTCTCGGGTCTTGGATGTTTAATATGTATATAAGTATGTATTTATCTGTATAAGTATATTTATCCGTTGTCTAGTACCCATAGTACAGGCTTTTCCTAGTTTGGGACTTGGTCAATTGGTGTCAAATTGTCCCGTGTTTTTTTTTTCTCGAATTATCTAAAGTCGTCTCGACAGCATTTAAGTCTCGTCACGTTCAATTCATTTATTTGTTACTTACAGATGGGCACAGGTTACATAAACATTTAAAAGTTACACCCACAACAAATAATAATCGATAGTCGGACAATCTAACCCATTGTATGCACTGCGTAGGAGTTAGCTAAGCTTATTAATACGGCCGATTTGAATCCATTACATTGACATCAGCTCGATTTAAATGCTGACAAAGTGATATTTCAGAGCTTCAAGAGTTATGGTAAGTGGCCACTCAGGGAATCCAGTTATAAGTTGCAGTCGATTTGAGATTTATTACGCATTTACTGTGTTAATACTTAGGTACGAGTAATTAAAGAATATTGTATTGTATTGTAAGTGGGTATAGTTATTATTACAAAATAAAATTTTCGGCATTCACCAAAACGAACACAACCCGTGAATGAATTCGGAAAATATTCCAAAGCATTCATAAAACTTACTTACTTAACTATACCTACTTACTCGTCAAATGGTTTCTATAGTTTTTTTGCAAAAAAAAAAAAATATTATAACAGCCTACTTTTTGCATCGGGGGTAAATTTAAGTGATTAATAATTTATGTATAATTTATATCTGACTCAATGATAGCTATAGACCAGCGAATGATTGGAAACGACAACAATTAAACAATAATCAAGACTAACAGTATAAATAATGTTATTTTATTGTAGTTTAATAACCGCGAAAGCATTAAAATAACTACTGAGTACAACTGAGTATTTTATAACTGGTTTCTATGCGCATGGATGCATTTTAATTGGTAGACATTCCCTAGTTTCCACGATATAATTATGTACTTACTAACTTATGTATTAAGTAATTAAGTACTAGACACAACGAGAGTGACAACTTCACAGCAATTCAAAGCTAGACCACATTGTTTAGGGAAAAGTTAGGCTTTCACAAGATTGCGAAGATTAAATTAATTTTACAAGTAATTATGAAATGATTGCTTTATTACCTACATCCCTAGCCAGTTTGGAATCCTGAGTGAAATGGCAGAGAAAAACATTTTGTAAAACCAGTAATGTGGAAAATGCTCGCAACAAAATTTGATAAATCTAAATTCATTATCTTGGTTAAACAAGTAGAATGAAACATAAGTATTAATATTCTATTTTGTTTTGAAAGGCTTTCGATGTTTAAATTGATTTTCAGAGAAACATTATTTTACTTATACTCAGGACGTGGTATTTCCGACATTTCGCAGATTATCGTTATGAGTAACAATCCTTCCCGAAATACTGAGACTTATTTCTAACTAGAGAGCGCCCGCGGCTCCACCCGCGTGAAATATTATATTAACGTAAGGAATTTCTATAGCAATAGGAATGTGTCCTCTGGGTAAAAAAAGTAGTATTTCTAATTAGTCCGTCATATAGATTATCGAAAAAAAAATATTGGACACGTATTTTTGCTTTTTATGATATCAATAAAAAATTACATAGATAAAATTAAAAAAATCCGTAGACTGCAATGCAGAATAATGAATGGATTTCGTTATCCTTGAACGGCAACACAGGCATAGATAATAGACCGCTCGCTTTTGGCTCGAAATTCGAACTTGCGATTTTATTTTGTTTAATATACAAAACTTACACACCCAATATCATATTTTCTCAAGTTTTTCGCGATTCCCAAGATCAAAGAATCGAATTGCTTTAAAAATCCAGAGAAATAATGCGTTGTTTGGGAGAAACGTGTCAAAATGATGTTGTAGTGCGCCATTTCGCTCTGTGTCGTTTCTTTTATCCCGTTCTGGTTTTTCGACTTTATATATTAGATTTACGTAGGTATTCAATATTATTTTATTGTTTTACAAATTGCGTTCGATTATAGCGAAGTCAAAATCTAGATTATAATTTCTGTAGTCTGTTCCATTTTAATTATTATTACACGTGGTAGCCGTAATACAGCGAATTACCGTTAAACCCATCTACACAAACAATCACGGTGCAATCAAATCACAACAAACGATCGCCGGACCCAGATTGCTTGTCAGATGCAGAACACGGTACAGTGGTGACCAGCAATCATTATTAACACTTTGGTGCCTTGCAACGTTTGTAATACATAATGTACATACGTCATGAATTAGTTAGTGTATGAAAAACAAGCTGCAGTTATATGAGTCAATTGCATAAAAATTGTACATCATTCTAAAGAAATACAATGGATTTAGGAGTGTGTTAGACAGGGGAATTCGTAAAGAAGGGGTCACATTACATTAAACAAACTCATTTTGCGCATTTATTGTATTAATGCTTTAAAAATTGAACAAGATTTTTACTTTATCTTCGCTCTAAAATAACATAAACAAGGCGTTAGTTACAGTTACCATTTTAACGAAATTTGCGTTTTTCTTTTTTTTTTGAGTCTCCTCTGAAACTTTTTTATTATTTCTGTAAAAAATAAGACATTTAAACTTGTGTAGGAGATGGTACCGAACACGCACTGGGTCAACTCATTAGTCTCAGGGCCCTTATTTGGGTCACAGATCCAATATTAAAAGATAACTCGGTGGATGACGAGAGCTGCCAATTAAAAAGGTTAAATAGAAATTTTAATTAACTTGACGAGATTAGGCAACGTAAGAGCGGTGATTGCGTTCGAGTTTAAATGGGTTAAATAAACAAACAGTACTTTGTAATAATAACGTTTTTTATGTATTGCTTTAACTCATTCACTCATTCACACATTATCATAATACTTGGGACTTCATCGCGTAAAAAACATATATTTAAACTTAAATACCTTGACATTTCGGATGCGACGTTGCGTCCAAGTTCTCGAAGGGACTGAAGAGGCGGGTATAGAGGGGGGTCTTCAGTCCCTTCGAGAACATCGGACGCAACGTCGCGTCCGAAACGTCGAGGTATTTAAATTTAAGTAAATTTTTTACGCGATTAAGTCCCGAGTATCATCATAATAATAGTAATATTTTTTGTTAAAAAACTTACGAGATACTATCAGTACACGTGACATGACTGTAACAAGTTTATGGTCTGATGATGATGACGAATTCGGCCCTTTAGAAGGACCCAGTCCTAAAGAAAACCCGTCAGGATTTTGTTTTTTTTTATAATTTGGTTTTTTTAAGTAAAAAAGATAACTTATGTATACTTCCCTTACTGAATCATCATCATCAGCCTATTTACGTCCCACTGCTGGACACAGGCCTCCTCTTGGAATGAGAGGGCTTGGGCTATAGTTCCCACGCGGGCCCAGTGCGGATTGGGAACTTCACACACACCATTGAATTGCTTCGCAGGAGTGTGCAGGTTTCCTCACGATGTTTTTCCTTCACCGAAAAGCTCATGATAAATTACAAATGTGATTTCGCACATAAATTCCGAAAAACTCAGAGGTGCGAGCTGGGGTTTGAACCCTCGACCCTCTGCTTCAGAGGCGATAGGTCAAACCACTAGGCTATCATGGCCCTTACTGAATACCTAGTAAAAAATTACAAAACAGTCGTTTACAGAACAAACCTCGTACTAACCAGCGGACGTGTTTTAATAATCTCTCGTATTTGGTACACATTCTTCTTCGTAATCGAGTAGTAAACGTTTTATCGAGAAATTAATAATAAAATAATAAATATCATGGGACAATTTGACACCAATTGACCTAGTCCCAAACTAGGCAAAGCCTGTACTATGGTTACCAGACAACGGATAAACATACTTATATAGATAAATACATACTTATATACATATTAAACACCTAAGACCCAAAAACAAACATTCATATTCATCATACAAACATCTGCCCCGACCGGGATTTGAACCCGGGACCTCAAGCTTCTTAGTCAGGGTCTAACTACTAGGCTATTCGGCCGTCAAATTTGTATGACGTTTGGAACAGCGCCCACCCGTGAGCGTATTGGGAACTGAAGTTTAGTATGAGGTTTCTCGATTTCGATACGGGGCGTAACATTATGCAGGATTCGTGAGCTTCGTGTTCGGCCTACTGTAACATGTTAATACAGCCGAGAAAGATTTAAAATTTTCTGCTAAGGCTGGCCTTACCTTGACTTTTGCAATAAAGCCGATACAAGGGAATGAGTCAGCAGGCAATCCGATCTACCCGGACACCGGACGCAGTGTGGTGCAATAACTGGCTCCAGATAAAAAAAAAACTTTAGAGCTTCTTATTGGATGTCCGCAGAAGTTCTAATATAAAGTGTGTTCATTTGTAAGCTGACAATTCTTTAAAAGCTGAAATTATTGTGTCGAAAAAGCAGCGATAAAGGACTAAACATTTGGTTCTAACATTGCGTTCAACTCAGAGGTCAAATAAATGTGCTAGGACGTAGCGCCACGAAGAGAGAAAATTTTACGACAGGAGGAGGAAAGCCAGAAGTATTTTTACATTGTATTGATTTAAACTTTCGCGATATTCACACATTATCATAATAGTTTTACATTGACGCCTTTTATCAGGGTTCCGAAGCCAAAACGGCAAAATCGGAACCCTTTTACTTAGTTTCGTCATGTCCGTCTGTCTGTCTGTCCGCGACTTAGCTCAAGAGACAATTGGTACAAGAAAGCAGTAATTTTACATAGACATACATCTTAATTAGGCCGAAAAAGTTCTGGGATGAAAACTTAAAAAAAAATTTTTTTTGGGGCAAGTACACATAAAGTGGGGATGATTTTTTTATTTGGAAATGTGAAAAAAATCAGAGCAGTAGTGCATAATAGTGAATTTAAAAGGAAAGTATCAGAGATAAGAAGCTTTTCAGGTTTTAAAATGAAAACTATAATTTCATCCCCAATTTCAACAGGAAATAAATGAGACTGATCATGGTGCCGTTCGCACTACTACATCTAATTATACTAAAGGAACGCATGCGTTTTCAAGAAATCGGTCGGCGTCCACTTTATTCCGCATCGGCGTCTCCAAATTGGCAAAACAAAACACGTCATGACAGCCGGAACTGGTTCAAATTGAACCGGGTCATTTCTCGCGCGGTTTTAGGCCAAGGCTCGACTCCGCCCTGTCTGGCCACTACGGCCGCGTTAGTGTGGAGGGCCCTTTAAGTAGGTCAGTCGGATTTCAAATTAATGATCTTTAGTGCCGCTGCGTGATGGAGATTTCGGGTGGAAGATAGGACGGGACCATTAAATTGGATTATCGTGGGGACTTGCGCTGCCTGCATATTGTTACAACTTGCATCTACTGTATCTATTCGTAAATTGTATCACTTACACATAGCATTTGATTAGAATCTAGTACTTAAGTAAATTTCATGTTTATGAGCCGTGATAGCCTAGTGGTTTGACCTATGGCCTCTCAAGCAAAGGATCGTGGGTTCGAGCCCCAGCTCGATTTTTCTTAATTCATACAAACCCTCTCATTCTGAGAGGAGGCCTGCGTCCAGCAATGGGACTTAAAAAAAGGCTAGTGATGATAATGATGAAATCGACTGTAATGTTTCAATGTGCCTTTTGTCCTTAAGTTCCTTTTATTTAAAGTCGATTAGTAGTACAAGTGTTGAGAAATTAATAGTGATTTATAAAAGAATCGTGGCAAGACCATAATGCTCATTAATATGTAAGAACCCGCGCAATGGTTCAAACAAAGAAGATTTGCGATCATGTCTAAAGAATAATGAGTTACAAGACACGTTTTTCGCGTGGCGCCAGGAGAACAATAATGTTATTGTGTAAGCATGAGTCACATCTATCGCTTTCGGATCGATCCCGAACATGCCGTATCATCGCCACAAGATAACAATTGCTATTAGCATACATGCGGTTTGTTGTTTAAAAGAATAGAGAGACGCCCACTCGCTGCGTCGCAGCCAAAACAATCGAAAGTCTGACACAAGACTGATAAACATTTTAGCATCAACACAGCGAAAGGGGTGATACTTATTCATTAGATCAAGGTTGTTGAAGCTATGGGCCAAATGTAGAGAAAATGTAGAATAAATTTAATAGAACGTACTTATGCTAATACCGCGACGTGTGTGGAAAGGAGAACGGATACTAAAACGCACAAGGAAAATAAAATTGGAGGGCATTGTCAAAATGCAAAAAAAGGGAGTCAATGCTCAAACAGTGCGTATGGCTTGAGCATCAAAATGCATTCAAAGTTGCCATAGAAGGCGCGCCAGGTTTTGCTTCATTTTTGTGCTCTCTCGGTGTATTAACTTCCCCCGTGCATCTGATGTCCGTTACGAATTAAACCGGCTACCGTATTACCCGGCCCGCTGGAACCATTAAACCGGCAAAACGATGCGGTTTATGCAATAAAAACATACGAGAAAAGTTATATGAACGCTTTGAAAACTTCTGCAGCGGTATCCCCAACTTTTAACGGAGGCTTGGAGTAGAATTAAATTTTGTGTTATTATTAAAAATTTTAAATTAAGGCGTGCACAGAACTTTTTTACTGCAGACTGCAAATAGTTTGGAAATTGTTTTAACAGCATCCGTACTCGGAGACGTCTATTAATTTTAACGGATAGGATAACTAATTCGGTTAGTTTATATTTAGTATGGAAAAAATTATCCATCTCCAATGAACATTTAAATATTACTTAATGTTTGAGAGATTTGGTGAACTCATAAGCTCTTTCTTTTTATATTTAACTACATAACAATTTTTCTTCATAAAGATCATGATTGATCTTGTTTAACTACATAAAGATGATGAAGATTACATTGTTATGTTTATGAAAAGATTACAACACTTTCGAGGCTTTTGGCGTTGGCACAAGCCTTTGCCTAGCTCGTAGGTACTTAAGACTATTTTGGTACTTACCTGAATATCTCTTCTCGGCTGCGGCAGCCTCATAATCGACTGAGGCGTAGGAGCCGGCATCCTCGGTTGCGGGGGGGCGACGTGTCTGTGCCCGGGCGGCGGCGGCGCCCCCCTCGGGCCCTGTATGACCGTGACAGTCGGGACGAGAGGCGGGTGCCTTCGCTCCGACCACTCCACGAGCGCCAGGTGTTCGGAGGGCCTGATGAGGCGCGGCGGGGCAGAGAGCGCGACGACGTCAGTGCGCGGGCGCGGGTCGGGCGGCCGGGCCGGCTGCCGCGGCGGCGGCGCCGGCGCGCGCCGCGCCCGCCCCTCCGACTCGTCGGCCATTGGTGCGCGCCAATCTGTTGACAAAAACAGTGGACAACATTAATACAAAAATTAGGATATGCCCTTGGAGAACAATTTGATTTTTTTTATACGATAAGGAAGGAAAACGAGCAAGTGGATCACCTGATGGTAAGTGGTAATCCACTGCCCATAGACATCGGCAACCCTGGGGGGTTTGCAGGTGCGTTGCTAACCTAGTGAGCTAAGATAAAATGTCTCTTGTGCCCGTAATTACACCGTCTTACTCTCCACACCGGAACACAATAGTGCAAGCACTGCTGCTTAGCTGCAGGATTAGCGAGTAGGTAAGACGGTGATAGCGATACCGAGGGATACGCTATTAAAATATGCCTATGGTCCACGGTTAGTTTTTTATTTTCATCATGAAAACTTATAAGCTAACAGCCTCTACAGATTGATGACTTGAATTGATGAGTCCAAGAAACTGAATCGCGTTTACTGTGGAAACTTTGAACAATTAATTTGTAGTGAAATAAACGAATCACTTACATATGTCAGTCGATTATAGCCCGACATGTTTCGGACTAATCCGTAGTCCTTCAACTGACATATGTGAGTGATCCGTTTATTTCACTATGATAGAATCTCACGATAGTTTCATGTTAAATGTGACATTTGCGACGAAAGGGTTCTACGGCAAATCAGTTCCTCCGACTGTAAAAGCAGTTGACACGTGACCAAACCGAATAAAAACATGAGAGCTGACAGCTGTAAGAAGTAATAAAACCGCCTTCAAAAAAAAAACCTTAGAAAAAAAACGTAAAATAATCCTGTGAAATAATGATAATGATAAATGAGCGGAATATTCTTTGAATGAAGCACCGACTTTATTATATTTGCTGCTTAGTGCTAGGCCATAAAGCTTTAGGCTTTTGTTTCTGTTGTCCGAAATAAACGCATTTTATTTTATTTATTTATCATTATGTCAGAGGATTATTTTACGTTTTTTTTAAGGTTTTTTTTGAAGGCGGTTTTACTTTTTTGTTAAAAGATTTTTATTTCACAATTTTACGTTGATTAAACATTTTCAGAATTATCCTCCAACTCCTAACCGTTAAAGAGTTGTACCTTCCATCATCAGCTCAACAACATAAGATGATGACTATATATGAAACACATGATACGTGCCTATAAAATTTGAGGGTTGCCCTCGATTTCCCTGAGATCCCATCATCAGATCATGACTTGGTGACAGTGGGTACACCTCAGGAGTATACCCTTTCGAATAATGATTTAACATTTTCAGAATTATCCTCCAACTCCTAACCGCTAAGGAGTTGTACCTTCCATCATCAGTTTATTATCATGAGATGATGACTACCTGACGCAAATACTTGAATAACCCCTGAAAATATATGAAACACATAGTACGTGCCTGTAAAATTTGAGGGTTGCCCTCGATTTCCCTGGGATCCCATCATCATCATGACTTGGTGACAATGGGACCACCTCAGGAGTATACCCTCTCAAATAAAATAAAAATTTGAAAATCGGTCTACAATTGACGGAGTAATCGATGAACATACATAAAAAAATAAATAAAAAAAAATACATACAGTGGAACGTAGAACCTCCTCCTTTTTTTGAAGTCGGTTAACAACAATAAACGCATTTTATTTTATTTTAGTTATTTATCATTATTTTAGAGGATTATTTTAGGTTTTTTTTTTGAAGGCGGTTTTATATTTTGTACTGTCTATTGCAGTGCCCTAAGCACGACTTGTCGAATCCTGCGTTACGTTACGGTTATCGTATCGAGATCGAGAAATCTCATACTAAATTTTAGTTCCAAATACGCTCACGGGCGGGCGCTGTTCCAAACGTCATACAAACTCGTTATAGTTTACTATTCGAATTTTACGTGACGCAGGATTCGACAAGTCGTGCTTAGGGCACTGATGTCCTATTAGTAAGTATCTTGACGTCCACGTGACTTTATATATTAGTCTTATGGCTTATGAAAACGATTTTGTTAAAATAAATTCCAAATTGCCTCTTTAACAATTTTAAGTCCGTGTAAACCCCTCGTGTGTGTAAGTCACGGATCCGTGCCAAATTTAAGGCTATCCTTGTCTATTTTTTCGCAATCTCCAATATAGGTAGCTATTAAAATATAAGAGACTAGAAAGCAGATTTTTTACTTCCCGCATACGATGGGTTAAACATTGAAGAAAGCGCCACCTATGCACTGCGCGCGGAACTCCGTGGCCAAGCACGAGTCCGAGAGTTTCTCGCGGCGCACATCATCCGGCGACTCTGCGTCTGCGCCGGTTACTTAAAATACGAACTGCACCCGTGAACTTATACGCTGTTTAAATTTTGACGGTTACAGTATAAGATGTTTTTCTTTAGCGTTTTTCCGTAATCGGCGAGTTTAAAATGCTGTGGATGAACTTAGAAATAATAATGTAGTTTTGTAAACAGACATCCAGATAAAGTTTATGCAGATTATATGCACCTAGCTAGATATTTATAGAACTCGTCTGGTTCTATTAATGGGCATAGCCTGCAACATTGTAGGACCTTCATCGAAACTAAGACATTAGGGAAATTCAAACTTAACATAGTAGCAACTATGATGGCTCTACCAAGCATTTTCTTCAAGCTTGCTGAATAAAACATGACCGACTTGTTATGTAACAGGCCCTCATGGTTGGGTTGTTTGCAAAGGCTGCGCTGCGTTCTGTGACGAATACGAGATTAAACCAAACCTATATTACCGATGGTCTAGTACACAAACATGCTAAGTGCAAAATTTGTCAACTTCAATTTTGCAGTTACCATGTTTGTGTTCATGTAATGCGTAAAAAGAAAACTTAGCATCCGTTTTTTTTTAATTAGAATAGGTACTGCAAGCAAAGAGGGGTACGAGATTTGGTATAGTTAAAGTTTGCTTATATGGAAAAGAAATGCAGAAATCATTTTTTATTGATTAACTAAATAACTCAATTTAAGTATTTAAAAGTACGTTCAACTGGTGACGACTATAGTCTATTTCACATAGCTTTGTGCGTGGGACATCTGTCATCTCAGTCGATTTTAGTCGATTTTAGGTTACAAAATGTACACTGAGACGATGCAGACGTCATTACGTCTTCGTCGTCATCGTCGTGATTCGAAAAAGTTTTGTAACTAGTGATCTTTGTAGTAGGTATATTTTGTATATTATAATGATAATATACACGAACCAGTGACTCCCACTCATTCATTACTAGCAACATACAGGATCCTGCTAGGTAAGTAGTGAACGAAAGGAACCGAACAATTAAGTGACCGTTTCAAAGCTCTAATTGAAAAACACGACAGACGGGATACGAGTATACTAAACTTCAAACCACTTCACTCGAACGAAAATCTATTCTCAAAGCAATGGCAACTCAATTCGAAGACACTCGTAAGCCAACCAAACCACCCCATGTTCATCTATCTCTTACTTTACCAGTGGTTAGATAAGGACGGATATATACGAAATGTTATTCGGTTATTAGCTGTGAATGAAAGGGCTGATGCCGGACAGGTAAAACCACTGCCGGCCGATGGAGAATTAATTATGTGCTAATTAAGATCCTCCTGCGGTTCAAACCCGTTTTACGATTGAATAGTAAATAGTAAAAGACCTTTTACAAGGCTACGTTTACTCCCACGGGATATATTGGTAGTTAAACATTTTGGAAATGTTTGTAAGGTGTGTATAAATACAAAAGATCGCGCGATAAAGTAAATGTTTGAAAGGAACCGATACAGCAAATAAACATTAAACTATTTACCTCGAATGTAAATAAACCTTGTAGAGTTCAGTCACAGCCCACACTTGAATAGAACAAAGCCTGTGTTTACTGATCTCTTCGAACACAATGTAACCAGCAATTTATCGCACGATAGCGAAGCACTTCACGCGAGAGCAAACGGACAATTAAAAGGAAAACAGAAAGAGGTTATTGTAAGGCGGTGCATTATACGCCATTGCTATGACAACACTGTGGACGTTTTTCGCTCCAAAACTAACGCATGCGCGATGCGTTCCGTACAACCTTTATAATGCTCTAAGGGCAACTGATATTGAACTTTCCTAACCGGCAAAACGATTGTTGATGCTACAGAAGATAATTTTGTGGTTCTCGGTCGCGTGCTTTGCCCCACGCAATTCGATTCTTGATAGTACCCCGCGGTAGCAATTTTCCTTTATTATAAATATACGTGGATATATAGAGTGGCTGTAGGGGAAATGTTACTCATTTCCTTTGTACAGATTTCCTTATTTTTGCTGCGGCTCTAAACCAACTTGGCACGCAAAATGCGGCTTAGATGAGGCTGACTTTTGAATGGAGGGTAATTTCGGAGAGCGCTAAAGTAGATATACCTACCTACTGTTCTGGGTTGATAAGGGAATAAGGGTAGATCAAAGCATCTTTATTAAGTTTTTCTATGCATTTTAATGAGATGTAGTAAAAATACCATGCTGGGAGTGCAAAGGGAAGTTAAGAAGAGGCGCTCCCTCGGGACGTTTAAGACTTATGTTTAAGTTAGAGTTAAGATTAATTTAGGATTCGAAACTTTTTTTAAACTTCTTCAAGTGACAGACAATGGACTAAAAAAGACATAAAAACTGTTAAGTTATTAATGAAACAGTTCCGGCAAGCGAAAATGCTCATAATTTTTTGAATACAATAACGTATTCTCACAACAATAAACAGCGGTTTATTTTTGGGACTAATAAGATTGTATTAAGATAACCTTTTTCACTAACCGTTTCCGAGTAAATGTTACGTTTTAACTCAACGCCATTTTGTATCATAAAACAACTTAAGAAAATACATTTAAAATGGCATAACCTTTTTAACATCCTGTGTTTGTGGTTTTAACCATGTCCTGGCCTTGGCGGGTAAAACACATTTCTTTTGCTACGTCCGCGCAATATAAACTGTACTTATCCTTAGTCATTATGTTTATAGCCACTTATACACAAAAAAGCATTAAAATTACAACAATAACACTAAACCTACACTGGTCACACCGTAATTTTTCACCAGCCAGTATCCGAATCGATTTTTAAAAGTGACAGTTGAAACCACAGATAATTATAGACGATATCTCCTCATCAAACAGTGATGTTCCGAAAAACTATCATTAGAACTAAACTGACATGCGTTTAGTATTCAACGCACAGGTAATTACGAAGGCACGTAGAGAAGGGACAGGGACCACCCTAGTGTGATGCGCGTGGGGTGAATAACATATCGGCAAAGGGTTGATGGATAGTGGTTGCTGAATATTTGAGAATGCTACGCGACATGATGTGCTTGGCTGATTGGGGTTGTATTTTGTTTTCAAAGTTTGGTTAAGTAGATTTGATTTAGTTTACTATGTACACTACATAAATGCGTAAAACTTAATTTCAATGTATCATTAGTCCGAATTCACCAAACCACCAAAGTTTCCGTTCAGCAGAAAAGAGACTTCGGAATAATGAAAATTCAGACTAATGATGGTTTCAGAGTTATGTCACTAAACTTTGTTCCTGTACAAACTTTTTTGAGAATATTTCTGTTGCATTAATAAAAACGTGTTAAGGTTTCTTTTATTTGAAAGAGGCAGGCAAACGAGCAAGAGGCACCTGATGGTAAGCGATCACCGCCACCCATGAGAATCTGCAACCCCAAGAGAGTCACTAGTCCGATGCCGGTTTTTAAAGAGGAAAAGGGATAGAGGAAAGGGGGGGGGAGGGGGGACACTCTCACCGAACGAACGAAGCGCAACAGGGGTGCCGTTGCTTCATGCCGATTTTCTGCGAGAGGGTGCAAATAGGACAGCAAATAGTTACATTAAGACTTACCCACTTTTTTCATTTTCATTTTCAGCAAGTACCTATTGCCAATCGCAGTATTAGATTTATGTCGCATAATATATAATTACTTACATAGCTTTTGCGAACGGAAATGTATACGTCTTAAATTTACTTTGACGATTTTCTTGTTGCTTAAGTAGTTGACGCTAACACCATTATTCAATAGAATAACGCGTAAGTTTCTAGAGTGTCGATTTTAATAATACATGTCGCATAAACTCCATCCATCTCCCCATTGAAACGGTTAATGTTTTCAGCCTTCTCTAAACAACAATGAGTGACTTTTTGCGAAATCAATCTCTCCATGACTTATTATACTAATACAGCTGATATAAAAACTTGTTGGATTTGCATTTTAATGATACTTTTGTTCGTGGATCCCTCGTTTCAAATGGTGAAATCGAAATAGCACTAAGTTAAGATTACTATCACGTGAATGACAACCTTATGATGTTCGAAATATCGCCTAGGCACTCCTAAATATATGAAATAGAACAAAGTTTGAAAAATCAATGCTAACAAGTTTTATTTTTATTACAAACTGAAACTTAAATATACAGAAAGATCAGAAAAATGAATTCTCGAACTGGGCCAGACCTTCGCCAAATCGTGGTGACGCGCCACCAACTACGCTATCCGAGCAATCATTGTTAGCAGCGAAACAACAACAACAAAAAAGCCTGCTCATATCATGGTACGTTTTATAGAACACCGCGCAATGGTAATTATTATTGGTATTTTTAACAAATATCTATCAATACAGACAGTAGGTATTCTATCAATTTCTCTAAGATGGAACTGAGGCCCGAGTACGAATATTCGAAACTGCGTAACGTAATCGAGTAGTACGTTGTATGACGTTTGGAACAGCGCCCGCCCGTGAGCATATTTGGAACTAAAATTTAGTACGAGGTTTCCCGATTTCGATACGATAACGTAACGTTTTGCAGGATTCTAAAACTTCGTGCTCGGCCTACTGATAATATGGCGCTACTAAACATGCCTACACAAAAGATGTTTACCACAATCAAATCAAATGTACCAAATCAACTTCACATTATGCTTTTACCAAGACTGTATTTTACCAAGAAACATAAAAGATAACTGCAATAATAAGCGAAGTGCGTAAGTGAAATCGATGGTGCTTGGATAAACGCATCCGCGTCGGCGCGACAAAGTGGTACGTCGCCGTCGCGTGTCGCTGGGAATATTAACAGCTCCATCCGCGACAGATGTCGCGATACCACTGTCGCAAGGGTTAGCGGGTTACTGGGCTCTTGATGCGTGGCTTTCTTTTGTTTTCTGTTTATTATCTTCCCAACAAAAACCAAATGACCCAAGAGCATGAATTTGAGCTACCGGACCAAGCTAAGTAAAAATGCAGGTGCTCTTTCTATGGCATAGTATTTTGTTAAAAATTCGGAAAATATAGCTTTGTGACTCTGTACTTGTGCGTGTTAGCGATAATAAGATCCCAAGACGTGACCACATGGCTCGCACTGTCAAAAAGTTATCAGATCTCGTGTAGAGCCGAGCTTCTAACCCTTCACACCCTAACTCTACATAACCTAACTTCATAAACTCTACATCTTAGTCAAGATATGAGGCTTGGCCGTTTCGTTACTACAAAATGTATTGTACAACATAATAACCTAACCAAACCAACTTACTAAAGCTGAAAAACCCCCGACATTGTCATTTCAAAGTTAAATATTTCAAAAATGGGTGAACCGATTTTAATGGAACTTAGCTAAGAACCATCTCGATTACACTAGCTTTCGATTAAAAAAAAACATCGAAATCGGTCAATCCGCTTGAGAGCTATGATGCCCTGTGGCTGTGGATACACAGATACACAGACACACAGATACACAGATACACATGTCAAACTTACAACAGCCCTTTTTTTCGTCGGGGCTTAAAAAAAACGAACAGTGAATACAATTTTTCACCTTACGCCCATGTGACGGTAATCATGATCATCAGTGAGTGTATCAGTGGCGAAATCGGGGTTTTTAGATATCAATCAAATCTGAATCTACAAGAGCTTGAAATTAAAACTTTATATGTTTAATAAGTCCACTATTGACTCATATCCAGAGAATTTTGTTATTCTGGTATAATACAAACCTAAGTAAAGAGAAAAGGTAGGTAGGTAGTGCTCTTGCGCTTCACTTGGCTCGTCTTGGCGGGGGCACTACCGAGCCCCCAGACGGTACTTTATCGTTGACGTTAGTCATCGAGTAGTGACAGTTCTTCATGTGATAACCATGGAACACTGTAAAATAGAGGTTGAACGCTATTAGAGGGAGCGCTTTAAAGATAGCTTGTAGTCCTCGATGTAAGTCAAAATCTGCTAAATGATCTAAATTGTTTTACAAACGTTTTTCGACAAATTATTTTATTTTCAAATTCTAATTAATAATGTGTGCATTATTAATGATTTTAGATCTGCAAGCTATTACAGAGTACGATTACTTAGCATCATTATGTTGATGCAGTTGGAAGTTCATCACAGAACATTATTATACTCATAAACGATAAGACAGCGACGTAAATATCAAATCCATGAACGCCAGTGCCTAGTTGACTTTGGATAATATCCACAAACAATAGTCCCTCACTTCCGCATGTAAAGGGACGTTAAACATATTTTAGAGATTCGTTTATATCTACCCTAACTTGCTACAATACATATTATTTATAGCCTCTATCACTATTATATTATGCTGTGTAAATTATTTTGACTTCCATAAAATGTGAAATAGCTGTAATACGAATCTATTTTAAGAATTCAATTTTACTTATTTTGCAGGTCCATAGCCTTTTTTTTTGTTCTCATTTACATGAAACGAATAGCGTTCACTGTTTCTTCACTTGTTTGATTGATGATAAAGTAAATGAATACAAAGAAAGAATAAATTAAATTAATCACATCTGTTGCTGCTACAACTGAGTATACTGCGGAAGCCGAGACGTCGTGTAAAATATTGGGCAGCTATTTGTAATTACGTTAGGTAACTAGTCAAATCTAAAGAATAATAATTATAAAATAACAGTTGTCTATAGACCAAAGTCGAATATGGGCTGGCATTTGATGCGATCATTAAGACTAATAAAATTTTCACATTTTGCCTGAGCTGCAAGCTTTGTCTTTTAGAGTTTTATTGTAATTTATGTGCGGGGCAATATGTAATCAGAATGCATGTATGTAAGCCCAATGCTGCAATGACACTCTGATAAGGGCACATCCACGCTCGCGTGAAAATTGTCGCCGCGATACAATCGCCCCGCCCGGCCGCGCCCGATACGATCCGGAAACGAACCACCTAACCTTAATACACAGCTTTCTCCGGGAGATAAAAATTTTATGTCCCCGCTGACATACCACGTAAGGATAAAAGCTTACAAGATTAAGAGAAACTTGAATGACGCAAACGGCAAACCGAATCTAGCATCGCTGTAGTAAGCTAGCGCAACGCATAATGTAGTAAAAGTTGGGGCGTAAACCTGCTTGGAAAGCATATTTCTCTTCAGATGTCTTTCAAGTGAATATCCAACCTATTATGTTAAATTATCCGACAGTGACAAACAGTTATGATCATGGAAACACCTACGGTTTCGGAATTATTCATTGGCCGGTCTGAGCTGCCATCTCTGCTGTTTAGACTGTAGAAATGGTATGTATAAATCAAGAAGCGAACGGTTGTAAAGATGACAAAAATATCAATTTATTTGCTGATTTTATCACGCTTTGTTTAAACAAAGCGTAGGGTAATGTAGATAAAAATGGATGGCCTTTGGTTGTGGTTTTACGAGATAAATAAGACAAAATACACATTGGATTTTAGTAGTTTGAGGGCCTTGCCTAGCTTGGCAGGTGCCCCGAGCCAGCGCCACTGCATTTTCATTGAAATTCTTTGAAATGAGGACCGTTCGTTCGGTTCGTATCAAAGAGTATTTTCCATATTATAGCCAAGATAAGATCTTCAAAATGCTAAATATTCAAAGCCAAGCTCTCAATTCCCTCTCCATTCCCATTATTTGTTCATAACGGAAACGCGAAATTGCAGAGCAGTTCGGTCAAATCCCATGACGATTCGTCTGGCTGGTAGATGCGCCGCGCGATTGCACCGAGGCGAGGAATCGAAACCTTTCTCTTAGTAACAAATGAGTCGGGATGCGGCGTGATTTACTTATTCAAATCCGATCCCTCTGATGCCGGTCACGTCTCCCTACCTCGTAATTGAGGCACGAAGTCGAGGTGTTGCTGATCTGTGATCTCTAGCTTTACACTAGTTATTAACTCGTGAATGAGCAACGGATTTGGACTGTGAAAGCGTATCGTATTTGCATATTTGTTGTTCGTCGCCAGTTCCCGGTACTAAAGTGCGGCAGGCTATTTAGAGGAATTTGTTCCGCGGAGAATGAATGTATGAGTTATGTTATAAATTATATCTTCAAGGATGATTAGGTCACACTTAAAAAAAAATTGTCTGAGTCTAAGAGTATTTTTAATTATTGCACTGACTTAAGAAGACTTTAAGTGACGACATCGTTTTGCACCAAATAGTCGCCATGCAGTTAGGCTCCCTATAAATAACATAGGTATCAGTCATACATGGGTTCAGTCATGACTCGCTTCGAGGCCCCAACATTTTAACTCCATGTGGCTCAAATATTCCACTAAAAGGTGTAAGGCTGGTTTTAGTGTGACGCTGACCGTCAGCGCGGATCCATCAGCTTTACTCTAAACCGCTCTCTGAACCTAATAGGTACATATTGGTCCGTTGCGGAGCGGTCAACGTCACACTAAAACCAGCCTAAGTAAACAAAGTTACTTTGATATGACGTGATTTTTATTACATGCCACAGAGAAAACAGAACGGAGACGTAATTCCTTAACAACCTTTGAAGTTCATAGGTGAAATTACCAATACCTTATTTCCTTGTTTAATATAACGCAATTTGCATAGCAATTGATTATTTCAAAACCCGCTGTATACCCTGTAATATTGTCAGTTGCAGCTAGAGAATTCCCGACACCCGAGGCACACGTACTGATGAGCGTTACGTTGCCGATGATTGCTTAAAGCTCAGTCACGAACGTTGATAATTTGCAAGTTTTGACATTTGATTGTACGATCGCATTGTAGATTGCGCCGTGTTAGAATTGTTGTACGGCCTTCCGCCTGCGGTGTGGCACTCCCGAAGAGATACCCTGCTGATTGGTGGATTTCTACATGATGAGTAGGTTAAGGTGTTCAGAATTACATATTGACATCGTTACAACTGAGCTGCGATTCCTATACGTAATGACAGCTGTCGCAACTAAGACCGATAGAGTTAGAGAAACTCTCAAAATGAAATTCTTGCATGGTAGTGAATTCAAACGTGGTACTTTACTAAGATCTGAGGATGCTTGCACACATTTTAAGGCACATAGTTGTTCCTGTCAGACGACTTCAAGTCAGATGAGACCGCTTACGTCCTTTGCTGTACCATAGGACTATGTAAATTACACATGTTTTTCGCAACTATTTAAACAATGCGTCGGCTGGTCGCATGCGCACGTGTTAGGTTGCACACGTCAGATCACCACACACACATACCATGTAATTGCTAGAACAGTCCCTTTGTCCCTTTATCCCTACGACATTATGTGATTAGGACATTTCAAAGGGCGACCCTAGCCTCATTAGCATTAAAGCGAAAGGGCTGCTCTTTTAAAGCTTGATAAATGAATGTACTTTAATTTGTAATTCGACAAACGAAAACAAACGTTTTTATTGATGATGGGCTATTAATCATGGATGTTTTGATGCAAATTTATGCAGCCTATTTTAGCGTTTTAATTATTTATGTCACGATGCTTTAAGTAAGTTCAAGGTAGAATGCTACTAAGATAAATTGCAAACTTAAAAATGTTAGAGGTGAATTTAAGTTCCGGTTTTCAAACGCGGTTGAATATCTAGATAAAAATTAACCTAAGAATTAAAAACAGATACCTAGCCTACCAAGTAACTAACGTACGTATCTAACGGATTTTTTTTAAAGTTTAAAGTTCCAAGTAGGATGCTTTTCACTTTTAAAATTTAATAATTATAATAGCTAAACAAAGCGCTGCTCTGAGAATTATTTAAGGGAAACGTTGAACCACTAAGCTCAACACTCAATAATAAGTAATTGTAAATCGTGGCCAGCCGATAAACTGCAACAATTTCCCACTTTTACTGTTACCCGTAGATTCTTTCTATGCGCTAATCTTAAGAGCTTTTGACCCTGCTATCGTAAAGCTAAACTGTAATTGTCTTCGTAATTTATCAAAGCACTTTCAGTACAGTGCCCTAAGCACGACTTGTCGAATCCTGCGTCACGTAAAATCGAATAGTAAACTATAACGAGTTTGTATGACGTTTGGAACAGCGCCCGCCCGTGAGCGTATTTGGAACTAAAATTTAGTATGAGATTTCTCGATCTCGATACGATAACCGTAACGTAACGCAGGATTCGACAAGTCGTGCTTAGGGCACTGGTCACTTTCGGCGCTAGTCGGGCGCTTTCGGCATCACTCGGGATCTTTCGGTGGTGATCGGAAGCCTTCGGCGGTGTTCGGTTGCAGCGTTCGCGCAGACCGTTATCGTAATAACCAGCTGACTCGGAAAACAATTATCCCACTGATGTTGTGCCAACGGGATTATCTGCTGTGTCAGATTATGGGGAACAACTTTTTATCTCTGGCTTTGCATGCAGGGATGTTATGGTGCTTATCCAACATAACACATTAAATAAATAAAATAAATAAATAACATTTGCGGACTAACTCTATCAGTCTTTGTTCAAAAAAAAAAGGTTAATACCTACTTGTCTAAACATGCCTCTTTAGCATGAAAAGTACATAAAGTTTTCTTACGCTCTTGAGCTTTACGTCAGTTTCCACATAAATAGCCCTTCTTTCTGGCGGCAGTGTCAGGGTAAACCTATCCCAATTTTAATATTTCGACAATTTTAAGAATAATTTATGACGCTTCGCGTAAGGTAAAGATTTTATAACTTTTGATTTGACTTGCATGTGCTAAGAAAATATTCTTTGAACTGAGTTCGTTTAAGTATGATTAGTTCTGTTAGTCATTAGCAGCTGTAAAACAGCATTTTCCGCATAAGGACATAGCATGTTGGTGACTATTTAAGTAGCTGTCATATTTAACTAATTAACTAGCTGACGCTCAGTTTTCTTAAAATGCAGCACATGAACATAAAAAGGTCATGATTATTTACCTTCTTTCTAATGCTAAAAAAACTACGTATAGGTTGCTTTTAAAAGAAAGGTGATGGCAATCTTTCTCCTCCTCCTTAGCCTCATCGCCGTTTGATCAAAGATCAACTGTAAAGTTTAACTTCTAAGAACCAGCTGCATTTTACAACAATGTTTTTAATTGAACAATAAAGGCAGAGCCGAACTGGAGAGGTTCCGAATACGATTGTAATCTAAATTCGCTACATGTTGCCGTCGATCAGTAGGGGGCACGGATTACTAACAACGGTCGGTTTATAGAAAACTACGCTAGCGATAGGAAGAAGAATGCTGAAGAAATCTTTAATTAACTTTCTGATACTCTGTTGTTATGATACAGGTATGGACCTAATGCAATAACATTGGTAAAGTAGTGTAAGTCTAAGTTTTTTTTTTAAACAAACAAACTTACAAAAAGTCTAGGTATAGGTATTATAATAAAATTAACCTGTCGATATCGTAAAAATCGTATGCATATTAATTCGATAAGTCATGTCTTGGAGCAGTCGAGACTATTAAGGGATAAGTCCGCCTTTGTGCTCGAATTTGATTGTTGTAATTTGTTGTAATTTGTTTTATCTTGTTTTTTGTATGTTTGTTTTGTTTACTTACTTACTATTTTGTAAGGGACCGACCACACCGATGCTTAAAATACGTTGACGATAACGGTGCGTGTAAGTAACAAAACATATGAAGAAAACTGCGTATACGCTGCGTTGAACAGTGGTGCGGCCGATCCCTTATGTCAGTTGTCGGTTAAGAGTTCTTATATTGTGTTGTATTTATTTTGTTGGACAGTTAAACATAGCACCTGGGTCCATAAAATTTTCTTTGATACTCGTTGCCATGGAGATGTCCCCTGGGTAGCTCGTTTAAAATTAGATTTTCTAAGGCACCACTCTATCAAACGTTAAGAGTTTCGACAGTTATATGCCAATCCCTTATGCTTTACTTCCTAAGCATACAAATGCTGGCTTCCGGGGGAGTGGGGACTTAGAAAATCATGTTTTTGATGTGTTAGCCAGGGGACATCTTCATGGCAACGAATGGCAATGTAAAGTTGATTGATCCAATTACATCGAGGCAAAAAGACATCCCGCACACGGTTGCCTCCATCGTTACATTCCCAGGCATTGAGTGGACGATCAGTATTAAGCTAGTTGTACTCTTCCTAATCTGATGGCAATGACGGCGAGTTCTAATGAAGCCGTAAGGGACCGCCCAGTTAATGAGCACGTCATTAGAGCACGTCTGATGGGATGATTCGGAGAGTGAAGATACGGATATTTATGAGGTACAGAGGCACGAGTACGAATATTCGAATGCTGCGTAATGTAATCGAGTAGTAACATCGAGAAATTTGTATGACGTTTGGAACAGCGCCCGCCCGTGAGCGTATTTGGAATTGAAATTTAGTATGAAGATTCTCGATTTCGATATACGATGACGTTACGTCATGCAGCATTCAAATATTCGTACTCGGGCATCAGGCTGGTTTTGTTTTCAGCGTAACATCGTGACATTCGACGAACGTCAAAATTTTAAATTTTTTGGTTGCATTGAGTCTGGTCGGATGAAAAACATTGGCCTGAAAAGATTAACAGCAATATATTATAAGTATATTTTATATGGAATATCATTGAATAACAGCACAATAGTGACACGCTTAAATCTTTTCTTTGTTCTTAAGCATTGGAAAGAAGCACGTATATTAAGTTTCAGTTACTGCGGCGAGGCACACTAACGGTATAGCACTGCTTATTATGCGAAAAGCATGGAAATGAACCGCCTTACTTACAGCTAATTTTATTAATCGGTGAGAACAATAGCTACTTCTAATTAAGCTCTGTACCTAAAATTGTGCCTAAAAATCAAACCTTTGATTTTCTCTAACAGACACTATACTAAGTATACTATAACTATAACATTTACTAAGGCAACAACTTGAAATAATGTAACATGGCATTTCCTCCAGTTCAGTTCAGTCAAGTAACAATGTGACATCACCCATACACCCCCGCGTACGCCGACGAAGTTCCAAACTGAGATAATGCCTATTTGCATCGTATGTGCTACATAATAGTATATTGTAAGCTTAGTTGTTGGGAACTATTAGAATAATGTTACATTAAACGATAATGGTTATACTATTAGCGATTAGTTGACACTGTTGGTGGGTTAAACTTTCTGGCTATGTCAAGAAGAACAGGGATGAGAATCTGGAGATTTAAGCTTGTAAATTTACGTTCATCGAGCTCTATTATAATCAAAATCCGATATGGTATAAAACAAATGGTAGTCGTACGACGATTTAGACTTTTTACCCGACTGCGAAACGCAAATTAATGTGTTTATTGTCCCATGAATATTAAAATATAATGGAATGGTTGACTTAAGTTCTGTTTTTAGGGTAAGTTTGCACAGTCTTATTCGGTATCACGTCCGTGTCGGTAAATTGACAAATACAGAAGAGTTTAAACATCTTCTATACATATAATAAAATCGTAGACCCGGCGCGTCTGTACATTGAAGATATTTGCAAAAAAAAAATTTGGGTCGCGTGGAATAATTAATAGAACACAAAACTGATTTTTTGTATTTTTTGTCTGTTTGTCTGTTTATCTGTTTACCTGTTTGTCTGTTTATCTGTTTGTCTGTTTATCTGTTTATCTGTGTATCTGTTTGTCTGTTTGTATGTTTGTTTGTGGAGGCATCACGCAAAAACCACCGGACAGATTGGAATGAAATTTGACATGGTAATAGTTTACAACCTGGATTAATATATAGGATACTTTTTATCCCGTTTTATATCATGTTTTGGACCTTAATAATTATTTTAATTTGAAGAAATATTTTTTCTCAACTGACCATAGACGTCAGCTGTCACATCATTGTTTTTTTTTTTCATTAGGCCAAGCACACACTACATGCACACTACCGCCATACCGTTACAAGATAATGTTTCGCATTTGCTTTTATTGGCAGTCTGATTTTGTCAAATGGTTGTCAATTTGTTTTGTTTCGTACTTTAGGAACGGCTGGCGGGAATTTACAGAAAATAAAAAAAATAAAAAACATCAGACGTGGCTGTATGGACTTAGTTTCCTTTGCCCATCCCTTATAGGATGAATAAAAAAAATCGTATCGCGGTAATAATTATTAACATGAATGATGGTTTGATTTCATTGAATATTTCTTTAATTGCGATTTTACGAGTGCAAAGTGCAATCATTTGAGTATAGAAAATGAACCGGACTGTTTAAGAGTGGTGTGAGACAAAACGTATTTAAAGTTTTTAAGAAAGTTACAGTAACAGTAAAGTTATACATGGTTACTTATTATAGTCTGACTAGAAAGAAAAAATGGTAAGTACGTGCATTTATTACATATACATGCCTTTTCTTGACTCTTCAGTGCTTTCGGAAAGACCAAATGGATAACATTATCATTTGTTCGTTCTAATGACTGTTCTAAATTATTGTTCTAGATAGGACTGAATAGTTTTTAACTGACCTCAAAACGTTTCAAATTTTTGTTTAATTTAATATGGTAATTTGTATTTGTTATTGTTTTTAGGTGTTTCTGAAAGCATAGGAAAAATTTAAATCCCAGGAAAACACTGGACAGCCAAATAGGCGCTATATACTAGGCAAAACAAATCGCCCAGCCATCCTGCAGGACTGTGAGGAAACTGTAGTTAAATCATATTTATTTTTTTTAACTAAAACTTTTTTTTCTCAAAACCTTATTTTAACTTCTAGCAAAACTTATTTAGACTTTAGCAAAACTTAATTTAATTCATGTTGCTCTCACCCTACCTGGGTCTGTCACAACATCTTTATGCTGTGCATAGAGTCGAGACAAACAGTGGGGTACAGAATAACCTGTTACTCTTCACCATGTTCGCTGAGCCGAGTTCTTAGTTTCACATTAATTAAGTGCCTATAATTATGTATTGGACTATGCTTACTGGATAACTTTTGTGAGCAATAAATAATTTGTATGTGTCTATCTACCTATAATAAATAAAAATGAATCACTAAATATGTTACTAAGTGCAAAACTTGAGAATGGCTTGACCATTCTCAACAATTTTTTTTTTCAAAGTCAAAGGAAATTTTTTATGAAGAGGAAAATAGAAAAATTTGCTTAGGAAAACAAAAAAAACTAATTTTTAGGGTTCTGAACCAAAATGGTAAAACTGCTGTCTGTCTGTCACAGCTGGTTATCTCAGAGCCTACTAATGCTACTGACCTGAAATTTGGAGTAGTGTTAGATGATACTTGCCCAACAATTATGCACATAAGAAAGAATCTAAATATTTTTATCTTTTTTGCATTAGGAACTGAAAACGGGTTTTAAAAAAATAAAGTTGGGGTATTAGGTTGTGTGGAGTATCAAATGAAAGAGTGTTGTTTACAAATTCTAAAACATTCCTTTCCTTTTTTAGGCCACTTTGTTTTCGACTTAAGATGAAAAATCTAAAAAATACCATTCCCCTTATCGCTGAAGAACCTATGCAAAGAGAAAAATCTGAAACAGGTAATTCTATTTCATAGATGTTTATGTAAAGATTACAGGAAAAATTAAATGAATTGAAATTTTTATGTCTATCTGTATTTATGTTGATGACCAGTATAAAATAAATAAAATAAAATAAAATGCGTTTATTTCGGACAACAGAAACTAAAGCCTAAAGTTTTATGGCCTAGCACTAAGCAGCAGAAATATGAAGTCGGTGCGGTGCGAGCGGAATATTCTTTGAATGAAGCACTGACTTCATATATCTGCTGCTTAGTGCTAGGCCATAAAACTTTAGGCTTTGGTTTCTGTTGTCCGAAATAAACGCATTTTATTTTATTTTATTTATTTACCATTATTTTAGAGGATCATTTTACGTTTTTTTTTTTTGAAGGCGGTTTTACTTTTTTGTTAAAAGGTTTTTATTTCACAACTTTACGTTGATTTAACATTTTCAGAATTATCCTCCGACTCCTAACCGTTAAGGAGCTGTACCTTCCATCATCAGCTCATCAACATAAGATGATGACTACCGGACGCAAATACTTGAATAGCCTTAGAAAATATATGAAACACATGATACGTGTCTATAAAATTTGAGGGTGTCACGTCGGGAATACGGGATTTGAGGATCGTACCAAATAAAACTTGTTGTGGTGGTGGAATCGTAGATTATATTTTTGGGGTAAAATTAAAAGGCACCTAAAACAAACATAGGAACTGTTAGCTAAATTGATACAATAAAAACTGATAAAAATGCGTGGTATAAAAACATATGGGTTAACACTTACGATTGTGCCTTTTGCAGTATTGTAGATAACAGAAGATTTAACTTTACTTAGGTTAGGTTAGGTTAGGATACGAAAGTTCACGTAACAATATTTCACTTATTAGCACTAAGCCTTTGGCTATAGGCTTATAGAACTTGAGAAACTGATAAAGATTCAGACACACGTCCGCAAGTACGACCGTACGCTGGTAAAACTGGAGAGCGAATGAAATAAAAGCCAAAGGATCAGAAACAAGAAATGAATTTTGAATTTGAAATTTAGAAAGAACAGAAGTCAATATGTTTTTTTTTTAAAGTAAATCGAAAAGTAGACTAAGGTTTGTAACGGCTATACTAGCCTCGTTAAAAGGGTTGCCCTCGATTTCCCTGAGATCCCATCATCAGATTATGACTTGATGACAATGGGACCACCTCAGGAGTATACCCTTTCAAATAAAAAAATGTATTTGAAAATCGGTCTACAATTGACGGAGTAATCGATGAACATACATACGGAACATACATGAACATAGTGGAACGTAGAACCTCCTCCTTTTTTTGAAGTTAGTTAATGACCCCACAGTGCTTATATTCTGCTTAGGAAGCAAGGCTCTGCTAACGCTGGACATCTTAACATAATCGAGAAAAACGGGAAAAATCTTTGAGACTCGATTCCCGTGATAAACGAACTATTTATTACCCGACTGCCGAAGGATGGTTATGTTTTTTAACCGACTTCAAAAAAGGAGGAGGTTCTACGTTCCACTGTATGATTTTTTTTTTTATCTATGTACATCGATTACTCCGTCAATTGTAGACCGATTTTGAAAATTCTTTTTTAATTCAAAAGGGTATACTCCTGAGGTGGTCCCATTGTAACCAAGCCATGATCTGATTATGAAATCCCAGGGAAATCGAGGGCAACCCTCAAATCAAACATAAAATTGTGAAATAAAAATCTTTTAACCAAAAAGTAAAACCGCCTTCAAAATAAACCTTAGAATAAAAACGTAAAATAATCCTCTAAAGCCTAAAGTTTTATGGCTTAGCACTAAGTAGCAGAAATAAATAGTAAATGTACTGTAATGTAGTATTTTTAAATGTACTTACTGTTTTATTTCTCTGTATGTGTCGAATGTATGTGAATAAATGTTTCTCTCTCTCTCTCTCAAATATGAAGTCGATACTTCATTCAAAGAATATTCCGCTCGCACCGCACCGACTTCATATATCTGCTACTTAGTGCTAGGCCATAAAACTTTAGGCTTTAGAGGATTATTTTACGTTCTAAGGTTTTTTTGAAGGCGGTTTTCGAGTGTATGTATGTATAATTTATTGAATCAGGCGTTACTTTGCGGAGGTCCATATTTATGAACTAAAAAACAATTACTTTGCTCACCCGCGACCACTAATGACAAATAGTTATATCTGTGCGGCAAATGTATGTTTCCATGCAACACCTCCGCCTCCACTGCTACACGAATCAACACATGCCACACAGACCCAACTACCACCACCATCATCATATGTCAGTAGTGGAAGTGGTGGCATGTTGAGCGGTTGTTGTTGTGCTTCGTAAATGGCCTCGTGGAGAGTGCCGAAACGCGTCAGCGTTTAGTATAGTGGTGGTGGTGATAGTTGGGTCTGTGTGGCATGTGTTGATTCGTGTAGCAGTGGAGGCGGAGGTGTTGCATGGAAACATACATTTGCCGCACAGATATAACTATTTGTTATTAGTGGTCGCGGGTGAGCAAAGTAATTGTTTTTTAGTTCATGTATGTATGTATGTCTAATTCATTGGTACGCTTTACAGCCTAAACCGTTTGATGGATTTCAACGTATGAGGTGTCATTAGGTTCGTTTCTGTTGTGGGAGTGACATAGGGTGTGTTGTTTCCCGGAATTACAGTCAGTTTTCTGTTTTTAATGCGAAAGTTTGTCAGGATGGGTGTGTGGATGTTTGTTACTCTTTCACGTTAAAACTACTGAACGGATTTCAATGTAGCTTCACAGTAATGTAGTTTATAAATAGATCAGAATAACACAGCCTCTGATTATCCGGGAAAATTGTACTTACCTATAGTTCCCGCAGGATAGCGATAACCGAATTATACGCGGACGAAGTCGCGGGCAACAGCTAGTTGTATAATATTCTTATGCCAATCCTTATCTACCCCCTGCCAGCAATGAATTTTGAGAATCCAGTGTGACTCATTCGAAACTGAGGACATTATATGCACTTGTGCCGAATACGAACTGCATTACCTGGCAGACATTATGCTGGAAGAGCCGTTAAAAGTTTTGATATACTGCTTAGTATAAGATGCCACTGGATTCTCAGTAAAATTGCAGTAGGGAAAGGTCTCTTTGTAGTTAAATTTAGTCCTTGCATATGAAGACATAATTTGAAGAGTACGGAAAGAACATGTCTCATCACCTTAGCAACTTTTTGAGTTATCGCGATTTGAAAGTTTGGAACGATGTAATTATCTGTAATTTTCGTATACATCTTTTATTTAAGTGATAAAAAAGACAAGTTACATAAATATTTCTATCTGAGGGTCGAGCACGACTTTACGAATGCTGCGTAACGTTACGGTTATCGTATCGAGTTCGAGAAACCTCATACTAAATTTTAGTTCCAAATACGCTCACGGGCGGGCGCTGTTCCAAACGTCATACAAACTCGACAACGTTTACTATTCGATTTTACGTTACACAGCATTCGTAAAGTCGTGCTCGACTCTCTGTACCTGGATGGTAACTATAGTCTATTGAGTGCTCTACATTTTGAGATTGAAATCTCGTTTCAAAGAAAAAGTGACTAGACATATTGTTATTTTCGTGTACCCTTGGGTGCTTCAAAATCGAACTCATATACGAAAAAGATTTGAATTTTGAACACAATTTAAGTTGCATAAGTTTGTCAAATATACAAAAAGTCTCTACCTACCTAGCTACCTGTTCTACTCGTAGTATTGGTTAAAAATAGCCAAAAAAAGTCTCTTCCAACGACTTTATCGTTACAAACGATGCGCCCTTCTATAATAAGGGTGCATCCACAGGGGTGGCAACCCTAGCAGGGGTAGTCCACAGCACAACTTAGCTCCAAAGATAAATGTGCATTCATCAAGTTAATTAACATGGGGTTGTAATTAATTATTTTGTCGGCTTTCTGTTTTATGTCTTAGATTCACGACTTTATTAAACTGGTATAGTGACGATGCTTTAAATTTGTTGCATTAATTAAAAAGATTTGCCAATTTCGAAGTCGTGTCCTGTGTTGATTAATAAGAACATGTTGTGAAAATTTGTTTACTGTAAATATTACATTATACCCACATATGAAATGTAATGTAATTTTCTAGACGACATCAATTTCATTAAGTGTTTTCCTCTTTAGATAATCTTCAATAAAATCTAAAAATCCTCTGTTTTACACAATTATTTCAATAAGTATGCATATTTTACATATAAAGAGATAATTATGATACAAATAACTACAATAAAAAACAAAAGGTATTTATATCATTGAATAACAGAGCGTTGAGATATCCTCCATCAACACCCTAACCAATCATAATTTTGACGAGTTATTTTTAATGAAGGGGTTAGAGCCATGCGTGCCTGATTGATAATTATTTTTAATTTCAATAAAGCATGGTTGGTCATCATAGCATGCTTTATTAGTTTACTTTATGAGGGGATATTAAAGCCAACTGGCCAGTAACACGTTAATGGGATCCCTTTGAAAACAAAATTGGTAGGGAATAGAAGGTAATTTTAAACATCCTGTAGGTAGAGAAAGAGGCGAGACATCATGCAGATAAGTTGTCGCGGACGATACATTTAAACCAAATAATTATTAATCACACCTTAGCATGAATTGGTTTTATAACTGACCTTATTATGTTTCAATTCGAAATTTAATATAGGGCAAAAGTAATACAAAACAAATTATTACGTTCATTATTATGAACCGCCATAGTAAAGCCGCTTGTAAAGTAACATTAAAAATAACCACTTTTTTTCTCTTTCGATCACGATTCTCTGCGGTATAGAGTGAAGCGATTTCAATGGGAGGCGATGTCTTGAAATGCGGTCGGAACTGGAGTTCAAACGTTACTTTCCGTTCAAAAGAGTTGTGCTACGTCGTAACAAACGTACAAAAGGTTTTAAATGATACCCTATTGTAGTTTTTATTATGATGTTTTTGTACCAGCATAAGCTTGAGAGGAAATCGATGACAAATAAAATTATTATTGGGTAAAATAGTTAGGACTCAAAAAGAGCATCTTAATTTTTTTTTCATTAGAACGTTAATTGAGGAAGCTTAAAAAAATAAGTTTAAGTATTCAACACCGTAGATACATTAGCAACAGTACATTAATGTAAATTAGACGTAAATACAGTTTCCAAATCATTATAAAAGGAAAATTTTACACAATTTCTAACTTCAGCCCGCCAGCGGTCCAAATCGGGTGTTGAATGCTTGTTGCCAATCACGAGCATCGCTATTTCCGAAGCTTTAGATAAATTAAATAGATATAGCCGCAGACGCAACTGGCAATTTGGCCCAATTAGGACCGCGCGGTGAAAGCACAGATACGATCCTTTCTGCGGTTGTGCACCGTTTTACGATGGCAACACTCCACTTTGATGAACGCAGGTTAGGTCAGAAATAAATGTTGTATTGAAAATATTTCTGGAGCTATAATTTATGAATGAGACGACCCCTCACCCTTCCTAAGCAACCGCGCATCGATGTTGCTGAATTGTTCATAATTATCATTATCACATTTAAGTAGTTTGTGATTCTTCACATAGACACAAGCATTAAAGCATACAGTACCAATTCTAATATTAATCAGCGAAGCATAGAAATCCAAGTAATTATTTAACAATCCGTGTGTTATTTTTGAGTCCAAACAAAGGACTTTTATAAGCAAATTACACCTCTATGAATAATCAGTTAAAACAAAAAAAAATACTTAAGTTAAAAGCGATACGTAAGCTCATTTACTGTGAACTCTTGATTTGGTACAATTTAAATGCGATAGCGAAGAAAATAACAACGGTGTGTTGAAATTGCAACATCTTGATATAACAACATTGTTTCCATTTGCATGTTAAATTGAAGAAGTGCAGTTACGAGTCATGCCTATTAACTAAGACACATGATTCCTTTTACACTCACCACCCTCTTTTATATTAAGTAAGTAGGTGTGCTCAAAATAATACATATAAGAATATGACTTTAACTTATCATTGTGTACTCTTTTCGTTTTTAACTTGCACTGCTTTTAAACAATCCCAAACGGGTTCTGAATTGTGTGCATTGAACAACTTTTGAAAAAGATTGAGGAAACACTAATAACAACTAACATTCCGCGAGGGTTCTCAAAACAGTCATTAAGTATTTAAACTTTTACGGACCACAGCGTAATTCCAGCCTCACCCCTGTTCCACCAAAGTCACACATATCAGTTTACAATTCGGTGTCAATTGATGACTGAGTTTTTGTTTTAGCGTGCTTCATTAATATTGCTAATGAAATGTAGATTGAATTGTCATATTGTAAACTGAAATTTGTAACGTTGGTGAAATATGTAGGGTTGATGACGAGCGAATGAGTAGACACTTCTCTACGGTTCGAAATGGGTTTATTTACACTATTAGCTTATTAAAAAATAGTAAAGGACCAAAGCTACGATCCGTGCCAGCCTGACAGCGAAACTGATAACGACCAAGACAGAGCGCTTCACGAGCAAGGTTTGAATTTGGAACCGAGCCATAGACAAGAGCTCCAGCCAATCGCCAACAAGGGGCCTAAGCTAATGATAGCTGTGAAAAAGTTATGTCATGTCTTAGGAGCCTTGACGTCACTTACCTACTTATCATCTCTCATTGAAATTAGAACCTAAAATTTCTTTTGTTAAATGAAAGTCACAACAGAACCGTGCTCCAAACTATTTCTAACATTAGGTTGACTGGTAGAGATCCCCTATAAGGAATAAGTCCGCCTTTGTACTTCTATCTCACTATTTGCAACTTGTATTAATTTCTGTATTTTCAGTACAATAAAGCGTTTACTTACTTGCATTATTTCAGGTGGAGATTCGAATGTAGTGGTAATTGTTTGCCTTATAATACGACAAACACGGCATATTTTGGCATGGCGTGAAAAGAAACAAGGTGGTGCGACTTCTACTACGGTATTTGTTTAGACGTTTTGGCAAGACTCAAATACATCTAATTTATTCTGTAATCATAAGTCTTGAATGAAACCTAAACGTTTGATCATCCGTTCGTGTGTTCCGTAGTCAATCAAAGAACCTTTATAGTTTCATTTCACCATGTCTGACTTATCATTTGTCTGTACGCAACGTAGCTCAAAGACTCTTAGAACTAGAAAGCTGTAATTTTGCATACATTGAAAGAGGTAGAATAAATTCTTAAAAATATATAGGTATATATGTTTGTAGAGTATTTCCCCTCGCGTAAACTTTAAACCGTTTGTTTTTCTACAGGTACAGAGGCCCGAGTACAAATATTCGAAACCTGCGTTACGTAAATCGAATAGTACTTAAACGTTATCGAGTTTGTATGACGTTTGGAACAGCGCCCGCCCGTGAGCGTATTTAGAACTAAAATTTTGTATGAGGTTTCTCGATCTCGATACGATAACCGTAACGTTACGCAGGATTCGAAAACTCGTGCTCGACTTTCTGTAATAAATGAACACTAATAGTTAACGGAACATTAAATGGCTAACGGGTAAATTTAAGTTCATTGTCGATAAAGCCTATTACACAATGCTAATATACACTATATAGGTACCTGCCATAAAAACTTACAGCACTTACGTGGCTAGGAAATTTTGAAATGCTACCATCCTAGACCCTAGTTCAAAGTAATAAGTGATTTTTTTTGCAACGAAATCTCGGGCTCGCCGTCCCATGGGGGGTAGCGCAACCTCTTAATGAACGTTGTATTAATCTCCAAATAAGCCAAAAAAGGTGATTATAAAAATGTTCGATCGTCCGATATTCGTGAATAACATAAGAAAATACCAAAAGCTTAGGTAAAGAAGAGTCTCCAAATACTTATTTTATACGAGCTGGTACGCGCTTTGAAATAATTGTGCGTCAGTGTCTCAAATACTATGAGAACAGTTTGTTGCTAATAAGCGTCACTATAGGTGCTACCAATTTCCCCTTAAATATTGAGGTGCCAGCACGAACGGAATCGTAACATTTGTTCAAAAACTTAAAGTTTTGAACAAAGAACTCCAGAGTTCCCCAGAAGTATAACTCCCTGCGCAGCAATTCAAACTCTGACATCATGTTACAAAAAATTAGCCACGTGTAATCGAACTGCCCCGTAAGTGCTCTGCGATGTCTAAATTACAAGTTTTTGCTACGACCGGTCAAAAATATGCTTCTTCGTTTACGATCTGATTTTGCGTTTGAACAAGGTCAGTTTATGAAGTCTATGGTCTTGATAGTTAATTTGTTTAGCGTTTGTATTTAATTTTACAGTGTGATGAACTCTTCACAGTTGTTTTTTGTTTATATTTATGTTCATATTTTTTTGTTTCAATTTATGGTTTCTTTTATAAAGAGATGTGCCTGCCCACCGTATGATCGTATATATATAGTTGATGCGTCGTGGATTACTTGATGTACCCTGTATAGAACACTTAAATAAATATATGTTTTTCTCTTTACAGATTTTGGTTACAGAGTTTAAAGATGTGGATGCACGTATCAAAACTTTATGCTTAACCGATACGTTTTCCAAAATAATCTTTTTTTCATGAGGATGAATGATATTTAGTCATAATTATATTAAGTAATTTACTTTGACGCCCCGCAGGTAAATGCCCGCTAAGCAAACATCGATAAAGCGACGTGCACACCACGTACCAATTTATCTGCTCATGTGCATCCCGCCCTTAGCATGCCAGGTGTAACACGAGGTTTGTGAATTATTGACGTTTACGTTTACTTAAACTGAACTGTATGAGTTGAGATCTATTGTCAAGTTATTAATGTGAAAGTGGGCTTGTTGCTGCTAGACATACTTAACAGATACCTTAAACCAACAACACCTCAACAAATAAAAGAGAGAGAGAGAAAGACTCATAAGTGTCGTTAGATCAATAAATCCTAAGTGTACTAGTTAATACTACTAAATATCATCACGTCAGCCGAAGACGTCTACTGCTGAACATGGACATAAACTAAATATAAATTAGATGGAATAGCATATCTAAATAGATCGATCAATGGTTTGAGGTTTGGAGTGTCTTAAACCGAGTTTCGACCTGCAAGAAAAATCATGCAATTGCAATACAATGCGAGGCCGTACGGCGAACGAGTTGGGAGTGGGCGATCGAACGCCTCAATGTATTGCAACTTTCACGATTTTTCTTGCAGTAAACTCGGCTTCAGAATCGATTAGTTTATTGTTGATTACAACACCGTCTAAGTTACCCATTTATGCCAAGGATAAATAAATAAAAATGCTTACTTATCGACCTCCAGTGTTAACCAGAGCAAAAAGCTCGCAGTACAGTCACGTTCGAATTACTTTTTGTAAGATAAACATTAATTATCGCCACATTGCCGGCAGTACAGTCTGCGAACAAAAGCGCACGTGATTGTTACTCAAAGTGATTTGCATAAAAACTTAATTGTGAGTGCTGACAATAACAAGCGATGTTTTTGTTGAGGTTTCATTGTGGTTGTATTTAGAACGTCCGTAACACATGTGGTGTCCGAATTATTTATAAGGAAAGGGGAGCGCGATCTTACGTTATGTAGACGATTGTATAAGGAAAGTAAGGAAACAAATACGTACCCTACCTTTGAAGGGCTACGAGTTTTCACTAAGAATCGAGTAGTGACGTTTTCGTATCGCCATTAAGAAAAATTGTATCTTCTTATGGTGCCACTTCATCACTGAAGGTTGGCAGTCAACTCTTTAAATCTTTCCCAATTCATAGCCAGTCTAAATAGCTGCTCCATGGTCTTGATGCCCGTCGACTCCCTAATGTTACAGAGTCATTTTTCGTCTTCCGAACTTCCGTTTTCCGGCTATTTTGGCGTCATAATGGTTTTTAAGCAAATAAAGTTTAATAAAACATAGAATACAATAAAAACCAAAACTTAAAACAAGATCAAAAATTTATCAAAAGAAAACTGTATTACCCATTTATTGGAATGTAATTGTAAAAATCTAGATTAATTTGTGAGCCGTGAGTCAAACTGCGAGTGTTTGTAGTATAATTTTATCGAACCCCTAATGGACTCAATACGCGTATCATCTTGACATCTTATTGTTTCCTATGAACACGTACGTACACCAAGATATATAGTAATATATGTCAGCATATCGCTTCCCACGAGTGGCGTATTCTGCACTCTCATCACGAATAGACGTAAGTACCGTATCTTGCCTATGGAGATACGTTCTTTTGAGTTGGGAAGTTTTATTGTCCCTCATAATATTTAGCGGGCATAAAGCTAGCTATCCCACCGCCAGTAAACTTATGAGCCATTGTGCTGGCCGTATGTTTGAAATTTAAACACTGGATAGAGCTATAGTATACCTACCTACTTTGACGCGTTTACATAAATAATAAGAGATTTATTAAACAACTTTCAATGCTTATTTCCAAAATCGTAAATGTCGACGGCCTTCGCACGGCCTTGAGTTACATGAACGCAGTGTGTAACAAAGATAATTTGAAACACTAATGAACGCCCTGTTTCCGCCGGCTAACGATCTATTAATAGCGATGCAGAACATCAATCAATGTAAAACAAAGTGCTACGAGTTTAAAAATAGTGACTTAGAAGATTCGTTTTTTTTCAAATTTCGAACAGAAACGTAAACTAAACTGGGATTCGAACCTAGACTTCCACCATACCATCGTGACGCGCTACCAACTATGCCATTCGAGCAATCATTGGTAGCAGCGAAAAACGCCGCAAAAAGTTCAAGACATATTCACAAAACACGAGAAATTAGGGAACTATAGTGACTCATGTTAAGTATGGTAAGTAAACACCACTAACCATCAGCTTTAAATATCGAAAGAGTCGCAAGTTTTTTATTAGATATAAGGAAGTGGAAACTTGGGCCTCCATAATTTTTTTATACATATAAGAGGGGGCAAATGAGCATGCGGGTCACCTGATGGAAAGCAATCACCGCCTCCTATGGACACCTGCAACACAATGGTATCACAGGCGTGTTGCCAGCCCTTTAAGGAATAGGTAGACTCGTTTTTAAAAGATCCCTGTCTTTCCTTTTAACTTTTATCTGTTGTACTATATTTAATTACAAGTATCAAGTCGATTCATTTTGTAACTGATAAATCATTTCGAATATAAGGGAAGCTATATTACGTATATTAGAAAACCTATATATTTTGTGATGGAATGCAAGCCATCAATCATGCGTACAACGGAACGCATTGCGTTGTCTAGTTAAAATCAAATTAGGGCGAAAAAAGCGAAGGGCAAAGATAAGAGGAGCTCCACACGAAATGCGCGTTGCGATTTCTTAATCCAATAAAAAACCCATCGCTTAGAGCAATGTTTCCCAACCCGGGCTCTGCCAAGCTACAATACAATACAAAACAAAAATTCTTTACCACCACATAACGAACAATACAGAAAAACAGTTTTAAATGATTCCCGGTTAATTATACCGGGAGCTCATCAAACCTATTAAGGTAATCGCGGTCAATATCCCGTTCTGAATATGTCTAATACAGAAAAAGGTAAGTAGAAAGAAAATACAAGGAAATTTGGAAATAAGCATTTGACGACCGGATGGCCTAGTGGTTAGCGACCCTGACTATGAAGCTTGAGGTCCCGGGTTCGAATCCCGGTCGGGGCAAATGTTTGTATGATGAATACGAATATTTGTTCTCGGGTCTTGGATGTTTAATATGTATATAAGTATGTATTTATCTATATAAGTATATTTATCCGTTATCTAGTACCCATAGTACAGGCTTTGCCTAGTTTGGGACTAGGTCAATTGGTGTCAATTTGTCCCATGATATTATTCATTATAAGGTAGCAATGGGCGGCCTATCTAGCTGTCTCAGGGGCCTGTAGACAAAATAAAAATTGAAAGTTTGGTGAGTGAAGTCAATATACCTTAGATATGCGTAGAAGGGCGCTCAATCGAGCATCATAGATGGGTCTGATTGGGGTTCGTCGATGAAAGTGGTTGGAAAAGGTCAGTTTAGAGTGACACGAGACAGGAAAACTGCTTCGTGTGTGTGTACACATCTGTGTAATAATATGTGGGAGATGAATGGCAAACAAGCATAAAATTAGTAATATCATTTATTTTAATATTGGTGCAAAAATAACTTACTTACAACCGAGGGTGGTCATACATACAGCTGTAGAAGCAAATCACATTATCTATAGCAATAATTGAACAAATGGATATAATTTACATTAGATAGAGGCTGATTACACATAAGAAGCTTAACATAGCCACTAATAGTTGTTCCTTTAATAAATACGCACCAAAATAACACACTCAAGCAGAGAGCCTGCTAACTAATAATATTACATTCGAATGATAACGGACAGAGTTATAGTTTACCTGACAATAGGGAATGTTTAGTGCATCTGCACTAAACAGTACGACAGCTCGATGGCAAGTGACCGGCGCCAACCGGCGAAAGAGTATTTATACTACACAAACAAATGACGTCATGGAAGAGAAATGGTCTTAGGCGGGTAAAAAGGGTTATTACTATACAATTTGAAATCAAAATATGATCAAAAATCGTTTTCTCTCCCACACGGCCATTCTGACGAGCAGCCGAATGTAACGGCTCGCGAATAATCAAATATAATGCATACAATTTTAACTTATGAACTAAAAAACAATTACTTAATTTTAACTTGATATTACAGATTATGTTGTATTAATCACAGATAGAACTTCGGTCTAGTTAGTAATATACAGTATACACTTATACTAGGTGACATTAATAAGCTTAGGTACTCATTAATATGAAACATTTAGTAGCCTCAGTAAAATAAAAAACCATTGAGATGGCGCGGCTAAAAACACTTGATTGCCTCGGTAAAAAGCCATGAGTATGGCGCGGCATAAAGTATTTGGTTGCCTCGGTAAAGAGCCATGAGTATGGCGCGGCATAAAGTATTTGGTTGCCTCGGTAAAAAGCCATGAGTATGGCGCGGCATAAAGTATTTAGTTGCCTCGGTAAAGAGCCATGAGTATGGCGCGGCATAAAGTATTTGGTTGCCTCGGTAAAAAGCCATGAGTATGGCGCGGCATAAAGTATTTGGTTGCCTCGGTAAAAAGCCATGAGTATGGCGCGGCATAAAGGCTCAACTTATTACTCAGTATACGTCCAGACGTCTGGCCAGGGGTCAAGATTATATACTGGGTGATAAGTTAACAACAAACAATCAGTACCTGTGGATAAACAAACAAAACAAAATAGTCACACTCTTCAAGATGATTATACCGATTGTACAATGTATGATTCAAGGTGATTCTTTCAATGAATCAGTAAGTTCAGAACCCATATTGGGTGTCACGGGTCTTAAATGATCATGCGAGACGTATAAGTCATTTGCAGTACTACGGACCTTGACAATATATATATAATTTTCGTGGATTTCGGTAATGACACAGGCCAAAAAATAATAATTTTAGGTGGTCATAATATCGTTATTTTTATCGTCACAGTCATCGTCATAATACAATCACTGTTATCGCCGATTATATTCAATATTATACTTTTAATTAACTCTAGCTTACCTACTCACTAAAACAGTATTACGTAATAAAACATACCTACTCATATCATAATGGTCGGCTTATGAATCGCTACCAAATTAGCTTGACAAAAAGTCACCAGAGTTTTCGGAAAAATCATTATATCCACAATAATTTCACTATTACTACATAACCCAACATATCTAAAAAACTTATAGCATTAGTTGAGGAATTAATTACAACATAACAAAAAAAGTAGTATGTAGATATTTGTATCTCTTCATTATGTAAGTACATAACATTATATTCAATACGCAATAGAAGACAAAAAAGAGACATCACAATCTATCTCAAAATACATGGTCACGGAACCTAGACTATAACACTAAAAGTGCTTTTTCGTAATAGATTGCACAGTGAGATATAATAATATAAAAAACAAGATTCACAAATCCACTGGGAGAGTTTTTTACTAAAAAGTGCTGCTACGACATTTACACCTACATAAAAAAAAGAGTAAGGAGGTAAGTATTTAAATAAGTCAGTAATGCATATTTGCTAAATACTTATTTTGGTTTAAATATTTTTGTACAGTTTCATTTCAGATTACCTATCAATAACATACCTACATAGGTACATCGCTTTTTATAAGTGTTAATTAATTACGGCTATTTTATTTAAGAGCTCGTTTACTTACTTGCTACGTGCTAACGGAAAATAGGTAATCAGTGCCATTCATTTTAAGAAATCTTGCAACAAACACTGAATTGGTTCTAAACGCTCGGCCAAACTGACCATATAATAATGATATTTTTTATCCACAAGAAACTAATTGCATTAAATAATTATCCTCAAAACCGTGACATCGAGGTGTCAAAATATTCCTACCCACTTCCTTTGGTAATTTCGAACGAGTCTTTGGTTTTAGTTTTGGCAGAAGTATTTAATTAAACGTGAAGAAACATTTTAGTAAATAAACGTTCATAACTACACAAGAAAACCTTAAACGAAACCCAACATGGCATTTCACCAACTAGTCAAATCTATCTTATGGTCAATTCTATCAACAAACTGTACACTAAATATACATTATTTCTAAATTCACCAGCAAGCATTTCAATCGATTCACATTAAAATTTGATTACATCAATTTGTTGTGGGTATAAGTCAGCAACCCTCAGAGTGAACAATATGAAACATTGGTTAAACTTATTCGATTAACTTTAACAGTAAAATGTTCATAGTTTTTAACAGACTTCAAAAAAAGAAGAGATTCTACGTTCTTGTAAACGTTCAATCAACATTTACATTGGCAAAAATCCATATCTACATTCAAGAAACAAAAACGTGTTAGTTAAATATAAAATTGGATACGTTAAGGATCGTATTTATTAATTTAATGATAATTTATAATTAATTCTGACATTGGTTCATTGACTGGGGATTTTGAAGTTATTTATTGCTCACAGCATAAGAAAAAATAATGCCCTACGCTTAGTCCAGCCCTCTAGCTGACTCAAACGGAATTAAGGTTCATAATTACGACACATTAAGTTAATAATTAAATAATTCCAATTATAAATTCCACCACGTTTATACCTACACAGTAATACACCACAATGAGCAATTCTTATTAAATTTAAGTTTCACAGCACACGGCCGTAAAGGTAATGCTGTAGTGATAAACTTACAGCAATATATATTTTTTTAATATTGAGTTAGAGAATAAGACACCGAAAATAAGTAATCATCAATTTATCACTATGCCTTAAACAACCACCTTTTCTTATGTACCTAACTCAAGCCTAATGCGAAATAAAAACGTCACATTTTATTTCGTATTGTAATATGTTGTAAATGTAGCAATACCCATGGTATTCAGAGTTTGCTTTATTTGTGGCTCAAGAATATTACATAATAATAAATACTCTGTAATATTTGTTTATGTCTATCAAGAGCCCTGATTAGATTGTTTAGCGAAAATATATTTGTAACTACCCTCGTAAACAATATATACTTTATTGAATTTGCACGTTAGATCTATCAATACTTAATGTTTTAGTTAATGTAAATAGATCCTTCTCATTGTAAGTGAATTCAGTTCGTATAAGAAATAAACTATAAAACCCTTTGAGAATTAAACACTCAAATCTTAAATACCATTGTTGCGGGTCAAACAAAAGTTTCAAAGGATGTCCTACCCTGTTTTGCAAACTGTTGATTTACTTAAAAATAATAACGATAGCTACTCATCTATTTCCAAATTCAAAACTACCCACATATTTAGACAAATCTTGGAGCTTATTAACTACCTGAGAGAATTGTAAATTCTTATATGGGCACATTATGATACATTTAAAGTTGCTGTTAAAGAATGCCAGGTCTACCGTTAAATTAGGTAACATAGTAAGTACCGTAATAAAAAAAACATATTTTTGAGATTATATTGTAAATGTCAAATAAATTATTATTCCTATTCTAAAATAGAATTTTGACTACCTGATAGATCAATAAAAAAGTCTCAATATTATTGCAGTTTAAACAAACAAGATCAAATTCCTTACATGGCTATAAGTACCAGCCTTTTGTGAAGTAATCACGACGCTCGGACCAAGCAGTCTTGCCAGGGACACCTCAGTATAGCACCACCATCGTAGGACGGGGTCATGGCGTAATTGCACCAAAAGTGCTGCGGCATTGGAGTCCATGAAATAGAAATGTCAAAAAAATACATAAGTAGGGTATTTAGTTACGTATTCCACTTCTGATGTGGGAGATGAATGGCAAACAAGCATAAAATTAGTAATATCATTTATTTTAATATTGGTGCAAAAATAACTTACTTACAACCGAGGGTGGTCATACATACAGCTGTAGAAGCAAATCACATTATCTATAGCAATAATTGAACAAATGGATATAATTTACATTAGATAGAGGCTGATTACACATAAGAAGCTTAACATAGCCACTAATAGTTGTTCCTTTAATAAATACGCACCAAAATAACACACTCAAGCAGAGAGCCTGCTAACTAATAATATTACATTCGAATGATAACGGACAGAGTTATAGTTTACCTGACAATAGGGAATGTTTAGTGCATCTGCACTAAACAGTACGACAGCTCGATGGCAAGTGACCGGCGCCAACCGGCGAAAGAGTATTTATACTACACAAACAAATGACGTCATGGAAGAGAAATGGTCTTAGGCGGGTAAAAAGGGTTATTACTATACAATTTGAAATCAAAATATGATCAAAAATCGTTTTCTCTCCCACAAATATGCGATTCTTTGCGTGGGATATTCCGCGAGAATCATACGTTGGCCAACCACAGACAACTTTAGAGAAATACCTTCCTATTTTAAAATCGAAATAAGCCTTAGAAATAACAGCAACAATTATTTAACCCGGCCAGTTTCTTGATAACGTGCTGATTAATAGAAATTAATTCACACTCGTGCCTGTAATAATGCAGGTCTTAAATCATAGCTGGGATGGTAATTGCAATATTTGCAACTAAGTTGATTCAAACGCATGAAGTGGATTTTATTCAGTGTTATACATTTTGTATACGGGTGTAATAACTTCTTAAGTGTTAATAGTAGTTTATGCAACTGCTACATAATGAGTGTTTTAAGGCCTAATTATGTGGAGTTACATACATTACTTTATCTACACACATATTATAAGTACTCTAAGATGGGTTTAGAAGCCGAAGGCATATATCATACCCATACCTGTCACGAATTTGACAAACACACCGAGCTGACGTTTCGTAAACTATTTTTTTTTTGTAAAAAAAAAAAAAACACGTTATCAATTATACATGTCGGACTGAACTCGACTTATATACGTGAGTGATCCGTTTTATTTCACTATGATTGTAAATTACGTTGGTTGTCAAATTCGAAAAATCGAATTCGATGTCGAAAATTACTTTACTGCTGGACCTGCTGGTCGTGGTGGTTGGCGGCGGAGGCGACGATGTACTGCAATACGGGTCATTTTCTACGGTTTCTGAACGCATTAAAGAGGACTTATATGTGTGTAGATAAATCATTTATGTATATCTGTCTATACCCTTTAATTATTCTAATATACCTACTAATAGATAAACTTTTATTGTTTTTAGGGGGTAATATAGAAAGTTACACTATACCCAAATGACATAATATGCTTATATTTTTATCTTGGGATAATGAGAAATTTCCGCAGGACGTAGACTAAATTGCAGGGAACGGCTATTAGTATCTAAAATAATTAAACATGAATTAGGTGTAGACAGGTGTTGTTTTGCAACCCTCTCTTTTGTAATATGATTAAAAATCGAGGAATTTCAAAACATAATAATACTTTGCTAAATAAATAAATAGTTCTAAATTACATTATGACTTGATTTCCGACATTGCTTATTCTTCTTCCACTTAAGAACTAATAGGACAGCACGTTTTTTTGTAACACTTCATGACTAAGTAACATTTTGTCGCAGTTCCACAGGTGGCAGAGCTTTGATTGGCGCGGGAGACGACCTTGTTTCACGCATGCGCGTCCGTCTCGATGCGTAAGAGTTGCTTTAGCGTTTACTTTATAGTTCAAGAACCTCTGTACAGCGTCAATGTTATTTTATCAGCAGTTAATATCTTACCAAATATTGACAAGTAACGGATGAAGTTCGATAGGTTGATGATTTTTATTTACACTGAATAGTAAAATAGCGGCATTACCTGGAACAAGATAGAAAAATTATGAGTACATTTATTGTAAACTTTCCTAAGTTTGATACCTGCTTTATACGTTAAAGAAAATTATCGTTAATATTAACGTCAAACAATGTAACCAATCAAGGTAACACAAAACTTAAGTTAAAAAAGCATTGTTTGTTGTTTCTTTTCCCTCAATACTGTGTCATGGATTAATCATTACTTTAACTGTCAGCAAATACTGATATGTATTAATGGGAACCAAATTAAACGTCAACTAATTAAAAGTATCGACTTAAACATTTCCAAGTTAAAGACTATAAAATTAATCTGTAAAATTTTACCAAAATAATTTAGACGTTTTGATAAACCCTTGGTCTCTTCGTACATTGTGCCACTACCACAACTACAAAATAAGCCTTGTTTATTGGCTCCACGAGGCATAAACCATGACAACACAGCCCAACAATTGTTACAATTGCGGCTGTTTCTGGAGCATTCCATCACGCGCAGCCCCCGGCGGCCGACGGCCAAATGATGCAAACAAAACGCCAAAAATGCCCACTGAATTACGGCTGACAAATAAATTGAGGAACGGAACGTTGAATGTGGAACAGTCGTTCCAGGATTTAAACTCAGTTCAGTTTCTGAGTATTAGAGGTGTTCCGTTTTACGCAGAATTGGTTTGTTTGAGACGACGATGCGCTTTGATGTTAATTTCGGCTACTAATGTTATACATACTCGTATTTTTAATAGAGGGGATATAATAGATGTAGCGGTTCCTTAATGCAATTCAACAGAATTATATTTTCAGAACACGGCTTAAGATACAAGTGTCAAGAACGAGTGAAATAAGATCATGCCTTTCAAAGCAGGCCGATTTGCTAGCGGCTAAATAATTACGAATAGTTTTTATTTTCAACCCCCGATCTAAGTGTGGCGTCTTTCGCAGCTTTTTTCAATCGAAAGTCGCCTTTTTCAATCGATAAAGCCATCTCTTAGGTAAATTTTGTCAAAATCGCTTTAGCTGTTTTTGAGATACTGAACTTTGATGTATAAATTTCAGGGGTTTTAAAAAAAAAAACTAGGTTGATTAGGTTAGGTTATGGTTCCCATGGATAAGCGAACAAAATGTGTAAGTGTACCTAGTACTTAGTAACTCGTATGGTGAAGAACACGGACCAACCACCCTCTGGACACCGCATCCTAATCCTAACTAATGTTATAAATGCGAAAGTAACTCTGTCTCTCTGTCTGTCTGTTTGTTGCCTCTTCACGGGAAAACCGCTGCACCAATCTAGATGAAATTTGGTAAGAAGATTGTTTCAATATTGAGGAATAACATAGGCTACTTTTTATTCGGAAAAATTATATAGTTCCCTCGGGATAGCGATAACCGAACTCTACGCGGACGAAGTCGCGGGCAACAGCTAGTCTTCTATAATTTACTTGGAAAGTCATTAAGAAAAAAGCCGCAGTGAGCGGGCCGGGGGAATGGGTCGTGATTGGTTCATAGCTTGTCATCTCGCTTGTCATCTGGTCGAAAATGAGCCGCGATTTGAGGCTAGAGAGATTTATAGGTGCAAATGAGCATAAGCGTTTCGGAAACGTTCGCCCTGACGTTTGGTGTCCAGAGGGTAGTTGGTCCGTGGTGAAGAAGAAACGTATCGTTCAAGTACTGCGTGTCAATCACCACCATGACATTAATGTACTACAACACCTTAATTAAAATACCAGCGTAATTTTGTTTGAAAGCTCCTTCAACAACAGACCGTTACGTCAGCTTTTGTATTCGTAAACATTGTGTTTTTTGTATTCAAATCCGATGATGGAATACTTTAATGAGGCTCTGACGGATATCATTGTTACAAAATTACGTATTCACATTATTTTGTGCGTAACAATATAATTATAGTAAATGCCGAGGAGATGATTAAATGTTAATGATGTTGTATCTTAGTTTTGCGGCATTTATTTGTTAAAGGCATTTCATAACTTTAAATGAAAAACGCTCTTAGATATAGGAGTTTAGAAAACGAGCTAGTGGGTTACTTGAAGGCAAGTGATCATTACTGCTCATAGACCATCGCAACACTAGAAGGATTACAGACACGTCGTCAACCTAGAGGACGAAGATGAAATGCCTCTTGTGTCCATAATTTTCCTGTCTTACTTTCCACACCGGAACACAACAATGCAAGTAGGTAGATATTGCTGCTTAACGGCAAGATAAGCGAGTAAGATGATGGTAGCGATCCGGCCGGACTTTGCAGAAGGTCCACCTGCAGATATTTTGTTATTTATTTTTTGTCGTTGGCAAGACCATATGCTTCTCAAATTGGGAAGAATAGTGAAAGAAGGGAAACTATTTACCCAGCTGTCTTTGACATATTACCATTGTATTGTGCCCAGGAACATTTTAAGAAAATAAAAAATAATAATAAATACCACGGGACAATTTGACACCAATTGACCTAGTCCCAAACTAGGCAAAGCCTGTACTATGGGTACTAGACAACGGATAAACATACTTATATAGATAAATACATACTTATATACATATTAAACATCCAAGACCCGAGAACAAACATTCATATTCATCATACAAACATCTGCCCCGACCGGGATTTGAACCCGGGACCTCAAGCTTCATAGTCAGGGACTCTAACCACTAGGCTATTCGGTCGTCAAATCAAAATCACCGGTATGTACAGCGAAATTTGTAAGGAATTATAATTCTCTAATTATTCGGTTATTAATATTTCATGTAAGACGTAAGGCAAGCACAGATCACGAGAAAGCCGTATATAAATACGCCAGTCTATTTTTATCTGTACGTAAAACAATAAAATTAGAACAAGACGGATAGCGAATATTCTTTGGCACTGTTTGAGACACGAGCAAATAAATACTTTACACTTAGTACAAGTGTCTACCTACGATAGGTGTCATCATCATCATCAGCCTATTTACGTCCCACTGCTGGGTATAGGCCTCCTCTCAAAATGGGAGGGCTTGCACGATAGGTGTACGAGTAAAATATTTGTTACATGAAATAGAGGTGCTTCAAAGATTCGATTACTTGAATGTTTGAAAAATTTCAAGTTTCAATTTAACATGAGATTCAATCATAGTGAAAATTAACATACATTTTCGGCGTACATATTCGGCGTATCAGTAGGTGCTAACTTTGGTGTCAGATGGCACGTGACACGGAATGTCCAAGATCCGGGTTCGATTCCCGGGGTTAGTCATGTTTTTCTGGTTTTCTGTGTAGGTATTCTTGTTTCAGTGAGTAGGTAATTATTTAGAGTATTAATACAAAAAACCATTTGAGCAAACAATCTCATCATGAAATTTCAACCCCACGTCTGTAATTTTGTACTGTCAGCGTCAGACGCTGACGTCAGAGCCCCTAGCACAAATACTCGAATCCTGCGTAACGTAATCGTAATTGTATCGCCATCAAGATACTTCATATTAAATTTTAGTATCAAATACGCTCACGGGCAGCGCAGTTCCAAACGTGATACAAACTTTTTCGATAACGCTCCACGCGATTACGTTACGTAGCATTCGCATATTTGTGCTCGGGCTCAGGCCGTACGTCGCCAGCGAAACAATGTACCTTGACCCTTAGGACCAAGGGTGAAAAGATAGCAAATAACATGCGCCGACCACCCTGTATAGGAGACCACAGCACTTATAAATCTTTACGTCAAACCTTATAAAAGTGGCTAATACTGCACAACTCAAAAATGTCTAGAGATCAAACTCGAATGGGAGTCCGTACATAATGTACGAGAGTCCTCACAAAAATCCCTAGACATTTTTAAGCAGTGTAGTAGCAGTTTTTTAATTTTATCGTTAAAGCGTAAAGTTTTTACAAAGTGTGTTTAAGATAAATGCTCTAGGCATTTGTTTTAATTTTAACTGGCCATTGTTAACGTCAGTAATTGATTTAAATGTGGCCTTTTGTCAATTGAATTACAATAGTGTGCCATTTAACTTAACCTTAAGCACCTTACATCGTCGTAAAGTTTCCTCGTACAACTTAAAGCAAATAAACTGTTTTAAATAGGCATGTTTGTGAACGGAGCTAATAAGTAATAACTTAGTAGAGCCGTATTTTACATTACCTACGTTAAATATCCGACAAATACCAAAATAAACAAATCAAATCATTAAAAGCAAAGCAAGAAAAAATACAAACTTAACTTAGATTTATGTACCTACCTACATATACTTTAGAGCGTTGATTGAGTCAAGAACTACCCGGAACCACTTTGAATTCTTATTAATACTATGCTAATGATTTATTTGACAATAGCTCTTTACAATTTTATAATAACTACCTATCCTGTACAATAATTTACGTATATGTACATTTGTGACACAAAATATGCCAAGTTTATACTTGAGTTAAAATGTTACAAGCTGGCCGCATCTGGAGCACTGGCCTCTAAAATCGCGGAATAAAAGAAAAAAAGTTTAAAATAAGAACGCGAGCGACACATCGTGAAGTTTGGGTCTTTGGCGCTAAGGCGTAATTTTAAAAAGTACTTATCACTTTTTTTAAATACCTTATAGCGACAGTGCGGGTTCATTGACATCGGCAATAATAATTAAGTCATTTATTATTCTTATACACGAGATCGCAATAGGTCCCTTATTTTTTTTTTATCTGTCGTAATTTACTGTGACCCCAGGATGTCCAAGACAACGATTAGCGATAAACTGTCAAAGGAGGCTTGTCTCGTATTATAATAATGTTAATGGACAGCTACAACTTCATATCTGTGCTGATTCAAACAAGAACATAAAGATCAGAAAATATAGGTAATTATTATAATGAAGCAAAAAATTCGGGATACGTCATTCCATTACCATAATTCCTACTTTTAACTCCTATTTAACTCCTATTTTTTTGTGATATGCTGGCACTTGATATGCTAACTTCACAGAGACTAATTATTTTGGGTACCAGATACGACCCATACCTAATTAATCTTAATGTAATTACCTCTAACTTTTAACTTAGTTTTGGATAGTATTATCTACTACGAATATTCATTCATTCGTCGCGGGTGGTAGGACCTTGTGCGAGGTCCGTCCGGATCGCTACCACCATCTTTCGTTAATCCTGCCGCTAAGCAGCAGTGTTTGCACTGTTGTGTTCCGGTGTGGAGAGTAAGACAGCCGGTGTAATTACGGGCACAAGAGGCATTTCATCTTAGCCCTCTAGGTTGGCAACGCATCTGCGAACCCTCCCTAGTTGCGGGTGTCTATGGGCAGTGGTGATCACTTACCATCAGGTGACCCACTTGCTCGCTTGCCTTCCTCGTTGTATAAAAAAAAAATTAAGCGTTTGTCCGATCCTTGGTATATAAATAAATTACTCATTTGTGTTTCAACGCGGCCTAAAATTTAAGTGCTAAGCCCTACTTTAATACAGGTCCACTCTATTTTATTACATAGTTACGCCACGAAACAATAAATAAATATATTTCGTAGACGGAATCGATCAGATCAATATATCCCGTGACTTATCTTATCCTAGAACTGCATTTGTTGTTACAAAACAGCGATACCAACTGATAGTCGTAAGAAAAAAATCAAACGTGTTATCAGAATGCGATAACACTTTGAAGCATTGAAATCAGTTTTCTAATATCTCAATATTTTATACATAAAGTAAGTATCTCTTTATTTTGTAGAGTTCTAATAGTTTCGTGCAAAGTTTGTTTATCTAACGTAGTTTTAATTAAGGGTGTCAAAAAATGGCAGGGCAGGTCCATTATAACTTGCAATATGACAAAATTCTTAAGTATAACGGTAACTTGGCTACTGTAAGGCATTCTTTATTAAGAACAGGCCAGAGAGCGACCGGCGCGTCGGCTATGTGTAACATTATTCGACAGCGAAGCTAAAAGCTGCCAAAAAATGTGTGTAGGGTTCAGGTGCTTTCAGCATTCTTTAAAAACTGCGTAATGAATAAGAAATGTTTCAAAATGGCTTGATAAATGATTTGCTGGTTAACGAAATGATACATATATCAAAATAATTTTAAATTTATTGACTTAACTAAGTTGAGTTGAGATTGAGTATCGAAAGCTGTATAATGTCAATACCATCAAATACAATAAACCAGAGTTTTTACGTTTAATTATGTGTATGTATAATATACACGTGGCTTGCCTGATATATGAACCCAAGTCCACAAATCGATCGAAACATGAGCAAATTTATAATTAAACTAACCAGAAAAATTTAAGTAAAACCGGGATCCCAGAAATGCCTACCCAAACACTAAAGTAAGAGGTAGGTTTATTCCACAGCTTAGTTTCAGTTTGAACTAGTTGTTCTGGTTTCTTGTGTAAGTATTCATTAAGTTGTTTCAGTAGGTAGTGTAACAAGAGCAAATGTTAATACTTAAGTAATTACAAGCACGTAAATAACACTGCTAAATGGAGCACGAGCGGTTTCTTTAACGGTGACCTTGACGATTCTCAAAATGTCACGGCGCATGTGTGGCATTTAGAAATTCCCAATTCACAAGCTTTTATTTTCATGCTCTGCCTTAGTACCTACATACTCAAATCACTTGATCACCTAACTGTCCATAAAAAATCGAAGTTTAACAAACCGTTTCTGATCAAAAGATATATCTATTTTAATATACGCATACCCATCCAAAACTGTCCTTTATCTCAGTACATTCATTGCGAATATTATTATTTTCCTGGTTTAAAATGCTGTACTACGTTAAAGCTCATGCTTAGGACGAAACAAATTGGTCAGGAAAATAAAATTCCAAGCTTGGCGTAGTAACATAAGTATGTTACGGTTACACAGAATAAAACGTATAAGTTTAAAATTTATCTGATTGGGACAAGAACAGCTTGATATTTTTAAAATACTTTTTAATACGTAGTTGATCTGAAATTGCTCGCCAACAGCCTATATACCTAATTATTCTTGCTCTAGTTTTTGCGAGACGTCGTTAGCATGGTTTTCTGATTGTCAAATTATGCGTCAAGATGTCATGTTAACAATGATTGTTAAGTAATACGATAACTAAATAAATTAAGAACATTACATTAGCTCACATACCTAATATCTACGGCAGTGTAACTAGATGGCTTTTACACGTAAGTGGCCTCAAGTCCAAACCTAAGCCCTCTCATTCTGAGATGAGGCCTGTTCTACTGTCTATCCAACTGTGAAATCATTACAACTATTTTACGAACAGTTAATAATATAAATACTTTATTTGTCATACTTACACACACACTTCGAAGATGCGATCACGACTAAAGTACATAATATTATCCACAAAAGTTAATACTTACTACGTAATAAAACTTTACGATCGTCTTTAACCTAACATAGCTTCTTACCTTACCAGTGGTGTGACCGTGGCCATACAAAATTTCAATTTAATCGATTTTCATCGATTTTTATTCACAGTTATTGAGTAAGGCCGCTTTTAAAGTAGCTTTCATTTACATTACAGCAATTAAAGAAATAAATAAGATTATTCGCGTCCTGTGTCACTTTGCTTTAATAAGGCCAAGAGCAACTGGTTGAGTGTCAAGTTACATACAAATTATTTATCAAAGCGTTTTTAGTTAAAATTAAAGCCTTGTTGCCGGATATTAAGACACTTATCTGTGGTGTAAATTGGCAGTTTATAGTCGTAAGATTATAAACTAGGGAGTGATTTTTTATTACTTGTGTTTTATGTTTTCGGACACTATGCGACACAGGACATTGGCGTCAAGCGACGGAAATTGTACGTTTAAAAATAATGAAATAATTGGGACTAGATCCAGTTCCCATAGTTTATTGTTTTTTTAACATTATAGGCTTGCATTTGACCACAAATTCGCCTGATGAGCACGCTTGCTGAGGTAGGTAGTCACTAATAAATTACCATTCATACTTGAACATAGACAAAAGCAGGAAATTTCACTCCTTAAACTGTCCTGATAATAATGTTTTTTATGGGAAATTTCATTTCATTCAAGCTGCTATTCTTAACAACCTTTCACGCATATTTTTTGATTCCACAAACAATCATCTAAGAGGAACCTGAAAACACCACATATTTCAATCTTTAATACCTTTCAATATTTCACAGGGAATTTGTTGATGCAAAGTCTATTGTTAGTCTGACGTTCGTTAACAAATCATGTGCAGTTAGTTCGGCCGTTGTTTTAACTTCCCAAACCAAGTCAAAACACTCTTAAGAAAGTCCCAGTGAGTTTGATTTGTGGTTTCACTGTGACGTCAATTGGCAGAAACACAACTGACTCCTAAATCAGTAACGCTTGAACGAGAATTCCCAAAATTGTTAACTAAAATAAGAAGAACGTGCTATTGAAATACGCGTCTTCATAGAAATGTGTTTGATGTTAGAGTTATATTCCAAGCGTGACGGTGAACACGATTCGTCTCGCAGTTGCTCGTGGAAAGGCAATTAAAATTATAAAACAAAAGTTATCGAAGAGACGTATACTCAACAATTACCTATTTTCAGGCGAGGACTTATAATATGAGTCTAATATGACAAAACGAAAAACGTTATGTTTCTGCATTTAACTGTGAGAATATACATACCCATGCCTTTTAAAAGTCGTTACTCCCTGCGCAATGGCAACGACAGAAACAAAAGATCACCCAAACACAGAAATTGCCAAGGAAGGAAAAACTGAAAGGAAGGTACTGTAACTTCTTAGCGTAATCTAACCTTGTTGTGAAGATATAGCAATGTTTTTTTTTTTTCACTTTTTGTTTCTGATTATTTTCATCCCTCTGAAGTAATGAGTTAATGGGTCATAGGTACTGAAAACCAGCGGCTGTTCGCAGCATCATGCTGAGTGTGGCCCTTTTAACCCTATGCGGCACCTTTGTGGCATTAGTTTTAATTACACATAATAAGTATTTTATTTGTTATTGTGCTTCGTTTAAGCGTTTTAATGTCAGTGCCAAATTGATATTTAACTGCGTTACTTTCTTCCTTTAATCAGCGGCCCAGCGCCCAAGCGTGCTATCACCCATCTAACCAAATCTATTTCGCGCAATTACGTAGAACAAACATTAATGTGTAACGCGTGAGCCGTTGCCTCGGGTCGAACCGACAATGGATGGGTGGGTAATGCATCGGCACGTTAATTGCACACAATGCCTCTATTCTGCATCAGTCCGACCTTGTTGCTTGTATCACGACTTGGCGCACCTGGGGGACTATTACGAAATTTGAAAATCGAAGTTCGTATCGTATCGTCCCGCTCACTCTCATATTAAATAATATTAGAGTGATCAGGACGGCACGATACGAAGTCCGAATTTTGTACTTCGTAGTAGGCATTTGTTCATACTACGAGCAGGAGAGCCAGCGAGTTGAGGTGAGGTATTTGACCTCGGGGGAAGAAAATGAAAATTCTGATTTACATTCTTAGTGACCTACCATTAACTTAGTCAGTCTCAACAGCCATAGTCTTGATTTGTGATGACTAGTGGATAAAATATTTCTTCTTTTCATCGTTTCATAACAAACTTTGTTACTTAACGAAGCAAACTTGAAGAATATGTACTTACCTATACCTTCTTCTTTTAACGAGTAGGTAGAAACTTGAAAAAATAGTTATGGTTATTGTCGACTGGATACGGGGATATGAAAGGCAATATGTAACTAGTAGGTACAAGTTTTGGGGAAGACTCTCTCTCCAGGCAGATGTTATTAAGTCTAGAGGAAGACAGCTGGAAGTTGTGTTTATGAATTCGTTAGCGCGATATAGAACATGACGTCATCCACGAGTGTCACTGGGGTCACTATAGAGTATAACGTAGGTAGATATTGTAAGCAAGTAACTGAGCCCAATCATCGAGACTGAGTTGAAAGGTAGACACTTTAATTATTGACCTATGGTAGTGGTCTTCGTCCTCGTGCAATGGAACACCTGAGACTAATCAGTGTCTAAGAAAGAACACGAGGGAAATTTCAAAATTACATTGCTACCCATATCTATGGTGTTTGCTTGATCGATAACCTAACCTAACTTAGATAAGTTGAAATACCCACGACATTTTCTAAGTTCAATATTTCAAAAGCGGTTGAACCAATTAACTAATCAATGTAATCAAAAATTAAAAAAATTGAACCATCACGATTTAGCCAGCTTTCGATTAAAAAAGTCCACCCCTTTAGGAGGTACGATGCCACAGACAGACACATAGATACACAGACACAAATGTTAAACATCCGAGATCCTTCTTTTTGAGTCAGAAGTTAAAAATAACCGACTAAAGTTAGGCAAGTAAAAGCCCTCGCAGATACCAATTTGGTAAATACGATGTTAATTGCAGTCTTACGATGCATCGAACTTAAAACGCTTCTCACTTCGCACATTTTCAAGGTAATCATTCTATAAATACACCTCACGATCGAGACCCCAATCGTGTTCCAAAAGCGGTGAGTAATAGAAACTGTTATCGCGCAAATCTCATCATTTAGGTATGATATTCACCAATACCACGCCAAACTTGACATTGAACCCCGGGTCAGATCTGCGATTGCATTGTGCTGCAAGTGAGCTCTATTAGCCGTTGCGAAATTTATATCAATGTTAATGCTAAATGTCAGTCTTAATGGAATGTTTTCAGAGGCGTATGTGCTTGCTTAGTCAAGTATACCTTAGGAAGGTCAGGTGGAAAACAATCAGCATTATCAACAGTGTTTGATCTGAAGTCGTAAATGTAATTGGTTTTAAAAGGTTTAATGCCGTACAGATTTCAAAACAGCCTTGGCGCGGTCATTTAGTTTTATTGTCTCGTTATATCTAGGTAGGTACGATAGATTGGGAGAAAAAGTAGAAATTATTAATTCCCTTCTCAAACACTTCGCTGCCAAAAACGTTTTGAATTTTACAGGGGATCGCGTATGACAGGCATAAAAGTTGTAACGGCGCGCAATTTAAAGAGTAATTATGTAAAATGTTTACCCTTTTTGAATACGAAATCGGCGGGGTCAAAGTACCCATCAGGAGAGTTTAGCTTAACAAAATGGCGGTTGAAAAAAACGCAAATTATTACTTAACGTTAATTCATCACGGGACCACGCCCCGGCCGCTTCGGAGCCCGGTCGTGACCCAGACAGTTCCTGTTAGACGAAATATGTATTCAGTGAGAAATTCTATGCGAAAAAATGTACTGTAGATATACTATATGTAGGTACATCGTACACACACCCACCTAATTGGCTAGTTGGATTATTTTGAAACTGTATTTGTGATAATAAATCGCTTCATATGCTTCACTAAGAACGGGATACCCAGTCAAGTCGTAAAATTGCTGTTTTTGTAGGTCACACAAAACAGTTGGCTTGGCAATTCCTGCACTTTGCATGCTCTTAGTTATTTGCCAGGCAAAATGTCAAGGGGGTTAATACCATCGTAATGTCAGGTGAGAATGGGAAAGGGTACATAAAATGGAGGTATTTCGTAACTCACCTGTATAGATTTTGTACAGCGATTCCAGCAATCCTTGCATCATTTTGATGGCTATTCTTTCACTTCAACCACTAGTAAGACACGTGTAATAGCTCAGTCAGCTATGGCTAACATGGCTGCGCATTTCACATATCTAACTCTATAATGAGGTTAAATTATTCACACGGCTCAGCTCAATTAAGCATAGTTATACGCGCGAATGATGACAACGTTTCATTCACGTACATTCACATGAAGCGAATACATTTGTTCCACCTGTCCGAGACCTGTCCTTGTTCCTTGTCCACAACGCTGATCAATTCGGATAAGCCGAAACAAAATGAAAATATAAGTATGAAATTAAGATATGCCTTCGACATTACTGTAAGGCGAGGTGACTGACCTTCGGATAGACAGTACAGTGGCCAAATTGAAGTAACGGTATCGAATGCCGGATCGTTATCATCAATCAGATTTGCGTAACTATTTGTTAGCAATTACTGCGTACACTCGTACAGTGGCCACCTAAAATGGATCTGTGGAGCTTAAGAGTACAGTTATAGACATTACAAAAAGAAAAAAATAGCGACCGCAAATGGAACTGCACTCGAAGAAAGCTACGAGAGACTTGTATCCAAAAACAAGACACGACTCCGCAGCACCGATAAGGAAATGTTATGAAACACTGACATAGAATTAAAGGTTTATCATAAATAATACACAAGGTCATCTGTTAACGTAACGCGTTTTTAAAACGCCCACGAGAGCTAACAAATACGGAACTGACCAAGACGAAGCCGCCGTAACGTACGGTAGAACAGGAATAATGGACGCGTGTGGGCTGCATCCAAAAGGTACGCTCACAAGTATTGTAATTAAGTCTAGGTGCCTAATAGGATTACATTGATTAAACAAGGTTGTCAACGAGAAGGTGGGGCCGAAAATAGAACTCAGTGTAATTACAATTTGGAAGATATCCCCTAAAATTAAGTTGAATTAATTTTCCAAGCAATAAAACAGATAAATACTTAGTAGGACTACGTATTTGCTAAGGACTTTTGTAACTGCAGCCTTTGCTTCATCCAACAAAAGAAACAAAACATGAGCTCAATCATAATTTACAGTCGTTTATCTTCATCACTCGTGTGACCTCATGAGTGTTGGTTTTTAAGACATTGTATACGTACAGTGATTAATATAACGTACCTACCTATTTCAAAGAAGGCCAGAGGACAATTTGAATACATACTATCATTAAGTTGTATTGGCGACATGAAAAAACAGAAACAAATAAAGATGTAGCAATAAAACGTACGGGTTTTAAGAACAAATACCTACATAATTCAATGTCATTTTAAATCTTTTAGCGGGGCTGGAATGCTCGATAAAAAACCACTTTCTTTTCAAAAGATATAATTAACATAATACGACTTGCGGTATCGTAAGTGCTGCGGAGTCTGGCCAAAACAAGTAAATAAAGGACTACCTGTTTATTTAAGACAATGCATCATTACAAAAACAAACAAAGGCAAAAGCAATGGACCGCTGAAATTCGGCGTGAAGGAGTCGGAATATTAAAAAGAGACATGCCAATAGCAAAGTGTAGGTAAATGAAGACGCTAATGAGACGTCCGCGGGACCGTACAGTAAAATTAGCCACGCACGAAAGCCGTTGCGAAATCAATAGAAAAAATAACGACGAACAAAAGCGCCATTGAAGCTTCGAATATTGTAATGGAATGCCTCATTTGCATTTTCCGTGCATATTTTACTCGCAAAATATTGGTGGGTATGAGTACCAACTTATATAAGGTGTTGTTCATCATGCGCGCGTATTGTCTAGCTAGGAGCATTACTGACATACTTCAGCGTCTCGGTGTATTTGCGGCTACCCTTCCCTTTCCTGAACATCTAACGACAGACAGAATTAGACATTCAAATGAATAAGCAGTGTAAATCATGACAGCGTCGCAAATTATTATGGAAGAATGTAAACAATACTAAGTTAATGTGGAACTTAATCGGTTTGATGGCCCCATTCATTACTTTGAATGGGACTTTAAAGAATAAATCACTTGAGAAGAATTTCGCTGGCGGCGCAAACGATAAGTCATATTTCTGTAAACTGAAAGTGACACGCCCGCTCTCAATCAGACGGGCGACAGCGTTAAGATCTTAGTGACTCTTGTCGCTAACAATGTGATGAGGTTTATGTGATTAAATTGTGTTAAAACTGAGCGAAACTTTTTAGATGGTACACTTCCACTGGCACCCTCTTCCACTGGTGGATTTCAGATTTTGAGATTTTTAAAATCACATAGCACTTGTACCACCCGGCTAGATCACTCGCGTTATCTTTCGGTCGATCGATAGATCTCGGTCGTCATATCGATCGCGCGATGTTTAAGCGCGCCCGCGCCGTCCGCGGTCTGCCGCACCGCGGCCGCCACTGAAACGTCCCGGGATTATTTATAAATTCAGAGACAGGGGGTCGTAGAATTTTGCACGACGTCGCGGTATGTCAGCTAATGACTGCATCAGGTCCCGCCGGAAGCAGGGTTTAACGGCTTAAGTGTCAGGAGACAAGACTTTAATGCTTGGGTAGATGCATTTTGTCTTCCAGGCTTGTGTATCTTTAATTTAATTCTGTGTCTTTAGTGACTAGTTTATCACTGATTTTGAGTAGGACACACATGTGATACTAATTATTTTTGGGAGCGTCAAAGCCAATCTGATTGATGATCGATACTAGTAGGTGTAACCGTAACATTATGCTGTCGAATATTCTAGAATGTTCACCAAAGTCCGAGTAACTTTTGACAAATGAGAGTGCGTAGATTTTCGGCCGGCCCCATCCGTCGCCCACCTGAACAGGTGTTTCTGATGTTCTTTAATAGCTCTGGCCGGTCCACGGTTGACACCAAGTTCGCATGTAGGCGAGTCCGAACCTAGTCATTAACGTTTCGTAATAAATTCAAAGCCAATCTGACCTTAAGGTTTTGAATATTGTGTTGAAATGAAACACGCAATGATTTTTTACATTCAAATACAAACATGGCATAGGAAGGCAATGATCAATTATTTTGATATAGCTACCTATGGCAAAAGGTAAATACAATCTCTACCTAGGTAAAGACAATCTCGAGCAGAAAATTTTAGTGGTGTCTAAGGTAGATTATACTGACAAAGCAGCTGATAAAGCTGCGAAACAACATCATTCGCCTATATGAAGTAGTGGATCCCTGCCAGTGTTTCAAAGACATTGTAAGGTCTGTGGTTGCTAAGTGTGCGGAGTCAAGGAAGTGAATAGGCAAAGACACTCTCTCTGTAACGTCCTTAACTCTAAATTGTACCTATGGGGTTTCTTGTAATATACCTAATGTCTGTGTGGCGGAGGCATAATCTGAGGCGCCTATCTTATCAATAGGAGCTTAGCGTTTTCGTGTCAAAATATAACATTATTGTTATTGCACACAAAGTTAAGTTATTGCAAAGTATTTTTTTATACAATACTTAGTACTATTGAATAAAAAATTACTTTTACTATTATTATTGCTAAAGAAAGATGGCGCTAATCAAAAGCCTGTAGAACTAATTTAATATCTTCATCTCAATTATCTTTTGTACCTATATCTTAGGTACCTGCCAAAAAGTTTCCCAGAACTTTCCACAGTCAAGAGCAACTAAAACTCCATTAGCCTTGGACGTAGTCTTCAAATTGGCGCTTCACAAAAACCATCGTAAAATGTCGCAGTGACTCACGAACTGACGGACAACAAAAGACGACGTTTGGCAACAGTGTTTGCAATTCGGTTTCTTGACAAATAACAGCTAAATTTAAAGCAATGAGTGTACGAGTAAGCGGTCAAAAACCGTTGAGAAATATTACATCAAAGTTCTTTTCAATAGATCAATAAGAAGTAAATAGTTTAATAGACGAGGTTCAGTTTCGGAACGCTGTGTTAATGTCTCAGGATAGAGCTGTAGCAGGATAGAACTTATTTTTGGATGTTTGTTACCAACCTGGCAGTACTTTAACGGAGTTGTATAACTTGTATGTGACTTAATAAAATGAAATGCATTTTATTAAATGCATTCTTAAGGCATCATCAGACAGCGTTAACAGCGGTTTTACTAATAGACTTGAAGAACACCATAAGTAGGTATTATCTATTGTATGTAAGCTTAGATTATGAATTTCTTGGATGTATTTTCAATTTGACTTTATGAAGCTTTTTACGGCTCGGATGACCGATAGGTACCTACGTATAACGTATTGAACGTTATGTAATTTGATATGTAGTGAGATAAATATTGATACAAAATGAAAGAACATCCCATCAATTTACAACGGTCTTGATATGTAGAGAAAGAAGACGGGAATGGGAAATAAGCGTGAAATGTCATGGCTATATGAAAACCTATGAATGACATCTAACTTATTGTACAAAGTTTAACTTATATTTTAAAACCAACTTTGAAATTATGTAGTCGGATCAGGCGTGTCAAAGCCTCAACAAATAAGTCACAGTTTCGTTATTAATAAAAATAAACACTTAAACACGTTTCTACTTGCTTCGACTTCACTATTTGTGATTATAAACGCACTCTTTGTCGGTCCCTTAATTAACTACTCTTCTCTACCGCTCAAAGGTTGACTGGTAGAGACCCCTTATACGGATAAGTCCGTTTTTCTACTTGTATCTCACTGTTTGTAACTTGTATTTACTTCTGTATTTTCTGTACAATAAAGCGTTTACTTACTTAAGTGCTTACTTACTTACTACTTAACTGGTAATACTTTTAATACGTTTTAAATGCTTTCGGGCTGCCTGAGTAGCTCTCGCCGTTGAATTTAGGAGCAACCAGTATGGACCAAAGATATTCTTTACGCCGCTGTAACTGAAGCTACAGCTGTCGACACTGACGTTGTTTCTATTGTGAACTTTATGGGTCATAAAGAACGTCTAAAATTATCGCAGATGAATCTGTTATGACGCGGATAGACGTAATGTTGCGCAATTCGTTAAATAATTACGATCAGATCTAGATATAAATTAAATATAAAATAAAAAATGTGTTGATGATACCAACAACGCTTTTGGAAAGACCGTGATCATTTTCATTAGCGATCATTAGATTTTCACTGGCGATCTAAGCGACAAAGTTTTTAAGTCTCTTCTCTTCGTCAATTTCTGCAAGACCGTACAATAAAATAAAGTGCTTGTTTCCTTCAAAACGTTAGACGTTTAAAATAAGTCGGAGCAGTTGAGAAGTGGCCAACCGAAGCCGATGATGAAGAATTGTCAAAACATGTGCCAAAATGTCAATTTCCTGCGTCAAGACGTCATCGTCATGAGTTTCGCTGCGATGACAATTCCTGTTGTCAATACTTATTGTATGTTAAAGGTTAGAAACTACCTCATTATTCGTTTAAATTAAATCATGTGGAATGAGTAGTCAGAATACACAGTAAATACCTATGTATACTTACTGTATTTATTTCTGTATTTTCTGTACAATAAAGCGTTTACTTACTTACTTAAAAGTAAAAGCACTAAAAGCGTCCACGTCAATTACATGATTCAAACAGTAGCTAACCATATTTAAATCTTAACACATGTAAAGCCGCGATAGCCAAGTGGTTTGACCTATGGTCTCTCAAGCAGAGTGTCGTGGGTTCAAATCCCGGCTCGCACCTCGGAGTTTTTCGGAATTTACGTGCGGAATTACATTTGTAATTTATCATGAGCTTTTCGGTGAAGGAAAACATCGTGACGAAACCTGCACACACTTGTGAAAAGCAATTCAATGATGTGTGTGAAGTTCCCAATCCGCACTGTGCCCTCGTGGGAACTATAGCCCAAGCCCTCTCATTCTGAGAGGAGGCCTGTGCCCAGCAGTGGGACGTAAAAAAGGCTGGTGATGATGATGATGACATGTAATAAAATTACAGGTAAATAATTAACTTAAACAGAATAAAACAAAGATGCTTATTGCAGATCACAATTGTTATTAAAAAAATTTGACGATCCAATTTTAATGAAATAAACGGATCGATTAACTAAGTCGACTTTAGCCCGACATATTTCTGACTACCTAATTCTCTAAATTCGACTTATTAAGCAGATATAGGTACATATAATGGAGAAGATGGAGTGACGACCTGGTAAAGATCGCAGGATCACTCTGGATGCGGAATGCACAAGTCCGGTCTGAGTGGAGAGACTTGAGGGAGGCATGTATGTCCAGCAGTGGACGTCTTTCGGCTGACATGATGAGGTACATAATATGTTAAATGAGATGATCCGTTTATTTCACTATGATTGAGTCTCACAGTAGTTACATTGTTAAAAGATTCAACTTGTTTGTATTAATAACACAATTTACACTTTGCCAGTGTAAACAGCAATAAGAACACATCTGCACGAGATTTGTGAATTATCCGAGTGATGGATTGTTTGACGTTTGCATAGGGCAGTGTGTTTTGTTAGGCGGTGTAAACATTCGTACCCGAACTGATACTGTTTGGTAAACTCACGAGGTTATTCAATGTTTCAATTTCGATTTGCGATTTCTGTATATATTCCGAATAGCAAACTATGATACGAACCATGTTATCTACTCATTGCAAAAAACACATGTTCTTATCCGAATTACAATCCCTTTCAAATCGATGCCGTTAACCGTTACAGAGCTCCCTCTTGCGGAGACGATTCTGGCTGGGCCACCAGAATTTCACTATCAGATTATTTGTATTGTCATCTAACTTAGGTACATAATATTATCAATACCAAATTTCAAGTCAATCCGACCACTGAAAGTGGGTCGAATTTAACTTGCAAGATTTGACCCGAACATTACATCCACACATTGTAAGGTAATTAAAAATCTTGTAAAAATAGGCATTTGTGTTAAAAAATATATACCAAAATCTCCAACAAGTAGGTAAAAAATGTGATTTTGTCAAAATTTGATCCCTTTTGTCATTTAGAGAACGATCGAAACGGCCCGCAATGGCACTGTCACTTACTGTCCATTGTGTGCGCAAACGCACATTCCTAGCACTAAATCATACCGGCACAGCACACTGAAATAGTTCACGTCCATAACTCAAAACTAAAATTGGTTTGTCTGTAACATAAATAGTGTTGAGCGGATATTAGTTGACGAGCGACAATGCGCACGCGCCGCATCCTCCATGATCTCACCTAATTGTGTTTCTACAACCGATTACGGTATTCGGGTCATTTTAATTGAGTCTAGTTTACGCGGGCCTTTTTGGTGTGAAATTGCGTGTTGGCTCGTAAAAGTTGTGTCGAAATAATGCATAGGACAACACGATGTTATTTTAAAAAAAATAACACGTGGAATTGTATCGGTGGACTTTTGTATCTAAGTGATCGTTCAGATATGGAGAACGATCCTGAATACCATAGAGAATAGACGCGGGAAAATGATCGGACATTTGATACCACACGACAATTTCTTTAAGACTATTTTAGATGGAAAAATTGAAGGACAGAGAGGAAGACGTCGACCTAGGCGAAGCTACATGGACCAGATAATGGAGAAGGCCGGTGTCGTGTCGTATACGTAACTGTCTCTTAGGAGAGATGATTGGAAGAAACTCCACCGACAAGATTGTAACTCTTATGTTTGATGATGATGACAGATACGAAGCACACGCATCGATCTTTTTTAACTTGATACATCTCTTCTCAGCTGAAGCTGTGTTAGGAAAACTAACAATGTGACGCAAAAGTCACATTCCGTACGAAATTTCGTGTAATTCTACGGTACCTAACTATACTTTAGAAAGAAAGTTTGTAACTTACATCACTTCCTTACTTTCTTAACTAATTCTTCCGATCACCAACTTTGATTTACGCCTAACACCCAACGACAAAGTTTCCTAAACTGAGACTATTTACACTAACACAGGGCATTCCACCCTTTCTCCCGGCACAATGCGCCTGCGTCTTTATTAGCCATGAATGGCGTCGCCGTAAACAATTCGAAATAGACGGGCCGCGGATGGAGTTACAACTCTATCGGTTTCCACTCCAGTGGCTAGGATGTTTAAAGGCGATTGTAATTGTGATAATGAGGCAATTATGGCCCATAAAGTCATGTTGATATGTTAAAAGGACTGCCTAGGTACTTGTTATGTTAACTTGGATATTAGTAGGAACTGTTTGTGTTAAGATACACAGACGGGCAATCTTAATTGACTCAGAGCACGCGAGTTGTTTTTGATTTCGAAATATTTGTCATAATATTTCACTTTATCTAGCAGATGAAGCAAAAATTAATCATTAAATTATTTTAACCAAGGACGGCGCTGACGAAGCTTTAACTTGAATGCTTCTTTAACTTATTACATTTATAAGTAAACTTGTTTCCAGTCGTTATCGCACCACAGAACTCTCTTACCTCAAAAACAACAACACTATATGTAAACATAATGCAAGGGATATACGCCTAGCCTTATCGTGTGTCAATTGCTTTATTGCAGTTTCATTCTATCTTCTTCTATCAAAACAGGAACATTGCGCATAAGAATAGGACAGCAACAGTAAATATTAATACGCAGACAGATAAGCTGTTTACGAGCGGGCTATCTCAGTAGGGCACAGATAACGAAATGGTAAAAATCCACAAGATTTATTGACTATCTGTTCAACTTATGTAACGAGATATATTTATTGCTGGTTTAAATGCAAAATACTTATCTGAATTCTGAATACGGTTAATATTATTTTAACGATTAACAAAATAAACCACAATTAAACCAAGTCGAATTTATTAAACACGTGGTAAATTCGCGAATAATTGATTCGACCGATTTGTCAGCAACTTTTGCTTGTTCTGGAAATCAATTAAATAAATACTCTCATTCGACTGATCAGTCACACGTTTTTGGTCACAAGGACGTGCAAGTGAACTTTAAGGCTTAATTATTACAATTACGCGTGACATAGCTGATATTGAGTTCAAATCCGATGCCTTGGCCGACTAGCTTTAAATATCGCGTGTCGCGTAACTCGGAGGTGATCGACTGTGGTCGGCGATAGATGAAACAAATTATACCTACCACTTGCTAACGGGTTCTTATTTAAACAAATGAATAAATCGGTTCTAAGTCTGCTGCTTGCACCAGCCTTCAAGTTGCTTTATTTGTTTTATCCAGGTGTATAAGGCGTGAGGGTCAAATCAAAGATGAGATAGACTTTGCCTCGTACGAACGTACGGTCGAGGAAATTAATACCTGACCCACCATGGAACCTTTTCACAGTAAACGTCATAGTGACCACGCTTAGCTTGATAAGGAAAATCGTTATGACGCTTATTATAAAAATGTTGTATGGTGGGCCGTGATAGCCTAGTGGTTTGACCTATGGCCTCCCAAGCAGAGTGTCGTGGGTTCAAACCCCGTCTCGCACCTCTGAGTTTTTCGGAATTTATGTGCGAAATAACATTTGTAATTTATCATGAGCATTTCGGTGAAGGAAAACATCGTGAGGAAACCTGCACACTCCTGCGAAGCAATTCAATGGTGTGTGTCAAGTTCCCAATCCGCACTGGGCCCCCGTGGGAACTATAGCCCAAGCCCTCTCATTCTGAGAAGAGGCCTGTGCCCAGCAGTGGGACGTAAATAGGCTGATGATGATGATGATGATGATGATGGTGTGTCAGGAATTAATTTCCTCGACTGTACCATAAGGACTCGAACAAAGAGCAACGTACCGCACCAACTATATAGTCACATGTAAAGTTATAATAGGTTTTAATTCGCACTTGCATCGCACTTTGAAAGCGCAAAGCATACATCAGCTCATGCTGTGACCTGCGATAAAAAGAACGTATCGTCATAGAAAACTCACGGCAGTTACGTCTTTTTCTATAAGGCTAGCATTCTCGCCATATGTTTGCATTGAGAGACTATTGGCCTTTTGGCATTGTTCTTGGTTGCTTAACAGTTTGATGTCTGGGTGTTAGAACATGCATGATCCAGACAGCGATACGAGAACAATCGAACGGAGGCGCCCGCGTATTGAGAGGTGAGTATTATCATGCAGATCACTAACGTTATGACATTATTGGGTGGTAAATGTTAAACAGGCATAATAATTTTGTACAAGATTTTTATCTCTTTGTATTCGTACCTACTAATTCTTGTAGTAATGCAGATAGCAACTGGTTTTCATCATACAACATTCAACAGTTACATTTTCGGGAGGTCGAAATGTTTTCTTTTCTTTATTGTAAACTTTGAAGTGACCTTAAAATCTATTGCGTACCTACGAGTATAAAATATAGTATGTAAGTATGTTGAATGGAATTTAGGTCATGCACATACCAAACATAGTTTGTAAGATATTTGGAGTTCCGAAAGAAAATGGTAAAAAAGAACCCTCATGGTGTGACTCGGCCAGTCTGTCTGTCTGTCGGTTAAAGCTGGTTATCTCAGGAACTAGTAATGCTATCAATCCGTTTGGAATAGCTTTAGATAATGCTTGCCCTAGTATTTTGTAAATTGAAAATACACTAAAAACTGTATTTGTTTTCATTGCAATTTGAGCTATAATCGTCAAACGATAACTCTGCATAAGATATTAATTAGTAACACTGAAAAATCACGCTGTGGTAATACTTTTTTCATGCCACTCAGACATTTGTTTAATTAAAAATAATAATGATGGTAGCAATCAAAAGTTGTTGTTTTTTTTACAATATGGCTCTGTCCATTGGAGGACAATTTTGCCAGTGTTTAGTGGGTTTTGCTGCTGTACGGTAAAGAAAATCTAGAAAACGAAATACGAGAGGTATTTTAATGGTGGATGGTGAATGAACGATGACCTGTTTATGTCTAATCTAATCAAAAGTTCAAAACGTGTTGTTTGACTATAAATCAGTGTTGCCATAAACAAACTTTAGATTTCTACTGTTGTCAGTTCCTTGCAGAGTTATCGTGGGACGACTATAGTAGGTAGGGTATCATACGAAAAAGCGTTGTTATTCTATCACTTTTTTTAAGCTCCCTTATATGCAGACAGAAAAATCTGAAATGACTATGTAAAGATTACAGGAATACGACTACAATTAGCTAATTACAAACTGTAATATTTTTCCGTGCCTAATTATCACGGTAAATATTACAAAGAAGCCCAAAACGGTTTCGTATTACGATCGAACGACTAATTTCGATTTTAATTCAGTCGTAAAACTTTTTTAAGCACATCGTGTCGTGTATAAAAGTTGTCGATTATTTTTTTAACACGCCATGTTTCAACCGTTAAGTTGTTTTATTATTCCATCACAACACAATAATAGGAGATAGCAGTCGGTGTGAGGAACTTGATTTAAGTATGAAAAGTTAACAGTTATACTAGCTCGAAACTTGTGGAGCAGGAGTCCAAAAGAAAATGGTTGGGCATAAATTATAATGCCTTGTCACTTAATAATTGGCTACATTTAAAACGGGCACGCTATTGTTCATCATCATCATCAGCCTATTTACGTCCCACTGCTGGGCACAGGCCTCCTCTCAGAATAAGAGGGCTTGGGCTATAGTTCCCACGCGGGCCCAGTGCGGATTGGGAACTTTACACACACCATTGAATTGCTTCGCAGGAGTGTGCAGGTTTCCTCACGAGGTTTTCCTTCACCGAAAAGCTCATGATAAGTTACAAATGTAATTTCGCACATAAATTCCGAAAAACTCAGAGGTGCGAGCCGGGGTTTGAACCCACGACAGTCTGCTTGAGAGGCCATAGGTCAAACCACTAGGCCATCACGGCTTTTGTTACGCTATTGTTACTAAAATACAAGTAAGTATAGTGGAATTTTATGATACCATCTACTTAATCCACCTATACTCAAGAGCAATAAGAACGGGTCACTTTGTATGAACAATGCCATACAAGTGACCCATTTTTTTGCTCTTGAGTGTATATTGACCAACCGCCAAGTAAGTCAGTGCGAAGTTTGGTTTTCATATAAAAGTCGGATATTAACGACTTCTCCTATAGTGATTGTGTCGTTAGTAAAAAAATAAGTATATAGGTACTTATGTGAGTACATAGCCGTGACAGCCTAGTGGTTTGACCTATGGCTTCTCAAGCAGAGGGTCGTGGGTTCGCGCCCCACTTCACACCTCTAAAACCTGACGCAGCAATCGTAAAGTCGTGCTCGACCCTCTGCCGCATCTACGTTAATGTATCTGTTTAAACCTTTGAACAAATAACCAAATCAGAAATCACGAAGCGGCGTCCATTCCGCACACCCTGTGCTTATAATTAGGGCTGCCTGAACGTGATATAATTGTTATGGTATGATTTCTGTTTTTTTAGTACTATAATAGTCTGGGTATTTAACCCAGCTCCTTGACATCCCGTGTCACTTGCAATACCCATACACTAAACCATGTACTTAATGGTATTCACGTTTTATTGGAGATAGTATTCATAACGGTCTATATGCCAATACGAACATCAGTAAGAAGAAGTTGGTTATCAAAAAAAAATTAAAATATGACACCGCAGTAGTGTCTATTTACCTTTTTATCTAGTAATAATATTCAAGCGGCTACAAAAGCGCTCAATAAGATCCCACTCTGCAAGTGAGTTATACCTAGTTGTTCATCGTGCCGATTTCGACGTTCAGAGCGCCTAGTGCTAGTCTAGTTAAAGTGGCAAGTAGCACGAGAATATAGAAAATAAGACGTTTCTCGTGTCAAAAATTACACTAGAAGCCAAAAATTACACCAACTTTACAAATGTCAGTTTTCAATGACAATTCAGCGACAATTGCTGACTTGAAGCGCGTTTGTTTTAACGCACTTTATATTGGCAAATAAACGTAATTCGAATTGTCATTGTAAGCTGACAATTGTAAAGTTGGTGAAATAGGGGCATGTCATCTAGTTGTAAATATTGATGGAAGCTGACAGCCCTATACCGTGCCGTCATCGGTCGAGGTGTAAAAGGTCGCCGGGCGGTCAGTGCAAACTTTTCTCTCCATTTAGGGCGGTGAGAGTGACCGCACTCCACACATATACTATAATATACACCACATACTGTACATACATACTTGTATAGATATGTGATACCTTCACTTTATTAATCGAGTAGGAAAATCTCGCCATATACGCCACGAATGGCTGAGATTATAACTTGTAGCGCCTTGTATGGGCATTAAACTATTTACGCTATCAATCTCATGTTTTTTTTTATTCGTAAATGTTTGAAGCTTGCAACAGCTTCGAACTTACCTCAGTGTGTAGGCAGTTTATTTTGAGAACAAATTTTGACATCTACTTTAAAATCATAAGTTCCTGTACAATACAATACAAGAACTACGATTACATTAAGGCAGGTTGTGCTATTTGGAAAATTTATAAAAAATTAATAAAATAAATAAACATCATGGGACAATTGACACCAATTGACCTAGTCCCAAATTAAGCAGAGCATAAAAAAAATATATAATATAAAAATATTAAAAATAGATACTATAGATAACATTAAGCCTATATATATAATGAATGTCGATAATAACAGATAAGTACATAGCAATAAAATGTACAAATAGGCATTTTTAGAATTAGGTAAGGTTAACGTCCAAGTATGTGACACTATAATTTAAAAACCGGCCAAGTGCGAGTCGGACTCGCGCACGAGGGTTCCATAGAAAGATTTTAACGCTTTTTCCCAGTGTTTTAAGAAGTCCACGTGTTAGCAGAGCCCTGCTCCTAAGCAAAATGTACGCAGTGTGAGGTCAACTTATATTGGTCTGTGAAATCTACAGACAGACATAAAAAATGAAGATTTTGAGAGTTTTTGGAGTGGTTGTGCTATAAGAGCTACCTTCATACCAAATTTCAAGTTTCTAGGACAACTGGAAGTACCCTTTAGGTTTTCTCAGTACGGAAATTGCGTTCACTTGGAAGGTTGATTTTTTCACAGCTTCAAGGGACCGCAGGCTTGTTGAGTATTTGATATTAATTTCAGCATGCTACCTCCACGCTTTCCAGAGAAAAAGGGTCTTGACAGACAGACAGACAGACGGACAACAAAGTGATCCTATAAGGGTTCCGTTTTTTCCTTTTGAGGTACGGAACCCTAAAAAGTGAGACGGTTTTTATTAGCTCATGCCGCCTTCTGTTTTCCACTAAACATACCGTGTCGGCGTGTGTGGGATTTCGCAAAGGAACCAAGCCCAAACTCCAAACTCAATCCATTTCACTGTTAATGTAAACAATTTGGTTGCAAAACGTTTGCAACATTTATCGGAACTCCCCTCGCTGACTGATACTGACCAAAACATAATTACATTTATTATTGGTCCAAGAATTCATAAACATTGGCCGTAGCAATATTTGTTTAATGTATTGGAATAATCAATTATCAGACTTGAGTAAGTTTGCCCTGTTGCGTGGTCCGCAGTTTGCCAGTCTGTGTTAATTTTCTTTAAATCATTAAGCTCAGTTTGAAATCAATTTTTAGCATTTTTTTTTTAATAACATCAGTTTATTTATGTATTACATAAAAGTGTTCAGAATTAAAATTGGTACCTAAAACTAACTTAATTAATAACTTACCAAAAATAAAGCTAAAAGTTCATGCAGCATTCTCGCGCTGTATTGCTATTAGCAAATCTTAAGTAATTAATTAATTTAGTTAAAGTCTGATTTATGTAAGTAAGTACCTAAGTATTCAGCAGTAGCCGAAGCGGCTTTGGAGTGTATAAATATCGTTCTCTTCTCTTCTTGGTATAATGTTCAAGTAATATCCAAGAGTACTTAGATAATACGGCCCATTTCGGATATAAATATTTTTTCTGTGGCCCGTTTTTGAAATAACATTCTAAAACACCATTTGAACATGGAGAAAAGCTGTGATAAATTTCAAGCACGAATAGAGGGGAAAAAATAACATTATTATCATTATCACAATAAGTCAAATCAAACACCTGAACCCGAGCCAATGTCAGTGTAGTATTATTTTTTTTTTTTTTTGTCTAGAAAAAATAATTTTATTCAATAAAAACAATCAATCACAAAAAAATAATTACAAATGAATAAACTAAAGATCAGCGCTGGGCTTCGTCAACCCTGTATTAATTAACTTTATGCACTTCTTCTCCATAGATAGGTATAAACTTTTAAAATGGGTTCCAAAGTTTTCGCTTCACGTATTAAAGTAAGGCTCATCCATTCTATGGTAATAAACATTTGTGCAGGAATTTCCGGTGGTAAAAACCAACCCGAGCTAGCGAACAAAATGTGTTCCGCCAGTTTACAATCCCATTAAAATATGCATTAAACTTCTAAAACGATTATAAAGCACAACATCGACCGCTTTTATTCGTGTATGGGATAGTATTTTATTGCTACTTCGAAACGTTCAATCCTGGACTTTAATTAAGATTCTGTTTTCGCTTCGTTTATGCTATGACTTCCAATAACTATAATAGGAATTGAAGGATTAATCAAAAGAACCCGCTATATTCGTTCTACTCATCTGAATGCAAGCTTGTAGTCCTGAATAGTTCTCAGCTTCAACCAAAAAAGTGGCTTTTATTGATACCTCAGAAAAACATACACAATTTGAGTCAACAGCCAAAACGGGCGAAGGCTGTCGGTTTCGGCGGTCTCCTTTTAATATACATGAGTCTGTTGAAATTTTTCGTAAATTGCTAGCCGATGTCAAAGATGAAGTCATTTTCGCCTGAGTTACTTAAATATTGTCGCCGAAGAAAAAAATATTAATCATGTGCCGAGAAATAATAATGGGAACATAAATCGGCCATGGACGCGCCGCGGCGGCTGCTGATCTCGTCTCAATGCGAAATAATATTTTATTATACATAAATTAAAGATAAAATAACCAAGAACCTGCTTTCATCGAACTGTACTGAGCTGTTCGCATTACCTTCAAAAGCGCTGGCATGAAAATTCGCTGGACTCTGTGAATTGCTGAAGCAACAAGTAAATCGATTCTGCTAATTTCTGTGAACAGACAGTATTGTTTCGACATTCTCGGTAAATTAAAACAGCGTAAACAATTTCACATGCACAACACATCGCTTGATGATGATTAATTCTTGTTCTAAACGGCTCGACGCTAATAATTAGATACATTTGACCTAAATACGCTAAGCGAAAGTTAAACTGTACCGTAATTTACACTAGTAATCGATATTATAGTATAACAAGAGCTTTTTAATAATACGTTCCCAAAAACTGGTTGTACATAAACCGCGGAGCCTTGAAATTGATCCAACCACATCATAGGTGTGCATGTCAACCTACTTTTATGATAGGCATTATTTTTGTCAACCAACAGACTGTTTGTTCTAGATAAGAATGAGAACTGTATGTCTGCGGAGTAATGGTGATATTTGTCTGACGAGAAAGAGGGGTCATTGGAGTATTAAGTCCAAATACGGCATGCTGATAATTAGATGTACGTCAACACTGACATAGTGCTAATAGGTTTTGAGTGAGTGTTTCGTTTCGCTTATCCGAGTCACCAAGTAATATCCAAAAAGGTTTCATTAGTGAGCATTGTTCACCAATCTTGAGATTTTTAAGGCTTTAAGTTCTTAGAATGTCTCCGACCGTTATGTTCAGAGTTTTAAGCTTGTTTCTTAAAATAAAGGATCTGTATTTGTCGAATAGATACATAGCACTCAAATGATAACAGATCTATAGCGAAATGGCAACTGCTCACAGTGCCTTATCACTTTTCCTACACAATAGTTCCATATGGTCTTAACTTGAATCTTCGTAATAGATCACTTAATGGCATGCCCTATCATTATACAATTATAATGTACAATATCAATTAACTATTTTCTATATTCATAACAACCGTCAGCAGCAAGATAATTATGAAACGAATCGACAGTTCTTAACGTTACGAGTATTAACTCTCGTTTTATGGTAGTTACATAAAATTAATCTATCAAAAATTTATGTTTACTTGGAGGTGATCTTGAGACTCATGAAGCGTTTATAATCATTACGAAGAAAAACATTTTGAATTGCTAGATAGAAGATAGAAGGCGTTGGCGGCGTTGTGGTAGGCCTAGGCAGAGACGGCGGGATGATCTGGAGGTGTTCCTTGAGAACTGGTCGGAGACCGCACAAAATCGGGACGGATGGTGGACACGGGGGGAGGCCTTTGCCTATTAGTGGGACACTGAACCAGGCTAGAGTAATAGAAGTACTAGTGGTTTTTTGTTTCTTTAGTCAGGTATAAGACGAATGGTGATAGAGAAAACGTAACTAGTGTAAAGGGTAGCTCAGATATAAAGTGACGTGACCTTGTGGTTGTCTATTCTTGTGTTCTATTTGATTATGGTGTCAGCCACAACACGTTGCGTGGGTGTTATGTAAAAGAAGTCCATGAGAGCGAAAGCTTATAGTATACTTCGACATGTGAATGACGAATATGTTACGAATGCAAGATTTTCGGTTATTTTACAATACGGTAAGAATATACACCACCAAACACAATAAATCTACTACTAAGAATGAGATAACAAAAAAATCAGGCAAGGTAGACGTAGGCGATCTTATAGCTTAAAAGCGATGCCTTCCTGACAACAACGTTTCTGAACAAAACGGAGAAACGTAAAATTAACATAACGATAAAATAAAATTAACATAAATTTAATTATTATTACATGAATAAGACATACTTAATACATGCACCACATGCAAGATACGATACGAGTGAAAATTATAAAAGACCATAGGCGAAGAGGACAACACAAAGAATAAAAATAACAGAAATAAATAAAAATAGAGGAGGACCGAAGACAGAAATTTGCGGGTATTTTTGAAAACAGGAAGAGTTTTCGCTTGCCTTAAAGGCAAATGGCGTCTTCGAATAGGTACGTGCATTATTCCAATCAATTGAGTGAAACTTTTTAAAATTGTATAGATACGCTTTTAAATCAAAACATCTTTTTACGCATCGGCTTCAAGCTGCGCGCGACAGTTAATACATTTTAAAGGATGAATTATTACCATTTGATGAACGTAGAGCTAGAGTCATTGAACTCTCAAAATAGCCTCACAATGGGCACTATCAGATCTACAGTCGGTCGAGATCGGCTTTGTACACAAGTGGGCAATTCACGCCGCGTTCGATAAATGGTATTATTGTGTTTCTATCGCTCGCTTTGTCATTGCATCGGGCTGAGGATGTGCATATAAGCAGCGATTGATAACTCCCATGCGGGCAGGAATGTGGTGCAGCTAATTGTAGCTAAAGAAGCTTAGGTTAGGAACTGAGGTTGACACGAAAGTATTGAAAGAGTCGAGGGGTTGTACCGAATTTCGCCGACCTTCTTTGGCAACATTGAAACGGTACATTTATCATATTATTATATTTATTATACACTGGTGCAGCTGTCTTGGATGTTACTTGATATCGCATGGTGCCACATGGTATTTAAAACCAGGCCCCAATTTATCAAAAAATAGAAAGTTTACTTTACGCAACTTCGAAAAAAATCGTTGTAGGTTTATTGGTAGGTTGCAGGTATTGGCAGTGCGAATCTACATTAAAATCTTGAAAGTTTTTGAAATGTGTTATGTACTAGTTTTTATCATTTTAAGCATTTTAATAATTTAATTAATACTTTTTTTATCTTTTTTATTAAACAAAGGCCTAAAATCAGTAGTACCTCACTTTTAATACTACGTTGAATTGCTTAAAATAATAGCGAATGAAAGTCTAAATGTCAATAATTAATGTTGATAAATAATTTAAAATATGCATGAACAGCAATATTATTGCATTGGCTTAGACCTTAGATCAAGTGATAATGCTATTGGGAATCTTTCCCAGTTCAACAAAATTAGACACGGACTAAGATAAATTTAACATCTTGTTTCAAACATGCGTACACGCATCAGAAACTCAGCCACCGTTAGCTTGTGAGGTACGATTGAGCTTTTAAATGTTGAAACAAAGAATAATGACAGATGCGATAGCTATCGAGCTCGAGGCGACCCACTTACAGTAATCCGTGCTCAGACGTTGGAGAACAGTGATAAGTGTTCAGTGTAAGTATTCGGCGTTATGTCGATGCAGAATGCTAGACTCTATCTCACACTTATGCTGGCTACACTGGAGCGTAAGAAAGAGATAGACTCAATCGGCATATGCAGCGATGATGAGGTGGAACTGGTACGCACTGTCAAGGAGAGGAAGGTTACCTACGTAGATCATGTACTGCGACATGACAGATACCATATTAATGGCAAAAGTGGCTGTTAAGCGGAAGATAGGAAGAATGAACATGCATGGCTTCGCTACACAAGAGAGTGGACCGGCATGAGGACCATGGAACAGCTGCTCAGGCTAGCCCTGGACAAAGAAAGATACGGAAAACTTACTGACGACCTTCAATAATGAAGAGGCACTTCAAGAAGAAGATGCAACGACATCATAAGTGACCCACTTGCTCGTTTGCCTTCCTTATCGTATAAAAACAAGTGCGAGTCGGACTCGCGCACGAGGGTTCCGCAGAAAGATTTTAACGCTTTTCCCCAATGTTTTAAGAAATCCAGTGTAAGCAGAGCCTTGCTCCTAAGCAAAATGTACGCAGTGTAGGGTCAACTTATATTGGTCCTCGAAATCTAGAGACAGACATAAAAATTTTAGATTTTGAGATTTTTCTGAGTGGTTGTACTATAAGAGCTACCTTCATACCAAATTTCAAGTTTCTAGAACAACTGGAAGTACCCTTTAGGTTTTCAAAAAACGGCAATTTGTATGGAAACTACTTTTTTAATGACTGTATCTTTTGATTGCGTTGACTTAGATGCTTGATTTTTTCACAGTTCAAGGGACCGCAGGTTTGAGTATTTGATATTAATTTCAGCATCCTACATCCACGCGTTCCAGAGAAAAAGGGTCTTGACAGACAGACAGACAGACAGACGGACAACAAAGTGATCATATAAGGGTTCCGTTTTTTCCTTTTGAGGTACGAAACCCTAAAAACTGTCTTTGGGGACTTACTTACTTCAGTTTCTATCACAGGAAAATCGCAGACATAATGATTTATTGTCGTCGTCACTACTGGGCAGGGCCTCCACTCGCAATAAAGAAATGTATCTCTATCTAAAGCCACTAAGTGGAAAATGCTTTAAAAGCTTATGTACTACATGCTTACAGTGGAAGATTTTCTATGCGGCCAGTTTGGCAGCTGTCATTCTCATATAATTTTGGTCTTTTAGGTTAGAATTCGTATGGAAGTGACAGATGTCAAATTTGCCACATGGTTTTTTTTCTACAATACCTAGCGCAGGCAACATTTAAGCACGCTGAATAAAGGTCCTCCTAAAATAATCTGCGTGCGAGTGTAATCATGAGTCGTTATAGTTAGTTTATGAGCTGAAAAAACCGCAAGGGTATCTGTTTTAGACTAGTAATCAGGGTTATGATTGGATCAAACGAATCGTAGTTATGGCATGGATACAAATGTTATGACTTTAGTCTACAGGTCTTGGTTTAGTACACAGATACACTGATATAAACTAGGCAAGTAATTTAAAGTAACGCTTATCATGCTGCCCCTTCGCTTGGCCATGCTTGCCAAATGTTTGTCATTACATTTTGTCTTTCAGGTTAAAAACGAAAGAGAAGCGACACGATTATTTCTTATGTGCAGCAACAGATATACGATTTAATGTGGTGTGTGTAAGGGACCGGGACCATTTAAGTAGTCATTTAGTAATTTATTAATTGCTTTCATGGGTACATTGGATCTTATAAACTAATACATTACTTTCCCAAACATGAAACCCTGTAGTAGGGCACTGCATTATAACTTATATACCTATTAAATATTTTGGTTGAATAACTGTTTTAAAAGTGTAAATATTGTATCTTAAAACATTTATTTATGAGGTCACTTTATTTAACCATTTCTCATTTCTGTTTGAAAATCTTCAGTTTTAAATAGGGGAGTGACAAAGTGACTTCTAAAAACAAACAAGTGACTGCAGAAGCTCTCGGCCTTCTTGTGAACATGCGAAAGCGGCGGAGCCTCAACAAATGCAAATTTTCTCGAAACCTGGTGACAGGGTGAATAAGGATAAATGAAGGACCCTGTGCCCGACGCTGTTCCAATAGTTGACACCTTCAATCTTAATACTGAGCAATAAAGTGTCAATTACTGGAATTAACGTATCGATCATTGGGACGTTTACCTAGCTTACATACCCAAAACGTTTGCATAAAAGGCGGCAACGAAATAAATCATTGTAGGTAAGTACACAAACTGAAAATATGACGCACAGTGCAAGTGTCGTCTTTCAAGCCAAAGGTAATGCGAGTCACGCGATAATCACAGTGCAACGTACCTAAACGAAACACGTGTACGAATGCAATACGAGCGTCGACAAATAAATTCATGGAAAGTTACTTTCAAAGTAGGTAGGTATTGGCAATAACGTTGACAGAGTTTGGGTTGTAGGTGCCAATGGAAGTATAATCTATCATTTGGTAAGTCCATGTTGCCCGCCGAATGTTGTTCGATTTACTTACCAACAGCTTAACACTGAACTATAGGTATAAAAGAACAACAACGAGCTAGTTATCTAATTATGCAGATTATTGCCAGGGTTCATTGAGCTGCATGCCATCTACGGTGATCCAAATGCTAAAAAATACTTGAAAAATCAGTTAAAGCTTGATGTTGTATATTAGTAGTCCATAGTTATTTTCCTTATCAAGTCAGTTATTACTGTACCGTAATTATTTACCACCGATTGGTATCAACATGTGATTCATTTAGATGTGTGTTCTATCCGAGAAATCTAGATGTATGTTCTAACAAACCCATTACATTCTGAACTACTGTCGAACTTTTTCACAATTAATCGTTAGGACTGACCAGAAAAATCATTAAGACGCTTATTGTGAGAATGTTCTACTTCAGTTCACGTTAAAATGGTTATATTGTACCTAAATAGTTATAAAACATGTGCTATCAGTATGACCGAAGGTGGTGAAACGATGATAGCTCACGGCCGGAACTATCGCCGCTTGCGCATAACGCGTATTATACAATGCAATAGAACTCGACGTATAATGAAAAGTCATTTATGTAATGTGTAACTACTCATACCAGATTCATTTAATTTTTATTTTGGTCAAAAATATCGGGTTGTAAATAATTTGGGTACGAGATAGTAATCAACTCAACTCTCGTATAGATTCCGCCGTTAGTTTGCGGAAGTGCATGTTACAAATAAAATTAGATATAATTACCTACTTAGCTCCTCCGTGAAGTAGTGATGCTTTTTCGTTATTGTTTTAACAAGCACAACACAAACACGAGAGAACAATACAAAACCAAAAAAAAGAACATTAAGTACCTACATTCAATAGTCCAAACAGCGGGTAATAACAAGTAAAACTGTGAAGATGTGTGTGTAATCTATGTGAGAAATGACGAACGAGAAATATGTGATAAGAAAACAGTGACGAATGCATGCAGCCATCATAAAAGTTATAGCACTAGTGAACAAAAAAAAGTACAATAACGATCAATCAATGGTAAAATTCCATTCTTGGCACTTTCGGTTTTGTATACAGTTAAGGCATTTTGATCCAATACGATGGAATGCACGTCAGATGTCGAATGATACTGAAGTGGGCCGCCTGATGAAGGCTGCAATTGAAAAGGACGGTAAATGACGCTCATTCATGGTAAATAGCTTTTTACGGCCATCAGCTCAGACTTGATTGGAATTGTGACTAGCGAACAACATCCTTGTTATGCGAGAAATGCATATCTATTCTAATGATACTCGTAACTGAGGTACGCGTCCTAATGATTCTAATTTAATTTACCTGCCTGTCACCCTAAGAACAAAATTGAAGGTGAAAACGAAAACGGGACAGTGTCGGATACCTGTGACCATAATTGTTGCAATTTATTATCCTTCTTTCACGCCAAAACGTAACAATGATTCAATGTATTTTGTGCCCTCAGACCGAAAAGTAAACACCAATGGCATCTATCATATCATATTTTTCTTAAATCATTCTTACTTATTACACGATGTATTCAGCTAAGAATCCTTTAATGTCACCGCAGCCTATAATAGTCAGTAAACACTCATTAATAAAACGACTTGCCAAATTAAAGGAGAAATCAATAATTGTGTTGCCATCTTCATGATAAACGGCCCGCTAAATGTGAAGTGTAATTACCTGAAATCGTGGCAGAAGCACAGAGCACTTATACGGGAGTTGCCTGTAGCTTTTCTTTGCCTTACATCCTGTCTGCCACTCTTCGCGGTGGGTAAGGTATAGGCACACAACAGCACATAATTAACTACACGTTATCAAAATTTTAATAATTTCCGACTCCTGGGTCGAGCATGACTTTACGAATGCTGCGTAACGTAAAATCGAATAGTAAACGTTGTCGAGTTTGTATGACGTTTGGAGCAGCGCCCGCCCGTGAGCGTATTTGAAACTAAAATTTAGTTTGAGGTTTCTCGATCTCGATACGATAACCGTAACGTTACGCAGCATTCGTAAAGTCGTGCTCGACCCTCAGCATGAGTGTTCTGTGTGCAGAAGCGTGGAAGCGTTTATAATAAATGCTGGAGGGCCATGGCGAGCCGGCGCAGGGTCTGCCAAGGCTGTGATGCGCGTGAGCAAGTATAATAATAAGTCAGTATGTAAATCTTAGAACGTTGGAACGAAACTAAGTTTAAAGGATAGAATTTCCGAAATTTCGAGCCGTTTCCATTTTAATGTCCTGATTGCGCGTTTATAAGACCTGAGAAGGGGAAACGTCAGCATTTTTAGTCAGTAGGTAATCACGATAAATAGTTAATCGCAAAAACACAAGAACATAACAATTAATTTCATGACGATGTTAGGTTATAAAGATAATACCGTCGAAAACTGTGCCATGGAACACGTTACAGTAGGTACACTGTTGTATAATCTTGTTGAAAAAAAATTTACGTGGTTATCTCAACCTAAATTAATTGCTAAGGAGTTTGCCATGCCCGTGATGCCCGTCAAAATCATCATTGGGGACGTCACATCAGCAGTGCATTTAAAGAAGATTCATTAATCCTTAAAATCGATTTGTATAAGTCTCAGCTGATGATACAATAAAGGCACCGGTTCATTCATCAGAGCTGATGTGTCGAAAGTCGCCGTGAAATTCACAAACCTCAGATGGAAGATGGCACCACCAGAAAAAGAAATAATAAAAATCTAAAGTTCCGATATACCTAACTGAAATGTGGTCATTTATCTCAAGACGATAACTATACAGACGTAGTTCGTATCAATCCAATTTTGATATCAATTTCATTCATTCAGATTTTCGTGTGGTCCTTTCCACGATGATCCAGTAAATTTCCAAACGTCCAATCTGGTCTGACCACTCTGACCTGACCATTCTGGGCGCCAGCCGATATCTACATAGATCTGACCCTTGTCATGAATATTGATCAGTAGCATTTAAATGGACGCGGCGACCTTAATTATATCTGTTTGCAGTATGCACAAACATGCGCGTGCGGCTATAACTAAGTACTTTACTACTGTGTAAGTGTTTATCTTGTAGCTTTATAGATTTGAACACTGTGTTTAGTACAATCCACTGAACTTGTACTTTTTGTTTCTAAAAACAGCTGCTTGTCCAGCTGCTTAACGGGTTTTTCTTTGCATTGTCATTGTATATTTACTTTTTGTTTCTGACTACTCTTGTGTCTGATGCCCTGTCAATCGTTTGAAGGTTAACTGAAGAGATCCCACTAACTGATAATTTCTTACTTGTTTTTGTGTTGTTCTGTTACTTGTTGCTTTTCTGTGTTAGGTACGTATACTTATCCTTTACACAAAATACATAATTGCAAATAGTGCGTAGGTTTGACAACGGCGACTTTGCGTATTTGGAACGGAATTCTTAAAAAAAATGTCGTGTTTGAATTTCCTTCTGCGATTATAAGTTTGTTGACCTTCGGTGTGTTTTAATTTAGAAGGAAAATGTTATCATAATTGCATCCTTAGTTTCATAATTAGGAGACTTGGTGCTCAGTTGAAGTTTCGATAAGTATGTCATGACTCATGGGTTAAAAGCTTTCTTGGGAACAAAGTGACGGTTTGCAAGTGCTGGTAGTTTATAAAACCTCTCAAAAAATTGTGTTTGCGAAATCCACTACTAGACCTCTAGTCATCTCAACATATGACTTGGAGACTTGGCTTGTTACAATTTCACATGACGAGCGCTTGAACTCAAAACATCATCTCCTAGAATCTCATCTTTAACCAGTCTCTAGTCATTTTCTCGACTACAGCACATATTATTACTGGTAATTCACCTCGTTGACACCAAAGAGGACCAATATTAGCGAGTGTGTCACAGCTAACGGGAAACATTAACTAAGCACGCCTTTTATAGGATCTTGTCTGCCTAACTAGGCTTGAGATGATTATGTTAAAGCAAACACGCATACGGTCGTATCAGTTTGCTCTTTCTTTAAACGGAGATGTGACGACAAATTTATATTTTATGATCTCAATATTTTTTACGGTTTGCGGTACTAACTTCGGTGTATGGGTAAGTCATTGATCCGGGTCCTATCCCTGGGGTTAGTCATATTTTTCTGATTTTCTGTGTATTCTTGATTCAGTGAGTATTTATCCTACTAATATTATAAATGCGAAAGTGTGTGTGAGCGAGTGCGTATTTATATTTGTTACAAGCTGAAATGGCTGGACTTTAGTTAGCTTATACCCTAGATTAAAAAACATAAGCTATCTTTTATTCCTGAAAACTGTAAAGTTCCCAGGAGACAGCGATAACTGAATTCTACGCAGACGAAGTCGCAGGCAGCAGCTAGTAGTTTAATAATAGTTTATTTAGTTAAGTATTTTTGCTAACAGTTGGCGAAACATTTGTCCTTGTTTGTCAATTTGTAATAAGTTTTAAAAGTCGATACTTACTATGACCTTAATTGAATAGCAAGAGTCAAAGATTTCAATTCAAGCCACGGTTTCACTTAGCTTCTTCTTTAGTAAAAATCCTATCCAAAACTGTGAATTCATTTCCATCCACCGATTCCAGTTGACGGTGAAATCCTTTTTTCACACTTTTTTTATGGGACTTTAACTGATAAAAATGTACCTTACAATATAGATACCATGCCTCCTCAACAAATTGACGTTATAACATCACGTTCGCTCCAATTATTCACCGTTCACACTTCCTTGTTAGAAAGGACGTTTGTTTCACCCGTGTCCCCGCAATGCCACTCGGTATACAATAGAACAGGTTTTATTTATTGGCAGCAGTATTAGCCGACTTTGTTCCCCGACTGTTACCAGCCCGCCTATTACCAAGACAGTAAACGTGTGATTAGTGTCAGATGCCAATAAAATACAGATTCGATTGACAGCATAAATAAATATAACTTGTTACGATTCGATTCGCTCCTAGCGCGGCCTTCAAAATTCGATTACTTATCACCAGGAAGCCAGAATCCAGAAAAATCCTTTGTGTAGCAAAAAATTGCAAAATCTCGTACAAAATTTCGAGGAACCGTGTATGAATCATCAATTTAAATCGATTCGATCGATGCTATCAATTTACTGTATTCGGTTAACAAAAACACTCCACAAAAGGTTTCGGCTGCAGCCGCGGACATGCAGAAGTGATTCACGACCGTCACTCGATAGGGATCGGGCCGGCTTCGTCTTGCGGCTGACCCGGCTTACGTTACATTACACCACCACTCAAATATACATGATAACTCCGTGTAAATACACTTTACGTCGACCAGTATGAATAATGCACGTGATTAATGGAATTCGTCTGTGTAATGAACCCTTTCGGCAACTTTAATATTGGCAGATTGCAAAATTTGCGTTCCAAATCTGGTACCTACGCAAATTAAAGTTCATCAACGAGGAAGCGGTGACGCCACTCGGCGCCAACGCCAAGGGTCTAATAAAGACTTGTTATGCTGAATTTTACTGGAGCATTGCACTGCAACGGTGCGTTGCAGGGTAATTAGAGTTCGATGACCTCAAACGGCTACAATGGGAGCTAGTACTAAAATTCAATACCCCAAGAACAGCGTACTGGGAAGTGATTTCAGCTACCAAAGTAAGCCACGATTTAGAGCTTCCAGTGTTCCCAATAATAACTCTCGCTCCTTCGTCTTTCATAACACTGTACTGTGTAGCAAAATACTTTAAATATAAGCCGCTTTTTTCCTTTGCGAAATATCTTGGTTTTATTCTTATAAACCTCACAAGGAGTAATTGCCTCGAGTACGTTATCTTACAGTGGGACCTTCGAGCCTAAACAATAGATCTTTTGTGTTTCTCTTTCCATTCTTTGGGTCGAATAACAAGATAGTAATTTACTTTGCAAGGCACAAATAACGTGCAAGTAGACGTTGTTTAGTAATTTACTATTCTATTTGAATAGTAAAATAGAAAAACAATACCTTTGCCATTAAGCAGAATAAAACCAACCTAGCTTGTACCTATTTTAGCTGCCCCCTTAGATCACTTCAACTGTTTGACTAAAGATGTTATTCGACCTGTTCGATTGCCTTCTAATCTTCAATAGGTATACTGGTCTCTTTTAGGGTTCGGATTCCAAGTTTCCTTATACAATACTCCTAGTAACCGAAACTGTGGCCCGTCATATGGTAAAGTGCAGCAGCATTCAAGTGTTAGGGCAGAGCGAGTATTGTCCTGCTCCCGTCGCTTTTTGTCCCCGTACGTGAGACACCGCGGCGCTTCTTAACGATCATCAAACCAGTTCCACATTTCATCGCGTCATGCCAAATCTGGCAGTAAATACTTCGACACTCTGTTTGTTCTCACGACTTCTTCCTTTAAAAAAGCAACAGCTTATTGGATAACCGAGCGCATCACCGTTAATGATCGATTGACGAATAATTGGCCAAAAAACGCTCAACGATCAGCGTCGCGCCTCATTATTACTATCGTATATTTAAGTAATCATATACTTTCACTTGTCTGTTAAAGTTAATACCGATGCCATAGTAATTGACTCCGAACAAGAGCGCACGGGCGAAAATTATTCACAACATTATACTATAAGTAGTTACAAAAAAAGGATCATGCAAGACTTTCCTTTCACCATCTTGGAACGTAACCTGCTAATTATTATGGAGTTCGTTGGTCTCTTGTACGAGGGCTGTTTGATAAGTACCCGTTTTCAAATGTTATTCTTATCACTGGCTGAAAATATGTATACGAAGGTTTTAATGCATCCTTTATGGCTCAGAAAAGGTAAAAATATATCACAGCATTCTTTTGTTTTTTTTCGTTTAACGGCTGTTGAAGGTAAGAATTCGATTTCAATTTGCAAATATGGAGAAAGAACAGTTTCGTTTGTAATTCCTTTTCTGTTTTTGGAAGGAAAACCATGTGAAGAGATAAAAGTATAGATACAAGGTGGTTACAAGGATAATACACCTTCTATGACAACTATCAGATATGGGTATAACGAATTCAAACGGGGCAGAACATCCGTCTTTAACGAAGACCGTTTAGGCCGCCCTATTGAGGTGACTACGGAACAGATGGTCAAGAAAATTTTAAATATCGCATTAACCGAGCGCCGAATAAAGCTTAGAGAAATTGTTGACACTATTAATGTTTCAATCGAGTGGGTACAATATATTTTAGAAAACAAATTAGGGATGAAAAAGGTATCTGCGGGATGGGTGCCGCGTTTGCTCACTGAAGAACAAAAGCTTATCCGAGTGACCACTTCGAAGCAACGTTTAGCAAAGTATGGAAGCAATTCTGATGAGTTTATGCTTCGTTTTGTGACTGTGGACGAAACGTTCATTCATAACCATACCCCAGAAAATAATAAACAGTCAGAGCAGAGGATCTTAAAATGCGAATCGGCTCCAAAGAAAGCAAAGACCGTCCCATCGGCCGGAAAGGTCATGGCGACCGTTTTTTGGGACTCACAATGAATCATACATAATGATTACTTACAAAAAGAAAAACGATAACAGGGCAATACTAATTTAAAATAAATATATATATATATATATATATATATATAAATAAAATAATTTCTTGAGCGAATTTTATTCTGTTTAAAGGAATGAACGACCCCAATTAACAAAGAAAAAAGTTCTTTTCCACCACGACAACGCACCAGCTCACTCGTCCACAATCGCAGGGGCAAAATTAGAAAAATTACGCTATGAATTGCTACCTTATTCACTCTATTCTCCAGACTTAGCCCCATACGGCTTTTTTTAATTCCCAAACCTAAAAAAATGGCTCAGCGGAAAGAGATTTGCGTCAAATGAAGAGGTCATTGCCGCCACAGAGGCCTATTTCGACGACTTTCCGAAATCTTATTTTTTGGGTGGCTTATTAAAGCTAGAATACCGCTGGAACGAGTTTATAGAGCTAAAAGGTGACTACGTAGAAAAATAAATATAAGTGTCCAAAAAATACATGTTTTTTTTTCAATACCCCGTGTATTATCAAACAGCCCTCGTATGCATTACATCGAAGCCATAAATCGGATACTACATTCAACTCAGAACAACTTAACTCTAATCGGCCGTTTGTTAAGAAAACACTTGAAGTGTGTGTTCGGTTTTGCGATCTCAAGACTCAAGCATCATCACATTATACGAGTGGTCTATTAGTTTGCATGACTAAATTTCACGGTCAGTTTTTATAAATGTATTCTGAAGCTCTGACATCTGGCAGGAAGTGATCGGCACATGTTTCTCGACTTAACTCAGTCAGTTCGTGATTAATCTCAGTTCTCCGTCCACCTTGCTCTGACGGAGACTGATTGGCCGCGATGGCGCAATCAAGATGCAGTGAAAAAGACTTCGATTTGCTTGTGAAGAAATAATCGGAGGAAATCCATTACCTTCAAGGCTTTTATACCAGTATAATGAGCGTCTATAACGGCTTGCAATTAAATTTCGTTGGCTTTTTCAAAAGGTAATGTTATGTGTCCTGGATTGCAAATGTCCAACGCGCATTTTTAACGCGAGTTAGATGAACTCCCGTGACTTGCTGCTGGCTGCTAAGTAATATAGTTAATTATACTAGTTAGACTGGTTAAAACGGAAATCTAGGTAAGCGGGCAGTGATTTAATGAATCGTATCCGTACTTGTCGCAGCGGCCGACGGGGAGGCGCTCCGGGCGACATAGCCTCATTAAGCAAGAAGTCTAGGTATCAACCTTTAGCAGACGCCGGCGGAACAGGAGCACTTCTATTAAAATACCTGCTTAACGTGAGAAACTACTTTAGCTTATAATTAAATCTCTGCACAAAAACAAACCACTAATCAGTACTACTGCGATGCAAATTCAAGAAATACAAGCAGAAGTTTTTCTTGAGATGGACGTAGTATTAATTTGGTACCGTGACGAGGTCAAAAGGGCGTGAGATGTTCGAACGTTAATGGATAGCCACGAACAAACAAGATTTAGTTGCATCGGCGATGAGCAATATTGAGAATTTTATTGATTGTAATGGAAACGTTGTTAGTGAAATTATTTTGAGTAATAAATTGTAAGCAAGTTGTTGTAGTGTTTTTATTACATGCCTCAACCTGTGTTGAGGCATTCAAGTATGACAACATATCAAGAAAATATTCGAGAACTTATCAACTTTTAACTATTGAGAAAGAAATAAAGGAAGGAAGATACCTTGGAGTCAACAGTTGTCGCTAACTTATACCATCACTTCCATGTCACCGTTGTCAACGGATCAAGTTGCAGAAACACAGCGTGTTGCAGTATTGCGGTTGTGACAGGAATTTCGCGTGACGTCATACCTCTAGAAACCGAACACCGGGCAATCTAAAGTGCTGTTTATCGGGATGATAACGGAACGGGAGTGAGCACTGATACCAAACGTTTTAGCGGAGCAGAAATGCAGGTCGACCCTTGATAAGGAGGGCAGCAAAATTTGTGTGACTTATTCCGTTTTTGTAGTAGGTTGTTATTGGTGAAAGATTACAAAAAGTGATCTATTGTTTTATTCATAGTTCTGTTTTACAACACTTCGGGTAGGTATAGGTAAGTACCTAATTTAATTTTACTAGCTGATAAGTAATAAATAAATATTCCAAGCGAATTTAATCATTGGCATAAACTTGCGACGTCAGAATTTTGTTAACGCGTGCAGCCCGTTAATAATGTCAACGGTAAACAGGTTCTGCCATTAGCACACATTCGTATTGTTTAGTCACAACACGAATTAACCTAATAAATGATAAATTGTCCGCTTCCGTGTGTTGTCCTAACATCAATAGATAGACGCGGCGGTAAACACTGAACGCTCGGTGTACACAAAACGTTTTGGGTAATGGTAATGGTAGACGGGTCCTTTGGCTTTGCTTTTTAGTCTTTTTGTTCCCGGGGTCGCATCGCATTCCCGCGCTGCGCGGGCGCAGGCAGCGCCAACCGTCGTTGCTTCAATTATTCACTGCATCTTCTGCTTTAAGACGCTTTGTGGCTCCATGAATTTAAATCAAAAGGGTTTCTTTGGGGATTGCTGGAAGGGATAATCGGATTCCGTAGATAAAGCTGGTTTTTCTGTTCTGTTTTAGAAGTTTGACAAAGTTGGCGGATAAGTTTTTGAGTCATAAAGTTGTGAAATTTAAACGTTGTAATACATTTAAAAATAATAGGTCCATGATTGAGAGGAAACAGGTAAAAATATAAGCATAATAAATGATACAGAAATAGAAACAAATCTTATTATCACTTAAGATAAAATAGCTGTCAAAAGATCGCCTTACTAACCGTATGGCTCGGCGCAGTCGCTCACAATCCAAGCTGCATTTTAACCTCAAAAGCACGTAAAGCACGATCACGACACTAGAAGGTCACGGTTATGTTACATTGCATAACATCACATAGCCTCGACACCGGTAATCGCATGGGATTTACTAAAAACAATACACGAGCGAGGATACTGTTATCATAAACACACTGCACAGTTCGATGCACGAATATTCAACAAACTAGTCGAGTAGCCGCTTGAAAGTCGATCAAATCGCATATTTGTTCTGTTATTTACATACAACAAGCACCAGCGTGGACTCGATGTCATGACTTGTATGCAGTTTACGATAAAACATGTCACAGCCGTGCACTGCACTCCGTCTGACACGATGAATATGGCGGATGAATTTGAACTACGCCTGCGCTGGCCGACCGCTACGAGCCAGGTAGCGAAAAAAAACACGGCCGCTTCGAGCGCCATCTAACAGCGAAGGCCGGAACTTGAAGCAAGTTCTCGGTTCCATGTAGTGCTTCAAGTTAGCCGTGGGTTTAGATGGCGACTCTTGAGTGGCATGTGCCTGTTTTCGAAGATATGCAGCTTGCCGCTTGGCTATCGGTTTTTAGTCCGAATAGAGAGGGACGAATACTGACTGTACTTAACAAATTGGAACATACCGACTTAGCTAGCAGTAATCAGTTGTGTGACGTTTTGCTTGTTCTCAGATTTTAGTTTGCGATCTACATGTTCCGAGCCTCATCGGAGTTCGAATCAGATGACATAATTGCATAACTGTACTAATGCTTTGTGTCTGAGATGCGTCTTATTTCTCTCTGTTTCTCCATATATCACATTGCACTGTATCAAATCCTTGGTCCTTCTACAGCTGAATACATAATGTAGTCAATCTTGCAATGTCTTCCCACACGTGATTTAAAAACACATTAAAACACAATAGTGCCCTCATTATTCATTTTATTCAATATATGTACATCACACAGTTATTGAAGTTAAATTTATTAATAGACACCATTAAAAATAAAACAATAGACAGTCAACACAAAACATTCTTTAATTCTGGCTACTATTTTCGTCTGGTCCTGTATCGGAGAGCCAGTAATGCGAGGAGGTGAAAGGCCAGGTACAGGATCCCTAGGGCGATCACGTCGGTCCAGAAACGACTGCTGGTGAAGTCGTAGATGTTTAGAACCTCGTCCCCCGTGCTGAGGCACGGTGCCCCATCTTCGGGCACGCAAGCTGGAACAGAAAATAATCTGTAAGGCATAATACAAGAGTACAATATAACGTATGAAATGCTACATAAATTTCCTTTTCTTGGTTGAAAAAGACTACAATTTCAGATGTAGCCCATCTTTTAGACTATTCTTTCCAGCCAGACATTCATTGGGTTGTACAGAAATACTCAAGAAAATAAATACATAAATAACCATCCGATAACATAAATTGGTTACAAATATCTGCTCGTTTTGTTAATTAAGCCTCTTTTATGAAAACGGTAAAAATTCTACGCAATGACTGATTTGATTCTGCTGTAGAATCAATCTTTGCCTATCTATCTGAAAAGGGGGAAACTTTAAATCCTTATTAACGCGTTGTTTTTTTAGAACCCAGACCTTGTGCTCTAATTATAATAATTAATAATTAGTTGAGGTATCTTGTTTACTTTTGTATATTTATGAATATCAAACTGATCAAGAATTTAGCTGCACTTACTGGTCCTTGAAAAACAATCGTCTGTATCGTTTTCATAGGTAATTTAGTCCACCGAAAAGTTTCTTGAATGGCTTCGACAACACTCATAGTTTTTCTCAAGTTAATAAAAATGTTCTTAACAATCACTTGCGCTTGCAGACTCAAGGGTTTACTACACGCACTTATATCATCTTCATTTGTTTCATCTCCGTCTAAAAACGATTGGTCCAACGGACGAGACATTATACCTAATAATATATAATATTCCTACACTATTTAATTGATTCTTTTAACACTTGATCTAAGAAAAAAGAAAGCTGAGACAGGACTGATTACACGAATTCTTAAGCAAGTGAAGAAAATAACAATAATATATTAGATTAGTAAAGATGAATAAATAAAGTCGGAGAAAGAGGTTGGAAGAATGAGTGTCGAGTCGATTATTGTTTTCTATTATATTTTCCTTAATGGCGGCCAAAAGGCTTGGGCCAATGTCAGTTTTTAATGACTGTTCGGTTGATTCTGCTCCGGAACGTCAACGGATAGGCAGCAGCAAGGAAATAATTTAGAAAAAAAAAACCCCATTCCAATGATCGCTGACGTGTGGTAGTCAACCTAGGACAAACACAGTAACATTACAATTAAGTACACAAACGGAGAGTTAGTAAAGCTATAATCTTATGTTGTTAGAGTTACTAAAATCACACAATATGTTAATAAAAGGAGTAAAGGCATAATGAAGAAGAGATTTAAAGTCAATGGGACGAGGAATGGAAGAAGGAAGGATATCGTATAAGGAGGAACACAACTTAGGACATTCGAAGAAAATGTGATCTGGGGAACCCTCATCCAAGCCACATTCACATAAAGGGCTGTCTTTGACACGAATTTTGTTGAGGAAGACAGGAGTGCAGGCATGATCCAGCCTCAGTCTACAAATCGTTGAAGTGGTCAATTTGTTAGCCTCGCGGAATTTGAAAAACCAGGGTTTCGCAGGAACTCTATCCTGAATGTCGGAATAGTGCAAGGCCTTAACTTGACTAGATTTAACCCAGTGAACAAGCCAGTCCGAGTCCAAGCGTTCTTTAGCCAAAGCAGTCAAGTCATGCGGGTAGCACCTGAAGTGAGAGTGGCAACCTGTACGGGTCGCCTCCTTGGCAAGCTGATCCACCGTCTTGTTACCCCGGATACCAGAGTGACTGGGGATCCAAGCCAAAGAGACCTTAACGTTTTTAACAAAAAGTCGATGTAGGATTTCTTTTATACCAAGAATGACTGGAAATTTAATTTTTGAGCGCAGTTGATTTGACAGGATCGCTTGTAAAGAGCTCTGTAAAGAGGTCGATTATTGTTTTTTAATTATCAACTTACGCGACTGTTTAGATGTCAACTAGGTACCCACCTCCTTGCACAAAACACTTCTTGAAGCTAACTACCTCCTTAAAACAATAATGTACCTAACTGCCTACATAGAAAATAATAATAGTTAAGAACACAATGTATTTTTATTAGAGTTTGGCTATCGAAAGTTGACTATAGTAGATATTTAGACTGCAACATTACGTCAAAAGTCACAATTGATAAATGCTGCCAAACGATGCAAGGTGGTTGAAGGTTGTATTCAATTGCTATCACACCATCTTTCAATAAGGTGTTAACAATTTTCAAAAGCTCGGTGTAAGTCAGTGAGGATAAGACATTAAAAAAAAATCGGCGACAAGTGGACTGAGATGAAAACAAATTCTTGATACCTTGAATGGGCTAATGCCTTTTCAATTCCCCGTATCTTGCCTCAAGCTACCTGGACCCATTTTATTTCTTTGGGATTCCCCAAAAGATAGCGCCACGTTACCTGACTTTTCTATTCAATAAAAAAACAACAAACAATCCATAAAGGAGGTGCTAAATGGCTCGATAAGTTTTTGTTCTAAGTGTGAAGTAACTCGCTTTGAAAGAGGTAGGGTAGTGACACTTATAAAAAATGGCACAAAAGACGAAATTCCATTGCCAATTAACAGACATTCCATACGTGCTATTAATACTGCAAAACTGCGATCTGCGTCTGTGTGACTGGACAATTTTTTAGCTTGCATGTTAGGTACACTAAGACATTGTAACTAACCCTTTTTCTGCAGATAAATCTTATCTTATCTTATGACCGTTGTTAAGTGCAAAATAATGGCATGTAGTGCGAGCTTCCGTCAAAATGCAATCGTCCCCTACGAGATGGCGAAAGTCAATAAGAGATAGTAGGATAGGGAAGCCTATTACCATTAGATCACTCTGTACAAAGTACTATTGAATATTAAGTGCCTTACTTATGTTGTTGACGCCGTCCCATTGTAGAATGCTCATTGCTTCATTGGAGTACATCAACCAGGAAAGGTGCCGGATCCAGGATATGTATTTCGGTAATGTACTGGAACAGAAGGAAATAATCATCATCATCATCATGTCAGCCGAAAGACGTCCGCTGCTGAACATAGGCCTCCCCCAAGGCTCTCCACTCTGACCGGTCTTGTGCTTTCCGCATCCACCGCGGTCCCGCGATCTTTACTAGGTCGTCGCTCCATCTTGTTGGAGGCCTACCGACAGCTCGTCTCCCGGTCCGTGGACGCCATTCGAGAACCTTCTGACCCCATTGGCCGTCAGTTCTGCGAGCAATGTGCCCCGCCCACTGCCACTTAAGTTTCGCAATTCTTCGGGCTATGTCGGTAACTTTAGTTCTACTGCGGATATGAACTAAAAAACAATTACTTTGCTCACCCGCGACCCGCGCAGTGAGCAAAGTAATTGTTTTTTAGTTCATAAATATGGACCTCCGCAAAGTAACGCCTGATTCAATAAATTATCTACTGCGGATATCATCATTTCTCATTCTGTCCCGCAGAGAAACCCCGAGCATAGCCCTCTCCATCGCCCTCTGAGTGACTTTGAGCTTCCTTATGAGGCCCATCGTTAGCGCCCACGTCTCAGATCCGTAAGTCATCACTGGCAACACACACTGGTCAAAGACTTTTGACTTCAAACACTGGAGTAATTTGGACGAAAAGGCACAGCGGAGCTTCCCGAAAGCTGCCCAGCCGAGTCGGAAATAATGGCGCTATAAAATTTTAAGTTATTAGAATAATAAGATTAGAAATTTAACGGTCAAATTTGCGCACGTTTTAAGTAAAACGAAGACACTATTTATTTAAACATTTAGTCCGACACGCCCTTGGCCGGTTTTTCTGTAATAATTAAAGATTTTGTAAATAAGTGAAGCTAAACACTTGGTTAGGCTGGTGTTGCACTGAACCTTCTTAATCTTTTTAACCCCCGACGAAAAAGAGGGGTGTTATAAGTTTGACCTGTGTATCTGTGTATCTGCGTATCTGTCTGTGGCATCGTAGCTCGCAAGCGGATGAACTGATTTCGATGCGGTTTTTTTGTTCGAAAGCTAGTTTAATCGAGATAGTTCTTAGCTAAGTTTCATTAAAATCGGTTCACCCGTTTTTGAAATACCGAACTTTGAAATGACAATGTCGGGGGTTTTTCAACTTTTCTAAGTTTGTTAGGTTAGGTTATTTTTAATTTGATTTACCTTAATCTAATGAATATTCCGGAAGTCATCATGAGAGCGTAATCGAAAGGCACGAGGTAAGCGATTGCCACGGGCATCGATCCAAAAGCGCAGGAGAAGAACGATCCTGGAATCCCAAATATTAACATGTAGTATAAAATGCAATGAAGGACAACCAAGGATTTCCTTAAAAGTCCAAATGTAAAAGCTAATTCTCCACTTTAAGCTGCACTACAATCTCCACGTAACACACTTTAGGAATTATCTATAGTACCTAGTTTCAAAATCTCGCTGTCCGTAAGACTACAAACCTTACGTTACATTATGCAAAGACATTTTGGGAACAATTTTTTGCTCCCATATTTTATAGCGGGCAACCAGATTTTGAAAATACTTATGGTCACCCACTTAATCACTGAGAGAAGGTAACCATCAAAACAAAAGATATAAGTTAGATTTAGATACTAACCGCAAGCAATGGCGACATTCAACACGAGGATGGCGATAAAGACGGTGAGGCCAAAAGCGTAGGCAGTAGCCCGCAGACCCGCGATCCAGTACACCACCAGCGTGAACAGCGCCGGCTCCACCACCAGCCCCGGGAACTGCAAGTAATGGGAAATCATCGTCATCAAAACCTAAACACGTGAGTAATAATAAAAGCTTTACAGGTGTCGTAGTCATGGGTAGTTGAAGTTATTTAACGTGATGACTGATGTTACGTATTCAAATTAGTTTTATTAAATTATAAAGCAAATAACATCAGAACATCATCATCATAGTCGCTAACCATATTCTCATTCAATCTTGATATGAGAGATAAGTATTTGTTACTCAATCATGCAAAAGCGACAGGACGGATTTTGAATGGAGATGTAGCGACCCTAGTGCCACAGGCGAGTGACGTCACTGTTCTACGTCACTGTTCTACATCGTGCTAACGAAGTTTCTCAAGTCGGTTGCATAAATACAATTTCCAACTCTCTTCCGGCGGACTTCGGTCCCCAGGCGTAACATCTGCCTGGAGAGAGATCTCTCTATTGGAGTCCTCCCCAAACTGGTAACCCTTGACATTGGACAAAAAAACGCAACCTTCCAAGACCTCCGACAATGACGCAGTCTCACAGCAACGCCAGACTACCACACTGTGCACCACTAGCATGTTGCTATATCTCCATGCCTGGTGTCTACAGTGTGCAACCCTCTCCTACACTGCTACGCACTCCGATGAGGATCCAGACTAGCAGCAACTCATCGCTCCCGCCAGCACAGCGGAGCAACTCATCGCTCCCGCCAGCTCAGCGGAACAACTCATCGCTTCCGCCAGCACAGCGGAGCAACCCATCGCTCCCGCCAGCACAGCGGAACAACTCATCGCTTCCGCCAGCACAGCGGAGCAACTCATCGCTCGCCAACGAGGCTGAGCAAACCTCGCAATTGGCCCTTGGAAGCGCCCTCACGACGCACAGACTGCGCTCCCACACCGACCTCCGGTCTAAAAAGGGGGGCTGGTGTAGCGACCCTAGTGCCACAGGCGAGTGACGTCACTGTTCTACGTCACTGTTCTACATCGTGCTAACGAAGTTTCTCAAGTCGGTTGCATAAATACAACTTCCAACTCTCTTCCGGCGGACTTCGGTCCCCAGGCATAACATCTGCCTGGAGAGAGATCTCTCTATTGGAGTCCTCCCCAAAGAGATAGCCTACTAATTAAATTTTGTGATTTCCGCGCGATTGCGGTAACCGAATTCTACGTAGGCGATGCCGCGGTGAAAAGCTAGTAAAGAATAAAAAATCTGTATCCTCTTACCAACGCAACCATCCTCGCGGTATAATACTCAGGCGTAGCATACAGTCCAGCTCTGATCTCCCGATTGAACAGCGGGAACTCTTCAGGAAACATGTGCAGGACAGAGTACATGGGGCTGAAGGTGTTCTCAGCAATGATAATGAAGAGCGCACCCTGGACGTCTTGGATGCCGTCCTGCGTGAGCCGGGCTGTGCCGATGAAGCAGACGCCGGCTGTTAGGGCAATGGCCTGGAATGAGAAAGTAAACGAGTAAAGCACAATACTCACGTATAAATCTATAAACTGCTCAATAGATCCATATAGATTTATTGTTAGCTCTTATACTCCCATACAATAGTCATAGGCATAACCAACAGGTAATGCTTAAGCGGGCACACGTATTTCTGCATTTCATCTTTATCATCAAATTACAGTCCATCAATGTAGACACAGGTCTCTCATACGCGTCTCATGTGTGTACACTCAAGAGGTACGCCACTTCTTCAAATATTTTAACATTATTTTTTAACCAAAAGTGAATTGGACAGTGGCCAATTTGACTATACCTAAAATACTTACCTACCTCTTTTCTAGTTTCCGATAATTTTACTAAGTATACTGTGTCAAATAAATGTTCATGCACGTTCGCAAATGTGCCAGGGAATGAATTTCAGATATGTTAAAGAAAACAGGATTGTCAACAAAATTAGTAACTTACCAATTTTTGCAGTATGCGGATGAACTGCACCCTTGGGTCTCGGATGACGATTAGCGAATATCGGTACACCAGCCACAGGATCTTCGTGAAGAAGAACGGAGCTTTGAAAGACTCCTTACTGGACAGCCTTCGCCTCGCCTGAAAAACGCATTTAGTTTAGAGATATGACCTGATTTCTGAACCAGGATCCATTGGATTACGACTGAAGAAAACATGACAAATGGAGGAAGTCAAACACTCAAGAAGACACATTTTAAAACATGGCCGGACTTAAGAGCCAGTATCAGAATCCACCATTGGAATAGATCCAGTCCCCTTCATAAGCGCAACTCTTACGCGTAAAAGTAGGATGGAATAACAATATTAACGCTTATAGACATCGATCGTGTTCTTGACAGCTTCGATTTAGTCTTTTTTTTTCAACTTATACTTGCACTTTTATTTTATTATAACCTTGACTGCCGAAGAAGCAAATCTCACCTGATCCTCATTATCCATGAGGTGAAACTCCAGATGTATTTCCATATCGAGCTCCTTGGCAGCATCACTCACTGCAAATCGGTCGCAGACGCTCTTGACAGCGTTCCGTGAGGCTGCTTCGGAGCCAGGAGTCATTGCCAGGACCTTGATGAAGTAGTCTGTTGGGTTGTACGTGATGGGGCAGTGGTAGCCCAGGCTGGGAAGACATGAAGATTTAGCAGGAGTGTTTAAGATTAAGGCACTTAGCAGTAAGAATGTGCATTGTTCAAAGGGTTACTCGTATTTGTAGTAATTTATGTAGAAAAAAATGGTTGTGACTTACTAATTAGGCCTCACTTTTTACAACAGAAGCAGTGTTACGGACACGAGATTTTGTAATTTCGAATATTATTTCTGATTAGATATCAATTTTTTTTTATTCGGAATAGAACATTCGGCGGTTAATTCTTAATATTAATTTGTACCTACCTAGGTATGTACTTTATAAAGTACCCTGGGGCTTACAAGGTCAGCTCTTCGCCCGTATTATACTATCGAGATATCATAGGTATGTACTTTCACAGATTAACGACATGTCTGTCATATGTCATATGTAGCAAGTCCCTTCAAGTCGATTGTCATAGGGTTTCTAAGAGCACTCAGGATGTTCTATTAGGGTCAACACTCGCTCTAGATCATTTAAATGCGCATGAGTCTCAATTGTATTTGATTACCACAGTATTAGAAACACATGTAGATCTATTATAATGTAGGTACGTTTGATTATGTCCAGATAACTAGTTATGCTAAATTTGTAATTTTCCCAAGATTTGTTAGTTCCGATATACATATGTCATTAAGAAAACTGATTGCGAGATAGATAAAATAAACATAACTTGAATATTTATTAAGTGGAATTACGTGCATTTGTTTTAATAGATAAATAGTTTATTAGTTAGCGCTAATTTGTTCGTGAAGAATGATTTATTGGAGGCTAAGTTATCGACAGTGAATCCAGAACAAGTTAGACTTTGGTAAAGATCGTTAACTAGTCACAAAGAGATACGTTGTCATCTTTAAAAACCATTATATTTCCTACAACTCTCTTATCAGTAAGTAAATAGAAGTACCTGTATAATATTGGCAGCAGTTATTACTATGGCATCAAATTACAGTGGCAGAATACACGTTCAATAAAAATATTGCAGAAAGTTGTTATTTTTTTCACTAAGTAGAAAAAGTAATTCCAGTTGGTCTTGCGCATCGAGTTGAAGCCGAAACTACTATAGCTGCATAACATTTGTTTCGGCGACGAGAAGTAAGACCACTGGTTTGACTCATTGTAGAAAACATACAACCTTATCCAAGAGATTTACCTTTCAAAGAAGCTCAGCGCTCCCTTTGCATTGCCAGCATACGCAACCCTGCCCTCTGCCAGCAGTACCAGCTTGTCAAACAAAGCCACCAGCTCTGATGACGGCTGGTGTATAGTGCAGATGACAGTCTTGCCCTGTGCAGCGCTTGCTCTTAGCAATGTCACCAACTTTTGTGCTGAGAAGGAATCTAGACCTGTGGTTGGCTCGTCGCAGAAGAGAAGACCAGGGTCTGTTAAGAGCTGTGAGGAGAGACAAGATATTAAGGTTACGGTCTTTGTTTAATGATACAATATAATAGGAATTTCATTTTAGGTCTCTAAGTTGGCAACGCATCTGCATACCCCCGGGGTTGCGGGTCTTTATGGGTAGTGGTGATCACATACCATCAGGTGACCCACTTGGTCGTTTGCCTTCCTTCCTTCCTTTCTGACAGACAAAAGGCACAAAGATGGGCAGCTTTATCGCCCATTTGGATTGCTAATTTATTTCAGAGTTTTTTGTTTGTACAAGTTGTTGTGCTAAAGTAGCCTCTGGTAATAAAACCACTAAAAACTAACTTCTGTTCAGCTTTGTTTAAGAAAAGTTAGGTACAAATTGGCTCCAAAAAACGAATGTTTCGAACTAGATAGATATTTCATCCTGACATTTTGCTCTAACTAGATTTTGAAATGGGTACCGGTACTAGTAAATTAAGAGTGAAAAATTTAGCACGTGCAGTTAATTTCGTCAAAGTTAATGAAATATTACACTTAATACGAAAAACACCATTAAGATTGCAAATCATTGTCTCCAGCAAGTTTTAAGTATACAGCCGTTCTTGCGTTGAAGTAAAAACCTTTGGTAAATTGAAGAAAACGCCAGGAAACCTGCACACACGTCAAACATAATTACAACCCAAATCCTCTCACTCTAAGAGAAAGTCTGTGCCCCGCAGTGGAACGTACTCTTAAATAGGTTGAAGACGAAAAACTAAACCTTCTCATGCTATTGCATTCCTACTCACCTCAGTGGCAAAGGACAATCTCTTCCTTTCGCCTCCTGACAACGTTTTGGTGCCATCCAGACCACCGATTCTTGTAAACCGAGAGTTATAAAGGGCCAGTTGTCGTAAGAGTTGATTCACTCGCCGTTTGCGAGCTATGGAGGATGTCCGTCGGTCCATGCGTAGTCGAGCCTGTTGTGGAAATTTTTTACTTTAGGAGATAAGTTTTGCTTCCGGGCTAATTAACGATCAAAGAGACGAAGGCGCGAAGAAGAAGAAAAGACATGTGGAAAGAAATAAAATTAATTCCTATATACCAAGTCAAGGAAAAGGACGAGTCATGCAAAGAAAATTTGTTTATCAAAATACGATTGATATTTCAATGATATATCTATCTTTAAATTAAAGTCAAAGACGGTCGATATACTGACCGTCTTTGGCTTCAATTTAAAGATAATTAATCATTGAAATATCAATCTGGACTCTAACTAACTGGACAATAGGTACCTAATGATGAAAATAGACATGCAATCCTTTGTAACTTGTTTCACATACATTCAAATTTAATATTTGGCAAACAAGATAACAAGTTATGTTAAGTATGAGTTATATGAGTCTTCTAAACTTAAATAATGCCGAAGATATACAGATTTTCTTTAGTCTGAACGACCATTTTGTTCATAAAATATATTTATGATCCAGATTAGACATATTCAGAACGGAACATCGACCGTGATTACTTACTAGGTTTGTTGAGCTCGCCGATATTTATGTGTAATGTAATTAACCGCGAATCATTTAAAACAATTATAGTCTACATTGCATTCTTGAATTATTACGACATCTTTTCAACCTTAAATGCCTGTTGAGTGCTATATTTATTCTAAACGTTAACTATGATATCCAGAGAACGTGTTTTCGGTCAGTGCGAACACTTGACGTTAAAATCCGATTGTTTGCTACAACCTCCCTTAGCGTCCAAAGCCGAGGCCGGCCCAATAGGAGCACCCTTTGGCATGCCAAGTAAAATGTTCGTCTTGCTGAGCAGCCTGCTCGATGTTTCTCCGGTAAGCAGTAAAGGCCGTCTGAGGCCATAAAACAGACAGACGGGAGACGATTTTGGCTTATTATGCACTAAGTACAATCTTTCTCATACAGCACACATCTACGCTCATCTCAAAATTTGTTACGTTGCTACAAACTCATAATATTAAAACAAGAGTGTCATACAAATGCCAAAATCACGCACACAATCAACAGAAATCGCGCGTTTCTTTCCTGATCTAAGTTTGAGGCCAGCTGGAAAATTGTTCACGTCCAAAAAAAAACTGCTGACGTGGAGTTGAAGTGCAGAAGAAATTCATCTGTTAATCTAACTCGTGGCTCAACTTACTTACCATGACATTGAGGTGTTCGAGAACAGTGAGGTTGTCGACAAACAGCTCCTCTTGGTGCATGTAGCCGCTGTGCCGGTGCATGAAGTCGCCCACTGGCTGCCCGTTCATCGCTATCTCTCCGTCCACAACCGTGCCCACTATTGGGAATGGAAAATAAAGTTTGGAAATGAAACCGACGTTAGTTTTAGGTTTGCAGTTGCTAGTTTATTATTGGATTATATACGTGACTATCAGTTAACACTTATGCAAGAAGTAACAAAAAAAAATGTGTTCAAGTATTTTAATACACCTTCTGATTTGGGAGATTGCAAGAAAAATAGAATGAGATAGCCTTAAATTTGGAACGGATCCGTGACGTTAACGTAATTCTAAAGTAAATTTGGGCTTCTCTTGTAAATTTCTACATATAAGTAGGTATTTAGTAAATTTAGACATCTTTTTCATTCCAATTTGAGCGTCAAAAAATAATAAATTTACTTAGAATAGAGACGTGAAGCTTAGTTTTAATACGGCTCATTTCACGGCTATTTCGGAGCAGTCCTATAAAAAATATTCACAGATATTTTTGAATGAGCACAACTGTGCATAATAAACAGGTAATTTAAAATGAGATAAGAGTAAAATTTACATAAGTAAAGCATTCAGAAATCGCATTAAATACGCAGACTTTGCTTTATATTTAAAGAAACGCATTTTATTGCCCTTGGCTCGGTCAAAAGAGTAATTTCCGACCACTATGCAAAGTTTTTCAACTCATTTTTTCCCATTCGAAATGCCATTGATTGGTTTCAACGGCACATCTTAAATTACGTCCCGATGTTCATTATAATGTCAAAAACGTGATTATGTAAAATTTGAAGATTAGTCACATTGAGAAACTACCGCACAGTCAGGCTGTACTATAGACGAAATTTTAAACGTAATAACAAAAAATCGAAAAAACACGGAAGGGAAATTACGAGAGGCATAGGGCGTCGTTGATATCCTGAGGGTCGAGCACGACTTTACGAATGCTGCGTAACGTAAAGTCGAATAGTAAAGGTTGTCGAGTTTGTATGACGTTTGGAACAGCGCCCGCCCGTGAGCGTATTTGGAACTAAAATTTAGTATGAGTTTTCTCGATCTCGATACGATAACCGTAACGTTACGCAGCTTTCGTAAAGTCGTGCTCGACCCTCCTAAGTGGGTGAGGCACGAAGTTTTCGCATCCTGCGTAACGTATTCGAGTAGTAACGTTATCGAGATTTTTTTATGACTATTGGAACAACGCCCACCCGTAAGTGTATTTGGAACTAAAATTTAGTATGAGGTTTCTCGATTTCGATACGTTATTAACGTAACGTTACCACAAGAAATGTTATTATTTATTCTTATGACGTTACCCAGGATTCGAAAACTTCGTGCTCGGCCTACTGACAAGGGGGTACACGGTACCTGCCAACTTGAAGGGGACGAGTAGTGAGTAGGTACTTATATCACACAAAAATCCTGACATATCCTCAATACTGTTTGACTTTTTGGAGTTTGGATCGAATTTGCTGTTTTCGCTATCATACTTAAGTAATAAAATTTGCATTCGCATGTATATTACCTGGATTCCGATGGGCGAGCGCACTCATTAGTGTTGTCTTTCCTGCCCCGCTGTAACAGAGTCAATATTAAACCGGCATCTTTTATTTCTCAATAAATGTGTTAAATAAAAATAATAGTTAAATAAACACGTCTAGTTCAGCCCGAAATGTTTCAGATTCTTCCCTATGGATTCGTTAAGGACTGTTCCTTCATCGGGGAGCGCACGCCTCAGCAGCGGCAAAACGAACACTGCGCTGAGAGGAGGGACTACGTATTAGTCCGAAACGTGTCCAGCTAATCCATTGTCCGTTCGATCCGCTTATTTCACTATGATTGAATCTCACGGTAGTTTGATAGTTTCATGTTAAAAATGTTATAATAAGTTCTAAGCTCTATTTTTTTAAGATCAGAAATTGAACTATCGTATATGCGTACGTTAGATCAATCGAAGACAATATTGAAAGATATGATGATTTCCACGTATGAAACACGATAAAGTCAATTCGAGTACTACTTAGTGTAATTTTATTCCAATTTTGCCTTTTGAAATACGTGTGCAATTGTTTTTTAAATCCTCAAATTACCTGTGAATAAAGTAAGAAAATTTTAGAAAGAAAAATACTGCATTCACTGTTTCGTCTTTGTTTCTAAGGGGTGGTTTACACTATCAATGTTATTATGATACAGATTTATCAATGTTATCATAATAATTCAAAATAAATAATAAATAATATTTTAAGTGTGTGTATATAACGCTATGGTAATAACCGTCATGTTGCATGTAAACAGATAAATAAATAATAAATAAAATCTTATGACATTTTATCATGATACTGCAGTACGCATCAAAAATATTGTGATACGAATCGTGATATTGCGTGTACGTATCGGGCGATAATACTGATAGTGTAATTCGCCCTTAGGATTGTAATTTGTGTCATAATCATCATCATAATCAAGTAACAACCGAATCGCAAATATTTCAGCAAGTGATAGAGCAATGTATGTGAATATCCCTTGACAACTTAAATAGTATTGTCAACAGTGTCAATCAGCAGAGACAAAATTAATACGTAGGAGATTTTTTTAAGCTTCACAAGGGTGTTCACCTAGACTTACTCAATCACTTGCTAAAACTATTATTTAAGGTTCTTTATCTGATACCCTGTATAATGTAACCTGTCAGATAATGACACTTTGTTGCAACGCTTTGTAGAAAGCGCCTTACACGCGACGTGACAATCAGCCTATCGCTAACGGTCTATGGTAAACCATGAAACCTGAGCCCTGAGATAGAATGTGCTTTCCACATTACTCAGGCTGGGGCTACACTGGCGATGTGATCCGAAACAAATGAGCTATTTAATATATATGTATAGGCTCGAGTACACTATCAACAAATAGCATTGTGTCATACGTACGTTTATTTGTTTAAGATCGGTCAGTGTGTCCTCAGCTTAAAGCGGGCGTGCGGTCACTTAAGAAACGGTGGCATTTTCGTATCGTATGGCTTTAATGACATGTGTCAAAATGTGTCAGTGTGAATTAGAGTTTTTTTTATTAAATGTAGCAGGTAATAGGAATATTAGAGACCGAGAGAGAGCAAATCAAGGGAAATGCCGACATTGAATTCAGAATCAAAATCCAGAAGTAAAGGCAGTTTTTATTTAATTTTGTCTATTACGAAGGTAAATAATCAGGTAACAGAAATAGTGACAAGCAATTTTTTTTTTCAGGTTTTAGTTATTATCTCATTCATCCTTGTCTCATTCCAGAATGAATGATGTTTCACATTAAACTGTTACAATTATTTTGACATCTCATCTCACCAAGGTATGTTCTTGTTATGCCTTACGGGGTGATCTCATTTTTTTTACTAATTAAATTGTATAAGTACTTAGCAAGTACGATAGTTACCTTCGTCGAGTTAATTTCGTTTTTGTACCGTTCTCTTCTAACTATAGTTATTAGAGTAAAACAACGAGTGATAATAATATACGCAGTTATTCGCATTAACATTTACTTACAAGAAATTTTCTTATGCCTACGGCTTTGCTCCCGCGAAAGTTTGCATGTAGGGCTAGTTCAGTTTTAACGGTCCAGTTGTTTGTGCTGTTTGTTGATGAAGATTAGTAACTGTTGTATTATTACTAGCTGTTGCCCGCGACTTCGTCCGCGTAGATTTCGGTTATCGCTATCACGCGGGAACTATACAATTTTCCCGAATAAAAAGTAGCCTATGTTATTCCTCAATATTCAAACTATCCTCTTACCAAATTTCATCTAGATTGGTGCCGCGGTTTTTCCGTGAAGAGGTAACAAACAGACAGACAGAGAGACAGAGTTACTTTCGCATTTATTATATTAGTTAGGATTAGGATAGATACAATAATAATTTGCTTACTTACCTAGGACCCATCAAGGCGATTAAAGATCCAGGTTTTGCGATACCGCTAACTGCAAAAGAAAGTTTTTTTTTAATTTAAAATAGGGTAAATCTTAATCCTAATAAAGCATTAGGTTTCTTTCTATGCAATAGTTTTGCGTTTACGCTAAGAGCAATAAGGTCAATGGAATTGAATTTGTCTTTCTTTACGGATTTTGGCTTGGGAACGACTAACAGCCGTACCCACAACATTCAATCTAAGTTTATAAAAATATGCAATCAAACAATTTGCTATCTGAAGATGGTCCACAATCCTGCCATCGACAGATAGCAAGCAGTGATTGGATAGCCTACAGACAGTAAGTTTACTGAGACAGCAGAATTGAACATAGATTGCAGAAAATCGGCGTGATGCAATAGCACCCCTGTTGCGTTTCGTTCGGTCAGTGAGAGTGACGGAGGCCCGATCCCGCTTCCCCCGCCCCCCCCCCCCCTCCTTCCTCTATCCCTTTTCCTCCTTAAAGGTCGGCAACGGACTAGTGACTCTCTTGGAGTTGCAGATTCTCATGGGTGGCGGTGATCGCTTACCATCAGGTGACCCGCTTGCTCGGTTGTTCCCTCTTTCAATAAAATATAGATAGGCATAGACATATATAGCGTATAGACGGGCCCTTCGGTAGGTTAAAGTGAACGGCTGTAAATCAACTACAAGGCGATAAGATTCGACAGTGTCATGTATACATTATTTGGACTCTACATGGGTAGGCAGCAGACCTTGGGATTTGGCGCGATTCTCAAGACTGAAAGTGGTACCATTTTTAACGTAGGGCCTCAGAATACAGAAAAAACCAGAACCCGCGAATGCGCCTAAAAGTGAGGCAACTAAAACTATTCTTAAATAGGGTAGTTTCGCATAGCCGTCTCCGTGCACGCAGCATATCGTGACGTGTTGTACTAATGACAATACTGATAAGCCATTCTCGTGACGTTTTTGCAGGGGTGCGGGTCGGGTTACCTCCTCGTGTATATAGATACTGCGGTTCCCTTCTGGATCCGTCCGGGGGGAAGAGCAGTGCTCGGGCCGGTGCACCCTGGGCATCGGTCAATGATTTCCTGGCCAAGATTTTATGGAACATCATTGGCCGATGGCTAAGAACTCGACAAGGGGAGGGATTTTTACATACAGAAATGCCGTTGGGCTTATAAATATCAGAATATGCTCAAATTTTAAGTACCTACCTATAAATAAACCGGTATCGAAATCAATAAAAAATGGACTCACTCCGCAGCGTGCGATTATGACAGAACGTGGCTTCTGGTTTCTTCTATATTCTGAGCGTAGGGCAAAGTACCAGCTAAACGAATGTTTACCATTATTGACTAATCTCTTCAGCTTCCCGTCCTCCTGTTTGACGTGGACCGCCAGGTCGCGCCACACGAGCGTGCAGGGCGGCGGCGCGTGCGTCGGCCCCAAGACCTCCTCCACTTCAGGGAAGAGGGGGTCATACTTGGAACGGGAGACGCCGTCGTTGTACAGGACGTCGGCTGGTGTCAGCTCCTGTTGGAACATCTCTAAGTTTATAGCTACCATATGGTCAAGTTTAACCCCAATAGAAAAAAGGGATGTAATCAAGTTAAACGTGTGTATATGCTAATCTTGGTGTAACGCGACACGGAATGTCGAGGATCCGGGTTCGATTCCCGGGGTTAGCAATATCTGTTTTTTTTCCTGAGTATTCATGTTTCAGTGAGTATTTTAAAAGCATAATTTAAACTTATGTTTTTGTGTATAAATATTTCCGTGACGTCTTAGCTCCTAAATGGCTCAACCGAATGAGACGCATTTTAACATAGAATGCTAGTTTAATCCAGTGGCTCTTAACTAAGTTTCATTGAATTTTTTTTTCGTGGGTTTTCCAACTTTTCTATGCTGTAGTTGTACGAATGCGTTGTGGATGGTCACGGGTCGATCGTCACGGCTCAATTGGGGAGCAAAATGTATGATATCAAATTGCACCTCAGCCGGTTTTATATAATGTCAGTCTTTGATACATTTCTGTGATGTCACTACATTTCCATGGCCACATTTGTGGAAAGTCCATAGTTATGCATATATTTAAGATCTATTCAACGTGATACTATGATGATCGCTTCGTGACAGACATACATATCATGTCAAAAATTTAGAACTGATATTATACGTGCCGTGGTAGCCTAGTGGTGTGACCTATGGCCTCTCAAGCAGAGGGTCGTGGGTTCGAGATCAGGGTCGCACCTCTGAGTTTTTCGGAATTTATGTGCGAAATGACCTACATACATACATACATACAGTCACGCCTGTTTCCCGGACCTACATGACCTACATTCGTAATTAATGATGGGTTTATCGGTAAAGGAAAATGCGAGGTAACCTAACTGTAAAGAAATTCAGTGGTGTGCGTAAAGTTCCCAATCCACACTGTGCCCTCTCATTGTAAGAGGAAGCCTGAGCCCAGCAGTGGGATGTAAATAGGCTGATGGATGATGATTATACGCGAACCTCCAGGGTCATTCATTTCATTTAACGAACTAATAGAAATCATTGCAAAATCAATGTCTAGACAGCGCCCTTCGTAAAGGTCTGCGGTTAAGACGGTACAATACCATCCGCGTTCGGTTCGTAGTAAGGCGGCATTTTTAACACTTCTACCCCTTTCTGGCTTCTGTTTCACCAACGTGACCGGAAACATGACAGTGAAAAATCAGTTTACATTTCAAAACATATTAAAATTCAGCGATGTACACCGAATTGTCATTGTCAATTGACATTTTGTCAGGTTGATGAATGTTGAAATAGGGCCCCTCTTTTGACATGAAACTCCGTGAGATTCAATTATAGGAAATTAGTGCTAGGCCATAAAACTTTAGGCTTTCGTTTCTGTTGTCCGAAATAAACGCATTTTATTTAATTTTATTTATTTATCATTATTTTCAAGGATTATTTTACGTTATTTTTCTAAGGTTTTTTTTTGAAGGCGGTTTTACTTTTTTGTTAAAAGATTTTTATTTCACAATTTTACGTTGATTTAACATTTTCAGAATTATCCTCCAACTCCTAACCGTTAAGGAGTTGTACCTTCCATCATCAGCTCATCAACATAAGATAATAACTACCGGACGCAAATACTTGAATAGCCTTAGAAAATATATGAAACACATGATACGTGCCTATAAAATTTGAGGGTTGCCCTCGAATTCCCTGAGATCCCATCATCAGATCATGACTTGGTGACAGTGGGACCTCCTCAGGAGTATACCCTTTCGAATAATGATTTAACATTTTCAGAATTATCCTCCAACTCCTAACCGCTAAGGAGTTGTACCTTCCATCATCAGCTCATCATCATGAGATGATGACTACCAGACGCAAATACTTGAATAACCTTAGAAAATATATGAAACACATAGTACGTGCCTGTAAAATTTGAGGGTTGCCCTCGATTTCCCTGGGATCCCATCATCAGATCATGACTTGGTGACAATGGGACCACCTCAGGAGTATTGTTGGCAATCGACAAGAGTGCCATCTGTGAAGTAAAGCCGGCGTTACAAGCGACGTTTACAACAGCAGCGACGAATAACGCCATCTAGCGTCGATCCAAGATAGATGCCCCACCACTGCGCGGTTGATTTGAGAAAACAACCGAGATTATAAAAACCGCTGTAACATCGCAACGGGGCTTTTTCTGCTCTAAAATTTGCAAAAGATTAGTAGGTTATTTTTACGTCGCTTGTCGCTTACCCTGTGCTATTTTTGCTTGTTGATTATATTGAGTAACCAAGTTTAATAAAAATCATTTAAATTTCATGTTGGTTCCTATTTCTAGTCCTTATTGTTATAATTTGCTAACATCAGAAAGTGGATTATAATAATTATAAACCCACGCAAAATGGGTAAGCGAGGAAAGCGAAATAAAAGTACAAAGCGAAAAAGAGCTCGCTCGAGCTCCAGCTCATCCAGCTCGTCCAGTAGCTCCAGCGCAAGGACGCCGTCACCTCCACCGAAACGGAAAAAGGGAGGAGATAACAAAACCAAGGTATCACGTAAAGCTGATACCCCAACTGTGAGTACAGGCAATAATTCTATTGTGAACAATATCATACCGGAATTTGACCCACTAAAGGATGATGTAAATGCTTGGCTTAACATAATTCTTTCCTACTCGCAAACGTTTTCATGGTCTGACGAAATAACACGATATCAAGCTTTGAATAAATTAAAAGGTTCTGCCAAAGTTTGGTATGACTCAGTGTTACGTACCGAAAACCAATGGCCATCGTGGAAATGGGCTGACTGGAGGCAAAAATTGGCTTCCAGTTTTCAAATTAGACGAAACATGTTTGATTTGTTAAAGGAGATAATTGAAAAAAAACCGACAGAAAACCAGTCGCTTTACGACTTCTATTTTGAACAAAAGAGCAAAATTAACCGTTTATCTTTAAATTTTGCTGAGCAAGATATCGTGTCAATTATAGTCGGAAATATAGGAGACTGCGGAATAGGCGCGTCAATTGAATCGAACAACTTTGTAACGTCCGACAGTCTAGCTAGTTTTCTCCACGGACGTACGTACAAATCAAAAAGTTCGAAACAAGTAAACAATAACTTACGTGATAGCAACCCGAAATTCGTCAGTCCACCTGCCGCTGGTCAAACGTCCGCGTCAATAACAACAACGTCACCTCCTACTAGTGGGTTGGGTCCGTCTGTTTCTTCCAGTAACAGTAATAATAATAACCATAATGCAAACCAAACACAACGAAAACAGATTAAGTGTTATCTTTGCGGTGGTGCTCATAAAAAAAATCAATGTGACACAAATAAATGTGACTTTTGTGGCAAGCGTGGCCATTTAGAATCTACCTGCTACCATAAAAAGAATTCCGTTAAGCCAGAGAAGCAGGAAACTAAATTCATTTCTACCCCCGATCCACGCGATAAATTTGTTAAGAAGGTAAACATCAATGATTTTTACTGTGACGCCTTCATAGATACAGGTAGTAGTTGTTCACTGATATCCCAAACATTGGTCCAAAAACGACTGCTTAACGTCACATTGTTACCATCCCCTATGTTACTGCAAGGGTTTTCAAAACAAAACTTGAAATCCGTTAACAACAAAGTAACACTTAATTTGAAAATGGATTCGGTATGTTTAACAAATGTAGAATTTTACGTAATGGATGATTTAGCTGATTGTGATATGTTAATCGGAAGAAACGTGACTGAGCGGCCTGACCTGATGTACTCGCGAGTGGGAGACGTACTTAAATTCGACTACGCTGATTCTTTCACGGAATTTTGTCATAACGTCAATGACATGCCAATAGATGCTGATTCACATCAAAACGAATTAGCGGCACTTTTTAGAAAGTATAAGGATTGCGTTGCATCTAATATTAAGGAATTAGGCAAGGTTAGCAATCACGAGATGATAATTGAAGTAACTAACTCTCAGCCTATTCAATGTAGGCCCTTCAGAGCTTCTCATGCCGATAGGAAAGTCATTAGAGATATGGTGACTGAGCTTCAGGCCAATAATATCATACGAGAAAGTCGCTCACCATATGCTAGTCCCGCGCTGCTAGTTAGTAAAAAGAATGGCGAGAAAAGGCTCTGCATAGACTATAGGGCTTTAAATAAAGTAACAATTAAAAACAAATACCCTATGCCGCGCATCGAAGACCTGGTAGATAGGCTTCAGGGTCACAAGTGCTTCACAAGTTTAGACCTCAAAAGCGGGTATTACCAAATAATAATGCATCCTAATTCGATCGAAAAAACCGCTTTTATAACTGAAGACGGGCATTACGAGTTTCTCAGACTCCCATTCGGCTTGGCGAACGCGCCGTCAGTGTTCCAACAGATGATGAACACAGTCTTAGGTAATCTTCGATTCGAAAATGTCATACTTTACTTGGATGACGTCTATTTAGTCACGGAAACGGTCGAGGAAAACTTACAGTTGTTAGAACGGGTCTTGAATATATTTCGTGAGAACGGATTGACACTTAACCTAAAGAAATGTCATTTTTTAAAATCCGAAATAGAATTTCTGGGCTACAAAGTTAGACGAAATTCTGTCATGCCAAATGAAGCCAAATTAGAAGCTGTTGCGAACTTTCCTACCCCCAAAACAGTTCACCAACTGCGTCAGTTTTTGGGCCTTATAAGCTATTTTAGGAAGTTCATAAAAAACTGTGCCATGATTTCCGCCCCACTTACAAAACTGTTGAAAAAGGATTCTGTTTGGGGATGGGATTCAGTTCACGAACAGGCGTTTCAGTTATTAAAGCATAAGCTTACGTCCGACAGTATTCTATCCATCTTTGACCCAAATAAAGAAAATGTACTTTATACTGACGCTAGTAGAGAGGGTATTGCAGGCATTTTAATGCAGGTTACCACTGAGGGCGAAAAACCAGTGCACTATTATAGTAGGCAAACGACAAATGACGAAAAAAAATATCACTCTTTTGAGTTAGAGCTGCTAGCTATTATTTGTTCTCTCCAGAAGTTCAGATTATACTTATTAGGAGCGCATTTTAAGATCGTGACCGATTGTAGTGCAGTTAGGTACGCTTTGACAAAGAAAGAGATCGTTCCCCGAATCGCACGATGGGTATTGTCGACTCAGGAATTTTCATTCGACATTGTGCATCGAGAGGGTTCACGAATGCAACACGTGGACGCCTTGAGTCGCAACCCCGTGCCATCCGGGGAAAAATCCGAAACCGAGGTCATATTATCAATAACTGAAGCAGATTGGTTGCTGTCTGTACAGTTACAAGACCCTGAGTTGCAGCGGATCAGGGCCATTTTGGAATCTGGGGAAACTGACAGTGACCAAAATGTTTTTGCTAACTATGAGGTATTAGGAGGCAAGGTTTATAGAAGAACGACCCATGGACGTCGTTGGGTGGTTCCAAAAAACTGCATTTGGCAAATTATCAAATGTAACCACGATGACCTGGGTCATTTTGCGCTTGATAAAACAGTCGAACGAATAAGCTGCCAGTACTGGTTTGCTAAAATGAGACGAATAGTTAAAAAATATATAAATAATTGCATTAACTGTATATATTTCAAAAAAAAAAGCGGGCCTAAGGAGGGAGAGCTATATTCATTGCCAAAGTATGCTCAACCCTTTCACACTCTTCATCTCGATCATCTGGGTCCTTTCGTTAGGACGAAAAATAAAAATCAATATTTATTGGTCGCGGTAGACGCGTTTACGAAATTCGTTTTCATAACGGCTGTTCGATCAACAAAGTCTTCTTGTGTTATTAGGGAATTGGACGGTATCTCTAAAACTTTTGGCAATCCTAAGAGAATAATAACTGACGCCGGGGCATGCTTCACCTCAAAAGACTTTACTCAGTATTGCTCAAATAAAAACATACGTTTACATACGGTGGCAACCGGAATGCCACGCTCTAACGGACAGGTGGAACGTTTTAATAAATCGATTTTAGATGCGTTAAAAGCTCTAGGAGCTAATACAACTGACGACACTTGGGATCAGTATATAAAAACTTTACAGTTAGGTTTAAACAGTACGATCCATAAGACCACGAAAGCCGTGCCCAGCGAGATTTTTTTCGGGTATAGATTACGCACTGATGGTGACAGCCTTGCACCGGAAAATGACGATGGTCAGGTGGTAGACGTCACAAGGTTACGTGAAAGTGTAGATGTAAATATTAAGTCCAATGCAAAATCACAAAATGAAAGATTCGGTCGCTCTCGAATGAAAGCCCGAAAATATTACAAGGGAGATTTAGTGTTGATCACAATACAAAGCCAAAGCAATGATGGAAAGAGCCGAAAACTATTACCAGTTTTTAAAGGGCCTTTTCAAGTTAGTAGGGTTCTAGAGAATGATAGGTATGAGGTGACGGACGTCAAGGGAAGTAATAGAAGTCATAAAAAGTACACTGGCGTTACGGCTGCCGAAAATATGAAGCCGTGGATAAGAATAGATAACTGGGAATTAGATTAAATGTATGTATTTTTAGTTTACTTTTACTACTTACACATATCAGCTATTTACAATTTGCTATTTAAATTTTGATATGCTTAGCAATTTGTGACGATAATTTTTTTTTTTTTGTTTATTCTTTTTATTTTTACCTATGTGATACCGTGTTGGCAAGTTACATGTAATTTAGGTATTGTTGCTTTACAAAATATCAAAATTTAAATATAAGCAATGTAGATCACTGAGGATCATTTAAAAGCTGTTAAAGTTTATGCGATTTACTTATAAATATTTTGTTTTTGGTATCCAAATGCGAGTCAAAATAAAATGCTTTATTTGTTTTCAGTAAATATTCCTTTTCTTTGGGCACAATAAAGTTAAGGGAGAAACAGAGTTTTAGTAATTAAAAGACGTTTAAGAACGAACTTGGTACGCTTAAGTGCGGCGAAACGCCCTTCGAGTGCAAGTGGTTCTTAATTAAAGGAGCAAGCTTAAGTGTGGTAGAATCCCTTTAAGTGTAAGCGGCCTTTACTTAGCGTCCTGGTTTTAGGCTAAAACTCTGATATTCAAGTACTTATAATATGTGCAAAGGAATACTTGCTAGGCATCCGTAACGGGAAAAATACATAATTATGAACTTTATAGTGATAGTGAAATAAAAGTCTTTATGTTCGCAGCATTTTATCTAGACTCGTGGGGTGCCTGAGGCAGGCCCCTGGTAGAATGGCCGTGTTGGCAATCGACAAGAGTGCCATCTGTGAAGTAAAGCCGGCGTTACAAGCGACGTTTACAACAGCAGCGACGAATAACGCCATCTAGCGTCGATCCAAGATAGATGCCCCACCACTGCGCGGTTGATTTGAGAAAACAACCGAGATTATAAAAACCGCTGTAACATCGCAACGGGGCTTTTTCTGCTCTAAAATTTGCAAAAGATTAGTAGGTTATTTTTACGTCGCTTGTCGCTTACCCTGTGCTATTTTTGCTTGTTGATTATATTGAGTAACCAAGTTTAATAAAAATCATTTAAATTTCATGTTGGTTCCTATTTCTAGTCCTTATTGTTATAATTTGCTAACAGTATACCCTTTCAAATAAAAAAAAATTTAAAATCGGTCTGCAATTGACGGAGTAATCGATGAACATACATAAAATAAATAAATACATACAGTGGAACGTAGAACCTCCTCCTTTTTTTGAAGTCGGTTAATAAACGGATCACTCTCGCAGGTATTATGTCAGTAGAGTACCTATAGCCCGACACGAAGTTTTTTGTTTGGCTACCGCCGAAGAGTGTGGTTTCAGAGGAAGGACTACGGTTTAATCCAAACCATGTACATGTAACTATACTCTACTAAAATGACAGTCCGACGGAAAATAAGGGTTGGGGTATTTAAAATTCGGCTTTTAACGTTTGTTGGTCTGTCTTGTATTTGGAACTAAAATTTAGTATGAGATTTCTCGATCTCGATACGATAACCGTAACGTAACGCAGGATTCGACAAGTCGTGCTTAGGGCACAGCTTACATCTGAGGAACACTTTTCAATAAAATGCATTATGGCTTCCATGGTAGACATACTGATGTACTTCATACTTACAGACATAGCCTATGTGAAGTACGTTGTCTGTCTCGTCTGTTATCGGCTAACTAAAAGTAATGCACTGTGTGAATTTCATTAATACCTAAGTATAAAATTTGACCTTTGGTTCGAAAAAGTTCTACACAGTGGTACAGTCAGTGCCTCAAGTAGGGTCGGGTCGGAATCGGTGACTCAGTGGGGTACACTGGCTTTGTGCCTATATTTTCCATATAGAACAGCAATATCTATCTGTACCCTTAATTTTCCGGGAGCGTTCAACACCCAAACACGTACAAACCACTTATCCGCTAGCTCCGGAGCTGGTTAGATATGCTACAAGTGTTTTCCGTTTTAGAGTCACGGTACCCCAATACCGGTACACAGTGGCTCATTTCCCATTTTTTTTAAACATTGTCTGACTGCTTTATTATCGTCTTTATTGAAAAACTGATAATGAAGGGAACAAATTTAATAACCAAAGCAAGTAGAGTGTGAATTTCAGCTCGCTACCTCAACTTTTTCTTCACAATATGGGTGTCCGAAAAAATCCGAGTCATTGTTCCCGACTCGACCCTAAGTAGTTCCACATAGTAACTGAATAGAAAAATTGATACATATGTAAGGGAACTGACTGTAAATAAAAACAATTAATTTGCTCACCCGTGACCACACTATACGACAAATGCATGTTTTCATGCATCACCTCCGCCTCCTACCCAACTATACCCAACCCCTACTATACTACATCCCAACTACTATACTACTAACTACAACTATAGCCCAAGCCCTCTCATTCTGAGAGGAGGCCTGTGCCCAGCAGTGGGTGTCTCCGTTACCACACGAATCACTACATGTCACATAGGCATAATTGACTGTTATTTAGTAACTTTTCTCTTTTCTTTAGTCTTCTATACCTATAAAACAGTACCGTGACTGACTGACTGACTGACTGACTGACAGACAACGCACAGCCTAAACCACTGGACCTAAAGACTTGAAATTTGGCAAACATATACCTTGAGTATCCTAGAGGTGCACTAAGAAGGGATTTTTCGAAATTCCCACGGGATAGGGAACTAGCCCATTTTGAAATATTTCACGGGGGCAACCCCGCGGGGCACAAGCTAGTTCAGTATAAAGTTAGGTAACCCTACTTTTCTCCCTTGAACTCCCGTTTGATGAGCTCCCGATATTTCGATGCAGTTGCATAAGCTTGCTATAAGGTAATCGCGGTCAATATCCCGTTTTCATTATGTCTGACTTGAAAAGTATTGTTGTAGTTTGAGATAATAAATCTAGTGGATCCGATCCGAAACCCCATCGTACAGTCAGCGTCAAAAGTCGCTCATCACTTTTGTACCTTGTCGCAATAACATGCTTGTCAATCACGTATGACGCGCTGTATCTGGCCGTAGAGCGAAAAGGTACAAAAGTCGCTCATCACTTTTGTACCTTGTCGCAATAACATGCTTGTCAATCACGTATGACGCGCTGTATCTGGCCGTAGAGCGAAAAGGTACAAAAGTCGCTCATCACTTTTGTACCTTGTCGCAATAACATGCTTGTCAATCACGTATGACGCGCTGTATCTGGCCATAGAGAGAAAAGGTACAAGTAAAGTAAAGTGTTGAGCGCCTTTTGACGCTGACGCTACGCTTCATAAGTCAAGTCACTGATGTGGATCGAATGGCTATTAGCTGGCCATATACATAATAATTATATGAGTTGTGGACCAGGATAGCCACCGAGTGGAGTCCCACAAACTCGAAGAAGCGACCAAGCAGACCTAAACGGTAATGGTGGGATGATTTGGACTAAGCTACTTCTTGAAGGAAGGTCGCTTGCAAAAGACCGAGAACAATATTGTGTTGGTGGGATAATAATAATAGCCTCTCTTCATTTTGGTTTCTGTATTTTGGTTGTCTGTAGGAGATCGCTTTTAGGCGATAAGACTGCCTATTGTCTACCATACCTGTTTTTTGTAAAAGCAAAGTAGTCCCGTTTAAATGTCATCCAGAATTCGTTTTGAATAAGAGATTGAAACCAAGCTATCCAAACTTAGTTACCTATCATCATCGTCATCATCATCATCAGCCTATTTAAATCCCACTGCTGCGCACAGGCCTCCTCTCAGAATGAGACAGCCCCAGGCCCAGTGCGGATTGGGAACTTCACACATACCATTGAATTTCTTCACAGGAGTATGCAGGTTTCCTCACGATGTTTTCCTTCACCGAAAAGCTCATGATAATTTTAAAAATCATAGAGTATTCAATATTTTTATATTTTCTCTTATCACAATATACGTTCCGGTCAACTTCAACTTCGTTATTGAAGCCAGCATTACACGATCAATTCCGGTTAATCTTTTACTTAAGTACCTACTTGTCAAAAATACCGTCTTAAGTAACATCAATTGGTTAACAACCCCATCACATTGTCATAGTTACATTATCATTTGTCATTATTCATCAATCTCGTTACCGTACCAAAACTTCGGCCAAGAACCGCTCGACCGACGTGTTACAATAGAACTGCTTAAATGAGAGTATGAATTAAGAAATAATCCTACTAATTGTTTATGTACGTACTTTTACTATCAAATTGAACAATGTCATCGGTGTACCTATTTACAAAAGCACTTCTTAAAACAAAGTTCAATATTTCATTAGTTCATCTCGATTAAACTAGCTTTCGATTAAAGAATATCGCATTGAAATCAGTCCATCCGTTTGGGAGCTATGATGCCACAGACAGACAGATACACAGGTCAAACTTATAACACCCCTCTTTTTCGTCGGGGGTTAATTTCCCTGTCGGCTACATTAAATTCGCACTTACATAGGACTCATCTGCAAGCGACGACGGGTTTGACGTGTTGTTAGTGGACGGTATCACCGAAGAATTCTTCCTGGCCACTGTCCCGTTACCTCCTTCAGACTTACTCATTGTACAAATAAAAAAATATACTGTACCAATTTCAAATTACTAGTAAAACTCGCGCGTGAACATTTTAGGCGCGCAATTTCGCGGAGCGCGCGCTGGGTCCAACCGACAACGATGGTTTGACATTAGGCTATGCGTTAGAGGAAGACAGAACGCATGGGAGAAAGGGACAAGAGCAGTTTTATAAGTGCATGTTATAGAATTGATAATGGAAGTTGGAAAGTAAGTTACGAAAGCGTTTACTTTTAAATTTTTATGTCTAACGTTGAAGTGTGGATCTTGGAAAGCCCTTTGCTTGCTCCAGTTTTTTGGAGTCTGAAACATGTATGATTAAACGAGTAAACGAATATTGACTAACAAACACCTACTTGAGTAACTAAAATGTTGACGCATTTTTAACAACTGAATTTTATAAAGTAGATTTTGGACGAGAGGAGGATTTACTATGAATAATATTGCACAATGTTACTGACCAGCGTTTTAATCGCCTGATTACTTAAAAATGAAGAGGTCACTTCTTTTCCAGTTTTTCGAATCATTTCGTAGAACAGTATTAAACTCATTTTGTTGATGGAACCGGTGTAATTTTTCAAATTAAATGTAATTATGTTTTGAAAGTCACTCATCAGATTTAAATTAGGCCAATGTAGAGCTAAAATAGCTTAACTTGGTGCTTTTCTTAAAAAAGTTATTTGAATGACTACGAGAAGAGTAATTAATCTCAATATCTGCGCCAGATGTTTCATAAAAAAATACTAAAACTAAGCGACTAAATAGCTGGAAATCTAGTTGGGTAATGGTTTAAGTAACCTAGTCGGTTAAGTATGAATTTCCGTATTTGCTGGCATCGCGGCTTGTAGATTATTAAATAAAAACTACGTAAAGGAAAGCACTAAAAAGTTTCAAATTCTGCCCCACCCGAGACTGCTGAAACCCGACGCCGGCCGCCATCCGTTTAACCAAAGTCTTACACATATTAGTTATAAAACCCTGAAAACCAATACGGCACAAGTGTTTCTCTAAATAACTTCATCCAATTTAAGGTGGGCCGCGATTCGGCGGTCCTATTGGCGTGAATGAAGCGACGGGCCTTGTGGGACTTCGGTAACCGATACGAGAGCCCTGCCGGGTCAGCGAGCAATGGCGCCCGTGCTGTATCTACAAGGGTTCATACGCGGTTCATGGGCAATAGGAAATGTGTGCACACAGTTGTAGGAGCGGTTAGGCTGTTTGATCTAGGAACAGGAACATGTATATAAACATTAGGATATGCCCTTTGGAACATTTTGAATAAATACATACATAGGCTGATAAACACATTACCCTACTTTGCGTTTCGCAGTAGGTATTGTCTAAATATCATGTCTAGGAAGGCAGTGGCGGAATGGTTTAAATAAATCGATTTTGATGTTTTTGACATTATGTAGGTGTGCATTTCTCGATGTGCGATCAAAATATTTACATAGACTTCTAGAATGGTAGGTATCTTTGCAAAATTCAGGGCAAATTTTTAAACACATAAAATGTAGAGCTGAATCAAAACAAGTGGGTAGGTACTTCTGTCTTATAAATTAGTTAGGTACCTACTCTTTTCGTGTTACTATGAAAAAGTTATTTACCTCCATAAATTAAAAAGTAGATTGTTTTCAGAAGCATTAAGTCTGTGCATACGTTCCAATTTGCTGATATCAAACATGAGTAAACTAAAACTACAATGTTGTTCCATTAGAATTGACCTAGAAAAGTTTCGTGTTTTAGATAATTATTTCCTTCTTCACATCTCTGTTACTTTCATAAGTCATAAGTCAAAATTTGGCGACTTTCAGACTCTCCTAAATAAGAACTTGTGTGGTTTAGCTTTTTAATTTTTTTTCGTTACACCGGAGTGTATATTCAATCAGTGTTTTTATTTTTTTTGTCTAGAAATTAGGCCACAGAATGAATACGTCCATGATGAAAACCATGACTAGCTCCCTAATAAATGTATCTAGGTATCATAAAAGTTACTACGAGACTTCGGACCTATAGTGCTTATCCATATATGTATAATATTGGACACTGTTTATCCTTTGGCCGTACTTAACAACCAGGCGAAGGAGATCGCTAGACGCATCCATCTCGGATAGGCAGCCTTTAGAAAGATAGAAATGGCTTTTACCTTATAGCTCCCACCAATGCCTTAAAACCAATTGTGTCCTACCCGTCCTTATTATACTTACGAATCGGCGACATGGACGCTCACAAAGGTAAACACGCACCAAATAAAAGTCACACAATAAGCCTTGGAGCTCATGGAGTCATGCTGGGCATCTCCCGTTTCAGCCACAATTCAAACACTGAAATCCTGAAAAGGACTAAAGTGGCGGATGTTGGAAAAAAGAAAACGCAACTGAAGTGGAATTGGGCAAGACGGAGCGATGCTCGCAAAAACTCTAAGATTACGAACTAATCTGTTGACTCCACTCAGCATTTTTTTAGTAACTTTTTTTGCCACATGAATAACCTTGCAGTAATGTATGAAAACTTGTTTATTTAGTAAACATTAGTTGTAGGGTACACGGAAAGAACATGTCTCATCACCTTAGCAACTTTTTGAGTTATCGCGATTTGAAAGTCTAGAACGGTGTAATTACCTATCCATATAATTTTCTTACACAAAAAGCCTAGGTACCTAGTTACATAAATATTTATATCTGTAAATGAGTGGCAACTTATAGTCTATTGAGTGCTCTACATTTTGAGATGGAAACCTCGATTTTAAAAAAAGTGACTAGAGGTGTACCTACTTTCCGGCGTACCCTTCAGTTCAAATAACCTGAAAATACTATGAAAACTTTTTACACTAAAACTCTGAGGCAGCGAACAAATATTTTGTGTCCGACTCTACGTCTTGTTACATGTTACACGTGTTTCTTATCAATCACAAGTTTGCGGATAGATTATTCAATTTATACATGATGGTGATGATATATGTGATAGTCGTAGAGGCGTCGGAAAGTAATTGAAGAATTTATGTTTGACGACGGTTTTGGACGTCATCCGATTATAAGCGCGATGGCAGGCGCGGCACTTTGTCGCTATGTGCGTCAACTTCGACTCGATTTTTGAATTCAATTGTAATTACACTAAACGAAGACAGATGGCTTTGAGTGTAGAATCTTTTGGTTTCCATAATTTAACCAGCGCCCTCGCTGAATCTTATTACCTATTCCCATTTTGGCGCACATACGTTACTTATCTGTTTGTGATAACTTTGTTTCTATAACATCTGTATTTTTGTATTGGTAAATAAAACAGGTATTTTCAATTTACTTTTAACATAAAACTACCGTGAGACTCAATCATAGTACTCCCAGAGGAAGGACCACGGATTAGTCCGAAACATGTCAAGCTATACTCGACTGACATACGTGAGTGATCCGTTTATTTTACTATGGTTTTCAATTTACGTAGTTACTTGCAAACATCGCTCAATTTATTATCTTTGAGTGAGTTAATTAAGTATCCTTGATCTTTGTAGGTAAGTTGCATGTGAATCGGAGACAGCGTGTGTACGCAGATAATCAACGTATTTCATGCTGTGGATGCTGAATATGTGAATATGCTGTTAAAACCTAAATGCTACACAATTAGGTGATTCGACAGAATCCAGTTTCACTATGTTAAAATTGGAAGTCAACCAGTTCCTAAGTTCAATTATTAAGGAATTTGATTCTAAGTGTCTTCTTCCAAACGGTGGTAAAAATAAAACAAAACCTGTATACCTAATCCTGTCTAGCGGGTTTTTAGTGCTTGTGTGGATGTGCGGATATGAATGCTCTACACCTACTACAAGGCTATGTTCGAAAAAATAGGTGATGCGAATGTTTGTTTGGGCTATTAAATAACAGTTTACATGTCAAGGACTTCCTTGGTTTGCAAAAACTTATAAGACGGACATGTCAGAATTCTGCTTCGGAGAATCCTAAGTTTCAGTTGAATCGCCACACTCAAATAGGTACGCCAGTTAATATTGAATCGCATATTAAACAACATATTTCATTACCATAAAATAATGGAGAGAGTTTAGAGCAGGTGTACCTATGTATGTAGAGATATTAGGTTTACTATCGAACAAATTGATTCCTGACCCACAATAGAACGCTCCCACAGTAAACGTCATAACTGTTTTGCTTAGCAAACGATGTTATGTCACCACACGACAAAATGTCAAAAGATGACATTTACTGTGAAAAGGTTCCACGGTGGGTCAGGAATCAATTTGTTCGATAGTAAACCTATCTATTACATAGAATTGAGTTATTTATAGTTATTGAGTTGCTGCGGTGCTCAAAGATGGCATCATCTTTGAGCACCGCAGCAAGTACTAAGTATTTGTAGCATTTCGGCGATGGATGATAGTTATTCTTGCATGTTTCGGTTGTATGGGATTTTTTATGTAATTTTTGAAAAAAATATGTAGAGTCCGTCAAATAGCTTGTCACTGTACCTTGTCGCAACAACACATTTAATATCAACGTAATAATGACGTTATGTATCTGATTGTACAGCGACAAGCTCTCTGAACGCTAAGCACAGTTACAATTTTTTATGTGAATTGCTCAATGTGAGCATTTTCATAGTAATAAACTGCTTTAAAATTAAAAAAAAACCACATTCAAATCGTTTCAACCGTTGAAGAGCTACGTCGGTGCCACAGACAGACACACAAACATAGCGATCGAACTTATATTACCCCTCTTTATCGTCGGGGCTTAAACATAGTAAAGTGAAACGACAGAGTTAGTCGCGGCGCGCGTGCTTGTCGTTATGCCGTATTTGCTTTGTAAGTATTGCTACCTATGTACGTCGCATGCTTTGGAGTCATCTCGAAGTCTTGATAAAAACTTACTTAAGGCATTTTTTTAAACGATTCATTTGTAATTAAGTAGGTAAGTAACGGGTACGATACAAAACAGGATCTATATGAGTTTGAAAGTCACCTACCTAGCAACGAAAAAACACTTTTCAAAATGAATAATTAATTTATATTATATGCTAAAGCTGCTGTACCTAGTTTATACATATCTTATCACTGGATTTCCTGCGTGTTTTGCTGTGAACAGTCTACGCACTTTAAACAAATCCTCTGCGGAAGCCCGAGTCAAATTTCAAGCCTCTACACGGACGTGACAGCCGCCGTCAAAGCAACATTGTGAACTAAAAACACCGAGAAAAATAAAATAAAGAAGATAAATCTCTGATAAATCTCCGTATTCTGATCTAGTGCATCGTTGTAGTGGCCTTCTTGTCTTCCCGCTCCGAGCACTCTTCACTTCTAGACAGACGAATATTACACGACTACCTATAGGAAGTGAAATTTGCGATTTAACAACAACAGCAATCAACAACAACAATTTTACAATTTTTGTAATATTTTTAACATGTGTGTTATTTGTAAGTATTTAGTATAAGTTCTTTATTTCTAAATTATTTATTATAATTTTTTTAAATTTATTCCGGTGCCTGTTGCCTCCGATGGAATGCTGTGTGTGCCAAAGGACCTTTTCAACACCCAAAGGGCTACATATTCACCAGGGACGTGTCCATCAGGTCCGTATCACTCCAGTACTCACTGCATTAAACCACCCCAGCTCTGCTCTTCCTCTACCATCTTCCAATTCTGCCACGCCACTTCAGACTCTCCTTGGCCAACTCAAACAGTCTACTTCAATCATCAAACGCATACCACGCGGTGCCCGCTCCACTGTATCGCAAGAACTGACAAACGTCGTAAACAATTGCGTCAAGAACAACAACTCCAATTCTTGGCATGAACTTCTTACTTTTTCTTTCAAAATTCTCCACGTCTCAGAGCAATCTCATAGCAATATATCCCTCACACAAAAGATAAAAAATAACATACTACATCCGACTGCACCTAATCCTACCTCTCTTCCTAGAACGCACAGAAAGAAGTACGACTTGTTTGCGAAGGTCGAGGAGAAAATACACGACGGAGACCTTAAAGGAGCAACGCGCCTTTTATTCTCGAACGACACCTTAGCACCCGATACACCGGAGACCGCAGCCGCATTACAGTCAAAGCACCCCCCAGGCCCTTCCACCCCCATTTTTGTTGACCCCTCATCTGACCCCACAGCCTGCCTACACGCCACCGAAAGAGATGTACTAACAGCCCTCGCCTCTTTCCCAAAGGGGTCGGCGTCAGGTCTGGACGGCATCTCCCCGCAGCATCTGATTGACCTCACCAGTCACGGCACAGGAGTTGCTGGTGAAAAGCTGACTACCAGCCTTACAAAACTTGTCAATCTCATGCTGCTGGGAGATGTTTGCCCGAACGTGACGCCGATAATCTATGGAGCTAATCTTATTGCCCTGGCAAAAAAAGATGGTGGCGTGCGTCCCATTGCGGTAGGGTCAACGTTTCGACGTTTAGCAGCTAAGATCTGCGTCCGGCTCACCCGAACAAAATTACAGGCCCTTTTCGAACCCACACAAGTTGGCTTCGGCACCCACGGAGGTTGCGAGGCGGCAGTTCATGCTGTACGCACCTTCGTACAAAGTGACTCGTGCGAGGTTCTTCTAAAATTAGACGTAAAAAACGCATTTAATTCGGTTAATAGGGACACCCTGCTTAGCGAATCTAAAATGCATGTCCCAGAAATTTATAACTTTCTTCTCCAGTGTTACCACTGCCCTTCAAAACTAGTACACAAAAGCAATGAAATCCTTTCGGCCGTAGGTTGTCAGCAGGGTGATCCCCTCGGTCCAGCGATATTTAGTTTGGCTATTAATCCGATAATCCGCAATCTAAATTCGAAATTGAACGTTTGGTACCTTGACGATGGGACCCTAGGAGGAGACGCACAGACTGTCCCAGCAGATCTGATAAAAATTAAACAGCAATTCAATGGTATAGGTTTAGATTTGAATTTTGATAAGTGTGAATTATATATTTCCGATCGAATAGACCAGCACACCACATCCCAAATTATTCAAAATTTCGATAACGTCGCTCTAAATTTAAAAATAGTACCCAAAGACAGTCTGCACCTCCTCGGCTCCCCCGTCTGCGACGAGGCCATCCCTCTTCTCCTCACTAAATTGACTTCAAAATTTAACAATTATTCGGACCGCCTTGTCAAAATTAGTAGTCACTCCGCTCTATTTATTCTAAAATTTTGCTTATTTGTTCCAAAATTTACTTACCTGCTCCGCTGCTGCCCAATTTGGAAATTCCCCCATTTGATCCAACCCATCGACAATCTTATGAAATTCCAAATCGAAACTATTTTGAACATCCACCTTAGCGAGCAGGCATGGACCCAAGCCGCTTTACCGATAAGGCACGGCGGTTTGGGTACCCGCAAAATTTCTAGTATTGCTTTGCCGGCATTCCTGTCTTCAATCCACAGCACGTTAGATCTCGCAGGTAACATACTGAACACCCCAACGGGTATAAACTGTGAAATCGCGTGCCTGAATGAGGCCACGAATGCCTGGCTAGCTGGACCGAGCCCAATTATCCCAACTAGACCCAAAAGGCAAAGGGCCTGGGATACAATAGCCTCTTTCATCACTTTCAACTCACTCAAAGACACATCGTCAGGCAGGGATCTGGCAAGGCTGCTAGCAGTGTCCAAGCCAGAGTCAGGTCACTGGCTCCATGCCTATCCCTCGCCTAACACAGGAACATTTTTAGATCCCGCCACACTCCGCATAGCTGTCGGTCTCCGGCTCGGTGCTGGAATTTGTACAAGCCACAGCTGCACTTCTTGTGGGGCCCCTGTAGACCGACTCGCTCACCACGGCCTTTCCTGCTCCTCGGGCGCCGGCCGCCTGTCACGCCACGCTGCACTCAACGACATCCTCAGAAGGGCACTCGTCAGCGCCAACGTCCCCGCTGCTCTGGAGCCCCAGATTGCGCGGGGTGATGGCAAGCGCCCTGATGGGATGTCGTTAATCCCCTGGAAGATGGGCCGTGCGCTGGTGTGGGACGCCACTTGTACGGACACCCTGGCAGCGTCCTACGTCCCACTAACAAGCAAACGGGCAGGAGCGGCAGCGGACGCCCGGGAGCGCCTCAAGGTCAGCAAGTACAGCTGTCTCGGCGCCCAATACGAGTTCTTGCCGTTTGGCGTCGAGACGCTGGGTCCTTGGGGTAAGGGTGCGCTCGGGCTCCACAAGGAGCTGAGCAAACGCCTGAAAGAGGCAACAGGCGACCCTCGCGCGGGCAGCTTTCTCGCGCAAAGAATTGCTATTGCAATTCAGCGCGGGAATGCTGCCTGCGTGATGGGCACCCTGCCGAGAGGTCCAGGTTTGGTAGGTATTTAATTTTTAAGTTAGTTTTAGTTTTAATATTTTAATTTACTTTGTAGGTAGTGTTAATTTCATAAATAATCTTATGTATAATTAAATAAGTTTGAAAGAAGAAGATTATTTGTAAATGTTATCGATAAATGCCGGTCTGTGAGCAAGACCATCTTAATATTGTTATTTGATATTTAAAAAAAAAATTCACTCCTTGACTTTTGTTTTACCTACCTAAAGCGATATTTTTATTGAAAAAAAATTGGCGACACTATAGTGGTTGAGTTTATCATTTGATACGCGTCTTCTATAAAATTATCTAATAAACGTAAGGTAATTTTCTAAGTACGTTACTTTTACTAAATAAAATAATTGAAGGGATTTCATTACGAATATGACGAGTTCGAAGGTTTGACATACATACTTACCTACCTACCTACTTATTTAAGGAAAGGTAATAAAAAATTAAAAAGGATAAAAATATTTACTTATTACAAAAATACAAACATGATAATTTATCATCCTTAACATATTTATAAGGTACATAAAATGGCATAACAAGTCATAAAACATTATTTTAATGAATACGATACAAATTATGGTAATCATAAGGTATTAAAAATTTTACTTAACATTATACTTCCGGGCGCATGAAACTGGTCATTTTGTCTTTAACTTTGAAACTTTTGATACCTTCTCATACTCAGAGGTACCTATTTATTAGTAAAAAGGATTTATCACATATCATTTTACTCAATTATATTAATCACGTTATGAACAAATTAAAGTAGGTATAATACAAAATAAAATATTATGTTCATTTCATTACAATATATTTCAAATTAAATTAGTAAGTTATGTCATTAAGTAATTATCATTATTCATAATAAAATGATAAAAACATAAATAGGGTATTCAAAACTAAAATCAGAGTAACCATATTTCAGTGCCCAGAAGTGTATTTTCTTGTAGGGAAATATAATCTATGTACAAAGTTGCATGGTATAAGTATTTTAAGTTAAACCCTTAACAAGTAATATTGAAAAGACATCTTTTAAGTACCTATTGAAGTTTATGTGATAGCTAAAAATGGCAGATTTTATGACACCAGTTTTCTTAAAAAAAAAATACTGCCTAGGTATTCTTAATCAAAATGAAATACCCACAAATTATAACACAATTTTATAATTATCCATTACTGTGTCTATATAATATATTTACAGTTAACATTATCAAGCAGAATGAGAATTAAGTCATTAGGAAGAATAACACTGCACTGTCAATTAGAATTGATATAAAAGCCTTCACGAGTATAAATAAATCAAAACAGGCTCTACTTGTGAGATTATAAAGTTCAAAATAACAAGATAGTGCTGTTCTTGGGACGTTCTCAAACTAAATTACATAACTTCACATTCAATTAAAAATAAACAAAATAACCGCCAAATAGGTAATAAAATAATAACAAATGACGATTGCGTAATAAGTTCTTTAAGACATTAAATATCCATGGAGAAATAATAACCTGAGGAGACTAATGAATACAAGAAAGATTCACATTGATACAATAACCATACTACTCAATAACTAGTAAAAAAATATCTTCTACTGAAAGCAAATATAACTCAATGCATAGGTAGTTAAAGTCTTTCACATTTTGTCTATGCTTGGCCTTATTGTTTATAACTCTTCTCTTAAAACAGAAACCGACTTCAAACTTTGATAAAAATTATACGAAACCACCTGGAAAGTGAACCATTTTTATTAACCGACGATCCGAGAACCACCTCTTTTTTTTAAAGTCCGTTATAAATTAAAATCTTATAAGTACTTCACACAAATTTGACACAGGCTTGCAAAGTTTTTTTTTCTAAAACTTCACTTGGCGCGTCGTGCGCGCATTAGCAGTGCGATGTACGCGAGCAGTCTGAACCCGATGAAGAGAAGAACCATGTTGACCACGTCGAATGTAAAGTCATCCTAGGGAGAAAACATTGAGTTGTAACCTCAAAAATATACAGACGAAATCAATTATATAGGTAATACAACTTATTGGACTAGACCTTGTAGAAAGCTATCTAGTTAAGTATCAGTTTTTTTTTTTAAGGAGTAAGATGGTGGTAGCGATCCGGACGGACCTCGCACAAGGTCCTACCACCTGCAACACACTAGGCAGCACATTAGGCATATTATGAGTAGTAGCTGTGGTAGTAGGCACATAAAAACAATATAATGAAGTTAAAATAAGACACGATGTAATTTTAAAGGCAATCAAATATTTCGTAATGCCACGCAATTTTTGAAATTCTAGTGAATCTCTCTTATATGTAAAATATGAAATTCCGTTAAAAAATTACAAAGTTTTAACAACCGCTTATATTTGAGCCGATTTCCAATCAGTTTTCCAATTTTGTGACCAAATTTAAATAGGGAAATAGGACCATCCGGAAAGTAGGTACCTACTCATTTTCTTCCGGTCAATGTGGTAAAGAGTTATCGCTAAACATATAAAAAAACATAAACACTCTTCCTTTTTTGAAATGGGAATGAGAAGATAATTTCAGCTGACAAAAGCTCATACTGACCTCGGAAAAGCTAAGCGTCTCAAGCACGACCTGTCCAGAAGCAGGGCAGGTGAAGTTCTCCCGGGTGCACGCGATGGAATCCACCCCAGCCCACTGGTTGATCAGGAGCGCCTCGTTGCCGTATCGAAACCAGGACAAGTAGGAGATCCAGCCCAGGTATGGAGGCACGGAGCTGCGGGGGAGACGGGGGTTAGTGGGGGTTGGTGTGTGAACGTTCAGTTTAGGTATGCGTACAGCAGCAGAAGTAGCTAAGCAACCGAAGCGGTTATAATGATCTACAAGTTCTTATGTCTATAACAATAGATCCGTGCTTAGATCATTGTGACCGCTTCGGTTGCTTAGCTACTTCTGCTGCTGACTGTACGATGGTACCGAGCTAAAGACTACGAGAGGTCTGTTTTGTTTACCGTAGAATAATAACTCTTTACTGATCACCGCATAACAAACAAAACAGAAAAACAGTAAATACAAGGTAACAATGGGTGTCCTTATCACTACAGAGGTATCACTACCAGGCAACCATAATGGAATAATGGTAAGAACAGATTAAAGCGCATAAGAGCAGACTAATTTGTGAAAACTCTGAACAAGAATAGTTGTTTATTGTCTTAGCTTAACAAATTATGATAAAAAAAAATTTGAGCCTAAAATGTGGATTAAATTAATCTGTCCTTGGTTTGACCCTAGTATATTGCCTATAAACGAATCCCATAACAGTAAGGCACTTACTAATACAGGGCAAAAATATGTATTCACACAAAGTGACAAAAATATGTACACATCAACCTTATTACCGCGGCACTAACGTTGATGTATACATATTTTTGTTATTAATTTTGTTACCAATTTTAATTAAAAAAACATTTAGAGCCTAAAATGTGGATTAAATTAATCTGTCCTTAGTTTATCCCTAGTATTGCCTACAGACGAATCCTCTAAAAGTAAGGCACTTACTAGTACAGGGCAAAAATATGTATTCACACAAAGTGACAAAAATATGTACATATCCACCTTGCGGCACTAACGTTGATGTGTACATATTTTTGTTACTTTGAGTGAATACATATTTCTGCCCTTGACCGTACATACAAACTTAATTTAAAATAACACCTTTTGAGGCATATTTACACGATGTCCCTGTAATGCATCAGTTCAATGACTTACCCAGAGTTGAGGAAGAATCCTCCGAACAACATGAAGGGTATGATGATGGGCGGCCCCACCGAAGCTGCCATGCTCACGCTGCTGCTGGCACAGGATATCAGGTAGCCTGCGGCAACATCATTGGTCGAAGAACGAAAATAGAACGTACGTAAAGACGGTCACGCGACAACTAAGTTCATCCAGGCAAGTTGAGTAATCTACTTGTCTACATCGTGTTTAGTTTTATTAACACCCGACGGAAAAAGAGGGGTGTGTTTGTCTGTATGTCTGTCTATGGCACTGTATCTGTCTGTGGCACCGTATCTCTTAAACGTGGGAACTGATTTGGGTGCGGTTTTTTTATCGAAATCTAGTCTAGTTTAATCGAGATAGTTGTTAGTTAAGTTTGAGAAAAATTGGTTCAGCCGTTTTTAAAATATTGAGCTTTGAAATGAAAATGTCGGGGGTTTTTCAAGTTTTCTAAGTTGGTCAGGTTATCTCTGAGTTGAAGAATATTCTTAAATAACAGAATCTATAAAATAAACTACTAATAACTAAACGCAAACTTTAATAGTTTTAAATCATTCAAAATCTAGACAAATATCAACGATTAATAACTTTAATAACCGCCATAAAAAAACTCCCTCTCAGAAGCATAAGATCGTAATTACCATACCAAAGGCTTCCCTAAGCCGTCGGTTTAAAAACATTCGGCACAGATACAAGCCTTATGGGTCCAAACCAAATTACTTACACGTGTAGACAAACAAGGTCGCGTCTCAGCATTTTTACTATATCCCAGCCAGCCGTGTTGAAATGTATAAAAAGCGTAGAAACAAACAGTTTTTAAGCTTAATATTACGCAACTGATAGCTACTTTAACTACGAGAATGCTGTTCTTATTTATCTGTTTGTAATGAGATAAGAATACGCATAGCAAGTAGTTACAGGTAGAAAGAATGTACTTAAGGAGACTAAAGCAACAAGTTTCAAAGATTAGGCCACAATTCATGCAAATGTAGTGGAAAAATTTCAAATTTAAAGCTTCAAAGTTGGAAAGTGTCTAGAATAAAGGACGAGCCGTCCAGTAAGTATACCTCTAGTGTCAAGTAAGATGGTGCGGTTGAAAGAAATGCGATAAATTTGGTAATACGCAAGTAATAACCACACGCAACAATTACCCGCTATTGTCGATACTATAGCGAATAGCTTGCTCGGTCAAAAACGGACAATGTTTACGACTATTTGCCATAAATGTCCGATTCTAAATTACATTGTTTATGACATTAGACATAATAAAAAAGGTATATTGACCGCGAATACCTTATACATTTGATGAACTCGTTCCCTGTTTGCCCGTGTTCAAGATGCATGTAACTGCGTCGAAATATCGGGAGCTCATCAAAGCTATCAGGTAATCGCGGTCATTAAAGCGTTCTCATCATGTCTAATGCAATTAACCGCTAATCGTTTAAAACTGACATTGCTTATGCTTAAATAAACGGATCACTCACGTATGTCAGTCGAGTATAGCTCGACATGTTTCGGACTAATCCGTAGTCGTTCTGACATACGTGAGTGATCCGTTTATTTCACTATGATTGAGTCTCACGGTAGTTTTATGTTAAAAGTGCTTATGCTTTCAAGAACTTTTAATGCAACCGATGACAGATGTACTGTAACGCAGTTTTTGGAGCGTAACATTTTGTATTCCACGCGTGGAATCCCCCGTATCGTTTTCATGATGGGAATCAACACGACTTCCCAGATAATATTACGCAACAAGCTATACATTTTTTTCGGCTACTCTTACTATAGCCATGTATATTGTATATTACTAGTGTCTGTGAGCTGTACCCAGACCTCGCTAGCTAATTTTTGAATATTTTTAAATAATATTTTTTATTTTCTAAAAACTGAATCGACATAAAAACTACCTATTTATAGCTTTTCGGACCATCTCAGAAAATTTTAAGGGAATCGGTTGAAAAATGCGATCTGTAGAGGATTACACAGAAACCACACAAAAGCATTTTCGCCCAAGCCGAAACGGAGACGCTTCGCTCGCACTTCGCGCTAGCTATGTCAAAAATGCCGAAATTCACACTAGTCGGTCGGTCGGCCGGCGAACAATTTTAAGAACACTATCCAAAAAGCTTGCTATTTTTTATCTACCTCAGGAATGTGAGTTTTCTAGAAATACAAATAGAAGACTGGTTTGGCCGAATAGTTTATAAATTATATTAAGTACAATATAATTTATAAAGCACGCTTCACACTACTAAACATTCACGACACAATTTCCTGTCCTTTAGTCTATTCCTTTTTTTCGTACCTGTGACGTTGGCAATACCGTACCGCGCCCCCCCCCCCCCCTTTTTACTTCGCTGGAAAAAACTCGGATCGCGCGCGCGCATGCTCCCGAAGCAAAAAAAATCTTAAAAAACTAGAAAGAAACCCGCATAAGAACTTTATACTTTAGAGATTGTGACTGAAGTAAGTGCAGTGCTGCAAGAAAATCGAACCAGTGACCCGCTACCGTGCCCGTCTCAATAAGGTACCTACTTCCCAACTTTCCTTTAAAAATTCTCCAAAGACTATAAATTAGACAAAATATCCATCCGTAATGTCATTTTCTTACTATTTCCAAGTAATCTTCCCATCAAACCGGTTTTGCGGGCTTCGTCTGAGAGCTCGCAGAACTTAATTGTTAAAAACCGATTAAATTAAAATAGGAGTCAACAAAACTGTTGCACCATAGTTTGTGATTACGACATCATTTTAAAGATTAAGGACACAATCACAGGTGCGTTGTTATTGTCAGCCCTTTAAGGAATAGGTAGGCTCGTTTTCAGGGTTCCGCTTTTGCCATTTTGGCTACGGAACCCTAAAAACCCTTATAGTTTCGTCATGTCCGGCTGTCCATCTATCCGCGGCTTAGCTCAGACACTATTCGTATTAGAGAGCTGTAGTAATTTAAAAATCCCTAAGCTGTATCGCTCCGGAAATGTTACCGCGGGAAGCTGATTTCATATAATCCTTGTCGAAAATGTTTTAGAATTGTGCAAAATTTGAGACCCACTGCAATAAAAATAAAAAATATTTTTAGTTATTTTCTAATTGCAAAATACTTGGGTAAACACCATCTAAAACTACTTATTCCAAATTTCAAATCGATAGCGCCAGTAGTTTCTGAGACAACCGACTATGACGGACAGATAGACTGGGTTCCTTTTTACCATTTTGATTCGGAACCCTAATAAGGACACCGGCAAAGTGATACCACCTTACCCAGCAGGATGGATGTGGGCTGATTTTGATGTAGGTAGTGAAATAAAACGGATCACTCACTTATATAAGTCGAGTATAGCTCGACATGTTTCGGACTAATTGGTAGTCCTTCCTCTGAGAGCGTACGACCCAGCGGCAGCGAGACGCACACTACGCACCGCGGCTCAACTTGAGCGACTACTACGCGCAACTGACAGCGGCACACCACTACCCTCGTTTTCATTGTCATTTTTATTATTGTCAAATGCAGGACACGTGCAGGAAATGGAGTATACGTAAGTGATTCATTTCGACTTCGTCCGCGTAGATTTCGATTATCGCTATCCCGCGGGAACTAAGTACTTGTATAATTTTCCCGAATAAAAAGTAGCCTATGTTATTCCTCAATATTCAAACTATCTTCTTACCAAATTTCATCTAGATTGGTGCAACGGTTTTCCCGTGAAGACGTAACAAACAGACAGAGAGAGAGGGACAGAGTTACTTTCGCATTTATAATATTAGTTAGGATTAGGATGATTGAGTCTCACGATAGTTTCATGTTAAAAGTGATTTTGATGTGATTAAAATAAAAGCTGCATGAAAATACTCACCAAAGGACGTAGCAACATTGGTGATCAGCGCAGCCAATCCCGAAGCGATGAAGAATCTCTCCGGCGCAGGATTCAGTCCGATCATGTAGTACGCTACAGTGGTGAAGACGAGCGGTATGGTTGCGAAGACAGGGGCTTCGGCTAAGGTCTTTGATAGGAAGTAGACGTCGGCTCGGTACATGCCGTTGTGGTGCTCCCGGATGAAGATGGGCAACTCGGAGCAGAATACCTGGTTGATAAGGAATGATTTTGAGGCACAATCTTATCGGTCGTCTTTTTAAATCTAAATGGACATCTTTCTTGTTTTCACTCATCCCTTACTTGACTGTATTCAAGTTCAAACGGGCCACTTTTGATTTCAGGTAGGTAGACAAAAACGAAATAAAACCTGCATCTACGATGTAATTTACTTAGAACTTAGAACAAGACAAGTTATGACATGGATTTATTGATACATAGCTACATGGAATGGTAAATTGAAGACCCATGAAAAAAGGTTATTTAATGGGCCAATAACTAATTTATGTAGGTCATCAATATTCATAAAATTCATACCTACCGGGCTTTTTAATACTAACAGCTAAGTATATCTCTAATCAGTATTTAATTACTGCAATAAAATAAATAACACTGTGAGAATTTTAATTGCGACAAAATCATGGCTCATAATTACGTATATTTCGAAGAAATAATAACAACAATTATAAAGTCATAATTGAATATTAATTATATTGTTATATCAAGAAAAGTAATTGTAAAATCTGGTTTACTGGCGCCACTGTACTCAATGAGATAGTCTGGCCTTAGTCTAGCTATGTATTGATTTAAACTTTCGCGATTTTCACACATTATCATGTCATTGTCATGTATGTGTGTTTATTAGTCTAGCTATCGAAAAATGAGCCCAGTAGGTACTTGGATATTTAGACGGGAACTCTACGTCAAATGTCTTAACTGAAAAATGCTGCTTTAACTATCTAGGTCGTGACCCGGCATTAAATCAGGTAACCAATCTTAAGGAACCAGTGCTCTACGTTTTCGGCCTCATTTTCACTAATCATGAGGTGAGATAGGGATCAACATTAAAGTTTGCTTGATTTTTGGAACAAGTTCGTGCTAGCTGACTGTATTAAAATTAAAACTAGGTACTAATTAAGTGAAAGTGGAAACGTAAAAGTATCAAAACTATAAATCCTTTGTAGGTACAAACAAAGTGTTGCCGAATCATGACTTTTAAAATTGCAGCCATTTTGGAAGGTCATCTGTCAGTAGCCAGACTATTTAAAGTGCAAATTTTAAAACAATACGCCAAAGAAACGGAAGAGGTAACTACTATGTCGTCCACTAAAACAGTCTTATCAAAATTATCAATCTTATGTATGAGTTAGTCTAGTAAATTAGTATATCAGTTACACCTAAAATTTTACAACAATTATAATGATAATAATGATATTGATGACAATGGTACTCACGTTGATGACAGCAAAGATGTTCTGGAAGGTCATATTAGTGAGGAACATGAAGATAGCGCCGTTGATGTTCATGACGCCGTCCTGGTCGAGGTGCTGGCCGAAGTAGATCACTCCGATCAGTATAGACACCATCTGCGCGAATCCCACAGTTCAGTAAAATAAATAAATAACAACATCGAATACATGGGAAATATTAATGAAAAATATAACTCGGTGCATGTATTTACTGCTAATTTCTTGGAAAATCTTAAAGAAATTACGCATGGCGGTATACAAGCACTATTATACATACCTAATAGTCAAGGGGGGAGAGTTTTACTGCACTAATACATTTTGTCAATTTCTTCACATAATAAAGTAAAATCGAACTCTAATTTAATGTTGTTTTACTAAGCAGGTACTCTCATACTAGATATAAGTACTTACCAATTAGAAAGATCTGATTCTTAAACAAGCAAGATGACCTAGGCACAACTCCGTTATAACTCATAACTTGTACTCACAATAGTCTGCAAGAACCGCACTTTGATAAGCATGGGCTCCTTAGTCACGGAGAGCCAGGAGCGCCAGAGCACTGCGCGGAACTGCGCCCACCACGACACCTTGTAGGGGGACCGCCGCTTGCGCAGGCTCGTGTTGTTCCACGCCATCTCCGCCCAGCCGGCTGAGATCTTGCGCTGGTAGAAAGAAGGAAACTGTTAAGAGAAAGTTTGAAAGAAACGAAAAGTGAGGAATCATGAGACGGGTTAAATAGTGACAAGTCGCAGATATATGAATAAAATACAAGGCACAATAAGATCATTGCCCAGTTATTAAAAGTTAAAAAAAAGGAAGTTGTTAAAAAAGAGAAAGTTTAAAATTGGAAACGAGGGAATTGAGGAATCCTGAGAAAATGGGTTAAGCATTGACAAAGTCACAGATACAAACAGCAAAATACAAAGCACAGGATGATCGCAAATCCACTCGCGTAATTGCTACCTAAAATGGCAATGTTTAAACTTCAGGTGAGGGTAGTAAAACAACTCCTGTGGAAAAGTGGTTTTTTTTTCAGAACTTTACTGCACAGCAATGTCAAAGTACGCATCACTAGTAGGTACATAAGTAAACATGACGCAGAGCGACAATAAAGATACAGTAAAATGAGTGCTACTCTAAGGTTGGCATTCCACTTGACCCTATTTGCCAAATGTTCGTCATTTCATCTCTGTTATACAGGTGAAAAACGAAAGAGAGGCAATACGAATAATTGTCAAGTGCGACCAAGTGAAGCGCTAGCCTGAGGTGCTACTGCGAGACAGCAAACAATTAATGCTAAAAATTTAAATCTGATCAGACCACTGGCTATGCAAATAGCCTCCCGTTTTGTTCTTAAATTTACAGCTTACCTCAAGGAGCAAAGCGTTTTCAGCTTCAGCAGCTATACTGCATCCTAGTTCGGACTTGGCAAAGGCAGTGCAGACAGTGTCCACGGTATGCCTGGTCGCCTCTTCGCGTCCCGGGACGCCGGCCAAAATCTGTATGAAGTGGTCTGCTGGGTTGTAGTTAGCAGGACAGGCTGCTCCCAACCTGTGAGCAAAATGATGAATTAGATAGTTACCGAAACAAATCAGGATTGGTGTATAAGGAAAGGATATGCTGAAAAGGAGACGGCGGAATGACTTCAACGCATTTTAATTGGAGCGGCTTGAACATAGATTGAAAAAAATATAAAAAACTCTTCGTTTACAATTTTTATCTTTAAAATTCCTTCGACCACATGTTGGTGTTAAATATAGAAGAACTTCCGTAACAGGGTGAATTGTTGCCATAATGAAATATTTAAGATACTTACTCCTTAAAGAAGTCAGTAGCCTGGTCAGGGGAGCCGAGGAAGGCAACCCTGCCATCCGCCATGATAAGCAGTTTGTCGAACATAGCATACAGCTCTGACGAAGGCTGGTGGATGGTGCACACCACTGTCTTGCCCTTCTGTGCAAGGCCTTTGAGTACCTGATAGAATAAAATAAACTATTGAGTTTAATGGTGAAAAAGTAACACAATTTTAATGCATCTGTTTTGTGAATGGCCCGAAAATTGTCGCGAGCAATTAAGATGGCGCATGCCAACGGGATAGCGATATCGCTTTGACATCCACCATCTTATTTAAACAAACGGTACAAGCTCGTGTTAGAAAGAGCGAGCGCGTTAGACAATAAGGCCTTTAGTATATCTTACAAATAAAATGTACGATATTCAAAAAATCTGAAAATACCATGTGCAACGCGAACAAATCGATTTGTGGTAGGTAAGTCCATACTTAGCGACTTGACCCATTCGCTGCTGGCTGTCAGGCACGAAACTCCTCAGGTGCCGTAAACGCACAGATGCGTGCAAATGTAGACGCTGTAGATGCGACACTGGGCGCAAGTCACCAAAACGCATATATGCGTTGCCGGCAGTGAATGCGTTAAAATACTATTATCTACACACATATCATAAGTCCTCTATAATGCGTTCAGAAACCGTAGAAAATGACCAGCATTGCAGCACGATGACGCCTTCGCCGCCAGCCCCAGCAACACCACCACCCCACCAGTAAAGTAATAGTCATTATGACATCGAATTCGATGTCGTAATGACTTTTCGATATCGAATTCGATGTTTCAAATTTGAAAACCAACGTAATTTACAATCATAATGAAATAAAAGGGATCACTCACGTACGTAAGTCATGTTCGGCCCGACATGTATAAATAATAAAATTTTACAATAAAAAAAAAACAGTTTACGAAACGTCAGCTCGGTATGTTTGTCTATGATTAAAAAAACAGTCAAATTCGTGACAGATATGGGTATATATATATGTATATATGCCTTCGGCTTCTGAACCCATCTTAGAGTACTTATAATATGTGTGTAGATAATAGTACATTATTGCCGAGGCCCGGAAAGTAGGGAATTGCCTGACGAGAGTGCTTTGCAAGCCGAGCATCGCGAGTAGTGTATATAGTGCTTTTCTCAAATAATGTGAGGAAATTAAAAAACCTCATTTGCAAAAAAAATATTAATTTAATAGATAAATCACGAAATACGTTAACACAAACCAAAGTGTCCAATTACTTGATGTTAAACGTGATTAAAGATTATGTCAAATTCGAGCTTACCGCTGCAAAATTACACGAAATCAACACCCATGACCATTTTTAGTAACAAAAATGTCAAACTGTCATCAGCCATCTTGGGTTCAACAAATACGTCAAATTCGATCTCACCGCTGCCAAATTACATGAAATCGACACCCATGACCACTTTTAGTGACAAAAATGACAAACTGTCATCCGCCATCTTGGATCCAAAAAATAAAGTCAAATTTGAACTCACCGCTGCCAAATTACTCGAAATCGATCCACATGACGATTTTTAGTCAAAAATGTCAAACTGTCATTCGCCATCTTGGATCCAAAAAATAACATCAAATTTGAGCTCGCCGCTGCCAAATTACTCGAAATCGATACCCATGACGATTTTTAGTGAAAGTGACATTTTGTCAAACTGTCATCCGCCATCTTGGATCCAATAACAAAAAAGTAAAACCGCCTTCAGAAAAAAACCTTAGAAAAAAAAGCATAAAATAATCCTCTAAAATAATGTCAAATAAATAGAATAAAATAAAATGCGTTTATTTCGGACAACAGAAACTAAAGCCTAAAGTTTTATGACCTAGCACTAAGTAGCAGAAATATGAAGTCGGTGCGGTGCGAGCGGAATATTCTTTGAATGAAGCACCGACTTCATATATCTGCTGCTTAGTGCTAGGCCATAAAACTTTAGGCTTTAGTTTCTGTTGTCCGAAATAAACGCATTTTATTTTATTTTATTTATTTGTCATTATTTTAGAGGATTACTTTACGTTGTTTTTCTAAGGTTTTTTTTTAAGGCGGTTTTACTTTTTTGTTAAAAGATTTTTATTTCACAATTTTACGTTGATTTAACATTTTCAGAATTACCCTCCAACTCCTAACCGTTAAGGAGTTGTACCTTCCATCGTCAGCTCATCAACATAAGATGATGACTACCGGACGCAAATACTTGAATAGCCTTAAAAAATATACGAAACACATGATACGTGCCTATAAAATTTGAGGGTTGCCCTCGATTTCCCTGGGATCCCATCATCAGATCATGACTTGGTGACAATAGGACCACCTCAGGAGTATACCTTTTCAAATAAAAAAAAATTTTTGAAAATCGGTCTACAATTGACGGAGTAATCGATGTACATACATAAGAAAAAAAAATACATACAGTGGAACGTAGAACCTCCTCCTTTTTTTGAAGTCGGTTAAAAAATAACATTAAATTTGAGCTCACCGCAGCCAAATTACACGAAATCGACACCCACGACCGTTTTCAGTGAAAACAAATGTCAAACTGTCATCCGCCATCTTGAATCCAAAAAAAAATTTCTAATTCGAGTCATCATTTTATTTACAAAAAATACAAACGTCATTCGTAGTTTATGATTGAAAAAAAACTTAACACACGCACTGCGGTAAATCGGCCTGGCTTGGCTGTATGCAATTATTCTTTGGCCCCATTTTACATGTTACAACTTTTAAAAAGTTAATAAAGCGGGAAAAATGGAATTTCAAATGCCATTTCCATTCACCTTCGACAGATTCTGCGTTTAAAATTTTGAATGAAAAAATTAGGTGCTTCCCGGGTTCTATTTTCAAATGGAAAGCGAGAATTTCCGAGCATGTTTGAGAAAAGTAATGTATGCAACTCCACATAAATAGGCCTTAAAACACTCGTGTGATCCTATTATGAAACGAGGCGAAGCTGAGACACTCGTGTTTTAAGGACCCTCATTATGTAGCAGTTGCATAAACTACTAATATCATGACAAGGCTTTGGTGCTACTGGAGTAAGCCAGTAATCCAGTATGTTCCGCATGGCACACTGTTTGCCATTTATAGCACTTCCTTCCACCAACAGGCTTCAAGCGAGCGACAATGAAGCAACTCCAGTAGCTAGCGTGATCAGTTCATACCTGAATAACGTTCTGCGCCATGAAAGAGTCCAGCCCGGAGGTGGGTTCATCGCAGAACATGAGTGGGGGGTCCGTGAGGACCTCGCTCGCGAAGGAGAGGCGCTTCATCTCGCCTCCCGATATGCCCTTAAGCCGGCCGGGTATGCCGATGACCGTGTTTTGACACTTTGATAGGGCTAGCTGGAAGGGAAATGGTGGTTGGAAAAGCGGTTTTTATTACCCGACTGCCTAATTCTTTGGCACGTTCTAGAGCCTAAACAGTTCGACGGTTTTCAACGTATGAGGTGTTATTGGATTGGTCTCAGATGTGAGAGTGATATAGGGTAGGTATATTGATTCCCGTTTCTCGGAATTGCAGTCGGATTTTTTGCCCGGATGCATGCATCGGGCACATCGGGGACATTATGTGTTGAGGTGAACTAAAAACTGAATAATACTTTTAAGCTTTGTGCCTATGCTCTGCGAAAATTTAATTAATATCACATAGCCAAATTACCAAGGGCCTCTTTCATAACGAACTGTGACTTGTCGTAGCGGAAGTCTCTTTCTATAACTTCACACACACCATTGAATTGCTTCGCAGGAGTGTGCAGGTTTCCTCACGATGTTTTCCTTCACCGAAGAGCTCGTGATAAATTAGAAACGTAATTTCGCACATAAATTCCGATAAAACTCAAAACCCACGACGACCCTCCTTGAAAAGCCGTAGGTCAAACCACTAGGCTATCACGGCCTTTTATTGCAGTCGTTAAGGAACAGGCCCCCAGTCTTGGCCGATCTGATAAACAGTAGGTATTTTCGAAATAGCTTACCTCTTGAATGACTTCTTGCACTCGACGCATGCGCTGTGCATACGGTATGTGACGGTCCATACGAACTAGAGCCTGTCCAAAACGTAAAATTAAATAGAACACATGTTTAATAAGAGTAGGTAAGTAGGTAAAGACGAATATTTATTATACGGTCGTTTATTTTCATGTATGAGCTAAGCTAATGCACGTGAAGTTTTTGTCTTTTGTCTAGCTTTTCGTTTAATCTTAAACTGTAATTAAGTAAGTATGGAAAAGGCTATCATAATGCTTACAAATTTGTCGACTGCCTTGCGGTTCAATATTATAACATGGCCCAACATTGTTTGTTAGTTCAAATGGTTTATACTCAGCGAACTACATATTTTGATTTAATTTCCGACCGATGTTGAAAATGAAAAATGAAAATGAAGATGTTATGTTGTGGAATAGAAAAGCTGTTCAAAATTATATCCCTAGTCCGTAAAATCGATATACCTGCATAATATTTCAGTAGGTTCCATGCGTATAAGAACGGTATAAGAGAAAAATACAGCGCCTAAGTACTGTCGGCACTCGCCAGCAATTTTGTACTTAATTATAAAAATCTCGTTCACTGTTCATATACCTTACCTGGAAAATTAGATGCTCTCTGACAGTCAGCGTGCCAATGAACAAATCCTGTTGCTGCACATACGCAGATAGAGCAGTCAGGGCTTCAGGAGTGGCCAGCTGGCCATTAAGCGCTCTAGTTCCGCTAGAGACCACACCGCTAGGCGTACGGAAGGTAAGCGTGTTGAGAAGGGTAGTCTTCCCCGCTCCGGAAGAACCCATGATGGCGAGGAGCTCGCCGGGGTACGCCGCCCCATTTACTGGAGAACAGGATGTTCGTTTAGAATGTAGCATTGTCTTAGATTAATATAGATATGACGCTTTCATTTCCAAAAAGTAACAGTGTCATATAGCAACAATAGTAGAGCTAACGCACTCTACATATACATAAGTACGTATAACTTTTCTGCAAGTTCCTATTGATTGATTTAGAGAAGCCAGAAAACAGTGGTGCAAGTTGCAATGCAATGGTACCTAATAATTATGTATCAATAATTACCTACGTTGATTCATAAAGAATCAACGTAGTTTCTGAGGCAAACGAGAACGACATTCAATAAAATCATGAAACAATACAATAATATTAAGTAGTAGTGAATATAGGTAGGTACCTACTCGTATACTTAGTATATAGTCATTTTTGTGCCTAAAACCATTGTGGGAAGAGCCTAAAAGGAACTAAACTTAATAAGTTACTAAATGCTGCTTTTAATAGAGACACTCCAAATAAATTCTAAAAATATTATATTTTCATCTCTTTGTTGGGTAGAGCCAGTACTGTGAACTACAGTATTGTGTCAGTGAACCACCGCTGATTCCAAAATACATATTTTAAAATAGAGTAGGTATGTTACAATAAATTTCCACTCTTTGAACTCTAACATTGACGCGTCATTCCATTGTTTAAGGTCGCATTTAAATCTATCCCACTACTAGATACTTACCACTCTTCAACAGCTGCTTTCTCTGCTGGAACATGCGATTGGAGGAGGTCTTCCAGAAGTTCCAGAACCTTCTACTTCTGGATCTGTTCTCGGTAGCGAAGGCGTTGATGTCTGCCCAGGTGTAGGTGACCTTTTCAATTCCGCCGATGGCCCCATAGTTCCTCTGGGGTATCACGAGGGTAACCTCGCCGCCGCTCACGCGAGGAGTTTGGGCTGGAGAATGCTGGGAAGAAAATAAAATTCTAGAGCATAAAAAGGCTGGAAAATAGAGGAGGCCGTGGCCGTTGGCCTTGGCATCTGGAGAGGATGGGAGAGGGTCCAACGGTGAAGATGGCTTGTGTCGTGGGTGGGACGACTCAGTTTCCGACAGCCAGTGGGACGTTCAAAGGTACTGCTGACGGATGGCGGTCTTTGATATCTCAGACCTACCTAGATCTACAGATTTCCTCTTCATAGGTTTTTTTTTTAAATAGGTACTATTAGTTAAAGCTTAGCTTAGCAGTTTTATAATAATTTCTTGTTTCTTTGACTCGTCTCGGCTAGTACGAGAAGCCGTTCCCTGTTGCGCGCTTTTCATAAATCATAACATTGGTTTAAAAATTGACATGATCGGATTTTCTCGTTTAAATGTTAACCACAGGTCCAACGTAAGCTAACACGGGCTCTACACAAATACCCAATCGCTTTGCAACGTAGAAAATTACCTGCTCAGCATTTTCCACGTCGGCTAGTAGGGGTTGTTGCGAATCCGACACCGCAGGCGGGGGCCCGAAGAAGCAAAGCACCAGGCGCACATACGATACGAGAAGCCAGAAAATATCCACTAAGAATGATATCATTTGGTTAATCTAGTCTTGGATTAATGAAAATTTGATGACTGAAATAAGTGTGACTTCGGTGGTAGGTTCTTAAATCTTTCGACTTATTTCTGCTCGCTGAAGTCGTTCGATCATTCAAACACCTCGGTACCTTAGTCGTGGTTTTATAAGGGAATGCATCAAGAAGTATTCTAATTGTAGGGTTCCATAACTGAAAAGGAAAAACGGATTCCTTACAAGGTCACTTTGTTGTCCGTCTGTAAATTAGAAGTTAATTAAAACCTATGGGTAAGGCTGTAGTTGTTGGCACTTTGTAACATAGAGTTACATAGAGTTATAAAACTTAGGATACTTGCCGTTGAGACAAAATCGGCACGAAAGATAAGGTCTCACAATAAAAGTCAAGAAATAAATCCGAAAAACGTTACATACAGAACCCTCAGTGCACCTCAGTTTTTTTCCTAGCCTAATAAAGTGTCCCACTGCTAAGCAAAGGCCTCCCCCTTCCTCCACTAACATTTAAGGGGTGTTAATTACCGGATGGAATTAGAACCGGTATCAGTTACCGGTATTCCGGAACCGTTTTAGGTTTCCCGCACGGGAGACCGGTAGCGACGTCTCACACCCGCGCTGTGCCTTTTGACCCGAAAACTTTAGGTGACGAAAGCGGAACTTATCTACTAGGTAGGTACCTAACTTAATTGTTTTGTATATTACATTTCTAAAAAAAAAACACTATTACTGTCTTTACTTTACGACAGTATCAAGACTGACGTAGAGTTCAAAAACATCCCGTCACGCCTCTATTTTCAAGAGCTTCAGTAAGTACAAAATGTAAATTACATACTTACCTAACTTTATAGGTAGCTATTTCGGCTACTTCACAGACTACCTAAGTCGCGAACTAAGCTAGATTAGTTCCTAATCTAATTAAGATAGAGATGCTTGTTTACTGGTGAGTATAAATATTATTCAACTCCTACTTCAGCATTTAATAGAGGTGTTACGTTTGTTTTTTGTTCCACTTTGTCAAAACATCTCTAGTTTTAAACAGACTAGCGGGACTCACATGACATGAACGAAAAAAGAATCTGTCAAGGAACTTACGCAAATTCCAAAACCAGTTTGATAATAATTAATAAACCTATCATAAATCACAATGTCAAGGATTTCATAATTAAGTAGATTCTCTATCATTCCAACGCATTAATATAAACATCCATGCCCGTTTAAAGCCTACCAGTCGTTCCACTTCACGACACAGCTTAAAAATAACGTAACTTAATCCGAATTAACTACATAGTAACAAGGCAACAGTTGCAAATAATATTGCTATCTATACATTAGAGCTAAATCAATGATCTACTACGAAACCAAAACGTAACGTCCTACGTTAAGTTACGCTAGATACTGTCCTATGCTTCGAGCTAGCATCTTCCAGGATGCGACCCATTGCAGTGAATAGGGGGCAATTGATAGAATTGGGTTGGAGATACAGACTTAGGGATATCGATTAGGAGTAAGATAGTTATTGGGTTACGCACTGAAACGTATCTGCAATTGTGGTTGGATATTTTTTTATACGTTACGTGCTTATAATTGATTAACTTGAAATCAGATCTGACTGAATTGATGTTGCAAAAAATGCCTCGTGTCATTTGAGACTGGCTGTACAATAACATTTCAACCTTGATCTAACACATAAGTTGCTACACTGTTTGTTAAGAACGTCTATTTCTAATTAAAAATAAAACGGTCGCAGCTCATCAAATCATTGGCGGCTTCGGAGACGTATAAAGGCATTTCGAAACTCGTGGAACCGGTGCATTAAACTTGTTTCAACCTTTTTCTGAAATTCGGCCAGTGTTTCTCATTTTTTTCCATTATCAATTCGAATGGTCTTGGTCACTTGATATCATTAGGTATTTAGTATAATGTATCTTAGGTTTGCTAAAATAATTTAAAACCGATACAATAATTGTTTACTGTTCTTGTTCATAACACTATATCAACGGATATTAAACGTTGGTTTCCATTTATTCCAATCAATGTAATGATCAAAATTAAACTTTAAAGGTTTTGCTAAGTTATCAAAAACTTTTGTGAACTTTTAATATGCAACTACAGTGAGACTCAATCATAGTGAAATAAACGGATCACTCACGTATATAAGTAGAGTTTATCCCGACATGATCCGAATTAGTCCGAAACATGTCTTGCTAACTTTCACTGCCTATTACTTTTATGAAAACTAAAAATGCAGTTTATATCACTTTTCAGAATAAAAGCAATTTACAATGACATTAAATCTAAGCTAAAACTAAATAAGGCCCCCGTGGCATGGTGCCCAAAAGGCTGGCAGCGTTGCCACGCTGAATAGCGATGCCAATTCTTTGAGAAAGAAAACTTTTCAGATAAACAAAAACAGGTCACTGAAATACGTAACAATACCTAATGAAACTTGATAAAATTTCCTAGTTATTATGTAAATATAATATTTTTATAAATAACATTGAAAAAAATACCTGCGGCGAAGCGTTGTACGTAACCCGTTGGTATTCAGCCGAAGTGGAAATTAGGGGTTCCTGCTCCTCACTGCCGGCCGTCATTTTCTCTTATTTCACAATCAACAAAACAATTAAAATTATTTCAGCCCGAACAAGACGCTAACTGCAATGTTTATTTTGTTATCACAGCACTTCACGTCAACATGGGTATGGCACGGTTTTCTAGTTTTGGCGGTAAATAGAAGCGAGCGCGCGCGACCGGCGATGCCTCGAAATGATCACGGCGGCTGCCCAATCGCGCCTTACCTCCGAGTGGCAAAGTACGTTACGCGTAACCACTCTAGGCAAATAATTCCCTCTATTTGTATCCAGTCTACAATTATAATGCAATTACCTGTCACAGAGCAGTAAGACCGCCTAAAACGTAAACAACTGATTTGTAAATTTTGAATGAAACACGGCCAGTCTCGTATGTAAATGTTTATTCAAGAAAAATCATATTTGAGATAGCAAATAATTATTCGGTACATTATTTATACATTATTTTAACGAATATTTTTTATTTTTTTTCTCCGTTACTCGTATGATTACAAATGACACATGACAAAGGAACTATTGTATGTAGACTTGAGATGTTTCATGAACCTTAACAATAATATGCTTTAGCAATATGGCTAACACACTCCTCTTTATATTGTAAACTTACATGCTAGGTAATTCACAATGACATTGCGTTAACATACATTTATTCATTCATTTATAATATTATTTGGTGAATTACTTCTTACTACGATTAACCCTTGGGATTGCGTTCCCATTTCGACCCATTACTTTGTAGTGCGTTACTGTTAACAACCTTATGCGGCTGAAACGGCGACGAGACGAGGGAGGCTTGACATAAACACAAAGCCACAATTATACATCTTTATTAAGTCTCAAGTGAATTTCAACCCTGTCTATTGTAGCTACTAATATTTAACTTTTGTATTTATTATCCTAAGTCGGCACTATTGTTCTGTTACGGTGCCTCCCCGCGCCGCCGCTTTCCGCATTAATATGCCATAAGAATCAATCAAACGGTCTCGATCATGCTTAATCATAATTATAAATAAAATAACGGTATTATTTACATTGCACAAACGAAACTCCTGTCCACCTTAAAGTATTACATGTATAAAACTATAGGTAATAACGTATGAGATATTTAGCACTACATAGGAAGCATTTCGGGTTACATTGTTTAGTCTAGGAGTCTGTTTTATACCTACATGGCTTTAATCCAACGCTGAATACGTGTTTGACGACAGTGAACTGTCTAAGCTACGGCTATTATTATTATTACAGCTGACCAATAATGTTATTAACCAGTAATCTCAAAACGTGCAAATCGTATATATTTTAAAGATTATACTAAAAAATCATGGAATTATGGATTAGAGGTACCAATGACCCTAACCCTCTTATTCATAAACGTTCAGAAGATTTCATTAAACAAAAGATATTTTTCTTTATCTGTCACATCGACATTTGCCTCGGCAAAAAGAAGACAAAGCGTTATTTTTAGCTTAATATAAGATTTGTAGCTATTCATGAATAAGGGGTTTAGCTGTGGGCTAATACCGTAGGCAGTATATTCCGTCTACACGATTACCATTCCTTAGCGTCTAATTCTGGCGAGTTGGCTAACTATTATAATTGTAGTTTTTGATCACTCACTAAATGTATTGATTATAATTAGGCATTTGCGGTAAATAGGCTCACGGGTAGCTGCGTCGAGTCAAACACTTTTTACAAAATATAGGCTGATTGCTCTTAATGTTTGTTTCGAAAGGTAAAGTATGTTCGGAAGTACTGACTCGAGTTACTCCTATCCTACATTAGTTTTCATAAAATAACACGTAACCAATCCCCGGTAACAAATACTTGTGATTCACGTGTTTCGCTAAATAAATTTATAATTAAAGATAATAAAGAAAAATTCTCTTTAGCCTTATTCACTCGTAAGTATATAACATAAACTATCATATTTGCTATCCTATATTTTTGAAGAAATACTTTTTCAGCTACTCGTGACAAGTAAAACTGTGATGTATCGGAGTTCAAATACTTGATATTATTATGCATTGCACTTTGAAAGTCTAACATTATACTAGTAGTAAAACATAAATTCATTTATGACACCACTCAGAAATAGTCTAGTGACAAGTTTGGGATTAAATGAATATATACATAATTAATACTTTTATAGCATATTCAAATATTCATACGTTATATTTATAGCTAAGGCAGTCCATGTCAGACCATTACGACTGTATTAATACGACGTTCAGTGCGGCGATCGAGGCAACATCTTACTCTAGTATTATTTCTAAGTGGATGCTCAGACTATTGATAGTTACTAAATGGCAGTTGATATAATGGACTACTACACACTATGGTAGATATTTTGAGCTTAATGTACGATACAACGGCGCCGTACCAAAATCCTGCAGCTAATAATGAATATGAATACAATACGCCCGATTAAGCAACGAGAATCCTGTTCAGATACTCGTAAAACGCGAACTTTGCTAGATATCGCCTACTTTCTTAGTACCGTAAGCTTTAGCGATCGTAACCACAACCGCAGTGTTCATGTTACAAGCATTCCCGCACAAGCCAGACGGTATCTATAGCGTCCTGCAAACTGGACCGCGAATAATTCACAATTTCATAACCATACTGTATCATGTATAATATTTCATTATAAAAGTCACTGCAAATTATCTTCATAATTGAGTGTAATTACTAATCATTCAATAAAAATACTAATTTTCATGCTGTACCGTTGTACAATATAATTGAGGTATTCGTTTGAACACCAAATGGTTGAATACGACCATTTTTAAGCGGAATAAAATGGCCGATACTACTTCCTTTACGTTTAAGTAATAGGGTGGCAAAATAACTGATTCCACCCCGCGTATCATTAAATATGCATGCACTAACCCTACAAAAACGCTGCTTGATATGTTATCATTTATTTGAGGTATATCTGAATGCGTGTCTTTTATGTTGTCAGTGATTATAATCAGTTTAAAATAAATGATTGACAAAAATAAGGCTTGATTATAAACGGCTAACTTTAGAACGATAACTTGATAACCTGTCAATGGTTCTGGTTATCTAAATTCCATCAATGCTTAACTCATTCAGCTAAAACATTTACAATATTTAAAAAAATATCTCCTAAACACACACTAAATGCGGCAGTTCTTCCACTGAGCCAATTAAATTTAATTGCTATATAATTACAAAACGTGATGCAAATTTCACACGAATCAAGCAATTAAGAAGACAGACATAAAATAGTCCAGGCCCTTTTAAACGCGTCATTAACGATTAATTAGCTAAGTGTTTCGTAACTTAAAATCTAACGTACATCGGTAAGGCATATTCGTATCAATAGACGTGATTGAATAAACTAAGGCGTCCCATTCAGTGCTAAACTTCATTATTTTAGTGTTCTAAGTTGAGCTATCTGGTTAAAACTACCACGTTCAATAACTAGGGTTTATAAATACCAATAACGAATTAACTTCACCCTCGAACAGGAAGATTTGTTTTGGTGATTCTAAAACCATCTCACTCAATAGTCACTTTAATTTAGATTTAGGGTTTCTGCATGGGAGATAACGTCGCTGACATACACTTTAGTTTTTTCCAGCATTAGAAAAAAGGTAAGCAATCTTGACGTGTCTTTTTAATGAAAAGTGCTTAACGCTTAATAAGAAATAAAATCAACATGTAATTGTTATGCGCTATTATTTATTTTTGTCAAAGTACTTTTCAGTAAAAAGACGGATCTTGCTTATTTACCTTTTTTCTTGTGCAGAAAAAACTAAGTATAGTCACCTATTCTTATTCTCTCGAAGACAAACGCGCCTACTATGATCAGGGTTTCGGCCGACCATCCTCAGTGAACAAAGTAACGTTAGCGATAATAGCGATCGTAACTAATCACCAAAAAAACCCCCGAGATTGTCATTCAAAGTTCAATATTTCCAAAACGAGTGAACGGATTTTAATGAAACTTGGCTAAGAACCATCTCGATTAAACTAGCTTTCGATTCAAAAAAACCGCATCGAAATCGGTGAATCCGTTTGGGATCTATGATGCCGCAGACAGACACACAGGTCAAACTTATAACACCCCTCTTTTTCGTCAGGGGTTAAAACAAGTTTCCAACAAATCCATAACTTCTAAGACGTGCAAAGCAATACCTCAATTTTTTTTCAAGTCAAGCGGCCCATTTAAAACACAGTTAACAATGCGGCCACCGAAGACAACGGTCTCGTATACAAAATGTTCTATAGACTGGTTCACACAGCGCGAGTGAAACTGTGGGGTTAGCAATACACGGCTGCGCTCGACCGGCCATTTGTAACCCGTTAGCCCCACGGCCCCGCAATGTAATACCGCAATGCAATGTAATACGAAGCCGACTCACGAATTTATTGGCACTGTGTAAACCAGGCAAGACTTCAGGCGACATCATCTTAGACAGATAGGTTCTGTCTCAAACAATGAACAGTCGAAGCTGATGAATAGTGGCTCACTGTGGAATATTATCACTATGACATTATCGATAACACGAAAAATCAGTACATTTACTGTGAAACCGTTCTCTTAAAGTGACTGTTTAATTCTGTTCCAAGTCTCACCGTCCTGTTTTAAAAAACAATAACACATGTGAAGCTCACAGTCAAAGATACATAGAACCGCAGTAGGTGCCCGATTCTTGTATAAAAACTCTTGCAAGCACAAACCGTTACATTATTATTAATACATTAAATTGAACATTGCGGGCATGGGCCGCGGGTAAACTAAGATACAGATTGTAATGCGAGTAATTAATGAGTTCCTGCTAATTAGTACACCACACCATGAGGTAGCCAGATGTTATAAAAAAAAACTTAAAATTAATCTTTATTCTCATCCTAATCGATTCTTAAATTATGATCGACGATATAATACTGCTAAAACTATGATAATGTCCCGTTTGAACTTATACAGAGTGACCCGCACTATACAAAGAAGATAAAATTCTTTTTTTTTTTGCTTTTTTAAATCATTTAAACTGCGTATCTGTCACCCTGTATAGTTTCGAGACCTTTAAAAAAGCTAATTATGTGCAAAAATGACGCTTTCGCTACTTATGTCTATACTTGCCAATGAGAGCATAATCGCCTAAAGTTAAATGCGTGACTTATAACATGAATGGCGTCCGAATAAATATAGGTCCGCGCAGGGGAGCCCGGCCGCAGCGACCCGCCCGTCGCCTCGCGTCCCGTCCCGCACACGAAAAACACATTCCTCTAGAGCACACAAACTCCTTAACCTACACGAAAACGAAATTTTGATCCAGAATTCTACACCTAAACAAAACATTAACCTGATATTTTTATTGACCTAAATACGACACCGCAGCGGCCGCGCTCGGGTGTCGCCGCCGCTCACAATTACCTACGTTTTTGACACATTGAACTACTAAACGCTAAGTCCAAAAAACAATGAATCACTAAACGTTTAATTCCTCAGCTAGTCTGCGCATGCACGCTTTTATATCACAGCCAAATTGACCGCCGTCGGCTATGGGCTCCCCTGCACCACTAAACTACATAATTATTATGCATTTGTTACGTGATCGAAATTGTGATAATTCTCAAGCATACGATGAACAGAAGTGCCCTTTTAGAAAATCCAGGAAGACTTTCTTGGCCTCTCAATAACGTTAACGAAAGGCGTTTCGAGGACGTAACAAAATTGGACAAAACATTATCGTAGTGTTATCGTTCGCCGCAGTACTAAATCATTTTGCATTCATTTGGTCTACTAAGGTCCAAATTTTCCTGTATTCGTGCGCTATCAACACTCATGCGTCGCCTGAAGATTCGCGTCTTCGCCCTACTTTCTATATAATTCACTAAACATTAACCTAGCAATTAGATATTACTGCGGCGAGCATTTCCATCTACTCGTTTCGGGAATTAAGCGCACAACATATTCTTTACTCAGAACTTGACTTCCAACACTTCCTATTTAGTCTTCATTCCATTTTACAGCATCGATGTCACAGAAACAGGTATTCATACTAGTCTTCAAACAGTCTAGCGCGAATGCCTGAACTTTAACCTTTCTAGCCTCAGGCGGTCGTCACAACCGGCTGTCAATTCACACATGCATAAAGACGACACGGATTGTGGTACCATACCATAGTGACAACAAACAGCCGCGCAGTCAACTTACGACCGCCTGAAACTTAATATTGTTAGGTTAGGTACAGGCACGTACATACGTATGTACAACAGTATCTGGCCAGTTAAGGAAAATTCTTTGCAATAAGTTTGAATCTTTTGAATTTACCCTCGTATAACTCTTGGGGGTAGCCCATAGCTAAAACGGCGATTTTACAGTATAAAGTTATAAACTGCTGGCCTTTCAAGCACGTACGAAGAGCAAAACCAGCCAAACCTTTAGCTCAGCGCAAGCTAGCTTACCAGCAGTTTCACTCTCCAATAGATCACCCCCTTTATTCTTCTCAGCAAGGCAAAATACGTGCACAAACATCACAGGTGCCCCACAAACATAAGTTACATCGGCAATCTTCGTCCGCGCAGACGAGTGTTGACAAATGCCGAACTAAACCGAATGTAAGCACCAATACAATAAAGACCCTATTGCTTTAGACGCAAGGTAGAATATGCAATGACGAATAACAACTGACTGACGTGGTGACGCGTGGCGCGGCGCCGAACAAAATGGCGGTCATCGCAACCATTGGCTGTTCAAGATTTTACCCGGGCAAACGCACTGCCTTATTATTGGCTAAAATGGTTTAGCACCTTCCAAGAAAATGCTCACTGCGCGGATTCATCGTTGTAAGTTATATTTATGATGCAGCTGTACTGGTACCTATCTCTACGACCGATGTGGAATTTGGAACTTGCGCGCCCAATTCCCGTATTATCTAGGCCACGCTCACAGGGTCTGCGGCGTGTGCTTGTGCGGCGCGCGCCGGCGCGGCGGCCGCTGTCAATTGTTCTTGTCGAAGTTGTGGAACGCCCAGTTGAAGGACGTCGTCCACGCGTTCTTGAGCGCCTCGGTGAACTTGAGGCGGAAGTGCTCCAGGGCTTTCTCTTCGGATAAGTCGAGTACCTGGACGAGGGAAGTTATGGTTAGAGAGGTGCCTGTACTCAGAGATGTCAATTAATATTGACGTTTCCTTGGTAGATAATTTATTGAATCAGGCGTTACTTTGCGGAGATCCATATTTATGAACTAAAAACAATTACTTTCATCACCCGCGACCACTAAACCACGCAAGCGTAATGGTAGTGGTGGTAGCGTAGCGTAGTGGCGCGGGTGAGCAAAGTAATTGTTTTTAGTTCATTCCTTGGTAGATATTTTATGAATGTATAAAAAAAGTTTGAAAAGTTTTTTGCGCCAGTTGTGTATAATTACGCGAAGAATTGAGATGTTACTCCATTAATTAAATTTTGTTTAGATTGATTTATAATTACAGCTTCTTAGAATGCCATAATCGCACGCGAATAGGGTAAATGACACAAATTAAACACTATAATCATCAATGTAATAATTTTTTTTTTTTCTAAGAAAAATAAACCTGTGCCATTTTCTCCTTGCGTACTAAAATTAATATGATCAGTTTTTTTTAAGTAGTCTAATAGTTTTTAACATGAAACGTGACACTCAATCATAGTGAAATAAAAACGGATCACTCACGTATATAAGTTGAGTTTAGCCCGACATGTTTCGGACTAATTCGTAGTCCTTCCTATGGGAGCGCACGACCCAGCGGCAGCGAGACGCACACTACGCGCCGCGGCTCTGCTCCCGCGATCACTAGGCGCAACTCACAGCGGCACACAAACTCGACTCATATACGTGAGTGATCCGTTTTTATTTCACTATAGTCTAATAGTGTACGTATTTTTGTCCTAGCCCCATAATTTAGCCGTACACAATACATACACACGTAACATATCATCAAATCATCATTCATCATCATAACATAGTACTTACGAGTGTCTCGCGCAGGTACTGCAGGTCCTTCTCCGACTTGAGCTCGGGCAGGCCGGTGGAGATCATCATAGAGAACAGCGACAATATTAGATGCCCGTGCCGTCGCAAAATTTTGAAGGCCTGCAACGAGACATTTATTTTTTTACATTACCAGCAATCCTGGGGCTGTCAGACTGTATAGACTGTGGTCAAAGACGTATACAGCGTATGGACGGGCCTTCCGTTACTCCGTTTTTCAATGGGTTTATCATCAAATTAACGACACAGTCACGTTTCATAGCTGTTTCATTTCATCGAAAGCCATTTTCTGACTTATTTTCTTAACCTTTTGAATTAAAAACTAACCTAACCTATACAACAAACAATAAAATTATCCTTAAATTATCCTGATTTTAGCAGAAAATTGTTTTCGATGAAATGAAAGTTATTATGAAACGTTTGTCGACGATTCAACGGACTCAGAGTGCCAACAATGTGAGCCGCGCGCCGCGCGCCGCTCGCCGCCCGCGGTCTCGCTCCGCCGTTCCTGTATCCAAAATATTCCAATCGGCATATCCTCATATCCTCACACTCGAAAAACGTATTTCCGAATATTAAAATCCCGAAAACGAAATGCCTTTTTTTCATTTTCCAAATGATTATTTGTCCGAAGTGTTATTTACCATATTTTATTTTGCCAAATGATTTAAGATTCTTTTTTTTATTTGACAAATGATTCAAAATCCAACTGTACAAAATTCTGCAAAATCGTTATCTGCAATCTTTGCTTTGCAAATATTTTACAATAAGTACTATATGCGTAAAAGTTGTACAAAACACGTTTATTTGAATTGAAATACAAACAGGTACGAGAAAATGTCGCCGGAGCTCCGCTTCGCGTCGCCTATTTACTATATTTAGGTTATTATAAAAAGATGGCAAGTGATTGGGTTGTCAAATAATAAAACTGGATATTGGTATTCGGGATTCCGAATTTGTTGGAAAATAGCATTGTGGTTAAATGAATCTGTGGCGTATTAAAGTTATGGAAAACAAAATACATGGATTTTAAAAATTCGGTGTAACGTTTTCGGATAAACGAAATTCGAGTAAAAGAGTTTCGACACATTGATTGGTTACCATCCATGAATGTGGTACTAACCGTCTCGCAGTGCTCGCGGAATATCTTGAAGTCGAGCGGTTCGTTGACCCCGCTGCCGCGCTGGCCCTTGTTGATGACGTGTATGAAGTCGTGCGTCAGCACGAACGGCACGCGCTCGCGCTTGAACCCGAACTTCTGCTTGAAGTGGCCCAGGAAGTGCCCAAAGTCGATGTGGAACAGCTGCAAGATAACATGCTTTTGAACATGGGTATCTACATAAACCATAATATGTCATGGGAGACACAATGCATTGAAATTAGCAAAAAAAATTACAAGTTTTCATATGCTCTGTACAGATTAACGAGAACTGCGGATAGTAGCAGTTTTGACAGCTTATCACGGTTTCGTTGCATCCACCCTGCGGTACGGCATATTCTGGGGGACGCAACATACAAGAGCTTATTGTTTAGAGCCCAAAAGAGGTGCGTTAGAGCATCTGCGGATTGAAATCCTCGGAAAGTTGCCAGTCTCACTTTAAATCATTAAAACTGTTAACTCTGCCATCCCTTTACATGTATGAGTGTTGTATTTTTGTAAACTCTAACCCTGATCTGTTTCAAAGGAGAGAAGTGAATATATGTCGCCACTAAAACGAAGTTGTTTAGTAGAAGTGAGGTGGGTAAGGAAGGCGCGAAACGTTCAAGGTCATTCTCTCAGGTAAGCCTGTTAAATAAATGAGTGTTTCGTTATAATATAATATAGTACAGTAGGAGCTTTAATCTGTTCTAAACTTTATTCCATTATGGTTGCCTGGTAGAGATCGCTCTGTAGCGACAAGGCCGCCCATTGATTGCTACCTTGTATTTTCTTTGTGCCTTATTTCTTGCTTTGCCTGTTACGTGGTGTTCAATAAAGAGTTATTGTATTGTATCGTGTTCGCTCACCTGTCCTGTCTCCTTGACCATGATGTTGTCGGGGTGGCGGTCGGCGATGCCCATGACGTAGGTGGCCACGCAGTAGCCGGCGCAGCTCATGGTGAACTCCTCCACCGCTTTGTTGAACGCCGATTCCGACGTATTCTTCAGGTTCAGCCATTCTACAAAGAAATAAGAGGTTGATGAACTCGTGGCCGTTAAACCCTTTCCCAGGTTGCACCGCTAGGTGGCTTAGCAAAAAATGCATATACAAAATAATAATATATTTGGCAATAATTTTGAGACAATTAACTATTCTAGTACACACAATTTAATTCGAATCTTAAATCTTGGTGTTGAGGTTGAAATTACTACACTTATGTGGCTGATAAGTCGTACTACGCCTTGAAAAGGGTTCAGCAGGGTTGGCTGAAGAAGTGTACTGGCGTCCTGCAACCTTTTATTGAACGACTTCCAAAAGGTAGGCAGTTATTGATTCGATACTTTTTTGCGTTTGCTACCTGATTACAGTCATTATTGACAGATTTATTTGTTGAAAATGGGGAAAAGAAAGTTCAATTGGAACAAAATTGTAAACATGGAAAAGTAGTTGATGTATCCGAATTCATCTGTGTATCTAATTTCATACAGTTTCTATTGTCATTCGCCGATTGTAAATTGGTCACATTGATTTATTTTTCGTTAAAAGCTGAAGACCGTTCGCTAATTATAATTATACTTTTTTTTGCCGATTCGTAACGTGTTTTGGATTTTTTACGTGGAAAAAAAAAAACGAAAAATAATCAAAAATGTCCCGATCTTAGTGAAATTATGTGATCCATATCCATAATTTTACAGTATTTTTTCGTCCATTCCTTTTTGCGAGGTCTTCAGCTCACAGAGCGACTCGTACGTGAACCAGCCTTGAAGCATATAACTCACGGTACAATTTGGCCTTGGATATGGGCGACGTGGCGTTGAACTTCGCGCCGTGCTTCTGTATGTTGGCCACGGTCTCGGCGCCGCCCACCACCTCGATCATGCCCACCGCGTTGTCCATCGATATGCAGTTGTACGGGCTCAATCTGAGGGCACAAGCAGAACGTTAGGCTATAGAAACACTGCGCAGTCGTTGACTGACAACCTTGCCTTACCTTTTACCTTATTCCAAAGTAGTGCATATAATGTACAAACTCTTTGGTTTTCATTTAGTACCTCATTTGTAGGAACATAGCCCCCGCCACAAAAGTACACAAGAACAACTCCATCCTTTAAAATATTAGTAAGTACAGAACTAATAACCAGCAGTAAGTAAGGGGGGGGGGGGGCACAAAAAGCACCGGTATAAGTCAATCCTGTAAGATATTGATAGGTAGCAAACCTCTACGCTTGAACAAGCAAAGAGGGGGGCTCGGGGGGCGCGGTCCCCCGCCCCTAAAAGCACCGGTATACAACTCAACGACTGCGCAAGACAGGCTTCAGCAAGGGACAGATGGCGCAGGGTGGTGAAACACTACCGAGCGTCTCGCGTGATAAGACTGCTATGTCAAGAGCAACCGACTGAGAAGAGAGGCTATAGAAAAACCGGCCGAGTGCGAGTCGGACTCGCGCATCTTGGGTCCCGTGCAAATTTGTAGCTATGCAATGCTAATAGTTCGTCTATCGCGATATTTCCCGCTTTTCAGAATGTTTTAAGATTGCCAGTGTTAGCAGAGCGCTGCTCCTAAGCAAAATGTACGCAGTGTGGGGTCATTTTATACTGGTCTGTGACATATACAGACAGAAATAAAAATTTAAGATTTTGAGAACTTTCCGAGTGGTTCTGCTTGCTAAAAGAGCTACCATCATACCAGATTTCAAGTTTCTAGGACAAGTGGAAGTACCCTATAGGTTTTGATTCCATTACTAGATTTAGACGAGCTCCCGATATTTCTGCATATATGAGTTGAATATGATGCATCATGCATGATCGTCTACCCGTGATCATGCATGATGCATGTAACTGCGTCGAAATATCGGGAGCCCATCTTAACCTAGTAACGTAATCGCGGTCAATAACGCAAACGAAGTGGTCACAAAAATCTGCACAAGCTCTTATGTGTATAACATTAGACTTTAGAGCCGTGCTTAATCAATAGATCAATGTGAACGCGTCGGTTGCCTAGCTACTTTTGCTGATGACTGTACAAGCTTCTGCTACTTCTGCTGCCGACTGTACACAGAGAGCTGGTAAGGGGTGCATTTTTTTTTTTTTTTTTCAATATAAGCAGTAGGTACAAACAAAATACATTTTTAATCCACTATAAAAAAACCTTCTAGATGTTTATGTAATAGCTGGCAAGTTGCAACCGGTTCCGTCTATACAAATAAATATATATTATTGATATTTTTTTCACATTACATATTTAGTAGGTACTTATTTACGTCGTTATAACTGGATTAGAGTCTAAGTAATACCTCTTTAACACATTTCCACATTTTCTGGAGTCAGTCGCACTGCTTACCAATTCCTCCAATAAATGCTTTGAAAGGGTAAAATCGTCCCACTGTAACTTCGCATAAGATATTAACTGGTAACCCAGAAAAATCATGCTGTGGTAAAATGTAAAATGAAAAGTTCAAAACGTGTTGTTTGACTATAAATCAGTATTGCAATAAAAAAACTTGAGATTTCTACTGTTGTCAATTAATTGCAGGTTGTAGGTAATTGTGGGTTGACTCTAGTACCTGAAGTCGTAACCCTCGTTCTTCCAGATGCGGTCCATGATGCGCAGCATCTGCAGCGTGAACATGTCCTGGCGCAGGTCGTCGCCGATCTTGAGGATGATACACACGTCGGGCCCGGCCGGGTCCACGTTCTCGAACGTCAGGTTCAGCGGACGCATCTTGCTGTCCATCACCTTGCAGTCCTTCAGTCTGGAACAGCAATCGTTCACGTAACGAACTAAGACCGAACTAGACAGCTAATTATAAGAATATTTATTTTTTCATTGAGTTCTCAATACATTTTAGGTAATACAAAGATAGTAAGTAAAATAGACGACATGTGATTGTGATATATCCAGCGTCTGTATTACGAGTGCCCAATATACGAGGGCGGGATGATAAGTAACTAGACTTAGGTATTTAAAAAGTTTTATTTAAAAAAGAACTTTCTTATTTCAAAAAATATGTCTCTGGTTATATCTGATCTAAATTTGAATTTGGTGGCTTGAATATTTCATTGATTTTTTGACATTCGAAAATACGTTGTGTCGGTTGTTTTTCAAAATGGATAAAATTGAACAAAGAGCGGTGATTAAGTTTCTTTATATGAAGGATACGAAGGGGCTTAATATTTATGAAGAGTTAAATAATGTTTTGGGTGAATGTGCTCTTTCTTACGCCAAAGTAAAAAACTGGATGGCTCAGCTTAAACGCGGCCTTACAAGTGTCCAAGAGGAAGCCCGCCCCGGACGTCCAAAAATCGTCACGACTCCGGAAATGGTGTCCAAAGTACATGATATAGTTTTAGCAGATCGACGATTGAAGCTATCTGAAATAGCTGACACTATAGGTATTTCGAAAGAACGGGTACATCATATCTTAAGTGACGAATTAAATATGAAAAAGTTATCCGCCCGTTGGGTGCCGCGTTTGCTTACACACGATCAAAAAAGAATTCGGGTGCAAAACTCGAAGGCACGCTTGAATCGTTTTCAGAGAAATAAAGCAGATTTTATACATCGATTTATAAAAACAGATGACATGGGTTCACCATTACACGCTAAAATCAAAAATTCAATCAAAACAGTGGACTGAATCTGGGTGTTCGGCTTCTAAAAAAGCTATGGCTGTAAAATCGGCTGGAAAAGTGATGGCTTCTGTCTTCTGGTATGCAAATGGAATTTTGTTTATAGATTACCTTCCCAGACGTCAAACTATTAATCGAGAATACTACGCTAATCTTTTAGATAAGCTTTATCAATGTATTCAGCAAAAACGACCAGGTTTACCGAAAAAAAAAAATCTTCCATCAAGACAACGCAAGGGTTCACGCTTGTGTTAAAACTATGGCAAAAATCAACGAATTGAACTATAATTTGCTGCCCCACCCACCTTATTCGCTTGATCTAGCACCATCAGACTTCCACCTTTTCCCCAAGCTAAAATTTTTTTTGGGTGTACAGAAGTTTGCCACAAATGATGAAGTTATTGCCGCCGTAGAAGAGTATTTTGCCGGTCTTGAAAGAAGTCATTTTATGGAGGGCATTACAGCTTTAGAACGAAGATGGAACAAGTGCTTAGAGCTACATGGAGAGCATGTTGAAAAATAAAATAAATTTTATCACGCCAACTTAAGTATTTTTTTATTAGGCTAGTTACTTATCATCCCGCCCTCGTAACTAATAGGCTAGTGGAGCCATGGAGAGGATAATGCTCGGGATAACTGTCATGCACCAGAAAAGGAACGAGTGGATCAGACGAGTCACGAAAGTTCGAGACGTGGCTGAAGAGATCGAGGGGAATAAGTGGAGATGGGCGGGGCACATTGCCAGGATGAACCACGCCCGTTGGGCGAGACGAACACTCGAGTGGAGACCTCGCGCAAACACTCGCTGTAGGGGGAACCAACCCATGAGGTGGAAGGACGACATCTGCCGACAAGCGGGTGGAGGATGGATGCAAATGGCAATGGATCGTCAGGCGTGGAGAAATGGAGAGGAGGCCTGTGTCCGAAGACGGACGAACTAAGGGCTGCTATGGATGGATGGATATGTATTTCATGTATTACTAGCTTATGCCCCGCGGCTTTGCGGCTTTAATCTATAGAAAATCATGGCCGGCAGCGTTTTCGTCTGTTCATGAGAAGTTCATTTTAAAATTAAGTTTTTATAGTGTTTTAAGACCCATAAAATTACAATTTTTTTTATGGACTAAAAGAACAATAATTAACAATTTTAGCCACTTTTCAAAAAAAGATTAGAATAGCCACTCACTTGCTTTGAATTTTGAGTTGAACTCTATTAACAAAATATGAGCGTTGACAGGTAGCTCTAGTTACCTCTAGTTAGTGGATAGCCTATTGTCTGCAAAATGTATATTTTAATACGAGCCTACGATCCGACATAGTCGTTTATTGACGGCCGGATGGCCTAGTGGTTTAAAACCTGAACACGAGCTTGAAGTCTCGTATTCGATCCCTGGTCGGGGCAGGTCATTTGTATGATAAATAAGAATGTTTGCTCTCGAGTCTTGGATGCTTAATATGTATTGAAGTGTAACATTTGATGAATACGAATGTTTGCTCTCGGGTCTTGGATGTTTAATATGTATACAAGTATGTATTTATATAATATACAAGTATGTTTATTAAATCCACCTTCATATTTTTTTATTTCAGGCTAAGAAAATATGGCTGTATGTAATATAATGTTGCTGTTTTTTGGTAAACCAATAAATTTATTATTTGTTTTATTTTATTTATTTAGGTTTTTTATTTTATTTTATTTATTTATCACACACTTTTCCTACGCAAACTTATTTGTGCTGATTCCGGTCCAATTTGATGCAAGGATATGAAGGGTTTGCCTGAAAACCAGCGCTGTAGAAGGCACCTACTGCAGCATTATGCTGATTCAAATTCCTTTTCAACATCACCATTAAAGTATAATTTTATTAAATTTTTGTATTGGTTTAAGAGTCAGTGTATTTTTTGATGTAGAATAATGTTATGTCTATGTCTAAATCCGTTGTTTAGTACCCAAAGTACAGGCTTTGCCTGGTTTGGGACTAGATCAGTTGGTATCATTTGTCCCATGATATTTCTTATTTATTTATCTGTATAAGTATAATTATCCGTTGTTTAGTAAAGCAAGCTCTGCTCAATTTCGGACTAGGTCAATTGGTGGCTAATTACCCTCGATAACTCATACACACCAAAAGTAACACTCTATGTGGAAGACAATGAAGATTCCTAAATTATATCAAACGATTTTTTCGTCGCCTTCGTGGCACCTTACCACGTATACGGTGGCGCTTTTGTAGCCAGATTGTCATTAAAAATATCATGCTCGTAACATGTCGGGCTAAACTAGACTTGTATATTGTACTCTCACGGTAGTTTCATGCTAAAAATGTTACGCTCTTTTTATACAGAGCATATCTCGATATGCCTGTAACTCGCGCGCATTGGCAGAGGCTGGCTTTGTATGTGTGAACAAAGTTAGCAGAGACTTTTTACTTCCTTGTTGAAATGACTTACTTGATCTGCTTGCAGACGAAGGCGGGGTTGAGCGGCGACACGAAATCGCACAGAGTCTCCTTACAATGCGGCTCCTCGAGATGGGTCAGCAGGGCGGTGCGCGCTTTCCCTATCTCCTTTCGTTTGCGCACGCACTGGCTAACCCCTGCAGCGAAAACGTTACTTAATCGATTTATTTTTATATTTTAAAAAATCCAAACCGAAACGTAAGTATACAGAAAGACAAAAGAAATAAATTCTCGAACTGGAACTCGAGCCCAGAGCTACACCAAACCGTGGTGACGCGCTAACCAATTACGCTATCCGAGCAATCATTGGTCCCAGTTCGAGAATTAATTTTTCTGGTCTAACTGTCAACCCCTCAAACCCTCATTTGCAAACCCTGCGGGTTTTCGGGTGTCTATGGGCAGTGGTGATCACGTACCATCAGGTGACCCACTTGCTCGTTTGCCTTCCTTGTCATATAAAAAAAAAACAGTATATTTACGTTTCGTTTCGTTGTGTTCCAGTGTGGAGAGTAAGACGGTCGGTGTAATTACGGGCACAAGAGGCATTTCATCTTAGCATCTCTAGGTTGGCAACGCATCTGCAAAACCCCCAAGGTTGCGGGTGGCTTTGGGCAGTGATGATCATTTACCATCAGGTGACCCACTTGCTTCGTTTGCCTTCCTTGTCCTATAAAAAAAAACCGGACAAGTGCGAGTAAGACTCGCGCACGAGGGTTCCGTACAAAGATTTTCCCGCTTTTCCCGTGTTTTAAATTGTCCAGTTAGCAGAGCCCTGCTCCTAAGCAAAATGTACGCAGTGTGGGGTCATCTTAAATTGGTCTGTGAAATCTACAGACAGACATAAAAATTTAAGATTTTAGGAATTTTTTGAGTGGTTGTGCTACAAGAGTTACCTTCATACCAAATTTCAAGTTTCTAGGACAACTGGAAGTCCCCTTTAGGTTTTCAGGGTACGGCAATTTGTATGGAAACAACCTTTTTAATGACTGTATCTTTTGATTGCGTTGACTTAGAAGTTTGATTTTTTCACAGCTTCAAGGGACCGCAGGCTTTAGTATTTGATATTAATTTCGGCATGCTACCTCCACGCCTTTTAGAGAAAAAAGGTCTTGACGGACAGACAGACAGACGGACAACAAAGTGATTCTAAGGGTTCCGTTTTTTCCTTTTGAGGTACGGAACCCCAAAAACGAGGCCTGGCGAGCGCGACGTACACTTGAGCTTGTCGAGGCAGGTGATCTGGCGCAGCAGCGTGTGCACGTGGTCGTGGCTGCCGCGGCAGTACGCCTCCAGCACCAGCCCGAAGCGGATCGCCACCGACGACACGTGCATCTCCGACCTACACCGCAACCAACAATTTCACCTAATTAGTCATGAGCCGTGATAGCCTAGTGGTCTGACCTGTGGCCTCTCAAGCAGAGGATCGTGAGTTCGAGCCCCAGCTCGCAGCTCCGAGTTATTCGGAATTTATTTGCGAAATCGCGTTTGAGTATAATCAAATCTACTTCTATGTCACACTCCAAGGATCTCAGGCTGCGTTCACGGCTGTTTCAGCGTTGAAGTGTCAAATGCTATTACATATAAAAAGAGGTACATATGTTATCAGCGCGCCGAAAATTAAGCGCAAAAAAGGCTACAAATTGTACCCTCGTTGCCTCAGTCGCTCTCGAGTGAGTATACGATACGCGCGTATTGATTTAAACTTTCGCGATTTTCACACATTATTATGATACTCGGGACTAATTTAAATATACGTTTTTTACACGATTAAGTCCCGAGTATTATAATAATGATACGCGCGTGCTTGAGGTACCACTAACACCGTGTTTATGACGACTAAATGACGTCCGTGTGTCATGCGTAAATGCACTAATTACGCAAATGAAACAAAGTTCACGGAATTACATATCACAAGTAAATAAACCGAAATTACTATATTTTATATGGTTTAACCACTGGTCATTAACAATAATGACGCCATGTCACATGTCACCATGCCAACGTGACCTTAAAGAAAAGAACAACCGTATTCGTATCATGGCGGGAGCAATAAAGACAAAACATAAATGAAAATAATCGATTTATTGATTATTTTTGTTTTTATTTTTATGAAACATTCATAGAATGAAATTCAACATACAATGACAATGCAAAGAAAAATTCGTTAAGCAGCTGGACTTGAACCAGCAACCTCGGTAATCCATACCACGCTCCACCAATTAAGCTATACTTAACGTTGGTGTACCTAACGAATTTTTCAATGCCTTGTGTCATATTTTATTTGGAAGATCTCTCCTCAGCGCCATCTATGAGTAGTTTCTTTGCATTGTCATTGTATGTTGAATTTCATTCTATGAATGTTTCATAAAAATAAAAACAAAAATAATCAATAAATCGATTATTTTCATTGATTCAGAAAATAGCTCCATCTCTTGCCACTAATGCGTAACTGTAGAAGTTCCGTAGTGGGTGAGACGCTTGATTAAGCTACTCATAGATGGCGCTGAGGAGAGATCTTCCAAATAAAAATATGACACAAGGCATTGAAAAATTCGTTAGGTACACCAACGTTAAGTATAGCTTAATTGGTGGAGCGTGGTACGGATTACCGAGGTTGCTGGTTCAAGTCCAGCTGCTTAACGGATTTTTCTTTGCATTGTCATTGTATGTTGAATATTTTTCGTTTGGTTTTTTTTCTTAAAAAAATGCAAAAAACGAATAGACAAAGAAAATCTATTTATTCTGCGAATCTGCTCATAAAATTTCACGAGAATCAGATGAGAAATACGGCAAATTTTTGAAAAGGATACTTTTTTATATACATTATCATATACATGTCAATTTAATTATTTTTTTCATATCAATTTAATTCCTTTTTTCATTTCCAATTTACTTAATTCCTTTTTTAATTTGATTTATTTTTTCATTTCAATTCCCTACAAAGGCAAGTGCTCAATTGGTCACAGTAGCCAGAAGATCTGAACTCACCTGATTCTCGCCAAGCACTTGACAGCGAAACTCCTGACAGCGGAGTCGGCGTACGCATAGTCCAGCAGCTCCAACGCCGACTCCACCGGCAGCAAGGGCCAGTCTGCCATCATCTTGACCACGTTAGCGGACTCCACTTGCACGCTCCACTCCACGCATGCCAGCAACTTGGGCAGGAACTGCGGTGCCGCGTCGCGGAAGTATTGTCTGTTAATTTAAAAAGTTTCTTTAATTTCATCCTAACTAATATTATAAATGCGAAAGTAACTCTGTCTCTCTGTCTCTCTGTCTGTCTGTTTGTTACCTCTTCACGGGAAAACCGCTGCACCAATCTAGATGAAATTTGGTAAGAAGATAGTATGAATATTGAGGTATAACATAGGCTACTTTTTATTCGGGAAATTTATATAGGTAGTTCCCGCGGGATAGCGATAAACGAAATCTACGCGGACGAAGTCGCGGGCAACAGCTAGTTTAAAATAAATAAATATGAGTAGAGACACGGGATTGCTTAGCTTGCTATATCGCTAACATGCGCCATGCAGTCCGGAGCATCAGTAGTCTCTCGCCCGCCATTATGTAATTACGTGCAAAAGTAATTAAATGGAGTTTTATCAGAAGCAAATGCATCATTGGGACCAGCCCCTCCATACCCCTAAAGTACCATACCCCGTGGTTGTACAGAGCAACCTTCAGTGAGCATAATGAAGTTTTTTTTTGGCGAGGGACTACTATCCTAGCAAGGCCGCGTGAAAGCACATGCCACGTGTAGCGCTAGGAGGCCGGCGCAAGATAACCCTGCAGCGGCGTGAGAAATCAGCGTGAAGCAACAGCACCCCTGTTGCGATTCGTTCGGTCAGCGAGAGTGCCGGAGGCTCGATCCCCCCCCCCCCCCTCCCCCCACCCTTCCCTCTTTCCTTTTTCCTTCTTAAAGGCCGGCAAGAGACTAGTGACTCTTGGGAATGCTGGTGACCCGCTTGCTCGTTTCCACCCTCTTTCAATAAAATAAATAAAAATAAAAATAAAAAAATCAATCGCGAGTCAAATTATCGCTAGGGTCGAGTGGGGTCTATCTGTCATTCCCCATCAATGGGAGACAAGCTACTGGCCTATGATTGGTGGAAATGGACAGGACCTAGCGGATTTTCGACTCGCGATAGCTCATTGGCTTGATGACCGACATCAAATTAATATAATTTTGCACTACCGCTACCATTTAAATCAAGCTTTCGAAAATACTTTAAAACCGAGCCCTCCCTTGTTACTGTAAAACTGTTGAGTTTGACCACTGAAAATGAAGACAATGACCTCACATTTGAGTACTGAAGAAAATAGTGAGTGATCGTTTTGCCATTAAAAGAAAAGTTGCTGGTTTGACAAACCAACTTTTTGTACTTATTTTTCAGATTTTCGAACTGAAACGTAAATATACAGAAAGACTAGAAAAATAAATTCTCGACACGGATAGCGTAGTTGGTTAACGCGTCGCCACGGTAAGGTGAAGGTCTGGGTTCGAGTCCCAGTTCGAGAACATTTTTTTCTGGTCTTTCCGTATATTTAAAATTTCAGTTTGAAGTTTGACAACTAGCAATCGTCCCCATTACCGACCTGGCAGCCCAGATGTGCTTCTTCTCGACCTCGTGCATCTCATAGAGCGGGTCCTTGTAAAGAGGCTGCTCCAAGTCGCGCGAGATCCGCGCTATCACTTCAGGGGAAGTGTTATCTGGTTCCGCGCGTTCCTTCACCTTTTCCGACGACGGATACATCACTTGGAAACTGCAGTCGTAGCTGTGAAGAGAACGATAAGATAAGACATACATTTTTAGGGTTGAGTAGTCAACACGGAACTCTTACAGTTTCGTCGTGTCCGTCAGTCTGTTTGTTAGAACGGCGTTACAAAGAATGCAAGACCCTGATTGCATTCGAAGTTTAGATAAGTAATAGCACGAGGTTCCACTTTTCTCTGGCACCCAAGGGCGCGTATCGTTTCACGCAAAAATATAGTCAAAATATATATTTTAATCGTGTTTTTTTTTTATTTGAAATAACTGGTAGCATGTTGAGCGGTGATTTTGATGCTTTGAGAATGGGCTCATAGAGAGTTCCAAAACGCGTTAGCGTATAGTGTAGTGGCGAAGGTGTTGCATGGAAACATACATTTGTCGCATGGACGTACCTTACTTGTATAACGCTTTAATCAATTTTTTTTAATCGTAAATTTCTACACGCAAATAATTCCATTATTCATGAACGTCGCTCAAGCCTCCATTAGCTAAAATAGGTTTTGTCTTCTTCTTACTAACGGAAATGCCAATGTAACAAAAAAGGACAAACGAACGTCATTTTAGTTAAAATAGTTTATGAATAATAGGGTAATACGCTAAGGTAAGATCGCAGGACCGCGGTGGATGCGGAAAGCACAAGACCGGTCTGAGTGGAGAGCCGCGGGGGAGGCCTATGTCCAGCAGTGGACGTCTTTCGGCTGACATGATGATGATGATGATGAGGGTAATACGCTACGCAGCAAGCGCTTGCACTGTTGTGTTCCGGGTGAAGAGCAAGACAGTCGGTGAAATTCCTGGCACAAGAGGTTATACATCTTAGCCCTCTGGGTCGGCAACGCATCTGCAGTTTCCTTGGCGTTGCGGGTGTCAATAGGCGGTGGTGTGGTTGCGGGTGTCAATAGGTGTGGTTCGTTTGCCTTCCTATTTTATAAAAAAAAACCGGATAAGTGCGAGTCGGACTCGCGCACGAGGATTCCGTACAAAGATTTTAACGCTTTTCCCCAGTATTTTAAGAAGACAAGTGTTTTAAGAAGTCCAGTGTTAGCAGAGCCCTGCTCCTAAGCAAAATGTACGCAGTGTGGGGTCATCTTAAATTGGTCTTTGAAATCTACAGACAGACATAAAAATTTAAGATTTTGAGAATTTTCCGAGTGGTTCTGCTATAAGAGCTACCTTCATACCAAATTTCAAGTTTCTAGGACAACTGGAAGTACCCTTTAGGTTTTCGGGGTACAGCAATTTGTATGGAAATAACCTTTTTAAATGACTGTATCTTTTGATTGCATTGACTTAGAAGTTTGATTTTTTCACAGCTTCAAGGGACTGCAGGCTTGAGTATTTGATATTCATTTCAGCATGCTACCTCAACGCGTTCAAGAGAAAAGGGGTCTTGACAGACAGACAGACAGACAACAAAGTGATCCTATAAGGGTTCCGTTTTTTCCTTTTGAGGTGCGGAACCCTAAAAAGATGATGAGCGTCACTCACTCTGAGAAGCGCACTTGCAGCGCGGCGCAGGAGTCGGTGTTGGGGTTGGAGACGACGGTGCCGAGCGGGTGCAGCAGCAGGTCGTCGCCCTGCGTCTCGTCGGCCACGTGCGTCCACATGAACAGCGTCACGCCGTCCGTCCGGAGCAGCTCCTTGTAGTCGAATACCATCGTGTTCGCCCACGCCAGCTTGTTTATGTAGTCCTGGTCCGGTGGGGAATTGGTAACGGATAACTTACTTGCATTATACTATACACACATCCACGACCCGAGAACAAGCATTCGTATTCATCATACAAACATCTGCCCCTACTGGGGATCGGACCCGAGACCTCAAGCTTCATATTCAGGGTCTCTAACCACTAGCTAGGCCATCGGTCGTCGGTCGGATAATGAAGAGAGAAAACGCTTTGAAAATATATCAAATCGTCTGTTACACCACAAGTTATGCATGCACACTGTAGCACAACCGTCATAATAAGTAAATGACTGACGACCGGATAGCCTAGTGGTTAGAGACCCTGACTATGAAGCTTGAGGTCCCAGGGTTCGATTCCCGGTCGGGGCAGATGTTCGTATGATGAATACGAATGTTTGTTCTCGGGTATTGGATGTTTAATATGTATTTATCTATATAAGTATGTTTAACCGTTGTCTAGTACCCATAGTACAGGCTTTGCCTAGTTTGGGACTGGTGTCCCATGATACTTATTTATTATAAATACCTTATTAGCCTCCTTAGCCCGCCGCTTCCCTTTGACCTTGTTGGTCTCGTATATGACGAAGCACAGCCTGGCCATGCGCGGTATGTTCTTCACTTTGATGGGGAACGTGAGCACCTGATCCCAGCACGCCACGCCCTCGTTGGACACGACCGCCACGCCGGTCTTCTGAGCCTCGCACAGCGGCTTGCCACCGTGGAATATGCCCGCTTGGCACACCACCTGGTGAAAACAAAAATTCTCTCTAACATTACAGGAAATATTGGCATTTCGTTCTAATTATAGGCTGATAAAATTTGAATTTTTCAAAGAATTAATTTCCAGCTAGCTGGAAATCGTTTTGATACCTTCACTTGGTCTTAAATGCGTGTAATCAGAGTTTGCGCAATGCCAGGTGGTGTGCATAACTTTTGGGAGCCAAATAACCGCTATGGTCATAGCAGGCTAAGCGAACAAGAGTGGCCCCCAAGGTCAAGGTCATTCTATCAGGTGGTGTAGCGTCGGTTCCCTAACCTAAGTATCCACTTTTCCATACTAACTGTATGTAAAAGTGGACACTTATGTTAGGGCACCGACTGTACTGGCGTGTCATATTAGGTAAACTGTTCAAGTTACAGTAATCAAACAAAATCATCTACATACCTATAAAACACTACCGTGACTGACTGACTGACTAACAGACAACACACAGCTTAAACCTGGACCTGGAGACTTGAAATTTGGCAAACATATACCTTGAGTATCCTAGAGGTTGCACCAAGAAGGGATTTTTTGCAATTCCCATGGGATAGTGAACTAACCCATTTTTTAATATTTCACGCGAGCAAAGCCGCGGGGCATAAGCTAGTCATCAATAAAAATAGAAAAGACTACAAAATGCATATTGTTAATCAACACCATGTCCTTAAACTTCATAAAAAAACTAGTTTTATTTTTATTTTTTTACACTTTTCGCGCTGCAAAATATAAAATACCGTGACAAGCTACAAGCCACTAATGCCCACTACATCACGATTTGAATTTCAGCTGCCATCGATCGTCTTTGAACAGTATCGTAATATTCGTAATATCTTATTTTCTTCCCCAATACCCAATACGGTTAACCAAAAGTCGGCACAGTCAGCAAAAATACTTGTAGGTATTAAACAACTTTTAAACAAGCATATCAACACCAAAAGTTGATTATTTTCCTGTTGATTCGTCGTTAGAGGATGTTATTCGTTCCCACCGCTTCCCGCGGACGAGTGACGTCAGTGTATAAGTAGGCAACAAACAATTAGCAATATTTTATATCCACCTAGTGTTATCAGCTTGTTCTATGAAGTTATTGACCTCCGCATAGATAAAGCCATAGATTATTACGTGATTGGAATATTTTTTGTGTAGTTTTAGAATTTAGATAAATAGTGGACTGAGATTGTAAGTTTTGCTTTGTGCGTTTGTTACGCCATCAAGCAGGAACAAGTACCTACTTTCAAGTTTAAAAAGTTTATTTCTAAAAATCATTTTAAAAGGACCAAAGTAGCGTTTTTAACCCCCGACGAAAAAGAGGGGTGTTATAAGTTTGACATGTGTATCTGTGTATCTGTATGTCCGTGTATCTGTGTATCTGTCTGTGGCATCATAGCTCCCAAACGGATGGCTCGATTTCGATGCAGTTTTTTTTTCAATCGAAAGCTAGTTTAATCGAGATGGTTCTTAGCCAAGTTCCAATAAAATCGATTCACCTGTTTTTGAAATATTGAACTTTGAAATGACAATGTCTGGGGTTTTTCAACTTTTCCAAGTTGGTCTTTAGTATTTAGTCTGACCTTTGCACTTCTGCTTTCTTCCTCTCGGCCATGGCATTATTTGGTAGTATTAACATTGGGCAATATATGATTATTATGTAACTACTAATAAAATATCTGAATAAATAAAATTCTTATTATTTATTACTATTATTACTGACTTTTTATATTTAAAGCTCTTAAAGTTCTTATTTCTACTGAGTATAGGCTGCATAAACTTTTTATAAAGTACATTCGTCCTAAGACCAAGGCTATCTAACCAAACAGCCACACACACTGACACAATATAGAAGCTCATAGAATAAACCTGATATTTTATTTCATTTGTTTAAAGGCAATCAGGAAAACTGCCACACACCCAATCCCCCACAATGATAGTTTGCCATGTTTAACGCAAAAAGTGATAATTAGCAGTTTTAAATGACTCACGGTTAATTACATTATATTACACATAATATATTACCTAGTAAGGTACTTAATCACGGTCAATATCCCATAGTTTATGTCCAGTGGTAATGGTTGACGATTTCAGGTAACTTTGATGCAGTGCGCTCGAATTTGACATTACTTTTTAACTCACATGTGATACTTTGGTAGTTTATTATTATTTATTATTATTATTAGCCTGATCTGTCCCACTGCCGAGCAAAGGCCTATAGTACATAGCACAAACGTTGTATGTGAATTTTTCCGCTTTTCAAAATTGTCATGAACCGAAACAACTGAATTTAAATTTTCATTAGCAACAGAAGTCTACATAAAACTTTTTTATTTAAAAACAATCATGAATATCCATGGCAGTCTTTTTGTATTTTTATTTCAGGTACTGCTCATTTTAAGTACGTAGATATAATATCAAAATAGACTGGAATTCGGTTTTGTTTTTTCAGTATTGGCAATGTCGCGACTAGATGGGAGTGGCAACACAGCCAGAGGGACTTAAAATAGGTTGCAAAAAAACAACAGCCCTCTTTATACGTCGGGGGTTAAAACCTACCTCAACCAGCCTGCCAGGGTCGACGTTCAGCCCCCCGACACTCTGCACGGTACACATGTAATTCTTGTCTATATTCCACGACGACTCGTATTCTTCTTGGTTCTTCTTTTTCCTAATCGTACCCGAGGGTTCCGATGCCAGTCTTCTTCTCGTCTCTGTCAGGAACTGGGAGTCACGACTCACTGGAACGAAGGGAAACAATAATATTAATTACTTTGAAACATTAATATAAACATCAGGATATGCCTTTTTGGGAGCGGTGCGCGCGGGCGTCGGCACCCGTGCGGCGTGCGCGCGGTTGTAGTGCCACAAAATTGGCAACAAAAACCGAGTACCGAAGAGCTCGCCCATACGCTATATGTATATGTCTATGCATTGAAATGCATTGCTTCTAGTCAATAAAGAGTTTAGACAGTTTTGCTGAGCTTTATCTGAAAATGTGAATGTTAAAATCATATTTTTTAGTAAAAGCTTTTTACTGAATGTACATTTTGCTGACTGAACTTGCATTGTCACCCGACCTACATATTCGCGGCAAATTTCAAGTCAATCTGAGCGTTTATTATTTTGATATTATTCTCTATACATATACATATAGAAACTATTAGGACTATCAAAATGTATAGAGGAGTAGATTAGGTGCCAAAAACAGTCAAATTGAGAACCTCCTCCTTTTTCTGAAGTCAGTTAAAAATAAGTAATCATAACCGATTGCCATTCATAACAGAGTTGAGTTCAAATGTCATATCGTAATAGAGTTCTAGCCATGGCGAGTGACCTAAGCGAGCGAAACATTTTAATATACAATTAACAGCTTCCACGCCATAAGAAACGTAATCATAATTAACAATAGTACATTTATGTATTAGTGTCAATTCTTAGCGCACTTATTGTTTTCGTCACATTAATGCAGTTAGCTAACCGGTTATCTAGGGCCGACAGCCACGAGCAACGAACGGTACGTCAGTCAATCGCAGACTGCGAAAGAAGATTGACCTACGGACATCCCGCCATGTCTCGCTATGCGCTCTTATTTACAATTTCACTAGTCTTATTATCCCAAACCAACGCATTTAACATCTTAGTGATCGTCTCAATTCCGATACAAAGCCACTACATGGCGTTAAAAACGCTATTCCGCGAATTAGCTATCAGAGGGCACAACGTGACGGTCATAAATAATTTCCCCGGCGAGCAGCCGACACCGCGGCTAGAGTTCATCGACCTCAGCTCTGACGAGCCGAGAGCTCGCAAGACGCAAACCTTGGAGTTCTACGAGGGCTTAGGTTCGTGGTATCTACATTTTTATAACGTATACAGGTATCTATACATCAGTCCCGCCATAACCACGGCGACTTGCGAACTGTTGTTTACTAATGAAAACGTGAAGAAACATTTGGCAAAAGGAATCAAGTACGACGTGATATTTGCGGAACAGTTCATGAGCGATTGTGATATGGTTTACGCGGCTGTGCACTATGACGCTCCGATCATAGGGATCACGACACACGTGCTGTTGCCGAACCATTACCCAAGGCTGGGGATCCCTTACGACATCTCGACGGATCCCCACTATTTCACGAACGGGGGAACGAAACGGTCTCTATATCGCAAGGTCGAAACGGCTATAACCGATTTTCTCTTTCTCACCCTCAACAAATGGCTGTTGGAGAAATGCGTAAGCGATGTATTTGCGAAGCATGTCCCTAATGTAACTATCGATGTGGAGAAGTTGGCGCATGATAGAATGAAGATGATGTTTTCATACCAACACTACTCTATTACCGGAGGAAGGTTACTGGCGCCTAGACTATTGGAGATAGGCGGTATTCACATTGAAAAACCAAAACCGGTACCAAAGGTAAGTTACAAGTTATAATGGTAGCCATAATAAACAAAAAAACAGGGCTTAGTAACAGGGTACCACTTTTAGGTACGAAATCCTACAAGGACTCATTTTCTTTCAAAGTATAACATAGATATACTCTCATACAAAAACTAAATAGGGTTTGTTTGGTTCCAGAATATAGAAGAATTCATATCATCATCGGAACAAGGCGTGATATACATAAGCTTCGGGTCCATGTTGCAGGCAAGCACAATGACTGACCGCAAGCGAGGGCAATTCTTAGACGCGTTCAAAAGGATACCGCAAAAAGTTATATGGAAATGGGAGAACGCTAGTTTACCGGAAGGAAATGATAACGTACTGACTAGCAGCTGGTTTCCGCAGCTTGATATATTGTGTAAGTAAAGTACGTCTATTTGGGATGATGGAAATATGCATGTTGAGCGTCCAAAACGTAAAATACTTACTGCATGCCTACTGAGTGTCCTATCACTTTGTCGCCAGTCATTTAGAAAATCTTCGTTTCGCAACCAACGATTGACAAATACGTCATTAATGTTATCTACATACAACTACAGATTTTGCAAATAATTCATGTTGTCGAATAATAACTTGACAAAATTTTATTTTGTATTGTATACTTTGTCAAATCGACTATTTTTTATTGACATCAAATAGTCAACTAACGTACCTACGACCTACCGACGTTTGGTGTATTACTTTGTTTGTCACAGTTTTAATAATAAAGCTTTAGTGTTAAATTGCAGTTTAGTATAAAATCGCCTCTACGTTTTAAAAGATTCGGCCGTTTTAAGGACGTTCGGACGGACAGACAGACGGACGGACGGACAGAGGGAATAGGCTCACAATAGGTTAAGCTAGAGTTACGTCAATGAGTGCGCGGAATAGTCGACACCACCGGCACCGTCCAGAAATTGGGTTGAGTATTGACATTTTTTTTTTATTTAGAAGTCCGGCTTAGAAGTCCAATTTAAAAATCAATAAGCAAGGTGCTATAAAAATACGGAGTTCGAGTAGGTGGGCCATTTTACGTAAAGTTGTACACCAAACTTTTTTTTTATTTTGATTTTTTTACGATATAGGTATCTACTTAGAATCACGAGCACTATCGATTTTAATAGGTGAAAAAAGTGTCCCAAAATATTGTGTTCCATTCCGTTATCACTTTCAAATTAAACTTATATGAGAATAACGGAATGGAAGTGGAATGGACGTACAAAAATGTATGAAAAATTTGGGACACTTTTGTTCACCTATTAAAATCGATAGTGCTCGTGATTCTAAGTAGATATATCGTAAAAAATTCAAAATCAAAAAATAAGTGGGATGTAGAACTTTCCGTAAAATGGCCCAGGTATAAACTTCATACCGCCCTGCGTTTCGTTACACAAAGTAATTTTTATGGAACAATGTTTATCAATTTTATTGACGTCTTGCAAAACAACTGATTTTAAAAACGTTTTATTCGTGAAATGTACATTATTAAAATTATAATTTGTCATTCAATATGTTTATCAAGTGTCAAAGTTTCTAAATATATATTTGTCAATTATTATTTATAAAATGAGCATTTTTCGCAACAACATATTTGTGAAATGAACTTTTATTGTCAAACAATTTTCGAAAAAACATTAGTGAATCTGCCTACTGACCCTACAGTATTCGACATTGAAGTCACGTGTAAAACGATTAAACTCTGAATTAATTAAGGTTAAAACTACAATGACGTCTAGATATTAGGTACTATTATAAGAATAAATAATAACATAGTAGAACGGAAACTCCCGCTCCAGACGGGCTCAAGGTCACGATATGAGAGTATTCGTTAAACAGACTACTCAGTCAGACTACCACGGCCGGCGTCGCCGCACACGCGTTTGGTTGTTTATAATCTGGTTGTAATAGTTTTACGTGAGCCTGTATGTATTCTATTTTATATTTGTAGGTAAGTAATAATTACTTAAATCATCTTAAATGGCTTCATTTGGTATGGCACTTATAATAACTTCTTAATTAGAAGGTCTATAATTATGTAATGATTTATAAATCTCATATTTTGTAAAACTGGAATAAAATAATCATCTCAAAGTAAAGAAAAACTTATACCTTAGTTATATTATCTTTATACGTAAGTACCTAATATTTAATAGCAAGCAACCCTAGCAACATGTCAGGATGACAGAGGGGTGTAACGACGTGAAGGGGGAAGTAGGTATATAAATGGCGGCGTTTTGGACTCTGTCAAAAGAGATTCCGTTCTACTATGTTATTATTTATTCTTATGGTACTATCCTATTTCCAAGTAAAAAGTTAATCAATAGTAACAAACAGCGTGAATTGGCTGAAACCTAGATTCAACCGAACAATACAACGGTCGTGACTTTGCTAGTTTCATTGGGTCTCGATTATAATTTTCGATAAAAAAAGGATTGTTTGTCATAATTGAAATAATACAGAAAATATCCTCGTTTCAGAAAAAGTGTAAAATAAATGTAACGTAACATATTCTGCGTAGTCCAGTCCAGTTTTAGTTGCAGAAAAATTATAACGATCATTCATAAAAACATTAAATTAGTAAATATCGTATAGGTTCAGGCGTATCTTTGCGGGAAGTCTATGTTAGAGTAATGGATTAAATTACTAATAAAAAAAATCTACGCGACAAAGGGACCAGAGTTCCATGGCTCCTATCGCCTTTGCCTCTACCAACTTTTTTTTCTAGGTCACCCAAGAGTACTAGCTTTTGTCTCCCATGGCGGGATGCTAAGCATGTCGGAGGCTGCTCACTGTGGAACGCCTCTGTTGACGGTACCGTTCTTTGGAGACCAGTTCAACAATGCAGCGTCGGCACGCGAAAGCGGCTTGGGAATTACGATGTTCTTTGAGAAGATAAATAGGGATAATTTGGTGAAAGCCATTAACGAGCTGACATCGGAGAAGTAAGTTGATGAGAAGAAAAAATGCAGTCTCGCGCACCGAGGGTTCCCTGCCTAACTTCCTTTCCATGGTTTGTGTTGTGCGACCTTGCTTTGTGCCAAATTTCATGCTTCTAGGTCAATGGGACCGTACAGATTTCGATTTACTTGGCATTGACAGACGGACCGACAGACGGACAACGTAGTGATCCTATAATATAAGACAAGGGTTCCGTTGTTCCCTTTTGAGGTTCGGAACCCTAAAAAAGATAAAAATAAATAAGAAGCGTGTAGTCTGCATATTTGCGTAGAGGCCATTCAATGTACTGACTGGCACAGATATGTATAGTAGGAAACTATCATTAAGGAAAATAAGTTTTCTATTCAAAATTTCAGCTCGTTCGGATCCCAATTACGAATTCAAGTCAATTCGCGTTACAATGAGCCCTCACTGTAACGCGAATTGGGTCAAAAATCCGCTAGGATCGCTACTGTCGAGTAAGGTCTATCTGTCCAATTTCCACCAATCATGGGCCAGTAGCTTGTCTCTCATTGGTGGAGAATTGGAGCTTAATTTGTTTTCTAGGATGCAATCGAACGCCAAAAGAGTATCCCAGCGTTGGCATGACCGTCAGCTCTCAGTAATGGACAGCGCCATCTATTGGACAGAATACGTCGCGCGCCACCGCGAATCACCACCCTCACTTCCCACCGAACAAACCACGTGGTTCCAAACATCACTACTAGATGCCGTGTGCATCGTCATTGCGATCACAGGTACGATCGTATACTTGATTTACGCTATTCTAAGATTCTTTATAAGGCACATTTTCATATTGTTAGCAAAGGTGCTGTGTAAGAAGAAAGGTAAGAAAGAGTAAATAATAAATTTGTTTTTAATTCATGTTGGCTTTAATTTCCGGTTGTTGTTTTGAACCAAAAGCAGGAAAACACGAAGTTACCTTATATCATATTTCGATTATTGAATTCTATGAGTGAGTAATACTAGGAATGTCACTGTTTTGTATTAGGTAGTAGAGCTTAAATAACACAAAAGGGAATACCGTGTTTCTAATATACCTACCTATAACGATTTGAAGAAGAAATAACAGTTCAGAGGCCCGAATACGAACATTCGAAAACTGCGAAACGTTATCGAGAAATTTGTATGACGTTTGGAACAGCGCCCGCCCGTGAGCGTATTTGGAACTAAAGTCTAGTATGAGGTTTCTCGATCTCGATACGATAACCGTAACGTTACGCAGCATTCGTAAAGTCGTGCTCGACCCTCAGCTGTAGATCTACACCCCGGGTGAATTTTTGAAATTATTTTTTTTCGTAATTTCGGTGGGCAATTTTTTTTTTTCTACTTTTGGTGAAAATGATCACTCGTTGGGACACTCTTTTGAATTAGGATTTCAATGATATAAGAGGCACCAATTTAAAATGATTAACTATGTAGTAATGAGACATTTTAAAAAAAGGCGCCACCGAAATTACTATAGAGGCAGCGAAATTACGACTTTAGGGAATTAGTACTAATTTTTTAACTTTTACTAGGATTTATGTACATAACTATTAATTGAATTTGTTTAGGTGGGTAATAATATTAATAAAACATGAATTAAAGTTAAAACAATTTTACAATAACATAATAACTCTTCAAAACGTTAAAGTATTTAATACCTATTGAAATAAATGTATTGTATGGAACATAAAAGGACATAACTTTTATTCCGTTTCCTCAAGTGGTTAATGTGGGATATCCAAGTATAACCTACCTAGCCTACTGTATGCTTGCTTGCTTGCATGTTTGCATGCTTTCTTTCATGCTCGCTGAGTGCTTGCTTTACATGCTTGCATTCTTGTTTGTTCGCATGCTTGCTTGCATGCTTGGATGATTGATTACTTTCTTGCATGCTTGCTTACTTGCTTACATGCTTGTTTACTGGCTTTCTTGCATGCGAATTGCTATGCGTGTCAGCTGGAGGACAACTAACGTACTTTTTCACAGAAATGCTAACATGTGCATATGATCCTCCATTCATGAGACATTAGCAGGTATTTGCGGGAAGTGATAATGTTAAGCCTCACTGTATTTTATTGTGTAAAATGTATAAAAAATAGCGTGGTAGTGTTTTTTAAAGTGGTTTTTTTTTATTGACCTGGGACGTCCAAAAAAGTAACTCTGAAAATTCACCCACCCATGTCACAATGCCGTCGTCTGGAAGCCTTGCTCTTCCAGCTTATATACTGTTAAGTTATGCATCACAATGAAAGAAAAATAAATGTGTGTGCGTGTGTGTGTGCAATGTGTACTTGCAAAAAGAAATTATTATGTGTTTTTTCGTAACCTTCGAACTCGAAACCAATCAGAGTCCGAAAAACAACAAACTCACCAGAAAGCGGCAGCTTATCCATGTTTACTATCGTCACTTGGGGCACGCCGTCCCTCGACAGAGTCTCCTGGATATAGAGGAACTGTATCAGCGGGTGCTCTCCCAGCAAATATTCCTCGCGGCCAGAAACTTTGAGGACGTATTTTCTATGCAGATCCTGGTTGGTCTGACGAAGTTGTAGGGAGTTCACTTTCTTGGCCAGTATTGCTTCTATGTGCTGTTGAGGAGTCAGCGTGGCTAGCACGAAGGAGGTGAACGTGGACTGGAAAGAAGACTTCGGTTAGGTTTTGGTAAAGCTATAGAGACTTGTAAGTACAATGACATCGTGGGCCAATCTTCGTAACGCCCAGTTTTTACGTCCCCGATGATAACATTTACCAGGTAAATTATTCTGCCACCAAAAACCAAAAAAACAATTAAAAAAAAGCTACCTGAACCGTCTTTGGTTTTAACCCACTACAAAAAAGTTGCTCTCGGAAAATGAGTAAAATTTGCCGTTTTTTACTAGGAACCAAACTCGTCTTACTATTTGAATAAAACTTTAACTGAAAATAATTATGAAATAAAACCTACACAATCATATTGAGGACGAAATACTCTTTACTTTTGTATAAAAAAAAATTCAAGAAAATTTGTGCTAATTGGTTAAAATTCAAATCGAAAACCGAGTCAAAAACTATCATCATTAGTAGCCACGGCCATTGATTGTCGAATTTCGGAAAAACTGAACGCAATGGCAATACGAAACATGGCCTCCTGCGACCGTACTCCGCCGCTCGGTTGCCTAGTTGCCTCGCAAGCGTCTCAGGAGCAACACGTGCTGCGTTACGGCTAGATATAAGTGGCCAAAAACCTTCTTCCAATTTTGTCGTCATTATCATTCGTAGCTATTCCTCGATAATTATTTATATTAAGTTTGTATTTGCATTGAAGTAAACATAGGCTTTGTTTTGGCGAAACAGGTATTTTGTTTTCATCTTCAAACAGAAAACTGTTTCGACACGTTTTTTTACTAAAGTCACTGTCGGTCATGTCATTGTTGGCGAAATTGAGAGGGACGACAATGATATCTGTGGTACCCTAATGATAATTCTGAAGCCAACAATGATATTCGTGGCTACCAATGATGCTTTATTAGACAAATGTAGTATTCACCTATACTTTGAATTATAATCATCACTGTTTTTATGGGACATCATATGTTGAGGCTTACTAGATTCGGCTTGTCTTAAAATTGTTTTTTTTTTCTGACAGGAACTTATAACCACACGAGCAAAATACTATTTTATCTACACACATAAGTCCTCTATAATACGTTCAGAAACCGTAGAAAATTACCAGCATTTCGACAGCCTGTATCTAAAAGTCATTACGACATCGACTTCGAAGTCGTAATGACTTTTCAATATCGAATTCGATGTCGTTATGAGTTTCAAATTTGAGTCATCTTCGAAAACCAACATCATCATCATCATGTCAGCCGAAAGACGTCCACTGCTGGACATAGGCCTCCCCCAAAGCTCTCCACTCAGACCGGTCTAGTGCTTTCCGCATCCACCGCGGTCCCGCGATCTTTACCAGGTCGTCGCTCCATCTTGTTGGAGGCCTGCCGACAGCTCGTCTCCCGGTCCGTGGACGCCATTCGAGAACCTTCTGACCCCATCAGCCATCAGTCCTGCGAGCAATGTGCCCCCCGCCCACTGCCACTTAAGTTTCGCAATTCTTCGGGCTTTGTCGGTAACCTTAATTCTACTGCGGATATCATCATTTCTGATTCTATCCCGCAGAGAAACCCCGAGCATAGCCCTCTCCATCGCCCTCTAAGTGACTTTGAGTTTCCTTATGAGGCCCATCGTTAGCGCCCACGTCTCAGATCCGTAAGTCATCAGCACTGGCAACACACACTGGTCAAAGACTTTTGACTTCAAACACTGCGGTAATTTGGACGAAAAGACACTGCGAAGCTTCCCGAGCGCTGGCCAGCCGAGTCGGATTCGACGAGTGACCTCTTTATCGAAGTTGGGCCTACCTAACTGGACCATTTGTCCTAGGTAGTCATAGTCGTCAACAACTTCGAGCACAGAGCCTCCAATTATTACGGGAGTTGGCACAATATGGACATTGGACATGACTTTGGTCTTATCCATGTTCAATCTTAGGCCAAATCGGTTAGAAACTCTGCTGAGGTCAGCAAGCATAGCCCTGAGGTCCTCCATGGTCTCAGCCATTAATACAATAGCGTCGGCGGATCGAAGGATCGCCATTTATGTTGATCCTCGTCCTTTCTAGTCCAGAACCTTAAAAGCATCTTCCAATGCAGCGGTGAACAACTTCGGAGAGATCACATCTCCTTGTCTAACTCCCCCTAACAAACACTTCAACACTTCGATATACCGGTAGTCAACTTGGCACCGATGGTAAGACTGCAGCACAGCCCAGGTCTCAATCGAATCGAAGGCTTTCTCGTAGTCCACAAATGCAAGGCAAAGGGGGAGGTTATACTCTTCGGTCTTCTGTATAACCTGACGCCACGCATGTATGTGGTCCACGGTACTATAGCCTTTTCGGCTACTGGGCGCTAAACATGTCAGGCTAAACTCGACTTACATACGTGAGTGATCCGTTTTATTTCACTACGTTCGAGTCTCACGATAGTGTCCTGTTAAAACTAGATATATGGTTGATCTCAGTGAAATAAATATAGGTATAACCCCGTTTTTGGAAGTCGATTGAAAATGACTGATGCTGGTAATGTTTAGTTGATACTTAAGACTTTTTATGTTATTGATTAAAATATTCGTCATTGTCGGTCACATTGCATCATTGTCGGCTATGTAGTACATCATTGAACTGTCTCAATGCGCTTCTCGCATCCGCCCGACTGCGATGTGTTTGCGAGTGGATGGGCGAGTGTACGTGCTGAGTGCTTGAGGCTGTGTGAGGTAATGGATGAGCGTTTATCCACAGTCCAATATTTTTAATGTATTGCTTGTTTTTTATTTTATTTTATTTTTAAACATATTATATGTACAATGTAACTACGCAGTGCATTAGTCTTAAGCTGTTATACTGTGAAATGTTTTTTTGAATAAATAAAAAAATAAATAAAATACAAATCACTGTAGGCTTATTTTGTCATTGTCACACACAGCCCTTTTTTTTCAACTTTGAATATATTTCAAAATAATGATTATTTTGAAGTGCCTCTTTAATAACATTATAATATTGAATAAAAACTATCATTTAAGCGTCACAGTGAAGTTGTAGCACAAAGTTGACATCGGAAACAAAATTTGTTCCTGGAGAACTTTTCTTCGTGGAATGGCCCTAGTACAGTCCGTGAGGGTGAATTCTTATTGGTATCTCTTTCTTTGACATAAGAAACGCCATTAACAGCCGAAGAATTACTAAAATCCGAATCCTATTCTAAATGCTCACAAACTGTATGTAGGTAGTCAGGTCTCATATTTCGAAACTAGAAACTTCGCATGCCACTATACAACTTTTATCAAAAGTAAATTGACTTATAGAAATTTATACGGAAATATGGAATATTAAATACAACACCAAACAAAGTACTGAAATTTAGAAAGCAATGACAACTTTAATAACGTGCATCAAACTCTTTTCAAAAACCAAACGCAGCGTCTTCATACGAAACTTCAATGGCTTAAGATAAAGAAAAAATATTACACTAAGATGACAGCTTCAAAAGTTTCAAAACTGACAAACTATCTTGGTGTCAATATTGAATAAATATCCGTGTTCAAGTATGCTTAAATCAGTATTTAATCTTGCTAAAGATGAAGAACTGCAAGAGGAAGAGATAGCGGTAATTTTAAAGGCTTCGTGCCATGACCCTAATCATTCCATGTAGTATGTGTACATCTGGAATTTCAAAATCGTCATAGACGCCAAGTGTACACCCGCCAAGACACACACGGTGCCCCTAACTTATCTGACCCAGTGAGCTAAACTGGAACTAATGCCGCAATCATTAAAAATGGAAACTTTGGTTGAAAGTCGCAACAGTATATTTACCAACAGCTTACGCCGTCAGATAACTTTGCGACACTGAACACTCAGCAAGTAAGAGTCGATGCATTCTTGCGCCCACCACCTCGGGCGATACCATCATCATTCATTGTCCAGCCTATTTACGTCCTGCTACTGCCTTCTCTTATAATAAATAAACATCATGGGACAATTGACACCAATTGACCTAGTCCCAAACTAGGCAAAGCCTACTATGGGTACTAGACAACGGATAAACATACTTATATAGATAAATACATACTTAAATTCATATCAAACATCCAAGACCCGAGAACAAACATTCGTATTCATTACACAAACATCTGCCCCGACCGGAGATCGAACCCGGGACTTCAAGCTTCATAGTCAGTGTCTTTAACCACTAGGGTATCGGGTCGTCGAATGAGTATAGGCTTTCACAATTCATGTGACACCATCCGAGCAACAAACAATACACTGCGGAGTTCAACCTGTCTAGCGGTTATCAAACCTCGGCACCCCGTAATGTATTGACATTCTGATAGGGCTGATAGATTTAAAACACTTTTAACGTTCTAAATTATGCCTAGCAACTAGTTACGGAGGAACAAGACAGAGAACCTGAAATGGTAGCAGAGGAGATTATTGTCAAGCCACCAGCGAGACGCTTGAATCAGTCGGAAGTCAGTGTGAGACTGAGCCTGCTTGGCAAGACTGCAGAGGGAGACGGGTAATAGATGAAGCAAAACAGCAAAATTGTGCTAAAAAGTAGCTTCTTAAGAATGCCTTATTTCGTGCAAATCGGTTCTGCTTCTTATACAAATATACACCTAAAGAACACTTTGGGGGGACGAACTTTAATAATGGGAACTTATGAAAAATGTCATATCTAGACTCCTAGTCAATTAGCTACCCTTTCTCAGTATAACGCGTTAATACAAGCAATGCCTCTTGCAGATACGCATACCTCAAAGCCACCCTAACAAACATGGGGTTAGAAGAAATCAGCGCCATCAAGAGCTTCAAATATCTGCAATTCCTCGACTTATCCAATAACAATCTGACTCTGAACACCCTTCAAGCTATCACGGAGCTACCATCCCTCGTTCTCATTCAAGCTGACAAAAACCGATTGCAGTCCGCAGGGCTGAACAAAATGAAATACCTCCAAGTCATGATACTGAACAAAAACTTCTTGACAACAGTCCACGATGTCTACCAACCAGAACTGAGTACTCTAGAAGCTGCCGAGAACAAAATACATAGACTGTTCTTCATGAACCGAATGCACACCATGCGATGCCTGGATTTCCGCAATAACATGATAGACGAAATATCAGAGTTGGACTTTCCTAATCTAGATAGTCTGTACCTGGCGAATAATAAGATTAAAAGTCTGGTTGGTTTGGAGAAGCTGGTCAATTTAAGGATATTGCATGTACGGAACAACCCTATTAAATTGTTGAACGGTTTCGACGAAGGGAATAAGAAACTGCAGTACATTAATCTGAGGAATTGCAAGGTGTCAACCCTGGTACAAGTGAAGAAGTTGAAGGTAAGATTTTAACTTCTCCTCTTAAGCCCCCATGGGGATAGCACACCAGCTGTTTTCTCAATGCCCTGAAGCAACTCGCCAAGTAGGAACAAAAGCGACGCAATAAGCGAAAAGCTAGAAAATAGCTGTTCTAGTGGCGACAACTTATCACGACTGGTGGTTATTAGCCACCATTCTATTCCATGTTTTAACCGCAGGTGCTGCCTAATCTGGAAACGTTGATAATGAAGGGTTGTCCGTACATGGGAGGCAAAGGGGAGGAAGATGCTGATGCAGGGGGTGGGGAAGAGGACGACAACGAGCTCAGAGTGGAAATGTTGGCTGCGCTACCACGGCTCAAGAGGATCAACAAGACTGTCGTCACTCCGGAGGAAAGGCGAGTCTTTTTAATTATGACGTTAGTTTACTCCATACACTTTATCTAGTTTGCAGGGAAGAGTATAAAGGATGTCACGAAACAAGTGAAAAGTGTATACAACCCAATATCAACAATGAGGGCCATCGCGAGTCAAAAATTCGCTAGTATCGAGTGAGGTCTATCTGTCAATTTCCACCAATCATAGGCTTGTCTTTCATTGATTGATAATGACAGATAGACCTCACTCGACACTAGCCATCCTAGTGGATTTTGGACTCGCGGGTGCCCTCATTGGGTCGACTTTCTCGACCCAATGAGGATTTTGGATTTTTCCAGGCTTTAACGGAAGACGAGCTAGCACTAGCGCCATTTATCTCACATAACACTCAGTGCACTCCTCATTTTCCGAGTCAGTGACTAACTGAACGACAAAGCGAGTTGAAATTACTCATGCTTGCCGCCTGAGTGTGAAATACAGGCTATTTTTAACCCCCGACGAAAAAGAGGGGTGTCATAAGTTTGATCTGTGTATCTGCTGTAGCATCATAGCTCCCAAACGTATGGACCGATTTTGATGCGGTTTTTTTAATCGATAGCTAGTTTAATCGAGATGGTTCTTAGCTCAGTTTCATTAAAATTGGTAAAAGTTGGTTAGGTTATACAAGATGCTAACCAATGGTAATTTGTAATCAGTTGTGTTTTTTTGCAGGGCTGAAGCCAAGGATCTCATGATGACCTGGCTTGAAGAAGGCGAAAAAGAAGAGGAAGAAGTGATAGAGGAGCACGGCGAAGAAGAAATTCACAACGAGGACGAGTGATAGTATGTTGTGTATTAAGGGCGGTGTGTACGGAATAACGAGGCTGTAGAAGCAGCCCGAACTCGAAGAAGTAAGGCTTTCTGAGCCGAGGTTCTCAATTTCTGCACCGCCCGTGAAATACCTATACAATATTTTTCATCACACTTGCGGGGAAAGGTGGCGCGCAGTGCTAATGAGGCCGCACCATGCACGCCCTTACAGCTCTTGGGTGTTATGAAAAGAGAAAAGCTCCGATAGTTTTATTTAGGGCATAGCAGCCAAGTTACCGCTAGCAGGTATGTCATAACCCTTTTTTCCATGTTAAAATACGATTATACTAGAATAAATTATAGATGAGCAAGCTATGAAAACGGAGATTAAAATAAATAAAATGAGTATTTATAAAATGCTAAGTTGCAGTTTTTATGCTATTCTATTGTTGTAACAATAGAGCTATATAAACACTGCCAGTAATTTGCAGTTTCAATACAATTTAGAACTACACTCTGAGGGACATTTACAAATAAACTGTGGCCTGGGAAAACACAAAACCATAGGAAAAACAAGTTTGTGTCACATTACCCACAATCAAATACAATATATCAATATATACAAAATAATAAGAGGAACACAACAATATTTATTCCAATTATATATTCATGTAGTGAAATAAACGCAACACCTCACATATATTACATCGGAGTTTAGCTCGACATGTTTCGGACTACAAAGCGTCCTTTCACTGGGAGTGCACGACAAAAACAGCATGTCGAGCTAACTTCGACTTATGTAGGTACGTGAGTGATCCGTTTATTTTACGATGAAGCCTCATGGAAGTTTCATACATGTTATATACCTACTCATTTCATTACAATAACGTCGTTACACGTGCTTAGAAAACTTTATCTTTTTCAACAACTTTGTTATGTTTATGATAAATATTTGATTCTCTCAGCATGATTAATAATACAATGTTTTTGTTTCTAACTTGAATGAATACGACATTTGTTTATGTAAGCAATATTGTACAACTGCGTAGCAGAGTATTCGAAATTTCGAGTTGTACCTATAGGTACTTGTAAAACAAATGCATTAGAAAATTTGTCACAATACCTAACAGTGGTTTTTTTTTGTGTCTTTTTGTCTAGTGTAGCATAAAAAGTAAGGTGTCCCATTTTGAGGTAAAAATAAAAACCCTGCAAGAAAAAACACAAACAGAAGTTTGAGGTTGTATCACATGTTAAGGATAAGTTCGCCTTTGTACATTTGCTTTTGTTCTGTTATCTGTATTTTTTTGTTTTATGTGTAATAAAGATATATACATACATACATACATGTTACCACACTTCATCATTTTATTACAAACAAAAAAGAAAATTGTCGTAAGTCCTCTATTATGCGTTCAGAAACCGTAAGTAATGAATGACCATCATTAATACAGTAAATTTTCGTCTTCAAAAACCAATACAATTTAAAAATAGGCCTCGATTAAAAAAAAACGATATGAAATGTCAGCTCAATATGTTTGTCCATGATTTAAAAAAAAAAACAGCCAAATTCGTGACAGGTTTATCATACCTTCGGCTGTTCGGCTTCTGAACTGATCTTAGACTACTTATAATATGTGTGTAGATAAAGACAAGTAATGTATGCAACTCTACATAATTAGGCCTTAAACACTCATTTATACCTATAAAACAGTACCATAACTGACTGACTGACAGACAACGCACAGCCTAAACTACTGGACCTAGAGGCTTGAAATTAGGCAAATATATACCTTGAATATCCGAGAGGTGCACTAAGAAGGGATTTTTCGAAATTCCCACGGGACAGGGAACTAGCCGCGGGAAAAAGCAGTGGGGCATGAGCTAGTTAGGTATGTAAACAGTTGCATAAACTACTATTACTTCATATAAAAACTTTTTGCACAGCTTTTGTATTTAACCAACTAGATAAACACGAAAATACTCTAAATATTTATAAACAAGCACATTTTAAAATGGGGGAAAATGTGTTAATTATGTCCTGCACAATCAATCTGATTAGTGATTGTGATTGATTATAGCTAAGAGCTAATTATCTTTAGGTATAATTGCTTTCGCAACAGCACTCACCTCAGTATCTGCAACTTCGGTTGTAAGATAAAAGCAGTGATTGTTCATGTGGCTAAGCAGTGTAGTCGGCACCAGCTGGTTCTGGGCCAGTCTCGGCGGACACTGGTACCTCAGCCGGTCGAGATCTGTGGCTGTCGCCCTCCTAATGAGACTTTCTTCAGCTATGTATCGCATGCGGGTTCGAAAGTCATTGACCTCAGAACTTCGTAGACCATCAAATTCATTCAGACCTGGTAGACAATTGAGGGTATGTTTTTAAAACTAAGAAATAGGTTTGCAATATTCTGGACAGGTAGTATTATATTTTTTGGTATTGTGAATGTTTTTCGTTGAGCAGAGGGCCTCAAAAACCAGGTATTCAAAAGTAATGTTGCATACATATTAAGCTCTATTTATATCAGCTTTGTTTCAAACTAATAAAAAAAGAATTGTACTATTTTTTCTATCACAAACTGCAATGCCACATGATAACACAAAACAAAACAAAAGCTTGTATGACAAGTGATATAGGTAAAAAAAAACTTAACTAATGCACCTCATGCATGTAGTTGTGTACAGTTTGCAAAAAAATAAATTAGGTGTACATATAAATATTTATTGTGTTGAGAACCAGATTTTTTGGTACACCAGATAATTTAATGACCAATTGTTTTGTTGTTGATAAACAATTTGAGTCTTTATCGCAAACCTCTTGGAAATATTTGTACAAATTACACAAAATTCTTTTCATTTGGATATTTTGCAGTGGTCACCCTCTACCAAGTTCAGGAAATGATGCCATATTAATTTGCCTAGATGAATTAGGTATCATGAACATCTTAGCATGGCAATAGAATCATAAGTGGACAGGAATAATCAACTTGAAAGATGAGCAACTAATGAGTTTGCAAAGCATACATTATATTACAAATTTACATGGGAAGTGATGTCTATTAGTTCACACACATAACTCGCACATACAACAGATCCATTACTTAAGTTTTTCACCTATAGTTCAGCTGAGTCACTTCACTGATTTTAGTGAAACCATATACGAAACATTATGTAACCAACATTCTGGTAAACAGACATATTAACTTTCACTATAAGTAACACCTAAGTAGATATGACATTAGGTAAATAAATAATGATGGAACTTTAAATTACTTCATTGCTTGTTACTTCAACCTTTCGTTTTGGAAGCATTGCAAAAGTAACAAACCCATCTTTGGCAGTTTACAACATCAAAATGGGTAAAAAGCAGCAAAGGTAATAAGGATATGGACCCTTATTATTTATTATACACATACTAACAGTCAGTTATGACCTATTTAATTTACCTAGGTTTAATTTTTGACAGAATTATCAAAACTACTATTGCAGCTCAGAATGCTTTGATAGAAAACATCACCTTAAAACAACTAAGTACAGTCAAGGAATTAAATTTCCAACCCACCTAAGGTTTAATATTGTATAGCAAACTGTCACCATAAGAGCTAGATAGAACACAACGTCGCTTTGACATGTCGCGTTTACATTGACATTTTCGACCTTAATGCATTGCAAATGTTTAACAACATTTCAACGAAATGGGTAGGTAATTAAATTCCTTGACTGTACCTATAATATTGTTTATTTGTCTTAACACCAGGTTACACTTATGTACTTGTTTGTCTGACCTATTCCATTAAAAAACAAATAGTTAGTAGTAGTTTCTTTTCCGTTTTGTTTGTTTTGCAGTGTTCAATTAAGAGTTCTTGTATGTGTTGTATTGTATGAACGTATTAAAATTTACTTACCTTTTCCAATCAAATGGCTTATTTGCATATTCAGAAACTGTTCCCCAGGTCGCATAGACCTCTCGACAATCTTGAGCACCCCAAAGACAGGTTTGATGTCTCGGAGGCGCTTGTTTTCGTCGTCCACAGACACCTCCTCGAGAACAGCCAGAGAGTTCACAAATTGGAACACATAGCCTGACATCTCGTGGAGCATCCCATACAAGGGATATCCCTCTGCTTTGTCCCATAGCTCCTAAAATATTAATGTAGTTATCACCATCCATTTTCAATTTCATATTTTAACTAATTTTTGCATATGTACTGGGCACAAATTAAACCAATAGGACATAGTCAATCTTTGAACTCAATTGTCACTAGAAAGGAGGGTTATTTTTGTTATTTAAAAAACTTATAACAAGATTACAAGTCAGCAGAATTTATATTTAAGTAGATAACAATATCAGTAATTTAATTTACAATGTAAGTTGTTCAGTAGGTAACTATTTGTTTTTGTTTTGCATCAATCTAAATGTAGGAATGTAGGTATAAGTTGTTTACAAAAACTGCAATTACTCAGCCCACACGCTCGAATCGAGTACACAGACTAGTAAACAATGTGATCTACTTTCTAAAAATCACAGCTATCTCTACACATATTACTCAATAGCTTAACCTACTTTACTGACTTATGGGCACGAAACTATCTGCAAACAGCGAGCGTGAGTCACGCGGCGGAAGCACCAGGGTGCTTCCAGGGTACTAACCTCCTTGACGTGCCGCAGCGTCGCGTTCCATGTTGGTCGCAGAGGAATGTAAACAGAGTTCGGTAGCAGACATGTCAACTCCACGTAATACGACGGGGAGGACGTCCAGTAGTCCCACGTATACGGGCAGCTCGGTGCAGGTACCATTGTTTTGATTGATAATAGCCAAATTGTCCGAATTACCCCCACGACATTTTAGAACTTTACAGCCATAACACGGTCACATAGCGACTGAGTCGCTGTTTCCAACTGAAAATATTACACCGAACACATTAGTCATTGTTATTGAAACCACCACCAGTGTTGAATCATAGCGTTTCCTGGTATTTTTATGAGGGACAAATCGCCATTCGAAATGAAACTGTCAATGATTATTACACAAACAATATCAACACACGAGTGTAAAGCGTGATTGTTATTATTACCTAGATACAAAACGTTTTATAATTTACGTATGCTACAACTGCGAACTGGGAACACAAATTATGTTTTCGAGAAATTGTAAATAAGGATTACGTGCAACCAATAAAACTGTAGTAAATTGTTTATGGTTTAAAGTTTTTTTATTATTGAAAAAACAGAGAGCTATGGCTTATTGTGTTTTGTTACCATTCTGCCAACGTTCGAGTAGACCAACTCAGCAACATGAAATAAAATAATAGACGTGTTTTCACGTAGCTGAACTAGTTTATGCCATAACCTCAAAACTCATTGACGTTTATCTCGTGATTGTAGTGGTTGAGCAATACAATGTTTTTTGCTTCTATTTAGTATTAAATAAAATGTTTGAACACTCTGTTAAAGTACCAAGACATTACAAGGTTGCTGCTAATATTTTTAAGAAAGTTTCTACTGAAGGTGGTAGCGTGAAGACGTTGCTATACGACGACAAACTTCGCCACTTTGTGAGTACGACTGAATAACTTATTAACTTGGATCTGTATAGACGTCGTGGTTTATAATGTGTAATATTTTCAGAGAACTAACGTGCTTTACGCACTTATTACTGAAACAATCAAACATGCCGCCGACATTGACCAAATCTTTGAGAATTGTAGCCTAGTCGCAAATGAGCCACGTTTAGATCTTTGGCTAGCGAAAATTCTTACTGCCGAATTGCTATTTGGCAAAAAGGCTCTTCCTGGAAAAAGCAAACCTGAACAAACGATTTTGTCATACAAAGATCAGTTTGAAAAATATACTGCTGACCACCACGAAGATTTGAAAACTGAAGGTAATATTTTTTATTTTTCAGATTTAGTAGCATCATTCCAAATCATCTACAATGGCGGAATCATCTAACGAGGGTCCGCTTCTCCCAAGACAGACAAAACTGGCAGCACTGGCATTAGCCAACTTGTTTCTGTACAGTGTTGCTATGTTTACACTACCATTTATTGCATTCTTTGGCATGAAACATATACTGACCGATTACTATCCGGTGGATAACTTTACGAGGACAGCATGGTCTGTAGTGTCTGCTGTAGTAGTGGTGAACCTCATTATTGCCATTTATGCTGTCAAAGCATACCATGAAAAAGAATATGACGAACATGGCAATGAGATCGATCAACACACCTACAATCCCGCTGCTGCAGAAGCAGAAAAGAGCAGTTTAAATCTTAAACAGGACTGAAATGTGGACATGAACATTCCTTTTTTTTTGCTTGTTCAGTTTTAATTTTATTTAATAAAAGACTCATATAGTTTTCAATTTATTGTAATTGCTAGGAAGCTTAATAAATAGAAGTATTATAGAAATTGTTTTATTTTCCTTGCTGATATTTTCAAACATATTCTGTATTTGCATTTGCCTACCACTAAATCATAAAGTAAGAGAGCAAGGGTGAAAGCCATATTACAAAAAAAAATACATTTATGTAATAAAGCAATACCCATTCCTTTTAAAATCGAATTGTCTCTTACAAACCACTGATGAACATATTTATTACAATTCACAGTGACCAACATGAGGTTTTTTAGTCCTACTCTGATCATACCTATTTTCTCCCAAAGTTGTTCGCAGACCTCGCTATGTCAGAATCAACACCAACCTCCTCACAACATCAGATGCCATCCGAGCATTCCAAGATGAAGGTTACCGCTTCATACGATGCACATCTGGCTCCTATGATGATTACCTCAAGCAGATTCAAGGTCTTACGGAATATGACTTTATGCAGGACTACCATGTGAAGACGGTGTTTGTGTTTACTGCTGGGACAAAGCTGCATGAACATGATTTGTACCTAGAGAATAAAATCATGTTACAAGATAAGGTAAAACTATTCAATTTTAGATTTCAAATCCATCCATGTAACCTTCTAGCGACACACATTTAATTTTTTTTTCATACCATAAGGAGGGCAAACAAGCAAGTCGGTCACCTGATGGTAAGTGATCACCACTGCCCATAGACAACCGCATCCCCAGGGGGTTTTCAGATGCGTTGCCAACCTAGAAAGCTAAGATGAAATGCCTCTTGTGCGAGTGATTTCCTCAGCTGTCTTACTCCCCACACCGGAACAACAGTGCAAGCACTGGTGCTTAGCGGCTGGATTAGCGAGTAAGATGGTGGTAGCGATCCGGACGGACCTCGCACAAGGTCCTACCACCTGCATAATGTAGTAGTGTAGTGTAGTGATTTTCTCTCGCGTTAAGTCTCGAACATGGGTTCTCGCGGTACGTATATGAACCTTACTACATATTTCTTGTTAACTATGGGTAAACTGAGGTACCTTACCATTACTTGCTGTACCGCAGGCGACAGCTCTGGCGGTGCATTTGCTAGCGCCTCCACCAGGCAGCGTAGCTCTTGACATGTGCGCGGCGCCTGGGATGAAAACCACACAGCTCGCAGCATATATGAGGAACGAGGTATGTATCTATGAATCATATGAAAAACAGGTACGTGTAAAGACCATCATCTAAAATGAATGCCAAACGAATTGACCTATTTACCCATACAGCAGTCTCTTCTCTTTTTCATCAGCGTGTATTCGCCTACCGTTGGGCATATGCCTCCAATTATTCTCTAGGTATCCAGCAGGTCTAGCACAACTCACAGTGCGACTTCTATCTCGCGCGAGAAGAACTGCCCGTCCTTTTCTGTCACTCAGAATGCAACGGGACAGGTAATATAATCTCGCGCGACAAACAAAGTCACGGCCAGTTCTGCTAGCCCTATAGAATGACCTGCTGTCTTCTAAATAATGCACCGAACCATCAGGCAGGTGGTCTGGCCACACTTCTCCTGCCTAACCGGGGTCTCCACTCCTACCGTTCCCATTCCTAAAGTACTGTTCGTCGTTACGTCAATGCACGTGCCCGGCCCAAGCCCACTTTAAGCACGCAGTTGTTTTGTGCGGAAATCGCAGCGTTAGACGCATGCGATCAACTTTAGCCTTATTTGTTCAAAGCTGTCACCCAATAATGAACTGACAAACATATTTGCAACAATGCTATCTTCTTACAGGGCAAAATCTATGCAGTAGAGCGCAACGAGAAAAGATACCAGACGCTTTGCGACTTCGTTGAGAATACTGGCTCGAAATGTGTGGAGACCATACACAAGGATGCCCTTGAGATCAGACGAGGGGATTATGACGATGTGGAGTATGTCCTCCTGGACCCTAGCTGTTCCGGATCAGGTATGCTATGCAATTATATCTAGCGGAGTCATGGAGTGTCATTGCTATAACAGACAGAATTTGCAAACTTTTTCATGAGTTAAATATGAAAACTGCATCAATATATTTTTCGCGGCGTGCGATTATGACTGAACACGGCTTCTAGTTTGCTCTGTATTCTGAGTTTCGTACATAATTTGGTAAATATTTGTGAGAAGTAAATATTGAAGAGATTAAAAGAAACAATTGAAGTTTTAATTTTTGGGGAAGCTATTTGCGGAAACACGGTGAACATGAACATTAACAGGAAAAGAGGAAATTAATGTTTCAGTTAGTGCCTTCCTATTGTACTTACCTGTTTTTTCTAAATATCGAGATAGCTCGCTTGCTAATATCCAATTTGTTTTTAGGTATGGAACTCTGCGTCCACAACTACATACAAGAAACAAGGTTGGCAAAACTCACGTCGCTACAAGAGAAATTCCTCAAACACGCAATGAACGCATTTCCCAATGCCAAAAGAATTGTTTACAGTACATGCTCCCTTTTCCCTGAAGAAAACGAACGGGTTATTACGAACGTGGTTAAAACTTCGAGGGTTAAATGGAGAGTGCAAGATGTTAAAGAGTTGCTGAAAGGTCAGTGGAACAACTTTGGTTCTGGCATGTATGGCAGTATAGGCACTAGATGCTTGTATGCGAAGCCTGAAAGCGATTGCACGACCGGCTTCTTTCTCGCTGTAATAGATAAAGATCAGAAATATTTTGATAAAAAGGAAAATTTAGACCATGCGGGTGACGGTGAAGAAAGTTACAGCAAAGTTGAGAAAGAAAAGGCTAAATCTAAGCCTAAGGAAGTTGCTAGCGAAGATGGTAATGAGGTTGTTAGAAAAGAGAAGAAAAAGAAGAAAGACCGCGATGATAAAGTTGAAACAAATGAAGATGGTAATGAGGTTGTTAGAAAAGAGAAGAAAAAGAAGAAAGACCGCGATGATAAAGTTGAAACAAATGAAGTTAGTCCCGAAGTAGCAGAATCAGTTGTAGAAGAAGTCCCTAAAAAGAAAAAAAAACGAAAACGTGAAAGTAAATCTGATCCTGGCGAAGAATTATCGGAAGATGTCAACGGACCCAATGCTGATGAATCTGAAATTACAGTTGAGGATGATGAAGTTGCGAAAAAGAAGAAACGGAAAAATACTGTTACCGAAGATTCCAATCAAACTGAAGACGCACAAGAAAGTGAAAGAAAAAAGGAAAATAAATGCAGAAAGCAGAATGATGAAGACATTTTTGAAATAAATAATCATGAAAATGAAAATTCAGATGAAAAAAGCAAGAAAAAGAAGAAGAAAAAGAGAAACGGCAAGGAGGTTCCACAGGAATCCCATGACTAATCTTACTCTCAAAGTTTCGCTCTTTCGCTGCATAGAAATACCTGATTTTTTTTTTGTAAAATGGCGTGTACCTAAAGTTAAAGACCGTGCATTCATTACATTTTTCTGAAAATAAATAGATTCCTATCATGTTTTATTATTATTCACCTCGTCTTTATGTTTTAACTTCATATAATAATTTGACAACTGAAGCTCTTAGTACCTACCCTTTCTAAGCAGTTATAGCGTGCGAAAGGAATGCTTACTTTTTCCACGATGAAGCCTGCGGCTTGTACTCCAAAACTCTTGGGCAGTTAATAATTAGACTTTTCTTTTAAACATAATTATATTTAGGTAGGTACTTACCGACACAATTAAACACCCACCCTAATTTGTCTACTTTGACTAGGTATTTACATATTATAAAAGCATTTATTGATACAACAATTTTCACTGAAATCGGGAGAAATAGGGTGGGCAGTTGTGCCAGTAGCATCAATAGATTACAACATGTTCATGTTATGAGAGATTTAACTCTCACTGTCAATCGACTACATCAAAGTGTACTAAGTACCTATTTACCTAAGTGAGTAATCAATGGCTACTAAACCACAATAATAAATTCTGAACACAAGTAGGGCAAATATCATAAGCGACACTTAATTCGTCTAGCCGTTCCTAGAACGTACCTAATACCTACTGCTTTGACACAACTTTTCCTTCGCCTGAAATTGCCTTGCCTTTTTACACTGTATTACCGAGTAACAAAGTTTAGTAAAGGTTTAATTTCGCTTTATAGTTGGCTGGTCAATTCTGAGTCTTATTTTAAAAGTAAGTAAGGTTTGTAGCCGACGTGGACGGATATTGTCGTGTTTCGAAGCACGCTATTGTGGCACGAAGTTTCGTGCGTTCATATTTTTCACTGCACCGCGTGGAATTCAGGCTGGTTACGAAATGGCTGTTGTGTGTTTAACGGTGTAAGTATTGACAGAGATTTACTGCTGACAAGGCACCTAGGTACTTACTATTACAACAGAATTGAGACCTGTATTAAACAAAATAAATATACAGATCTTTAACGATGTCATAATTAACAGGACGCCTCTTTTTGTTGCAACGGGATTAAAATAAAAGAAAGAATAGGTATTAACAAATGAATAAAAACCTTAATTGAAGTGTTTTCTTAAGCAGTTTTAATAAAATTCAAAAATTATAATAGAATTAACAATTTAACTAGGTAAGTATTTCTACTTAATGCTACAAAGACAGCATCAAACGTCCTAGGTGCCTAAACAGGGTCTAAACAAAACACAGTTTAATAAAACTTGACATGATGCATGTTACGATATTAGGTAGGTACCTACCTACTTATGTATATTACAAAATAAATGTATCAAAGTCCTACCACACGTGATCCGGCGTTGTAAACCGGAAAACAGCAATAATTCGTTATTTTTACCCATAGATTTTATCGCATACTTAGCCTTGAGCCAATTAGAAACAGGCCGGCAGATTCGTATGCCCATTAGTTACGGTAATTCTTACGTTATTTCCAAAGAAATGAGTTATAGTAATGGCTTACTTACTTAATGCTTTAAACTAAAGCCACAAAGTATGTCAATTACGAGAATGGTCCTTGATCCATTGAACTTAAGTGATCTTAACGGCATGGTTACATGCTATAAGAGTATAAGACGGTGTGTCTAAGTACGATTTAACCTGCAAGGGGTTTAGTCGCCATTAAATATAATTTTAAAAGTTTTACCGCGGTTTACCGAGCGAGATTTACCCGTGAGCTTTACCGGCGACCCCATGCCATATGAAATTCAAATGTCGGATATTTTGCAACTTTTGTCATTGCTATACATACATACAGTCACGCCTGTTGCCCGGAGGGGTAGGCAGAGACCACGGACTTCCACTTGCTACGATCCTGACATACAACCTTTGCTTCCCTTAATCTCATAACATTCATAAGGATATGCCTTTTAGAACATTTTGAACACAGGAACGGCGGAGCAAGCCCGCCGGCGGTTAGCGGTGCTCGCGGCCGTCGTCACCGGTGCGCGAAGTGCGCGCAAGCTCATATCGTTAGCACTCACCAATCTATCTATGCCTATAAAACAGTACCGTGACTGACTGACTGACAGACAACGCACAGCCTAAACCACAGGACCTAGAGACTCGAAATATGGCAAACATATAGCTTGAGTATTCTAGAGGTGCACTAAGAAGGGATTTTTCGAAATTCCCATGGGATAGGGAACTAGCCCATTTTGAAATATTTCACTTTGCAAAGCCGCGGGGCATAAACTAGTTAGTACCATAAAACTGGCTAAAAAACAGAGTACCGAAAGGCCTCTCCATACGCTTTATGTCTATGACTTTAGTCCATCTTCAACCCAACAACCCCGGTTGCCTAGCAACACATTTTCCTCTGGGCGTGCCATGGGGCGGATCTTGCCACCCTCCCAACCAATCACCGGCCGGATGCGCCGTGTTATGACAGCTGTGACAACCGCTTGTCATTGCGACAACTGTCAGATAGACCAAAGTAAAGTTTATGTTAGTGAGACAGGGTTTGGTTTTGTGTAGAGAGGCCGGTTTCCGTTATTCGCTGATAAATGATGACACCTTTGAGTTAACGGCCAATCACGAATCGAATTAGGTTAGTGTCATTTTCATTTGTTATGTCATGTCAAAGCATGTCTAATGACGTGCTTTGAATAATTATTTAGTTAGAACAGGCATTTTGGTGAATTGTTTTTACTCGACTTTGCGTAGAACTCGCTTATCATTATCCCTCGCGAACTAAGCATTTTCGTGAAGTACAGTCGCAGACATCAACTCGTGACGTGACCCATCATAGAACCTTTTCATAGTAAACAACGTTCTTTGTTAAGTTTACTCTGAAAAGGTTTCAAGGTGTGTTCCAACTATTGTTTTAAAATGTACTTTTTTCGGAGTTCAATTCCTTTGTGAAAAAAAGACAAACTCACACTTTCACATTACTCGCAGTAGGCATTTTTGAGACCGTTTAGATTCGAAAGTGTACAAAAATACTCACAAACATTACAAAATAAGTCACATCAACATAACATAAGCCGTTCATAAAATAATATATTTTTTACATATACGACAAGGAAGGCAAACGAGCAAGTGTATCACCTGATGGTAAGGGATCACCACTGCCCATAGACATCCGCAACCTGGAGGGTTTGCAGATGCGTTGCCAACAAGCTAAGATGAAATGCCTCTTGTGCCCATAATTACACCGGCTGTCTTACTCTCCACACTGAAACACAACAGTGCAAACACTGCTGCTTAGCGGCAGGATTAGCGAGCAAGATGGTGGTAGCGATCCGGACGGATCTCGCACAAGGTCCTACCGCCCGCAAAATGTATGGGTTTGTGAGCCATAATGACGTCGTCTACATACGCGCAGAGCATCTACGCCGCGTAGCAGATCTTATGTTGTAGCGGGTCTACGAACTATACAGCTGAAACAATGTATGGTTAACTTATAAAACTTTAGTTAATGTTGTTAGTAACCAATTTAGCTGGTCTAGATCTAGGTTCAGATTTAGAGCAAGCACTAACTAAATGGGATCGTGGAATTTGCCTAGTCCGTTATGCTGTTATAATTTTGTAATAATTACGACTACCAAATAATTGGCTCTGCAAGTAAAACTAGTCCATATGTAAGTAGTTTCTTTGTTATGAACTAAAAAACAATTACTTTGCTCACCCGCGACCACTAATGACAAATAGTTATATCTGTGCGGCAAATGAATGGAATGTATGTATGTATGGATGTGTGTGTGTAATGTATGTATGTATGTATGTATGTTTGGAAACATACATTTGCCGCACAGATATAACTATTTGTCATTAGTGGTCGCGGGTGAGCAAAGTAATTGTTTTTTAGTTCATAAATATGGACCTCCGCAAAGTAACGCCTGATTCAATAAATTAGTTTCTTTTTTGTTGAGTATAAAATGTTTGTTTGGATTGCTTTGTACGAAACTATCCAGGCGCAGGCATAAAGTAGAGCAGTGTTTTTTTTTATATAAAACCACCGGGAGATAAACAAAATAAAATTATGTTTGTTTACATATTTATTAAAAAACCCCCGGACAATGTCATTTTAAAGTTCAATACCTCAAAAACGGTGAACAGATTTTGATGAAACTTAGCTAGGAACCACCTTGATTAAGATTAAACTAGCTTTCGATTAAAAAACCCGCATTGAAATCGGTCCATCCATTTGGGAGCTATGATGCCACAGACAGATACACAGGTCAAACTTATAATTATAACGCCCCAGAGCTCTTCTTCGTCGGGGGTTAAAAATAATTTTATTCGGCATGCGCTCGCCGAGTTGGTAAAGTCTCTTGAAATTGAGTCACGAACCAGTACAAAACAAGTCAAGTCAATCTCAACATTTGAATGTAGCGGATTAAAAACAATTGGTACTAAATGCGTTAATCATAATTACTTTGTGAAGTGTTTTCCATGGGTACATAATTTCATAACTGTTTATGTTTTTAACATGAAACTATCGCAGTACCGTGAGATTCAATGATACCTAAATTCCGTTTATGTTTGATCTTAATCACCCAATCACTTAAGTCAAGTGACTCTTGAGGTGACATTTCACGCAAGGGTCCTTATGGTAATGCTGAAATTGCTTATTGAATTCATAAGCTGCTTACAGTAAGAATAGAGTGTGCATAAGCGACATTATCTATAGGTACGGTACCTATACTAGCTTATGCCTCGCGGCTTTGCCCCCGTGAAATATTTCAAATTGGGCTAGTTCCCTGTCTCGTGAGAATTTCGAAAAGTCCCTTCTTAGTGCACCTCTAGGATACTCAAGGAATATTTTTGCCAAATTTCAAGTCTCTATGTCCAGTGGTTCAGGCTGTGCGTTGTCTGTCAGTCAGTCAGTCACGGTACTGTTTTATAGGTATAGATAGAAAACAGTACCCTGACTGACTGACTGACTGACAGACATTCGCGTTAACGTTTCAATTACTATGGGCAGCGCCTCGAGCGGCACGTATTGGCATCGTAGATCGTTTTCATAGTATTTGTCAGTGTCAATTACTATGAGAACGACCTGTTAAGTTAAGGGCTCTGCGTGGACAGTGTAGATGAAAAACTCAATTCCTTGCGTCAGTTTTACCTGAATGTTACAATCGAAGGCAATAAGACGAACTGAACGAATATCAAGCTTCATTCCAGTACTAACGAAATTATTTTTTTTATATGTAAAACCGTTATTGTACTTCTACGAGGGCTGTTTGATAAGTACCCGTTTATGGAAAAAACAAACATTTTTTTTTGTATATATGCATTTATTTTTCTACGTAGTCACCTTTTAACTCTATACATTTGTTCCACCTATACTCAAGCTTCAATAAACCATCCAAAAAGTATGATTTTGGAAAGTCATTAAAATAGGCCTCTGTGGCGGCAATGACTTCGTCATTTGATCCAAATCGCTTGTCACCGAGCCATTTTTTTAGGTTGGGAAACAAAAAGAAATCGCATGGGGCCAAATCTAGAGAATACGGGGGGTGAGACAATAGTTCGTAGCGTAACTGTGCTAATTTAGCCGTCACAACTCTGGCCGAATGAGCCGGGGCGTTGTCGTGATGAAACAGTACTTTTTTATTTTTTAAATGGGGTCGTTTGTCCTTCAACACGGCGTCAAATTCATCCAATGAATTGGCATAGTACTGCCCTGTTATTGTTTTTCCCTTTTCTAAATAGTCAATATGTATAATACCCTGCGAATCCCAAAAAACGGTCGCCATGACCTTTCCAGCCGATGGGACGGTTTTTGCTTTCTTTGGAGCAGGTTCACCCGGTAAAATCCACTGCTTCGACTGCTCTTTCATTTCCGGGGTGTAGTGGTGGACCCACGTTTCGTCCACGGTCACGAAACGAGGCAGAAACTCCTTCGGGTTACGTTTGAACACGGCCAAACACTGCTCCGAAGTAGTCAGTCGGTTCCGTTTTTGCTCCTCCGTGAGTAAACGCGGCACCCACCTCGCCGATACTTTCTTCATACCTAATTTTTCTTCTAATATGTACCCTCTCGATTGAAACGTTTACAGCATCAACGATTTCTCGAAGTTTAATTCGGCGATCGGCTAAAACGATATTTTCAATTTTCTTAACCAAATCGTCTGTAGTCACCTCAACTGGCCGGCCTGGGCGATCCTCATCAAAGACGGTTGTTCTCCCCCGCTTAAACTCGTTATACCAATATCTGACGGTTGTCATAGAAGGAGCACATTCATGGTAAACCGCTTGCATTCTTACTTTTATTTCATCACATGTTTTTCCTTCCAAAAATAAGAATCTAATTACAGACCGATACTGTTCTTTCTCCATTTTAACAATTTTAAGTTCACGCCTTCACTGAATCGTTGTCAAATGAGAAAAAAAAACAAAAGAATGCCATTTTTTTTTTAATTTTCCCGCCTCTGAAAAATGGCTTAAAAAGGTGGTATACTTATTTGCGGCCACTGATATTAATATATTTAGAAAACAGGTACTTATCAAACAGCCCTCGTATATGAAGGGTACACGGAAAAAACATGTCTAGTCACCTTAGCCACTTTTTGAGTTATCGCGATTTGAAAGTTTGTAACGATGTGATTATCCATATAATTTACTTTAATATGTTTTTTTTAAGTGATAAAAAAGACAAGTCACATAGATATTTGTAGCTCTAACTGAATAGTAACTTATAGTCTATTGAGTGCTCTACATTTTGAGATTAAAATGTTATTGTTGAAACTTGTGTTTTATCCTGTTTTTTGTACAATAAAGTATTTACTTACTTACTTACTTAAAATCTCGTTTTAAAAAAAAATACTAGACAGTCATATTTTTTCCGTGTACCTACCCTTCATATTTTCTTTCCTGCTTTATTTTTGTGTGCGGCGTGCGAAGTTGATGCTAAGTATTTATATAATGATCCAAAATTACTCTTCATTTCGCCTGAAATATGCAAAAGAAACAACTTACGAGTTAAGTACGTGGAAAACTCATAGCTAGCTTTTAATTTTCTCGTTATGCATAAGTAGGTAGTTGTAAGCTTAGTTTATATGGTCCCAAGCGCATAAGCATAACATTTTCATGTTGCATGACACCTAAACATAGGTTGCAGATCCGTGCTGAAAGTGAACTTCACAAAACATGAAAAATAAATATGCTATTAATCGTATATTACCGGGGAAAATTACTGGCACAAGTAGCATTCTATTTTAGCACAACGCATATGCAAATCCTTCTGACAAATATTAGGGTATCTATGGACAACGGTGTCCATTTAACATCAGGTGGTCTAATACTTTATTAAGACTAATAGCTCTGTGAGCTGTAGACCTTAAAAATTATAAAAACCTAATAATAAAAAAAACCTGCTCACAAAATTTCACGAGAATCGGTTGAGAAATGCAACCTGTAGAGGAGAACAGAGGGTCGAGCACGACTATACGAAAGCTGCGTAAAGTTACGGTTATCGTATTGAGATCGAGAAACCTCATACTAAACTTTAGTTCCAAATACGCTCACGGGCGGGCGCTGTTCCAAACGTCATACAAACTCTGCAACGTTTACTATTCGATTTTTCGTGACGCAGCATTCGTAAAGTCGTGCTCGACCCTCTTAGAGGAGAACAGCCGGACAGTGGGAGAGACGCCGGATAGACGTACGAAATCATTTTTGCCCAAGCTAAAACTGGGACGCTTCGCTCGCTAGGATTAAGTAACTTTACCGACTTAGAAATAAAACGAGTAGTATTTTAACCACGAATATTCGAATCCTGCGCAACGCAGTCGAGTAGTAACGTTATCGAGATATTTGTATGACATTTGGAATAGCGCCCACCCGTGATCGTATTTGGGACTAAAATTTGTATATGAAGTTTCTGGATTTCGATACGATAACGTTACGTTACGCAGGATTCGAATATTTGTACTCGGGCCTTTGATTTAACTAAGTGTTAACTATTTCTTGACAATCATGCAAAAGACTTGACAGTCAAAAGCCGTAAGCTATCTTAATGACCTGCTGACTCCGCCGCGTATCTCGAGCGAGACCACATTTTACTGTAGTACGATTACCACTGAGGGTCGAGCACGACTTTACGAATGCTGCGTAACGTAAAGTCGAATAGTAAACGTTGTCGAGTTTGTATGACGTTTGGACCAGCGCCCGCTCGTGAGCGTATTTGGAACTAAAATTTTGTATGAGGTTTCTCGATCTAGATACGATAACCCTAACAGTGCCCTAAGCACGACTTGTCGAATCCTGCGTCACGTAAACTCGAATAGCAAACTGTAACGAGTTTGTATGACGTTTGGAACAGCGCCCGCCCGTGAGCGTATTTGGAACTAAAATTTAGTATGAGATTTCTCTATCTCGATACGATAACCGTAACGTAACGCAGGATTCGACAAGTCGTGCTTAGGGCACAGTACGCAGCATTCGTAAAGTCGTGCTCGACCCTTTGGGTCCTAACACTTAATACTGCCGCTTTCGGTTACATTATTTTTAGGTCGGTGACCGAATAAGTGCGAATGCGTCGACTCTTGACGAAAATTGACAAAATTATCTGGAAAGTTACTACTTTTGTCTTAAAAACTACTTGAAGTAGATATCGACCCGGTCGCCCAGATTCTGTAGTTAAAGTGATATGAAATATCACGAAACGAAATTTTACATTAAATACCTATCTAAATTGTCTTAAATGTCTCACCAAAAATACACCTGTACCCTGTATATACCTACTTCCGATCACGCGTGCAGTGCGCTCGACCAACAGAAATCTATATTTTTTGCAAGCACGCGAAAGTAATTCTATCGATCTGGTTGACCGTTGTATAATATTATGTTGCACTTAATCGACTTCTTACACCAGGTTTGCATTTGCGGTTACCTTCGCCCAAACATAAAGGAATCATTAAAGGCCACAGCGTTTGCTTTAAGTTCCACCCGAATTCCTAACAAGGTGTGGTAAAATTGTAAAGTTAATATTTTCATGCTAAATACCCATCACAAATTCGACGACGTTTTTAATTCCGAAACTCATTAGTCATTCCCGATACGTAAAGAAATCCCACCACGGTAATTGGTGGTCATAAAAACGGGCAGCCGAGCCGAGGGAGAGGTGAAAAATATACAGCCGTCTACTCTACATAGTTATACCGGCCATGCTTTGTTAACCTGGGACGCCGCGCATGCGTTAACGTGGCTGGGCTACTGGAAATATATTTAAGTTTATTTTTTACGTCTACTAGTAAGTTTAAAAGAAAGGAGATGTTATCGAACGTCGCTTATTATTTTTATACGCTTATTAAATAGAATCCAAGGATAGGTAGAATACAGACAATGACTGGTTATTTTAATGTGAGAAATTAATCGGTTCTTCTAAAAGTCACCAAATTGGCAAAGAAAGAGAGTTGTGCCGAACCCAATGCCTCAAAACTCAGATAGGTAATAGTACTAAAATCAGCTCTAGATTTTCTGGTTTTTTTTTTACGTCCGAAATTAAAAGAGTTATCAAAATAAGCAGAGAAGAAATATTTTACAACTTCTAACGTCGCAAAAACTATCCACTATAGCTAAAACCCCTGACCTAAACTCTTCTCACACCTAGCCCCGCCACCAAAACGTACTCGGGTGCGCTGCCCGCCCCGCCGCGTCCTTTCGCTCCTCACTCGGTTCCGTTCACAAAACATAACCGGACGACTCTCGACATCCTTCCATTCAAATTGTATTTGCATAATAAATTAATTAACTCACTCAAAGTATGTCAACAGTGTATGAAATCCTATAAAACAGTTAGCGCACTTAGCAGCTAGCTTAGTCGCGCGTTCGGTTGCGTTCCCGCTTTTCAATTGTTTTTTGATAGTCGACTGCAGTATTCAATTGTTTCGGTGTTAGCTGTGATGTTCATTTGTTAATTGTTGATGACGTCAGAAGAAAATATGGCTGCTGCTGTTGTGGTAAGTGCGTTTATGAAGCATGCTAATGTTGGAAAATTTGTTTGGTGGTTCAACTGGTGTTGATTTGGCATTACGTACCGATTGCATTTGAAATGAAGAATCAGGTTTTAGGTTTAAAGAAATTAATACTACAGGGTGCGTTTTTGAATTCAGCCAGGGTTTGAGTACGGTTAAGTGGACAGCCTTGTAAATTTTTATTAAAAAAAAACCGTTCTCCCATAAATACATTCATTGCCTCTGCTGGTTGATAAATGGATGAAAGAATGTTTTTTTTAATAAAATAAAACTTCACAATGCTGCTCACGTAGACTTACTCAACCCCTGGCTGAATTTTTGACGATTCACTAAAACGCCTCCTGTATAATATAAGAACCGTAAAAGCGGTTTTATTGAATGGGCATTGTTAATTTTTTTTTTAAAGCTTTATTTCGAAAACCATTTCGAGATATATGTTTAACAGACATTTTCCTCAATTATATTTTTAATAAACTCACCGAAACATGAATACACAGAAAAACCAGAAAAAATACCAACCCCGGGAATCGAACCCGGATCCTCGACTCTCCGGGTCGCGTGCCCACCCTTACACCAGAATTGGTATTTACCAATACCAATACCAATACCAAATAAATACCAATTCTGGTGTAAGGGTGGGCACGCGACCCGGAGTGTCGAGGTTCCGGGTTCGATTCCCGGGGTTGGTATTTTTTCTGGTTTTTCTGTGTATTCATGTTTCGGTGAGTTTATTAAAAATATAATTGACACTCACGGGAAAACCGTAAAAATAAAAAATAAAAATTGGAAAAAATAAATAAAAAAATACAAAAAGATTTTCCAATTGAGATCAGACATTTTCCTCGTTTTACTTTTATAAAATAGTTAACGATTACGGATATTCTAACAAAAATACGTATGACCTTTGTTTGACCTTAGTCCCAGTCTGTATACGTTAAAAGCTTTTCCATCTTTTCATTAAAAAAATACCCATCGAATCTATTCTGTGGTATTTAGGTAGTTGTGTCACTGTCAAATGTCACATTCAGCATAAAATAAACAATGCTCGTTTTTGAACTTTGATATTTAAAAGCTTTGGTGAAATCGGTCATATTTAATAACTTAACTGTAATAACTTCTGCTTTCTGATTATTGAAATAATTCAACAACTATGTTCAACAACCGGAAAAATGTGCACCAGGGGGTCGATTTTTGAATCTCACTTGGTGACTAAGTTCTCACTCACCCATGACATTGATATCACTATTTGCCAAAAGCCTTATTTTTGAACTACTACCATGCAGCTAATTTGTGTTTATGTCATAGACAAGCATGTCAACATAGTAGATTGAGGTTAGCTGTCACTGCCAGTGGTCAAGAAGTAATTCTAGTGATCTCGTTTACGGCTGGGTGGGAGCATTCGTATTTGATATCACAGGCATCAGAATTTTAGTCACCGGTGAGATTAAAAAATACGAACATTTTTGAAATCACTGAATTTTGTCACCGGGTGAGATTCAAAAATCGACCCCTATAATGTGACTGACAGCAGTGACAGCGGTTGACAGTAACAGTGACACCCATTGACTTTTTTTATCAAGTAATAAGCTTTGCTCTTTCCTTGGATGCACCCAGAATATGTAATTTACGAAAAGTCGTATCTGATATTTTTAATAAATCATTAAGATTTAACTACGCTAATAAATGCCAAGATATTCAAATTGGTTTCTTAAAATGTTCTATATTTTAAGAAAAAAATATAAAAAGCAGTGCTTAAAAAAACTGAACAATGCCCATTATTGTCCGTAAATCCGTTATGTATTCGTTTCGGGTTAGTATTTTCAATCTAGGTTCACGTTTTTTTCTCTTCTATATTCATAGCGAGAAATGCTCCGAATATGAGATATGCAGTCTTAATAAGTAGATTATATAAAATTTTACGTACCTACCTAACTATGATAGAGTCAAATTATAATAGGTACGTGTGATCTTGAAATATGCCTGATTACAACAAATGCAGCTAGGTAATTACTATAAGTACCTAACAAAAAATGTGGTAATACTAAAAATACTACCCATGCACTTTCGTGGGCCGACACCTACATACCATTTTTATGTCATCCGCATCAGAATTACTTAGGTACTTACCTAATTATTAGTGCAGGAACTTAATGAGCGCAGTGCAGCCATAACTGTAAAGTCACCGCTAGTTCAATTATTAATAAAACTTAACACAAATAGGTAAAGCCTTAGCATGACTAGCTTTATTTTTGCCATAACTCTAATCAGTCGTGACTGATTTACTTAGTCACCCTGCTCGTTATACGAACGGCTTATCCACAAACCATCGATGACTGGCCCCTTATTATATGACAAATCATTCCCTCATCACGCCCAACTTACAAAACAATGAAGTCATGCTGAAAAGTCTCGCAAATCATGTCCATTCACGTGTAAACCTCCGCCGAGTAAACACAAAACGGGCAGGTACGCAATTATCGAACCTAACGCACCACTTTAAACGCGTCGACACCCCTTGTGTGCCGATGCTATCAATCACTTACACACGAGCGGCGTGAATCGACTTTATGAATGGGGCTTAGATAGCTTAGAGTATAGACAAGTGTCTCTATTAGTTGATTGGAAGCGTGTGGGGCCGCACGGCGTCCAGTCCGCGGGCGGGAGGTCGCGAGGGATGTCGCGTCGGCTAGTGGGCCGGCCGCGCCATCAGCGACTGCGTTCTCGTTCGCAGGCCGTACCGGAGCCCGCGCCGGCCGCGGAGCCGCCGCCGGCGCCCGAGCCCGACCCGCAGCCGCCGTCCGACGACGAGCGCGAGCCCGGCGACTGGCGCTCCTCGCGCCCGGCCTCCCCGCCGCAGCGCCCGGACGACATCTCCGAAGCCTCCGAGGCGACAACGCGCCCCGGCAGAGTGGAACCAGCGAGCCGCTACGCTAACCTCAACTTCTGGAAGGCTAGACGAGTGACTTTCTATAGAAATGGCGACCCATTTCATCCCGGAGTCGAGTTCCGCTTCAAACCCGGCAGGGATCTTGCGTCTATGGATGCCCTGCTGGACAGACTGTCTGAGAGGCTGGAGCTACCGAGGGGAGCTAGATTCATTTTCGGAATGGATGGCGATAGAAAATATAGGCTCGAAGAGCTTGAGGATGGGGCTTCCTACGTCGTGTCTTCCTACAAGACCTTTAAGGTAAGATTAAACTTTGTTTGGTCCTTGAAGAGTGTTTCTGTAATTCATTAAATGAGGTTAGGTTAGGTAAGGTTAGTGAAATCAGTAAAGTATTGCGTGACCCACTGCGCAAATAGAATATCAAACGATTCTGGCCACAAAAAGTTAGCATTGCTACGATGCGTTCCCATTATCAACACGTGTTCCTTTGACGTAATAAAATGCTGCTGAGATTTATTGTTTCACGTTACATTTGAATATGTACTGATCTATATTAGCTACAACTAGCTCGTAAGTGACGCGTAAATTGAATTTTACATAAGAAAGTACGGGAGTAGGTATTTATTTAACTCTCCAACATTTTATTCAAGATTTTGAGACTTTACTACTGAAACCTGAGACTATATCTAATTCACGATAAGTAGTATATTATTGGGCATTCTGGACCACCATTCATTCGATCGGGCGAAAAATTTCGCCCTCACTCATTCGTGGTGATCCAGAAGCCCAATAATACAATGAATTGCACACAACCTACAATCAACCCAAACCCAACGGTAACCAACCTAACAGTAACCTATCAGCATTTGCGTTCAACATAACGCTCAACCTACACCTAAAATCGCATTGGGCATTCTGTTTCACCTCTCGATCAACGCAACGAATACATCAGCCCAACAGCAACTCAAACCCAACGGAACCCAACCTAACAGAATTTGCTCACACTCGAGGTTTAACGTTAACCATCTGCTCTTCTGCTCATTTTGAATAAGCATTCCATGCTTGCAACACGCGCGCATTGGTTGAATTGATCTTGAACAGATATGAAGTTTGTAAAACAAGCTCAGAGCTTGCAGTTGGAGGTTGTTTGTTCAGATCGCAACAATCGTAGTTTTCGTCACGGTGAACTTTTACCCGACACAATTCGCTGTATAATTTGCGGTCCTTCTAATTGCGGTAAAACTAATTTAATTGTCTCTCTTCTACTACATGAACAAGGACTACGCTTTCAAAATATTTACGTATATTCAAAAACACTTTTCCAACCGATGTACCAGTTTTTAGAAAAAATATTGATGTTGGTTCCATCAGTTAAATTTCAAAAATATCGCGAAAATGATGAAATACTAAGCCCGCATGAAGCTGAGAACAATTCAATTATCATATTTGATGATGTTGCATGCGAAAATCAAAATAATATAAGGGATTACTTTGCAATGGGAAGGCATAAAAATATTGACAGCTTCTACTTAAATCAAACTTACAGTAAAATACCTAAACAATTAATAAGGGACAATGCTAACTTAATCATCCTTTTTAAACAAGATGAAGTTAATTTACGTCATGTTTATGACGAGCACGTTGGAACTGATATGTCTTGGTCACAGTTTCGGGAAATGTGTGCAAAAATATGGAGCGTACCTTTTAGCTACTTGGTTGTAAACAAGGACTGTGCTAGAAATTCAGGATGTTATAGAATGGGATTTGATACATTTATCGTTTTGGATTAACCGTGTTACTTAACCAGTTTCATTTTCAAGAAACTTTTATTGCATCATGGGAATCCATCGAGATCAGACATGAATCATAAAATAAACACCGAGAAAACTTTAAAAGAAAAAGTACTTCAGTCTGCCGATGCTGTCAAAAAGAAGGTTAAACTACTTCTTGATATGAAAAATAACAACAATATGATTTTGGAATCAGTCTTTAAACCAATAACAGACCCGCTTAATGAAATGGTTAAAAGTAACGACAATAAATACTATAACACTAATGAAACCGATTTTAATGAAGACATATTTAAGTGGCAAAAGGCGCCAAAAACATTAAAATTTAGTCCTAATGAAGGGAAGAGAAGTAGTATTAATAATCAAACAATCGTACGAAATTTTTCCGAAACGACTTCAAATAATGATGATGAGGTATCAAATAGAGACGAAAACAGACAAGATGGTGATGATGACATGTTATGTGAAAGTGACAACAATGATGTCTTGGAATCAACAAATGATACTTCATTTAAGACTACCGGTTCATATGCATCTCCTCGCGAAGACCCTGCATGGCAAAAACAATACAACACCGACTTGGACATTCCTTTTGGCATACGAACAGAACGCGATAAGCTTATGTTAGGATCTTGTTTAGTTTCCGTTAGTGGCGAAAAACTCAAAGTAAATGGACGTACTTACAATTTAACACCAGGTTTATATGATTTGTTATTTAAGAAGTTGCCTGATTTAGGTATCATAACTGAAGACGATAAACGTTATTATAAAATGTTGCTACTAGAAACGAATGTCCATAGACGAGATTTTGATCCCAATAAACCAATAAAAAGTAACAAAGGTCAGAAATATTTATACATTATAAAACCGCTTTTCAAATTATCGAAACAACGTTCAATAAGCGAAGATTTATGTACTTACGGCAAAGGACTACCAACAATGAAAAAAGTTAAAAGAGATGTTTCATATGTCTATTGGGATAATCCAAACGAATTAGTTGAAAGATTGAAATTACTCATTGCTTCCCGTGATGCCGGTAACACAGGATTAGACAATGAAATAATATCAATTGTAGAAGAACTTCGTGAAGCGGGCTTGGTTAATCAATGATATATAAAACTGGTATTTTACTTTTACCATCAGTCGAAGCCGGAAATTTGATGATACATAAGTGCATAAAAATAAGAAGTAAAAATGAACATAGACAAATTCGGTCATCATGTTCATAAACGTTTGCGTGTATGTGAAGTTTTTGAACTTAACAATAAAACTTTGCTGCGTTCTGATGATGGCGATTTCGATCTACAATCATCGCGATTAAAGGGGGTAGCGGATCCTTTGACACCCAATGATGCAGCTAATAAGCAATATGTCGATCAGCTCGTCCAGGACACTTACGAGAAGAAGCATCTAGATTCTTTATTTAAAACTATAAATTCTCAAATTCATCAGCTTGCAAATCAGTTGAAAATAAACTTTTATACAAAAAGGGACATAGACAATATTTTAAGTAATTTCAAAGATGACAAAAGAACAAGTCGTGAATGAAATCCATAGATCGGCCCGAAAAAATTTCAAGCGTCACGCAGTTATATTAAAAGGAATTGATGATTTGTGGCAAGCAGATTTAATTGACTTACAGAATTTACATACTGTAAATAAGGGATATAAATACATTTTAGTTGTTATTGATACATTTTCAAAGTACACGTGGTGTATTCCTACGAAATCTAAAACTAAAACAGAAGTAAAAAATGCATTTGAACTAATTATCAAGTCGACCAAACGAATACCTAGAAACTTACAGACAGACTTTGGAAAAGAATTTTACAATGATCAATTCGATTGTTATGTGAAATCCTTAAAAATAAATCATTATTCCACGTATTCAGTTAAAAAGGCGTCTATTGTTGAAAGGGTAATAAAAACGCTCAAGAACAAACTTTACAAATATTTCAGTTTCATCGGGAACTACAAATGGCTTGGAAAACCTTTAGATGAGATAGTTCAATCTTATAATCAAACTGTGCATAGCACAACAAAATTTAGCCCAAATGAGGTGAATTTTAATAATGAAGCCGAAGTAAAGAAAAACATTGATAAATCACAATCCAATCGGCGTTTTAAATTAAATATTTTTAATGTAGGAGATCATGTGCGTATAAGCAAGTACAAAAGCGTCTTTCATAAAGGTTATACGCCTAATTGGTCAACTGAGCTATTTACTATTAAAAAGGTGAATCACACTCGTCCTGTTACTTACCATATTGAAGACCAACGAAAAAACTCAATACTCGGTACATTTTATGAACAAGAACTGCAAAAAACTAAGTATCCAGACGTTTACCTCATCGAAAAGGTAATCAAAAAAAGAGGGAAAAAATTGTATGTTAAGTGGTTAGGACTTAACGATTTCGAAAACAGCTGGATCGACAGAAATGCCATTGTATAAATATATTTAAAAACTTTCTCGCGCTAAGTCATTAACTTTTGGGATATGAAAGGAAGAGGACTTCTAAACAGTATTATTAATCACTTACCGTTTGAACTGCACTTACCTGGCTACAATTATTGCGGACCAGGCACAAAATTGCATAAGCGATTGCAAAGAGGTGATAAAGGAGTTAATGAATTGGACAACGCGTGTATGCAACACGATATAGCATACGATAAATATTCTGACCTAACAGACCGACATCGTGCAGATTTTGAACTCTATAAAATGGCTAAACAAAGATTGAAGTCAAAAGGTGTTGGAAAAGGAGAAAAACTTGCGTCTTGGATAGTTAGCAAAGTGATGAAATCTAAAATGAAAGCTGGTGCAGGGATAAAATCATTTAAGCATTTTGTTTCTAAGATACGTACCGAATTGAAAAAAAACAAATCTAAAAAAGAAGGCACTGCAGTCAGTCGAGCTTTTGCTGCAGCGAGTAAAGTATTTCTTAATAACAATACGAGTAAAATGAGAGTTCCTCGATTAATACCGATTCCTAAAACTGGAGGTATATTGCCACTAATACCTATTTTCGCGGGACTTTCTGCGTTAGGGTCATTGGCAGGAGGAGCTGCTGGGATCGCTAAAGCTGTTGGTGACTACAAAGCTGCAAAAAAGAGCTTATCCGAATCAGAACGTCATAATAAAATGATGGAATCTATTGCATTAGGTAAAGGGTTGTACATTAAACAGTATAGAAATGGAAAGGGTTTGTGTTTAAAACGATTAAAAAACTAAATAAAAGGCTACCCAGACGTGCTCTTACAAATGTTGATATTTTAAAACATTCAACAGATATTCCTTATTTTCGTGGTGTTTACATGAGAGACAAATTGCCAAACCGTCCAAAAAGAGTAGAATGTGTAATCGTAAATTTAGATAGTTCTAAAAACCAAGGGACTCACTGGGTAGCCTATGTCAAAGATAATAATCATTGTGAATATTTTAATAGTTATGGTGATCTTCAACCGCCGCTAGAATTAATAAAATATTTGAAAAATTATAATATTTCATACAATTATAATATTTATCAAAAATTCGATACTGTTAATTGCGGACATTTATGTTTAAAATATTTAAAAAAATATTGGAATAACCGTTTAAATATCTCTGAACAATAAATAGCTTCTCATTCTCACGATGTCTTTCACTTTGTCCATAACGGGATCCTCCTCTACCCTGATTACGAATCACTCGCCAGCTCTTCAACTAGATGGTGAATATGAATGCGGGTTGCTATACTTGTCGACATTTAACTCGATACCTAATATTGACAACCGAAATAATAAGTTTTATTATGGTGATAACGAAGTAGTAGAAATTCCTGAAGGGTCATATGAACTTCAAGATCTTGATGATTATCTTAAAAGACATCTCCAAGGTTGCACCTTTACACTGACATGCAATAATAATACGCTAAAAACATCTATATTGTGTTCCAAAAACGTCTATTTTAAAAAACCAAATTCGATTGGTAAGTTACTTGGTTTTGGAGAAGAAACAGTTCAGGCGAATATATTAACTGAGTCCCCTTTTCCCGTGTCCATTCTGTCTACTACTATAGTACGAGTTGAATGTGACATCGTGAGCGGGTCATTTATAAACGGAAAACCTAGTCATATAATTCATGAATTTGTGCCAAATGTACCGCCTGGTTACCGGATTATAGAAACACCTAAAAATGTTATATATTTTCCTGTTACTCAAAACAGCTTAAACGCTCTTATAATAAGAATACTGGATATAAACGATAATTTAGTGAATTTACGTGGCGAAGAGATTCAGATATATTTACATCTCAGAAAAAAATGATAGACTTTAATAAATGTACGGTCTCAAACAGCAAAGCCGTTAGTGCTCATTGTGCTATCAAGAAAAGAAGACCTAAAGGACAACTAACGAAGGAAAACAAACAGTTTTTAAAAAACAGGATTATTAAAATGAGTATACTAAACTTATCAGACTCCTTTAGCTTTGATAGCACGATTGAAAGTTTCGAATATCATTCGTATAAACCGTACGTAACAAGTTTCTATTTAAATGATGAAATCCGTATACCTATCAACCAGCAAGATCTATACGTATTACCATCAGCGAGTACTTTATACATAGAGGGTACTATAGAAGTATTCAACAGAGAAACAAAAGCGAAGGTGTCCAGTGTTCATTTTACAAATAACCCTATACTTCATTTATTTCAAGATATTCGATATGAGCTGAATGGGATTGAAATAGATAAAATTAAAAACGCTGGGGTCACAACAACAATAAAATCTCTTGTGTCGATGAATGAACTTGAATCATCGATGTCAAAGTTATGGGGCTGGGATGTTGATGGCACAAAAATTACGCATGGATCATTTTCTGTGTCAATTCCTTTAAATAAGATTCTTGGCTTCGCAGAGGATTATAACAAAATTATTATTAACTGTAAGCATGAACTTATTCTTTTACGATCCAATACTAATTAAATAGCGTAAAACTGAACACAAATGAGTATATAGGTAACATAACTATATCTAAAATAGTATGGCGCATGCCGCACATTAAGGTTTCTGATCGTGAAAGATTAAGTTTGCTTAAATATTTGGAAAGAGATCGAGCTATTCAGGTAGCATTTAGGAACTGGGATCTGTACGAATACCCGCTTTTACCTAAAACATCAAAACATTCTTGGGCCGTCAAAACTTCGTCTCAAGTTGAAAAACCTCGATATGTTATAATTGGATTAAAAACAAACAGGAAAAATGTTGCTGATAAAGATATATCGCGTTTTGATCATTGTAATTTGCGTGACGTTAAAGTTTTTTTAAATTCAAATTATTTTCCTTATGAAAACTTGAATGTCAGTTTCTCGGCTCAAAAATTTGCTATATTATATGAACAGTACGCTAAATTCCAACAGTCTTATTATAACCGCAGCCAAGCACCGTTGTTGAATCCACAAGACTTTATAAATAAAGCACCTCTGTTTGTTATGGACTGTTCTCGTCAAAATGAAACCTTAAAAACGGGTTCAGTCGATGTGCGGATTGAATTAGAGTGTGACACAGATATCCCTGACAATACCGCGGCTTATTGTCTTATTTTGAATGATAGTATTATAGAATATAAGCCGTTGACCAATATAACAAAGAAGATATCATGAAACTAGACCATCTATTCGTAGATGTTCAGGGGTTTAAATCATCTAAAAATGAATTTATTATTAAAGAATTTGCATACAGTACCTATGAACACACGCAGGCGTATTTAATAAAACCTCCATATTCATTTTCTACGTTATCAGAAAACGAAAAAAGGCATGTGAAATGGATAGAGAGAAACCTTGGCATTATGTGGCGTGAGGGGTATATCGACCACAGAGAATTTAAGAGAATGATTCATAATTTCTTGGAAGGCAAAAAAATATATGTAAAAGGTTTTGAAAAAATTAAGTGGATTAATGATTTATGTGCTGATTGTACTGTAATAGACTTGGGAGAGAAAGGTTGTTCTAATTTTCAATTAATGTATAAAAAGTATTGTATCGACAACAGCTCTTATAATTGTCTACATCATAAAAAAGCTTGTGCCTTAAAAAACGTTATATGTCTTAAAAAATATTATTTCGATATTATGCACATTGTAATAAATTATACCTAATTTTCAAAAATAAATATTTACGTTTAATCATTTTTTTATTTTTTAACCCAGTCAAAATTAGTTATCATTTATTTTGAACGAAGACTTTTTATATTAACCCATTTTTAAATAATTGAATTTGTTTGTTTAAAAATATGAAATAAATGATAACGATTCATACCTGTGGCTAATAATAGTGTTAATCTATTTAAGCGATATTTACTGAAAAGATTTTTCTTGTGCATTTAATCATGATAATTTTATTTTCGTTTGAATTATTGCTTTATTGACATACTTACGAAAAAAATCTTTCCTGTTGACGTATCGCTTAATCAAAGGAATAAAACAAGAAAATTGTTGACCATATTTATTTTCAAAATTATATACAAAAACAGTAAAAACATTAATAACTAACACTATATCCGCACAACTTCTTGGATATCTTATTTATTACACTTTCTGTACTGTCTATTATCTCATCGTATCCGTCACTTGCCACATACTGCGCACTGAGCATAACGTTTTCACCGGTTTCGTCGTTTTGATCCGGCGCGGAGTCACTTATGTTAATTATTTGGATTTTGACAAGTCTGTTCCCCTTAGTTGCTTCATTGTTTATAACGAACGACGGCGGGTGACCTCGTACACTTCTCTTTACCACTTTGTTTAGCCTTAGTTTTGGTTTACTAGACTTGGTTTTCGTTTTGGCACTTGCAATTTTTTTTACAAATTCACTGACTTCTTCTTCTTCTTCATCTTCTCGGAATCCTAATGGACCCTGTGCATATTGCGAAAACATGATTTGAGTGTCTTGCGTTCCTTCCATATTCTGAAACAAAAGAAATCAAATAAATAAACGCATCTGGCAACACATATGAGCATTTTCATACGCTTACAAAACAATAATAGCAACAAAATAATACGAATAAATATTAAATAATGCCAATTTTACTTACCGAATCGGGAACGGATCAGCTCGTCTTAATTTTCAAAACTTTGGAACGACTTTACTCAGTTATGAATGTAGAGTGCAGAATGATAACTTACTATAACAGCCGCTATTTATAATTACAGTAATTTCATGCGTCAGCAAATTAAATTAACACGCGCTTCGGAGCATGCGGTGCATACCGCCGCGCTGCTTAATGCCGATCAAATTACAACGACACGTAAGGACTTGTTATAATTGGTACCAAATGCAATAAATGTGAATAGGTATATTTCACGTGTCAGCAAATTACCTTAGCACGGGCTGCATGCCGCCGCGCTGCTTAAGACACGTAAGGACATGTTTTAATTGATACCCAATGCAATAAACGAGGATAGGTATTATTTGCCTGTTCAACAGAACATGATTTTACTTACCATTATCAAAATATTACATTTAAAATTAAGCCTGAGCCCTGAGCTTTTTGATGACGGAAAACATCGTCAGGAAACCTCCGAAGCGAGAAAACTCAATTTCAACTCAAGTAAAATGTGTTTTCAGTCGGTATCCTCGCAGTCTATATATACTTAGGTGGGTGAAAGAAAAAAAGAAAACAAATGTTAATAACACTTCATATTTATTTATTAAAAAAAAAGAACAAACCATACAATTTACAAATCAATGTGTAATTATAAAAAATAAAGTACTTAATGATAATCTACTTATTTGGTATAGTCAGCGTCAAAAGTCGCTCATCTGGTCGTAGAGCGAAAAGGTACAAAAGTGATGAGCGGCTTTTGACGCTGACCCTACAACATACATAATTATAATTTTACAATAACGTAAGTACTCAACGTATTTTATTTTATTAAACACATTCTAATTTTTTATTACCCATTGGGTGCCTACGAAATAAAATTACAGCTCGAGGAAAGGTCGCTTAGATAACTACTGTACTAGAAAATAGACTCATGTCCCCAAGATTTGGTTGAAATTTTGTCTGATAATATATGTCGTTTATCGTCTTTGTTAGATAAAGCAACTTTATTGACAGATTGAGTGAAGATCTCGTGCCTAATCGATTTAAATAATATGTGTTTTTTCCGAACTATTTTATCATTGAATAACACATCCCGATAATCATTTAATGTTAACTCTTGAACTGCTGGTTTTTTTATTCCTTTAGCCTTTTTGATAAGAGATTTATCACTTTTGATACAGTATAGTTTAGAACGTAACCCTATAAACTCGGTAATAAGTTCTCCTCCTAACTCATCTTTGAATAACCCAGGAATCTTCTTGTTACGTAAAGGTATTTGCAAATCATTTACAGGGTTATAATTGCTTGTGTCAAAAAAGTTTAAAAAAATATTTTTTAAATCACTGTAAAAGTCTGCAGTTTCGATTTTGTAAATAAAACTGTCGGTATCAGTGTAGCACAGAGTAACTTGATCTTGGTAGTGTTTTTTTATTACCGTGTAGTGAAATTGGTACATATGACTTTTAGAAAGTTCTAATACAGAGAATCCTACGTAGATTGGTTTATCTAAAATTACTTTTTCAGGCTTCATTTGTACGACAACCAAATTTTCAGACAACACTGTTGCACTATGGAAATTCGGTTTGGCAATTAATTTGTTAGCACAAGTAAACTTTTTTGTTTTGTTTTGACGGTCGTGCCACTTATTTACTAATTTGACGTCAACTCGCCGCTCACTGTCTTCAAGAGTTTTCCCAAAAACTGAGTTATTCATTAATTTAAAAAGGTCTTGTTGGAAAGGAGTAGTAGCTTTTTTTCTCAGTTCTGTATTTAAATGAATATACTGTTTTAAGAATGGACTTTGACGAAACCTTATAACGCGATGGATTTTATCAAGAGTTAAGCCGTTGCGTAAACATGTTTTCAGATGGACGTAATGAATGACGTATTCGTATTTGTTATATAAATTTGGGATCAATTTGGTCGTTTTTCCTCCTGGAGGAATAAATTTTTGTGCGCAAAATGGATAGTCGTTATGGTTATGGTGTAAATTTTCCGGATATAGCAAGTCAACTTCCAGAATAAATCCAAATGGAATGCTCCATTCGACTCTTCGACAGACAAAATATCTAGTTGGGCAATTTCATGATGATCTAGAAAACTAAAATTAGACATGGGCAACGATTGACACATACTGTAACCATATAAGTTATTGCAATCGATATATACTAAAAACGAGTCTGGTTTATTCATGTCATAAGTTTCCATGTACTTATTATTAGCCTGAGCATATCTGGTCGAACACATGCAAATACCACCTCTTATTCCTTTTTGTATGAGTCGAATTATTTCTAATTCGGATATCAATTCAAGCTTAACTCCGGTTTTTAATAACATAGCATCAAACGATAAGCTTGGAGCAGTTAAATAGAATGCCGGATCTAAATGATAATTTAACTTGCAAATGAACCGAAAGTTCTCAAAAATATCTGATAAAAGCAACACATCAGTTTTTAGGTAAAGATCAGTATATTCTCCCATATCTTTGATTTTAAATTCGGACCATACAGATTGCGCATGTGCGTAATCTGAATCGCTTATTTGTTCGTTGGAAAGAGAATTAAAAAACAAGTTCTGTGATGGAAGCTCGGTCTCTGTAAACTTATCCCAGCTCGACATATAATCGTAAGGATAAATACCTTTGCGAGTTAATAATTTATTTTTTTTAGTTTCAGGATAAAACTTGTTCAAGTGAATAAAATCATCTTTATGTAAACCATTCGCTAATTTTTCCAAGCTTGTTCCTAAAAATTTAAAAGAGTCTACAAATCGAATTTGTGCATACTTTTGATCTGAAATCCACAAAAACTTAGTGAACGAAATATAATTTTCTTTATTTTTTGGGATTACTTTCACAGGCCCTGAACATTTACTAAGTTCCTGTATAAACAAATGACAATCGTAACCTGCTAAGTTATGAAAGAAAACAGGGACCAATTTAGGAACGCGAAAGCGCAGATTGCAGTACTGGTGCGCGGCACCGCGATAACGGCCCGTTAGATGACAGTGATCTCTTACTTTGTCTGCAAACAATAAACCTTTACACATATGACAATTTTTGGCACGTTCATGAGCTAAAGAATCTTCTACAGTAAATATCATGGGAATTTCTTTTTCTAAAACGTTATGGATGTCTTTAATATGTCTATATAAATAATCTACGAATTTCTGAGCACAATCTGGCCCTCGGTATTGAACAAAACGATTAAGTTGCTCATCATAAGAGCAAATTATATGGTACGCGAAAGCGGCTGGTAAATGTATTTGTTTATTTGTAGTAAAACTACTGTCAGTGTTAGGTTCACAGTTCTGATAGGGTTTAAGGATTGTCTCAAAGTCAGCATACACGACAAATGGAACGTCTTGTTTTCGTTCAAAATGCTTAAATTCGAGATAGGTGCCTTTCTCCGGAAGTACCGTAGCAACCCCACTACAAACGTGACTATTGAAACCGTGTTCAGTTTGAAAAAATATCAGACAGTCTTCGCAGAAATAAAGCTTAGCATGATGTTTGGTAATCTGACCGCGAGCAAGACGCGGTAAATTAGTAATCAAAACATAATGCGACTTATTACCGCGTTCGATTAAAAGTAAATTGATTCGATGTTTCCTTTTATATTGCGATCTGTATAGAGGTCCTACAAGAGTTCGGTTGTTTTTTAAAGAATATACGTTAATACTGATATCAATATTGTGATGCTCAAACGTAATGATATCGGCTAAAGTGACAGGGAAACACATATTATCAAGTTTTAATACGTCTTTAAAATGAGGATAAGATGATAGACGCTCGCGATGGTTTTGACATGGGTAAAGAGCAGCAACAACACACCAGAGAAAACAATAATTATCATGATTTTGAATATTAATGCAAGCTTTTTTATTTTTTATTATCTTAGGTAAGATGTAAGGTCTGATGTAGGGTCTATGTAAGATGACGCTTTCAATGGTTCATACTTATTTATGTTAACTTCTAAATACAAATTAGATAAGAAAGTCCAACCAGAATCGCGCTCCTGAAATTCTTCGATTTTTTTCTGTATACTAATAATTATTGTGTTTAAAAGCTCTTCGAATTGATAATTTTGATGTATAGGAAAATTTTTCGTTGCAAAAGATTTCATTTCCTGCTTGTCATCTTTAAACAAAAGAAAATCGCCAAAATATTCGAAATTTACTTTGAGGGACACATGTTTTTTAAGCGAATTTTCCAAAATTTTTTGCATTTTAGGTTTTACTGTAATCAAAAATGATTCAGGTAAACAAGACTTCAGCTCATCAGTTGCCATTATTCTATAAGATGCTATGCGACCTTTAAAAGCAGACGAAATTTCAACAACCTCATCGTTTAAATTTACACCCGAATTTTTTCTATGCTTATTACTTCTAAGGTGCCCTACCCACTTCCTGCTTTCTACTGTAATTGAACACTGAGTGCAAAAGGGCATGTTTTATGTAGCGACTTTGCTTAAGCTGTAATCCTGGTTTTATATGTTAAATACACAATTTGATAGTTTCAATTTTAATCAAATAATAAAAAGAGACAACCTGCAGTATCCGTTAAAAGCAAAAATAAAAAGTACTAAATTAGTACTTACTTAGTATCGTTACAATAAATTTGACGTTAGCGTCCTTGAAAAGTACATTTATCTTTTTAACAAATTTTTGCTATGCCCTCCATTCAACAGTTTTATCATCGATTTGCGCCCTTAAAGTAATATCGTTAAAAGCGTTTAAATTATGGTTTCATAATAAATCGTTAACATTTATTAAAAACATTTATTAAAAATTGCTTGATACACAATTTGATGCAGTTTAAATTTTATTCAAATAAGTAATAAAAAGAGACAACCTGCAGTATCTGTTAAAATCAAAAAAGTACCTACTAAATTAGTACTTAGTATCGTTAGAATAAAATTTGACGTTAGCGTCCTTGAAAAGTACATTTATCTTTTTAATAAATTTTTGCAATGCCTCCCATTCAACAGTTTCATCATCGATTTGCGCCTTTAGAGTAACGAGAGCCTTTTTCCAACGCTCCTGACGTAACTCACCGCGAATATCAGCAGTGTTGTACACCCGCAGCTCCAAGAAAAAGTCTCCGTTGAGGGTGCAAGCTCGTTTTGTTGACCCGTTCGGTACCCGGCTTATAATGGATGAATCAAGCGGATCAGTCTCAGCAGGCTTATGGTTAACAGCAACGTCTTCAGGAAATATTCCGAACACGTCAAACGGGTTTTTAGTTTCTTTTTTCTTGGGTGCAGCAGATCTGAAACATAACAGACATTAAACAATGAATAAGACAGTTGTACTTAGTTCGTCGAAATTCATTAAACAAATTACAAGAAAAATACCTTGGGGTTGACGGCTTTCTTTTTTGAGCAGGTTTTTTTATTTTTGGGATACTGACATCTGCAGCGGCAACGCTCTCCTCTGAATCAGATCTGAAATAAAAAATATGTTTTTATTACTCGACATTTAAAATAACCATATACATCGATAAAAAAAGAAAAAAAAATACCTTTTTTAAATGAAAAAAGTAGACAAACAATATTTTAGTAAATATGTACCCAGCTGACAAAATAAAAAACATGAAATATGAAAATAAATATAAAATGGCTACCTGTTTGGAGCTGAAGCTTTTCGTTTTTCAGCCGACCTTCCCACTTTTGACCGAACGGTTCCGCTGTTTGCAACAGTGATGGGTTCAAACTCTGAATCAGACCTGAAAGGAAATTAAAAATATTAATGCCTGTTGGAACCCTACAAACAATATGAACCAAATGTTTTAATTTCGTTAGGAAAGTAAAGCGTTAGGTACGTTGAAATACATACTTACATTTTAATCGATGTATAAAGCAAATAAACTTTACTAACGTAGAAACTCTGCACAGCTTAACCTCTGAGCTGAAGATGTAGAAGACTTGATGCACTGTGCACGTCACGTTCGAAATTGGAAAGGAACAAATTAGCCCCGCGCAAAAGTTTTAAACGAAATTATTTGCTGATTTTACTAAATGAACTAGGGCTGTCGCATTCCAAATCACAATTGTGTATTATGCTTATGTGCACATAACAGTTCTTTATTTTACATTATTTAATTCTCGACGCGATGGAAAGAGGAACGTTATGAATTTGTCTATCTGTCTGTTGGTAAATCTGCCTACTTCGTATTCCACATATGCATGTATTCAAGATACCAAAAAACTAATCGAGAGTGAGTTGTAAGCTTTTTTTAATTTACTTTTTTAATTTTTAATTTACTTATTTATTTTTTATTTATTTATTTCTCACCAGCTAAATTAAGGAATTACCTAAATATTAGTATTTCAGTAAGTGTAGTAATCATTATTTCTTTTAAGAACATTTATATTCGCATTTAATAGAGGTACCCATTAATTGTAAATTTATCCATTGATCATTGTCAACCCTACACCTTTATAATATGAATATTATTTCGCAACCACGCTTCATACATGCACCGCATTTGTATGTCAGCAAAAAGACGCCGATCGCACTGTGTGTCACATTACAACTTGATAACGTTGCGCAATAAAATTGGCTGATACCTAATTGGTAACATTTTCATGCTCAGTTCTGTACGTTAAAATTATAACGGAAACTGGAAAAAAACCTCCTCAGATCGTTCAAATAGCCTCAGTATTAACCGACTTAATTACTAAGTTAATGGGTAAGGTTAGTAATTGGTTAATATCATCTTACCTCACCTACTAAGACGAAGATTTAAACTTAGGTAAAAACGTGTTCTAACTGTAATGTTTGCTACTTTACATCGTAATTATAAATACACATACAATTGTTATTTCCTAATACGAAAACAAACATTGTCTTGTTACAGGTACAAACAGGTATAAACCTTTTTCAATTTGAACACAAAAATAAACAATTCCTATATTATTAACATTTATGATAAGATAACCTAACCAACTTAGAAAAGTCGAAAAACAATAGACATTTTCGCTTCAAAGGTCAATATCTTAGAAACGGTTGAACCGATTTTGATAAAACAAGTCTAAGAACCATTGTTAGAAAACCTGTTAAATGAAAAACCGCATTTAAATCGGCTCATTCATTTAGGAGCTATGGTACCACAGACAGACACACAAAAATCTAGGTACAAATTCTAGCGCACGATGTCAAAGTTTAACATAAGCGCTGTCTGTGGGTTAAGCACTGAACTAAGTAGGTGTAAGTAATGATTTAAGTAAGTACCTTTGATGTACTGGTTTCGTATAGAATACAAATGGTTTCGAATAATTTCGATAGATGTCATCACCGCCTACTCGTATGTCCATTTGCATGTTAAGAACAATAAACCTTAGCGAGCGCGCTCGCTACGTAATTTGATCGAGTACCTAACTTACACTACAATGTCTTCGAGTTGAAATGACTTAAGTACATAATCATGTATATCACTTTACAACTCGTTTCTGATCAAACTTTATATTCTAGTCAGCAAGACAATTTTTACGTCAACATGATAAAGTGATATAAGTTATTTAGAAAGTGTGATAAAGTATCGCGGTCTCACAGATGGAGTTGTTCTACATTAACATCAATTAAATCACACTATTTGACTTAGTTTTAGCGATACCAATTTAAAATCATATTTTGGTTTTCACTAGTGTAGTGAGTTACACATTTTTATGTTTTCGTAATTTAAATAATGTTTACTTAGTGCTTTATTCCAGCGTAAATTAGTTTAAACCTAACTCGCGCTAACGATGGTTTTGAGATTCGTTGATATAAATAAATCCGACATACAATTTGCCGTGTACATAAAACGCGGTCATAGCGATACATCCGAAAACGGATGCCGGGAACTAACGCGTCCTGGGTGACCCGACCTTGTCTGTGGAGTCTGATCAGCTTTGCGGATGAGTTGTATACAAGCCTCGGTGGGAGGCATCCAAAACCACCACGCACACAAAAAGCGGTCATAGCGATACATCCGTAGGTGGATGCCGGGAACTAGACGCGTCCTGGGTGACCCGATCTTGTCTGTGGAGTCTGATCAGCTTCGCAGACAAGTTGTGCAAACACCTGAGTTAACCTGAGTCAAAGGCTGCGGCTTGAGACCGAGGAGCGCTCAGTGGCTTCGGCCTCGTGCATATCGGACTTGATCAACCCAGTGTGCATGGTGTACTTTTGCTTTTACTTTATCTAAGCTCAAACATTATTAAACATATCTATGTTAGGTTGTCAATTAGTTGAGACTTGAGTTGGACTGAAATTTAAATACATTGAATAAATTCCCGTCGGGTTGGCTTGTCGTTGAACCTCGAGTCAAAACTTCGCTCATTCGAACGAGAGGTGGATGCCCAATGCGATTTCAGGTGTAGGTTGAGCGTTATGATGAACGTGAATTCTGATAGGTTACTGTTAGGTTGGGTTCCGTTAGGTTTGAGTTGCTGTTGGGCTGATGTATTCGTTGCGTTGAACGAGAGGTGAAACAGAATGCCCAATGCGATTTCAGGTGTAGGTTGAGCGTTATGTTGAACGCAAATGCTGATAGGTCACTGTTAGGTTGGGTTCCGTTGGGTTTGAGTTGCTGTTGCGTTGAACGCGAGGTGAAACAGAATGTCCAATGCGATTTCAGGTGTAGGTTGAGCGTTATGTTGAACGCAAATGCTGATAGGTTACTGTTAGGTTGGTTACCGTTGGGTTTGGGTTGATTGTAGGTTGTGTGCAATTCATTGTATTATTGGGTTTCTGGATCACCACGAATGAGTGAGGGCGAAATTTTTCGCCCGATCGAATGAATGGTGGTCCAGAATGCCCAATAATATACTACTACGATATTGTAATGTAATCCACAATTATAGTGAAATAAACGATTCACTTGCGTAGGTATGTCAGTCGAGTATAGCCCGACATGTTTCGGACAAATTCGTAGTCCTTCCTCTAGTACTAGTAGCGAAACGCATTATTATTTGCGTTATCTCTCGATAGTTTCATGTTAAAAGCAAACCACAATTACTTTAGTTCTAAAACTATTCCGCATCATCAACAAGTTTTTGGCTCACGACCACAAACGACATTATACTTACGTTACACCATAAGACGCCGTTACCGAACTCAGTTTCCGCGCCCAAAGGTCTCGCCAAAGATTACCATTTCAATTACCATATTACCATAAGGTCATCTGCTTCAATAAACTTCGGCAAATGTCGTGTGCCGCAGAACAGTGGAGACGAGGCCACGGCCTTGCCCAGATGTGGGCCACTGGATAAGCACGCACCGTCTTATTTGCATGTTGATTACATGTAACCAAAATTTTTGTTTTACCTAATACTCGATAAGGTAGCTAATTGCAAGTAAATTACCTAAATACTATTGTGGAATTTTGGTGGAGTAATTGGGTTTAGTTTAATTCGAGGGGGCTGTAGTTGGCTGCACGCATGGATCAGGAAATTAATGGTATTATCAATTTGTATGTTAATAGCACTTTATTTGGCAAAAGGGCCGAGCTTTCTGGAAATTTAGAGATGTAGGTAGACCATGCATTTGATAAGACCTTTCAGAGAAATATCCTTGGCTTTTGGAGACAATGTCTGGGTTATTATTATTATTAGTATTCTTTATTAGTACTCGAGTTGTTTCTTAATAGGAACTCGCACGCAATTATTCACCCTCCATCATCAAAGAGCTTAATGTTAATTAAGTATTTCACGCGGCAAGTAACAAACACTGTAACTTTCTCTCTAAGAATTAGAAACATTCCATATACATTTTGGCAAGTCGCATGACTCGTCACATTCTAATATTTCAAAGGAATGAATAGAAATTAATTTTCACATTTATATTCACTGTCTGTCCTAGATTTGGCTTCGTTAGCATGCAAATGTTGTTACCACCAAAAATTAAGACCTAGAAAAATGCTAGCTTAGACTAATTATATATATATATATTTTTTTTTTTAATAAACTCACCGAAACATGAATACACAGAAAAAAACCAGAAAAATACCAACCCCGGGAATCGAACCCGGAACCTCGACACTCCGGGGCTAGCTTAGACATCGAGCGTGAAACGTTTATTAAAAACATGAATCAGTAATTAGGTACATAGGTACTTAGTGGTTACTTTACAGGGCTTCTGTGTGCGTTTCGCTGGCGTTGAGTAGGTAACAGCACAGCATGACAATGAGGCCTCGTCGACGAAAATTGTTATTCTGTATTCATTGAGCAGTCAAAGAATCTGAATCGCGTACCTCAGTGGAACCTTTTCACAATCATTAAACAATTATTTCTATGTTAGATGTATGGTATGTCACTATGATATTTGCATCGAAAGGATTCCACGGCCGTACGCGAATCAGTATAATCACAGCTAGGCCACGCCTACCTCTAAGTACCTTAAACTGACACGTAGAAAGCTGAATTAGCATTTAATTAAAACATTTGCAATTTTTTTGTCCTTTTCGCAATGATTAGAAACCATAATCAAAAAGAAATGGTTCTTAGTCCTTAAAACATCACCTTCATAGACGTAATCATTCTTCGCAATTTCCAAGGACGACAAAACCAAGACTACTCCCAATGTTAAACTAACTTTTTGTATTATTTTTATTTTTACGGTCATCCCGTTTGAAATTAATTTTTCACAAATTTCAAATTTGATGCGTAAATATACAGAAAAGCCAGAAAAATTAGTTCTCGAATTGGGGTTCGAACCCAAACCTTTACCATACCGTGGTAACGCGCTAATCCAATTACGCTATCCGAGCAATTGGAAGTTAGCACGAAAAACTCCTATATATTCACGCATCAGATCTTGTTACTTAGCGATATTGACTCGCTAACGCCATCTATGCAATAATCTCTGTACGAGACCAATACACCTTAGTATGAAACATCTACGTTCACCTACTAAGCGAGAGATGGCGCTAATCGTTGATTTTAAACTAACTTTTTGTATTATTTTTATTTTTACGGTCATCCCGTTTGAAATTAATTTTTCACAAATTTCAAATTTGATGCGTAAATATACAGAAAAGCCAGAAAAATTAGTTCTCGAATTGGGGTTCGAACCCAAACCTTTACCATACCGTGGTAACGCGCTAATCCAATTACGCTATCCGAGCAATTGGAAGTTAGCACGAAAAACTCCTATATATTCACGCATCAGATCTTGTTACTTAGCGATATTGACTCGCTAACGCCATCTATGCAATAATCTCTGTACGAGACCAATACACCTTAGTATGAAACATCTACGTTCACCTACTAAGCGAGAGATGGCGCTAATCGTTGATTTTAAACTAACTTTTTGTATTATTTTTATTTTTACGGTCATCCCGTTTGAAATTAATTTTTCACAAATTTCAAATTTGATGCGTAAATATACAGAAAAGCCAGAAAAATTAGTTCTCGAATTGGGGTTCGAACCCAAACCTTTACCATACCGTGGTAACGCGCTAATCCAATTACGCTATCCGAGCAATTGGAAGTTAGCACGAAAAACTCCTATATATTCACGCATCAGATCTTGTTACTTAGCGATATTGACTCGCTAACGCCATCTATGCAATAATCTCTGTACGAGACCAATACACCTTAGTATGAAACATCTACGTTCACCTACTAAGCGAGAGATGGCGCTAATCGTTGATTTTAAACTAACTTTTTGTATTATTTTTATTTTTACGGTCATCCCGTTTGAAATTAATTTTTCACAAATTTCAAATTTGATGCGTAAATATACAGAAAAGCCAGAAAAATTAGTTCTCGAATTGGGGTTCGAACCCAAACCTTTACCATACCGTGGTAACGCGCTAATCCAATTACGCTATCCGAGCAATTGGAAGTTAGCACGAAAAACTCCTATATATTCACGCATCAGATCTTGTTACTTAGCGATATTGACTCGCTAACGCCATCTATGCAATAATCTCTGTACGAGACCAATACACCTTAGTATGAAACATCTACGTTCACCTAATCACGTAATTCGAGAACTAATTTTTCTGGCTTTTCTGTATATTTACGCATCAAATTTGAAATTTGTGAAAAATTACTCCCAATGTCTATAAAATGTCGCATTCCTTTAAAGGTTTTTTTTTATACGACGAGGAAGGAAAACGAGCAAGTGGGTCACCTGATGGTAAGTGATCACCACTGCCCATAGGCACCCGCAACCCCGGAGGGTTTGCAGATGCGTTGCCAACCTAGAGAGCTAAAATGAAATGCCTCTTGTGCCCGTAATTACACCGGCTGTCTTACTCTCCACACCGGAACACAACAGTGCAAGCACTGCTGCTTAGCGGCAGGATTAGCGAGTAAGATGGTGGTAGCGATCCGGACGGACCTTGCACAAGATCCTACCACCCGCTCCTTGAAAGGTATTTTTCCTAAGGTTCCTTTAGAGAGGTCACTGTACCATTTATTTGGCAATTTCTTAGTAAAAACGCAATGCAATCAGTACCTAGCCGAAACAGCACCTCTGTAGGTAGCGTCTGTACCTATAGCTGACTTGGCAACGACACCCGAGGGCAATGCACCACCTTGCACTTAATATGCACACAGGGCAACGTTCACACTTGCATACTGGTTTTTGTAAAGCAAGCCTTGAATACATCACTGAGTTGATTCAAAGCCACGCTCTCACCTCACTGTCAAAGGCGTCTCGAATTTGAATATTAAGTAGTTAGTAACAATTTTCCTGGCATCGTTTTCACAATACCTAACCATACTTACCTAAAAAAAAACTAAAACAAACTTTTTTTGCCGACATGCGTACTGTCTAACTCGCTCGCAATTTTCATCGTTTTCCTATTGTATAGGCTGAAAATTTTATTGGTACCTATCAGAATTAGCTAGCTGTCACAGTAGTACAAAAACTGACATTTCAATCCGACGACGAGTATCAAAATAGTTACGCAATTACCCTGTAGCTCAATGACACACAAAAAGTACTCATAAAGCCGTTTCGAATGAGCCCAAACTCGGCGGATTTCCTACTTAGATGCCTTCGTATCACTACGTTCCTCTTACTTAGCTACCTGCTGCATCTTCAGATCAGCTTGAACATCATCAAAACTCTATACTTACTTACATGTGCCAAATTTCAAGTCAATCCAACTACTGGAAGTTGTTTTAAATGATTCGCAGTTAATGGCATTAAACATAATGAAAACGAAATATTGACCGCGATTACCAGCATAAGGTGAGTTTGCCCGTGACCATGTTGCATGTAACTGCGTCGAAATATAAGGAGCTCATCAAACCTATAATAGGTAATCGCGGTCCCTTTTTATTAAGGTTCCGTACCTCAAAAGGAAAAAACGGAACCCTTATAGGATCACTTTGTTGTCCGTCTGTATGTCTGTCTGGTAAGACCCTTTTTCTCTGGAACGCGTGGAGGTAGCACGCTGAAATTAATATCAAATACTTAAGCCTGCGGTCCCTTGAAGCTGTGAAAAAATCAACCTTCTAAGTCAACGCAATCAAAAGATACAGTAATTGAAAAGGCTATTTCCATACAAATTGCCGAAATCCGAATACCTAAAGGGTACTTCCAGTTGTCATAGAAACTTGAAATTTGGTATGGAGGTAGCTCTTATAGCACAACCACTCCGAAAAGTCTCAAAATCTCAAATTTTCACGTCTGTCTGTAGATTTCGCGGACCAATATAAGTTGACCCCACACTGCGTACATTTTGCGACCAAGTGCAGGTAGTTCGAGGAACCCGTGCGGCCAGGAGATGTTGATACCCGCCTCTTCAGTCCCTTCGAGACCATGGACGCAACGTCGCGTCCGAAACGTCGAGATATTTAAATTCAAATTTAAATATAAAAGTTTTTTACGCGATTAAGTCCCGAGTATCATGATAACTCGTGCTGGGCCTAACGGAGGGGGCAAAAGAGCAGACGGGTCACCTGATGGAGAGCAATCACCAACACAACACGAGGGGAATCATAGAGGTGTGATACCTACATATACTTTAACGAATACGACACATTTGCTGAATGGTTTGGTTCCTTTGAAGACATACTACCCACTTAATACTAATGAAAATGTACAGTGTTTTAGAAAATGTAATGAAGTTGCATGTGTAAATTTAAAATCGACAAATCGACATCACACAAACCCACGTTTTAGTCCGCGGCCAAATGTCTGTACTGCGTATAATTTAAATTTACACAAAAAAATACAATTTGATCCTTATATATTCTGGACATTCTAAAAGTGTCCGAGAGGTACCTACAAATATTAAAATGTTAATATTTGCCTTAGAGTGCAGTAATATTTAGCTACTGCCTCCTTTGTTTTACAAACCACACTCGACCCCTTTTGAAACGTCAAAGCCGATAAATTGCGGAAGTAATAAATAACCAAGATAAGCTCAAGGGCTTTATAAAAATCTGGAAAAACCAATCTCAAATCTAGACCATCGGAAAGTCATCCATCTTAAAAATATTAAATAAGGATTGTGTCATCAATGTTAACGTTAATAAATGAACGTTAATACTTACTTGAATAGCTTGGTCGTTACGGCGGCCATGTTTTGTTTTATAAAGGCGTATGACACGCGATTGCGTACTCTGTGGTTTGCGAACTAATTGACGGGCGGTTATTTTTTAAAGTGCCGATTGGGTTTTTAGTAACAAAACGACGGGACCCTATTGCTGAACCAACGCTGTTTGTTCCACCAAGGGCGTCGCCAGCCAATGACCCAGGGGAGGGGGAAAGGGGGGGGGTAGGTTGATAAAACTGGGAGGATGGAGAATGTATGAATTGTGGGCAGCCAAGAGCATACAATCATGAAGTTTTACATATTTAATTTGATTACTTTTTTAATCTCGATGGGGGGGGAGCTGCCTCTCCATGCCCCCTTCGTGACGCTCTTGTGTTAGACTGTCCTATCTTAAAAAGGCTCTTTGTTTATGACTGCTACCGCTTATGGCACAAAAAAGAGAGAGAGTGAGAGAGAGAGGGGAGAGAATTTTGCCACAAAATATGTATGACGGGTTCGAATTACTCAAATATATTCAAAGCATTGAGTAAAACAACATCTCAAAGATCAATAGTACTATGGATTCTAAAATATTTTCATTAAATTTTAGTGTTTGACTGTACTATTAACGTCATAAAAAGTTTCGATCGTAATTTATTTGTAGACGGTATTAAACTTATCGAGAGTTGACGCTGACTTGGTTAGGTACATTGAATGTTAATAAGAAAACACCATAGAATCATTAACTCTATTTTCAAATAGTTTCAGTGCCCTAAGCACGACTTTGCGAATCCTGCGTCACGTAAAATCGAATAGTAAACTATAACGACTTTGTATGACGTTTGGAACAGCGCCCGCCCGTGAGCGTATTTGGAACTAAAATTTAGTATGAGATTTCTCGATCTCGATACGATAACCGCAACGTAACGCAGGATTCGACAAGTCGTGCTTAGGGCACTGGTATTGTTGTAGAAGCATTATTAGTTAACGAGTTCAAATTATCCAACCCCTTTCCTAATCCTAATGATTTGCGTAGTTCTCGTAGAGGTCTACGCCGTAGTCTCGTAGCAAGCTACGAATTGAACGTGAGAATAATGCGCAAGTAAGAGGGTCGAGCACGACTTAACGAATGCTGCGTAACGTAAAGTCGAATAGTAAACGTTGTCGAGTTTGTATGACGTTTGGACCAGCGCCCGCTCGTGAGCGTATTTGGAACTAAAATTTAGTATGAAGTTTCTCGATATCAATACGACAGCGTTACTTTACGTTACGTTACACGGGATTCGAATATTCGTACTCGACCCTCAGTGGTGGGTCGTTTCGTCCGAAATATGGCCGGTTATACTCCGTTGACATACGTGACTGATCCGTTTATTTCAATAAAAAGACACATTTGAAAAAAATCAGTGAGACACAGCGTTCAATCCATGTGTTCATGCCGTATAAAATATGCAAAATATAATCGGACAGTGGTCCGTTTTATTTAATAATGTACTTTAAAACTCCAAAAACATTTTTATTGAAATACTTAGGGAGGCAAACTAGCAACCGAATTATGGTGTGGTAAGCTATTACCGCCACGAACCAGCAACCCCAAGAGAGTCATTAGTCTGTTGCAAGCCTTTAAGGAGGAAAAGGGATTAGCGTCATTGACTATAAATACGGAAATTCATTATACTTAGCTAATACTGCGGAGTCTTAAACGACCTGGGCGAGGCTCTGTTGCGAACAGTCATGCTGCAAGTGATTCAATATACCCATAATTACTTAAGGGCGTTTCCATTATACTAGCAATGTGATGTCACATGGTTGAATTTTCTAACGGTGAGAATTGATGACTTATTATTTAGACGTAACCGACAAGATTTTTACGATACAGCATAGCATTGCTGAGTAATGTGGAGCCCCCCGCGGTTAATTATTGTGTAAATACGAAAGTTTACATATCACGCTGATTTCGGTTTCGGTATAAAGAATTCATTGTTCTCAAAAGAAATTACATTTCGCTTAATGAGTAAGTGGGTAGGTAGAATTAAAACATAGATGGCGCTGAGCGCTGGCATGCAGACATTGATATCGTGCATAATATAAATAATCAAAATTAAACATTGTTCAATTCAAATAGTAAAACTAAATAATTTGTTGCAAGTAATAAACATCAATTGAACAAAATGGATTATTATAATTAATGAACAAACGGGTTTAATTTAATTACTAGATAAGTGCATGTTCAATCACAGATTTATCAGTAAGTACGGCTTTGCCACAATGCGGGCACAGGGCCCCAAGCACGAACATTCGAATCCTGCGTAACGTAATCGTTATCGTATCGCCATCAAGAAACTTCATATTAAATATTAGTACCAAATACTCGGCGGCGCTATTCCAAGCGTCATACAAACGCTCCACTCGATTACGTTGCGCAGGATTCGAATATTCGTGCTTGGGGCGCTGCACGGCGCGGCGTCCGCTTGACTTTATCAGCGATCACGTAAGCGAGCGACACGCAAATTTAATAGTGTGCCAACTCGCATACATTTATGCAGAGATACTATGGCAGTCCATTCTTTGACAAAGGTATATAAAATCTTACACCACTTCGAGTGCATAAGTATTAGCATTTTTATTTTTTGCGAAACCTAACACTGCAGCGCCGTCGGCTGTCGAAACGAGGCATGTAGGTCACGACAAATTGCCGATTGTAACGAACGTTTGCCTCCAAATGTATCGGACCATCGGGTTTGGCGAGGCCGTGGAAAATACAGTCAACAGCAAAACTTAACACACGAAACTATTAGTTACGAGGGCGGGATGATAAGTAACTAGCCTAATAAAAGAATACTTAGGTTGGCGTCATAAAATTTATTTTATTTTTCAACATGCTCTCCATGTAGCTCTAAGCACTTGTTCCATCTTCGTTCTAAAGCTGTATGCTGTATAATAACTTCATCATTTGTGGCAAACTTCTGTAAACCCAAAAAAATTTTTAGCTTGGGGAAAAGGTGGAAGTCTGATGGTGCTAGATCAAGCGAATAAGGTGGGTGGGGCAGCAAATCATAGTTCAATTCGTTGATTTTTGCCATAGTTTTAACACAAGCGTGAACCCTTGCATTGTCTTAATGGAAGATTTTTTTTTTCGGTCTACCTGGTCTTTTTTGCTGAATACATTGATAAAGCTTATCTAAAAGATTAGCGTAGTATTCTCCATTAATACGTTGACCTCTGGGAAGGTAATCTATAAACAAAATTCCATTTGCATCCCAGAAGTCAGAAGCCATCACTTTTCCAGCCGATTTTACAGCCATAGCTTTTTTAGAAGCCGAACACCCAGATTCAGTCCACTGTTTTGATTGAATTTTTGATTTTAGCGTGTAATGGTGAACCCATGTCATCTGTTGTTATAAATCGATGTATAAAATCTGCTTTATTTCTCTGAAAACGATTCAAGCATGCCTTCGAGTTTTGCACCCGAATTCTTTTTTGATCGTGTGCCGCGTTTGCGGCACCCAACGGGCGGATAACTTTTTCATATTTAATTCGTCACTTAAGATATGATGTACCCGTTCTTTCGAAATACCTGTAGTGTCAGCTATTTCAGATAGCTTCAATCGTCGATCTGCTAAAACTATATCTTGTACTTTGGACACCATTTCCGGAGTCGTGACGATTTTTGGACGTCCGGGGCGGGCTTCATCTTGGACACTTGTACGGCCGCGTTTAAACTCAGCCACCCAGTTTTTTACTGCGGCGTAAGAAAGAGCACATTCACCCAAAACATTCTTTAACTCTTCATAAATATCCAGCCCCTCGTATCCTTCATATAAAGAAACTTAATCACTGCTCTTTGTTCAATTTTATCCATATTGAAAAACAACAGACACAATGTATTTTCAAATGCCAAAAAATCAATAAAATATTCAAGCCACCAAATTCAAATTTAGAACAGAGATAGCCAGAGACATATTTTTTAAAATAAGAAAGTTCTTTTTTTAATTAAAACGTTTTAAATACCTAAGGCTAGTTACTTATCATCCCGCCCTCGTAGTTTACTTACAGCCGTGTCTATATTTTGATCTACTGACGATAATAAATGCAACTGTTACACAATGAGGGTCCTTAAAACAAGACTAAGGTCCCGCGACACGTGTTGGCGACATGTCAAGCGAAGTCAACCGGGTTCACCTGACATGATACAGGTGATATCGCGTGACACATTTTGTATGGAGATTGTTTATCAAGGGATGTTGGGCAACGTTGCTGGCGATACGCGTCACGGTTCATTTGTCCCGTAGTGAACCCCTAATTGACTCCATCAGAGGGTCGAGCACGAGTTTTCGAATCCTGCGTAACGTAATCGAGTAGTAACGTTATCGAGAAATTTGTATGACATATGGAACAGCCCCCGCCCGTGGGCGTATTTGGAATTAAAATTTAGTATGATGTTTCTCGATCTCGATACGATAACGCAGGATTCGAAAAGTCGTTCTCGGCCTACAGAGTGCCTATTGTATCTTACTACCAAAAAATACGCGACCATCGAGCGACTCAGCGATGCGATAAGCGCACATTCCCGTTTTATTCCAATGAGGGCTATCGGGAGTCAAAATTCCGCTAGGATCGCTAGCTTGGAGTGAGCTAGATCTATGTGTCATTTTCCACCAATGAAAGACAAGCTACTTTCCTATGATTGGTGGAAATTAGATCTCACTCGACACTAACGAACGTTGCGGATTTTCGACTCGCGATAGACCTCATTTCATTAGGACTCTCGTTCGAGATCTGTCTGTTTAATTCGTATGATTAAAGTTCACGCAAACTTCTGCAGTTGACTGTACTTTACATTGGTGTTATAATGCGATTTTGGCTGTGCATCGTATTTATGTTTTGTAGCCACAACATGCTTACTCCGTGGGTCAATCCGTAGGAAATACAAAGTACTGACCTAAGGCAATAGTCCGCATTGTAAAAGTTGTGGGTTTCGCCACGTAAAGCTTTAAATTAAGCAAGTTTTCAGTCCACTAGTTGTGATAGTGAATAGGAAAACCTTTCCCACGGGCCAGCAAAAAATCAATCTTATGACAATGGCTTTTTAGGTATAAGCTCGCCTTTGTACTACATTTTCTGTTTTGGTATATTTATTGTAATTGTTTTGTAGGTATTATTATGTCCAAAAAAGTATTTACATGTAAACATTTTGACAGGGGAAAGCTTTTCTCACTTAAACTGTATGTAATTCACGTACTTTGGTTTTTATTATATTTTTATTTGGGTCAGTTCCATTTTCATTTAGTCTAGAAATTAGGATTTATTTAGGTCAGATATAATCTTAAATCGACTAATTACTCGTAACAATTCGTCTAGCCGACATAAATAACTACAAAAAATTACAGTTACTTATGAGCTAATATGGTTATGTAACGAGTTTAGCCGACTATTTACAATAAAATTTCACTTTCACACGAATTTCAGATGCTAAATCTGAACTTCATTAAGCGCCCTTCACGCCTAATTCTAGCTTTAGTGAATTAAGTGGCTCAAGGCCCGCACTGCGAACGTTTTACCATAATGCGTGGTCCCAAATTAGGTGGTATCGCGTCGCGTGTATTTGGCTAATCGTGGAATCGAGCGACCTCTCACGGTACGGTAACGAAGCGACTCGATACATATCGCCACAGTACAACGTCGCGTAGGAGCAGTTACTTGGTTGCGTGGCCTGAGAGTGACCTTGCCCCTTCCACCGCTTTCCTCTGCCGCCGTATTAAATTTCGAGTAGTCTGCATCCAACCGCCGCAAGCACACAGCTGCTTCTCCTAAGCTGAAGCCTTAGGGCTAAGTAATAGAAGCTTTTATGGTGTATCAGTGCGCTGGCGGTTACGTCCGCGATGAGGCGGCTACGTAGTGTTTTGCTAGTGCTGCAAATTAACCAGCTGTTTGCAATAGCTGGCTCTAGTACCCGCTCTGGTGCCTGAAAACATAGACGTGTTATATAAAAGCTAACAACATAAACAATTTTGCGCTCTTGATACAAAGTGACTTTTTTATACAATTGAGGTGTTTATGGTAAATCAAATCCCCTTCATGTTTGCACTCAGTCGCGGTTAATTTAATTTGAGAAAAATGCATAACGGTCACGACAGATTTGCATAAAATTACGATCAAGTGCAATTACGCTAACTGCTGAAATACCTAGTGCTTTATTGTGTACTATTCAAATAATGACTAGTGATTATAATTGGCTACAATAACACGGCAACTAAGTAATACATTCTTCCTTTCTTTTTTTAAACGATCGAGAAAAATATTGGATTAGGTACAAATCTTGATCATGCTTTTGTTTATTCCTCAAAGTGTACTTGTATCAGTGCTACGAATGTTGCTACGACTAGGCTACGACGTAGCGTTTCTGCGTGTTTCTTTTATAAGACACGTAGAGAGTCTACGATAACGCTCCAGTAAAACGTGTGTGGCATTTACTTATTAGTTCGAGCATTATAAATTTATCACATAATTGAATTAATAGAACGCTAACTGCTAGGATTTTAACTAGAATGCTTTTAAACTGCAGTATAAAAACTAAATATGGAATATGTAATACGCTAACCATTATTAATGAAAATGAGGGATACTTAATTCAGCTGCGTGGCTAGCTTTGTCACCATACATAATATTATACGTCATACTCTCGCTAGGTCAAGACGAAACTGAACAAAAGAGAAACGATATACTTACTTTGTTTGTGGCATCTTGATTCAGCATTGTGTTTGTGATAAACTGATAAAAGTGATGCAACCATGAAACAACATCGATCATATGTAAACTGGCAGAGAGTAAGTAGACAAGTCTAACCAAACATCCCGACGAATTGAGAACCTCCTTTTTTTTGAAGTCGGTTAAAAAAGAGGTAGATATGTCATCAGCACGCCGAAAATGATGCGCAGAGAAGGCTACAATTGTAGCCTCTTTGGCCTCAGTCGCCTCCGAATAGGTCCAAACTTGCGCGCAAGTGACATGTCAAAATGTTAGGAACATGTTCTTCGATTGTCTTGTGAGCATATGACGTATCTCTACATGAGATTATCATTGAGTCTAACCGTAATTATGCTTTAAACAACAGGGTAACGTTGATGCTCCGCTCAAAGTGCGGTAGTGGCTTTGATCGATAATAGCCTAACTGGTATGATGTCGCGTCAGGCGCGAACTTGTAGGTGAGTAGCCCGCTTTATAAGTTTTAGGTGGCAACACCAAATATAAAAAGTGACAGTTCTTAGTCTACGGGTTTGAAGTGTAACGACGCGAACGTGCACAATAGTTAAAAGTTTTCCGCGAGTCTTCCAACAGCGATTACGAATCTCCTTGCACCCAAAGCTGAGTATACCAGTGTTTCTGATTATACCTGTGTCTCTGAGAGTACGTGAGTGCTCCTATGGTCTCTTCGGTGTCGTTCGTATTAACTTTATACATTTGTTTGTGCCAATCATTATTGGGGGAATCAGAGCGGGTGTATGCCTACACATACCGTGTGGGATACAGCCTGACTGGTGTCCTTATTATACTCTACCTACGGCTCCATTTTCAACCCAGGTACATATCTCGTTGTCCGATGCGGGAAGCGAGATCTGGGTTGGTTAAAATCTTGGCGTGTACACGGAATCAAGTATCTTGCGTATTTAGGCGTGTGGGCCTGGAGACGTCCGGTTACCCCTCGCAACCACTAGAAATAGTGACTTATGGAGTGTCTGTTAGATCTAGAGTGTCGTAACATCGTGACATCTGGGCATTTCGCTAGTAGTCGCTGTACATAACTCTTTCCCTTTGGGATCCAGTATGATTCTCTCACTTTGCTCAATGTGTGATTGGCTTTCATATGGTAATTTTCTCTGTGCGTTCTCATGACAAGGTCGTTACTAAATTCGCAATCTCTGGGTATTAATATTGGATGACGTTTGTCAAAAGACCAGTCAGCATGTTTCATTCGACCATTGCATCTCAAAAGCCCGTCTATGTCTTTGAATACTTCCAAATTAATTGCTAAGCTCGTTTTCTTTCCTTCGCTTTCTAATGGAAAATATTCTTTCTGTAGGTCTTTAACAGTCTTTACCGTATCTACTGGTATATTCTCTTCTCGAAATGTCTTTTCCGGTATTTTCTCGTCAATCTCCATTAAGTTTACTGTATCCGAAGGACCCTGCCCCGAAGGCGGCTCATGAACCTCGAATACAGAGTGGCTTGGCCATTTGTCTTTTTCTTGTTGCAAGAATTCAGGACCGTTAAGCCATAGCGTCCTTTTCTTGTCCCATAGTTCGGGTCGTGTCGCCAGGTCAGCAGGATTAAGATTGGTGTTTACGTAGCGTAGCTCCAGCTGCTTATTTTCTTTGATGGCATTCACTCTCCTCGTAATAAAAGGAGGTAATAATTTATTAGAGTGAACCCAACTTAAAATGATTTTGCTGTCAGTCCATAAGTACTCTTTCGTTATTGTGAGACCTATTTCACTCTTGACGTACCTCATTAGCTTGCTACCTAAGAAGCAACCTAGTAGCTCCAGTCTAGGCATGCGTAAATCCTCTCTTTCCTCCTTTGGTACAACCTTTGACTTAGCCATGACGAAAGATACTTTTCCTTTGTTTTTATTTCTTACTGTCAGGTATATCACTGTAGCGTATGCTTGCTTTGACGCGTCGCTAAATCCGTGCAGCTCATATACTGCTTCTCCAATAAGTCCCATGTAGCGGGGTATTTCTACATTCTTTATTGCTTCTAAGCGATGAATTATATCTTCCCACTTTCTTTGAAGTTCGTCAGGTAAGGCAGTGTCCCATTTTATTTTTATCTCCCATAATTGTTGCAACAACAACTTTGTAGGTAGGATCAATGGAGCACAAAGTCCACATGGGTCATACATAGAGGTCATACATGTCAATATAAATGGACTAGCAATAATCCCAAAAGGCACTCTACAGAAACGCATATGGATAATATTATCCATAGATAAAGGTTTACGCTCGTCCTTTATCCAAATGAATCGGGCAACGTCCCTGTCCTCTGTCTGGAGTCCTATTTGAAGGAATGCCTTTTCAACATCGGCTGAAATAGCAACCTTGTTAGTTCTAAATTGAATGAGTAGTGCTACCAAATCTCCAATCATTGATGGGCCTTTATACATGCACTCATTCAAGCTCTTGTTGTCTTTCAACTTTCCAGATGCGTCGTACACAATCCGTCCCTTTTTACCTTCCTGTTTCACCATATGGTGAGGAAGGTAATGAATTGGAGGTACTTTTTGAACATAAGCGTTTTCTTCTGGGTTTATGATTTCGATGATGCTATTCTTTAACTGTTCCTCTAATATGGTTTGATATTCCTTCATTGAACTCTTATTTAATCGTTGCAGTAGGCCTTTAAGTCTACCGTATGCTAACCCAAAGTTGGTAGGCATCTTTGGAGGATACTCAATCCATGGCCATTTCACCATATACCTGCCATCTTCATATCGTATGGTTTCGTTGAGGTGCTTAATGGCTTCTTCCTCTCTTGTTGCCTTCGGGTTATCGGTAATGCCTATACTTTCTAGAGCCCATAAGAACGAGATGTCCATATTCTTGAGAGGTAGGTCTGGTTCTGTAAAGTAGACGCAGTTTGGATCATGGTTTTGACAATATGTTATGAAAGACAAAGTGTTTTCATTTTCTTCCGTGTTTACACTTCCGCTGACTATCCATCCGAATTCGGAGTTTACCAAAAACAGGATGCAGGGCACTGTAATGTGCATCTACGATACGTGCTTGTTTACCGTATCTGTCAGTTAGTATCTGAATAGCCACTGTGTAATTTTTATTAGTAGTTTCTAAGCCGTCTATAATTCTGCGTGGTTCGCCTTTTAGTGTAGACTTTAAATAAAGCAGCTTGTCAACGTCCGATATCGGCCTATCGTGAATATTGGACTTATACACGTCCCAAAACTCGCACCAAGTTAACATATCTCCCTGAAATTCCGGTAATGTAAGGGTAGGTAATTTGGCCGAAAACGTATGACTTCGTTCCTTATCGCTCTGGATCACTCTTTTATTTTTATCCGCGGTGCTTGACAATTTACATTTTAGTTCAGTCAAAATCTCTTCACCATCGAGTTGAGCATCACTCATATGTGAGATTTCGTCGGGTGATGGGTTTTTCGAAGTTCTAAAATACTCATTAAGTTCTGTTGTGAACCTCTTAATCATGTTTTCTAATTTAGAGGCACATACTTGTGCTTTTTGCACTGCCTCTTCGTCATTGCCCCCTTCCTTACAATAAGTTTCCGCTTCTGTTCTATGCTCGTTTATCCGCTTTACTATTTGATGTAATCTTGATTTAATTATATTGTCCAAAGAGGTCTCTTCATCCTCTGATGACGTCTTGACCTGTTGTAATCTGGAATAATTTTATTTCTTCCTTTACCTATTGATTACCTATAGATAGTATTCACCCATAAGAACACATTTAAAATAATATGTATCATTAGCAAAAAAAGAGATAATTATAATCGCTCATATATATATATATAATATATATATATATATATTTTTTTTTTTTTTTTAATATAGAATTTTCGATAATGTATTTAATACACTACCGCTGCTGACCGTACTCCTCATAGTCTACTAGTGCTTGCCAAAACAAAACAAATAAGCCTAAACATGACCATGTTATCATGTGTAGTTGTGGAGTTCCTATCGAACCTCCCAGTTCCATCATCAGATCATATCCACCTAAACATCGTGAGGAAACCTGCACACTCCCGTGAAGCAACTCAATGGTGTGTGTGAAGTACCCCAATCCACACTGGGCCCGCGTAGGAACTATAGCCCTAGCCCTCTCAGTCTGAGAGGAGGCCTGTGCCCAGTAGTGGGAAGTCAATAGGCTGATGATGATGATGATCCACAGTCTCATGTTATTGTTTTGTACCTAAAGTGACATCCATGTACCAAATTTGAACACAATTGGATGTTAGCGAGTGCTTGGAAGGGAAATTCAACTTTGAAACAAGTAGATGAACAGACATACTGCCTATGTTTATTACATAATGTTTTTAATAATCATAATAAATATTTTGTATTTATTTAAATCTGGAATTCAACACACCACAGAATTTTTAGTAAATTTCCATCTAGAACTTGACTTCTCGCACTACCATGCACATAGATTTGTTTTATTAATTAAGCAAGATCTCTATAAGTTACCAGTATGTATGTATATGATTAACCTTTTCCTAGAATTAGATTGGAAAAAATGTCAGTAACTGAAAAGTTCAAATTTAGTCCTGTAGCTTTGAAGTAATCTGTGAGTATTTGCTAAAAACACATCATGGAAATTTATACTAAATTATACCATCATTGTATCAGCACTATATATTACATGGTAGGTAACGGTTGAATTCCATATGCATTGCATAAACATAGCCTATCCACAGCTCTGTGCCACAATGAATGTGAGAAGTTGACTAAGCGATGAATGTTAATAGTTAACCGTTCAGTGCCCGGAGCTTGCAATTCTGTTTCATAGTAAGTTTTCATCAAAATAGACAAAGCACTAAGTAGCAGTGAACATGTTAACTGTGGCTCCTTTTTTATAACTGAGCACAGTATACTTTAATAATTTCATTACTTGCATACCTCTCTTCACATGTGTTGGTAAGCAGGTTTCTCAGCCGGCCCGGTCAGGTCAGCGCTACCGAACTTTTAGTTCAAGTACCTATTGGTGTGAGAGAAGCAATTAAGCAAAGAAAAAAAAATATATGATGAGATGACTACCTACTTATGCGTTAGGACCCTTACATACTGTTTATGTATCCATGTGGTACATATGTATAAAAAACCACACGTGCACGAGGTGGCACCGCTCACAACGGGTTTTCTTTTCCAAAATGTACTATATAATAGACTGAAGTACTCAGTATTTAACGTAGCACCTAAGACTACGTTTCCTATAAGATTCTTATAAGCCGCGTGTGGCCGCGAGCCGTCCGCATGTTAACAAGTTCTTGTTCATGTGTAACATTCTTGTTTGTTACTAGATTTAACTGTCCAGATAGGCAGCACTGAATACGAGCATTAATGTTCATTCCGTTTTGCTTACGAACTTTCGAACAGTATCTAGAAAGTTACTTGTAAAATCTCAAACTCCAATCGCACGTAGACATTTATGCGACAGAAAGTAAAATCCATGCAACTAAACCTCTTAAACCTGATTGAGTACTATAACACTCACCTTAGAGAAACAATGAACAAAGTTTCTTACAAACTTTTCCACTTCAAACGTTTATTTCCACTAAAATTCACAATCGCAACCTCAAACTTGAATCACGACACGGCAATACAGCTAAAATGGCGTCGGCGTCGCTCGGTGTCAGTCGGATGGACGAAAAAGTAGATAGGTAGGTACTTGGCGCGGTACCGTGATTCGCGTATAATACGAACTTCACCAAGATGCATACTCTTAATGTTAATACTTTCACGTACACGTCTGAATTCAGTCTTAAATTTAACTGTTTCTTATAATTAAATAACTTAAGTATTTTTCTTTTATTCGCCAACACTTAATCTAAAAACTAATATGAAAGAATTCTTGTTGCATATCACGTAAACTTTTGAACCATTTTACTACGTTACTAAGTGACTAGTCCTGCCATCTAGTATCGGGTAGCGGAAATAAACCGCAATGTTACCAGAGCTAATAAACGATTATGAACTGCCATCTAGTCTCGGATAGCAGAGTAAACCCTTGGCGGGGTCGAATAACGTCCTTAAAATATATCACTAGAATACAAATAATTTTAATTAAACGTTAGAACACATCATAAAGCAGATCAATCACATATTCACATGTTTCTTTCTTGAGTGCTATCGAAATCTTTAGGTTTGTTTCAGTTTGGCGGTTTCTAATTTTCGATCATTTTTACCAACAACAAACGAGAAACCTAAAGCTATCACCACACGAGTGAGTATTCAACTATCGAGATGCGCTAATGGCGTCTCAGTCTTTCAGGTGAGAAACAATATAGTGCTTCTCTTTTCACTAGCCGCTTAACAAATAGAGCACAGTGAAGTGTGATATCAGCATTACTTAGTTCTACTATCGAACAACAGATGGTGATGTAAGTCAGAACTTGTAATTTCTCTAGTCTTTAATGTACATCCACCGATGACTTCCAATCCTGCAGGACTCTCCCGGGGGGGCCAAAGATGCCAGTAACACGAAGTCAGCCGCATCTCTCAATATCAAATATGAGAATTGATCAAATATTTACCGAAAATGTTATTAACATATCAATACATATTAATTATTTTTTTTTATACATAAGATTATTTATGAAATTAACACTACCTACAAAGTAAATTAAAATATTAAAACTAAAACTAACTTAAAAATTAAATACCTACCAAACCTGGACCTCTCGGCAGGGTGCCCATCACGCAGGCAGCATTCCCGCGCTGAATTGCAATAGCAATTCTTTGCGCGAGAAAGCTGCCCGCGCGAGGGTCGCCTGTTGCAAATATTTAGTTTTCTCCAGTACATCTCCACCATATCGCGAAAAAGTTAATCCTTTTATCTTTTCCATGTCGCAGGAAGATACTTATTCAATATAGCTTCCATATAGTGGGGGTTTGATTATGTATGTGTTTGATGATGTTGGACATGGATATTGTGGAAGTTATCTAGTTATCCTAATTTCGCGATGTGATCTGAATTTAACATACCTGGATTCTTCTGCGCGTAGGCGGCTGGCTTGTGGTATATCTGCTTCGCTTTTGTTGGGTAGTGTGTGTCTCAGCCGGTGATGTGCCTTCCACCTCCTGTATAGATTATGGCCAGATGAGTAACCCTGATCACCCATCTGGCTGCGGAGAGTCACGGTAAGCCCGTGGCGCTCCTCGGTGTAGTATTTTACGGTCAACTGTAAAACATAGCCGGTATTAGAACGGCAAGACTCAATCATCGTGTCACGATGTTACGACACTCTAGATCTAACAGACACTCCATAAGTCACTATTTCTAGTGGTTGCGAGAGGTAACCGGACGTCTCCAGGCCCACACGCCTAAATACGCAAGATACTTGATTCCGTGTACACGCCAAGATTTTAACCAACCCAGATCTCGCTTCCCGCATCGGACAACGAGATATGTACCTGGGTTGAAAATGGAGCCGTAGGTAGAGTATAATAAGGACACCAGTCAGGCTGTATCCCACACGGTATGTGTAGGCATACACCCGCTCTGATTCCCCCAATAATGATTGGCACAAACAAATGTATAAAGTTAATACGAACGACACCGAAGAGACCATAGGAGCACTCACGTACTCTCAGAGACACAGGTATAATCAGAAACACTGGTATACTCAGCATTGGGTGCAAGGAGATTCGTAATCGCTGTTGGAAGACTCGCGGAAAACTTTTAACTATTGTGCACGTTCGCGTCGTTACACTTCAAACCCGTAGACTAAGAACTGTCACTTTTTATATTTGGTGTTGCCACCTAAAACTTATAAAGCGGGCTACTCACCTACAAGTTCGCGCCTGACGCGACAGTATGATGTGTCAAATCGGTTGTCATTTAATACAGAAAAGTGACACGAGCGCTCGGGCTACATAATAACACTAGTGTGTTAGTTTTGAAATATCCGCGAAAAAGTTATTGTAACATACTAACGGTTGACTGGTAGAGATCCCTTATAGGGATAAGTCTGCCTTTGTACTTGTATCTCATTGTTTTTAACATATCTTTATTAACCGCCTTCATAAAAGGAGGAGGTTCTACGTTCCACTGCATGTATTTTTTTTAATGTATGTTCATCGATTACTCCGTCAATTGTAGACCGATTTTCAAAATTGTTTTTTTATTCGAAAGGGTATTTTTTGTACTTTTTGTACAATAAAGTACCTATATACTTAATTACTTATACTTAGTCAAAGCCAACTTAAGCCAAGACATAGGTACTATGTTGCCCTGCGCGGTCCATCCCGCCGTTAATGTATGCAAGTACCTCCGTGGAACTACACATATTATATGTATACGGTGGTCTAGACTATTGCCGACAGCCATAGTAATATACCATGCCCCACTTGCAATTAATTAGCGAATTACTTTATTAAAAAACTCTCGCGTGCATAATTTTATAAGCCACGTACAACACATGATGTTATGAGCAACTGCTACAACTGTAAGTAGGGCAGAGGCCCGAGCACGAATACTCGAATCCTGCGTAACGATACGTTATCGTATCGAAATCGAGAAACCTCATACTAAATTTTAGTTCCAAATACGCTCACGGGCGGGCGCTGTTCCAAACGTCATACAAACTCGTTATAGTTTACTACAGTTTTTTTATGGTTTGCTACATAATGAGGGTCCTTAAGACACGAGTGTGTTTTTATGAAACGAGGCGAAGCTGAGTTTCATAATAGGATCACACGAGTGTTTTAAAGCCTAATTATGTGGAGTTGCATACATTACTTTATCTACACACATATTATAAGTACTCTAAGATGGGTTCAGAAGCCGAAGGCATATATCATACCCATACCTGTCACGAATTTGACTGTTTTTTTTTAATCATAGACAAACATACCGAGCGGACGTTTTGTAAACTGTTTTTTTTTTTATTGTAAAAAAAAATTATCACATTATTATTTATACATGTCAGACTGAACTCAACTTATATACGTGAGTGATCCGTTTTATTTCACTATGATTGTAAATTACGTTGGTTTTCAAATTTGAAACATCGAATTCGATATCGAAAACTCATTACGATATCGAATTCGATGTCGTAATGACTATTAATTTACTGGAGGTGGTGGTGGTGGTGCTGGGGCTGACGCTGTCGGCGAGAAGGCGACGGCGTACTGAAATGCTGGTCATTTTCTACGGTTTCTGAAGTCATTATAGAGTACTTATGATATGTGTGTAGATAAACATACTTATAATATAGATAAGTACATAATTATACACATACTAAACATCCAAGACCCGAGAAGAAACATTCGTACTCATCATACAAACAACTGCCCCAACCGGGGATCGAACCCGGTACCTAAAGCTTCATAGTCTCTATAACCACTACGCTATTCGGTCGTCAAACATAAAAAGTAATAATTGAACGCGATTCAACTAAATTTTGGGGTTCAATTTATATTTACAGGAATCTATAAAATTATTTGCATTAACCCTGTGTAAGTGTGGAAGGTTGTGTGTTAACCCCTCCTGGACCGCTCGTCTACCACGAATAACTTTTCATTGTTATTGTGTGTTATTTTTTTTTTGGACACCGGAATAAAATAGAAATCTATACATAGCTTAAAGTGTTTGTGGATTTTTTCATGCATGAAAAAAAATTAAAAAAAAAAAACAAAAAAAAATTGACACGTAACAGGGGTCACCGGTAGAGGACGTTTTGCTTTACCAACTGTACCCTAACTGCACAATCAGCATCAGGAACTGCACTGTGTACAGTCAAGGGCACCAATATGTATACACCACAAAGTCCCAAAAATATGTATACAGACCTTATTACTGCGACGGTAAGGTTGATGTATACATATTTTTGCAACTTCGCGCGGATCCATGTCTTTGACTTTGACTGTACAAGCTCTTACGTATGTCTATCTATAACAATAGAGTCGTGCTTAGATCATTGTGAACGCTTCGGTTGCTTAGCTACTTCTGCTGCTGACTGGACCTACCAAAATGCATGCAAAATGCCTTTACCATATATCACTACATAATTCATAAAACAAAGTCCCCTACAGCGTCTGTCTGTCTGTCTGTCTAAACACGATAAACTCAAAAACAATCGACCGGATTTTGATGCGGTTTTCATCATCACACAACTAAGAGCCTTTTACCTGGGAAGTTTAAAAGTTTGATTATTATACTTAAATGGAAAAAACAAATAAATACCTAGTGAGGAAAATCGAGCGAAGCTGGGGCTTGTCGCTAGTAATAGTAACCACATGTTTCTAACATAAAATTAAATTTACATCAATACCTTGAGCCAAAAACTCCGAAGGCATTTAGAACACACAAATTACGTATCAGCCAACTGGCCTCAAGCGAGTTGCACTCGCAAGCAAGCAGGTTTGCCGGTGGTGACCTTGTGCGAATCCTGCCGCTAAGCAGCAGTGCTTGCACTGTTGTGTTCGGGTGTGGAGAGTAAGACAGCCGGTGTAATTACGGGCACAAGAGGCATTTCATCTTAGTTCTCTAGGTTGGCAACGCATCTTCAAACCCCCCGAGGGTGCGGGTGTCTCTGGGCAGTGGTGATCACTTACCATCAGGTGACCCACTTGCTCGTTTGCCTTCCTTGTCGTATAAAAAAACCGGCCAAGTGCGAGTCGGACTCGCGCACGAGGATTCCGTAGAAAGATTTTAACGCTTTTCCCCACTGTTTTAAGAAGTCCAGTGTTAGCAGAGAGCCCTGCTCCTAAGCAAAATGTACGCAGTGTGGGGTCAACTTATATTGGTCTCTAAATCTACAGACAGACATAAAAATTTAAGATTTTGAGACTTTTCGAAGTGGTTGGTAACAGCTACCTTCGTACCAAATTTCAAGTTTCGAGGACAACTGGAAGTACCCTTTAGGTTTTCAAAGTACGGCAATTTGTATAAAAACTACTTTTTAACCGACTTCAAAAAAAGGAGGAGGTTCTACCTTCCACTGTATGTATTTTTTTTATTTTTTTATGTTTGTTCATCGATTACTCCGTCAATTGTAGACCGATTTTGAAAAAAAAAAATTATTCGATACTCCTGAGGTGGTCCCACTGTCACCAAGTCATGATCTGATGATGGGATCTCAGGGAAAACGAGGGCAACCCTCAAATTTTATAGGTACGTATCATGTGTTTCATATATTTTCTAAGGCTATTCAAGTATTTGCGTCCGGTAGTCATCATCCTACGTTGATGAACTGATGATGGAAGGTACAACTCCTTAACGGTTAGGAGTTGGAGGATAATTCTGAAAATGTTAAATCAACGTAAAATTGTGAAATAAAAATCTTTTAACAAAAAAGTAAAACCGCCTTCAAAAAAAAAATGATAAATAAATAAAATAAAATAAAATGCGTTTATTTCGGACAACAGAAACGAAAGCCTAAAGTTTTATGGCCTAGCATTGCTTCATTCAAAGAATATTCCGCTCGAACCGCACCGACTTCATATTTCTGCTGCTTAGTGCTAGGCCATAAAACTTTAGGCTTTAGTTTCTGTTGTCCGAAAGAAACGCATTTTATTTTATTTTATTTATTTATCATTATTTTAGAGGATTATTTTACGTTTTTTTTGTATGGTTTTTTTAAGGCGGTTTTACTTTTTTGTTAAAAGATATATTTTTTTCCCAATTTTACGTTGATTTAACATTTTCAGAATTATCCTCCAACTCCTAACCGTTAAGGAGTTGTACCTTCCATCATCAGCTCATCAACATGGGATGATGACTACCAGACACAAATACTTGAATAGCCTTAGAAAAAATATATGAAACACATAATACGTGCCTATAAACTGTGAAAACCTAAAGGGTACTTCCAGTTGTCCTAGAAAGTTGAAATTTGGTATGAAGGTAGCTCTTATAGCACAACCACTCAGAAAATTGTCAAAATCTTAAATTTTTATGTCTATCTATATCTGCCACAGACCAATATAAAATGACCCCACAATGCGTACATTTTGCTTAGGGCTCTGCTAACACTAGACAACTTAAGATACTGGGGAAAAGCAGAGAAATCTTTGTACGGAACCCTCGTGCGCGAGTCCGACTGTCCGGTTTTTTCTCTTCTATCGTTCAACGTTATACCGGTTATTCTATACAGAGGGTTGAGCACGACTTTACGAAAGCTGTGTAATGTAAAATCGAATAGTAAATGTTGTCGAGTTTGTATGACGTTTGGAACAGCGCCCGCCCGTGAGCGTATTTGGAACTAAAATTTAGTATGAGGTTTCTCGATCTCGATACGATAACCGTAACGTTACGCAGCTTTCGTAAAGTCGTGCTCGACCCTCTGACAAGTAAACCATAAACTCAATTTAATATTATCTCGATTCTAAACAAGACTTGCTATTGCTAACGTATCCAGCTTTAAGCTATGCAAATGCAAGCAATCGGCCGGACAGTGGAAGTACGTCACCCCGGCACAGCTCGCATTAGCATATGCTAAGCAGCGAGCCACTAACCGCATGCTGGATAGTCCTACCAGGTACTTGAACTTGACTAGGTTGTGAACGCGAGTGACATTTAATGCCTACGAGTGCGATGCCATTTGAATTGTAATATCCATTTTCAAACCGCCAAAACCACCATTCAACGTGCTACCAGTTATTCTATTCTATGTACTGACGAACAGAAGCACCCTGAACGGTAGTTTTGGCGCTTTGATAATGGGCTCGTAGAGTTCCGAAATGGTCTGCGTTCAGTGCACGAGGTGACATTTGGGTCTATTGTCAAATTTAATTCAGACTTTCGTATCATTTCGTATTTCTTTCTTCGTAAGTTTTTCGAGCGCGGATGCCAGGATTAAAATCCCAAATCTCTTGGATCACCATACCGCGTATTTTGCAATGACACCCAAGTGGACCCAAAAATTGTAATTGGCCACTTATCTGTTTACTTACTTGCTAAATAACTGAATTGTTCACACAAGCTTACGGAATTGCAGAAGTTGCAAGTCACGCTGATACAAACCTTATTAGACATAATGACACAAACACAATAAGACACTCATCTCTATAAAATCATGAAGTGGATTTGCTTATCAACATCTTTCCCCACAGTAGGGAACATAATCGAGCTGTGACCAAAATAGCAGGGCTTCAAACTGTGGGGTCCGAGCAGGTTCCGTTGGCTCGCAGCTGACAGCTCCATGCTAGACAGCGACGACGACGCACCCTTTGTCGTTGTGTCGCTGCCTGTCTCCGTGCCTGAGCCCCCAGTGAGTATCTCTACTCTGACAATTAAAATAGCCTTTGCACCATCTCATTGTTTGTAACTTGTATTTACTTCTGTATTTTCTGTACAATAAAGCGTTTACTTTACTTCCTTATATACATATAACACTAACATTCTAATCGAATTTATACTTATCTCAATGTCATTAATATATCATTATCTCAATAGCTACAGGGGTGGATCTACATGTAACTACCTATTTAAGTATGTTCAGATAAAATCACTACTCTATCCATTGCAATCCGAGGCTGTTAAAAGATTTATATTTGAAATATGACTGCCACAAAAATGTTTACAAAGCAGAATAACATTTTTACCGTTCGAAGCTACCACTTGTAATTTATGCGAGAAATTACACAATCCAATGTTTTTCTTATAAATATTCAAAAGTTTTGCGTGTGGAGTGGCAACGGTGTGCGTTGAGTCAGATAAGGTAATGTGTATGGGGTCTACAGGTTGATGAAAAATGGTTTGTGAGAAATAAATGTTGCAAAGAAACAAGTCATAAAGACAGGAAAAAAGTCATTAGAAATACTTATCTTATTCCTCTACATAAATTTCGATTTGATACTTTACTTACTCCTATTACCTACATATCGATTTCTTTTAGGTGTTTTGCAATGGTTTTAGGCTTTTAACCTTAACAAAACCGCCGGTAACGTAACAACAAAATCACACAGCACTTTTCTCAAAACGGTAAAACTAATAGCCTTGTCGATTACTGACTAAACTGCCGCCAAGGCAAACCAAAATCATCCACTAAGTTATAAAATCCGCTCGCTCCAGCCCTTGGATGCCCCAATTATCCGGTAAACGACAAAACGTACAAAATTTTCGCCGTATTAATTTCAAAAGCCGCAGTCCACTTGTTATGCAGCAATTCGAGACGACCTCGCCCGTTTCACACGTGTGATGACTGGGCTAAACATGTATGAAAACTGAAACCAAAAGATCCAGACCCCTGAGGAGACTTAGAAATTCCCCGAATGGTATGCGTGTTGAGTATTCGCGAGGGGATGGGAAGGTCAGTCCCAATGGTTAATTGTAATTGCACGCACAGACTGGGCGATAAGCATTGTCCTTGGCAAACGGTCAGTACCACCGGCCAAGGACTTCGGAATAATTTGGTTGTCGAAAGAACTGCTTGTTTACACGAGCAGTAGTTCTCGCGTCGGGGCGCCGGTCGCCCGCTGTGCAAAATATCGCGAATCAGGATCCGCTATTACCCTAAAAGTGCCGAAGATTTGAGAATTACAGTCATGGTCAGTATATTTTTATGCTAAATTGGTTTTGTGTTACAATTATTTAAGTTTTATTAAATTCTACAATGGTTTTTCAGTTGGGTACGACTATATAATATTAAAATACTCCAACATTAAATTTTACGGTGGTTGAAGACTTTACTTAGCAATTTGATTTTATTTTGGCAAATAAATTAACCAAGCAAGCAATTACTTGTAAAATTCAAGTGACAGTAATCAATTACTTACCTTTATGCAAAATTGTATTATCTGACTTCATCAAACAATAACGCCGTGCTAGTTCTAAGTAAACTAGGTTAAATGCATTGTTATTCGCATGAAATTGCTGAAAAAAGTCCGGCACTCGGAACTAAACGGAATTCCCTCGTAAACCTAGAATTCTTGAATAAATCCGCCTTCGTAAACGCTTACTAAACGTAACAATTTACATACGACAAAGTAAAATGTAGTCCAGCAAGGAACAAAGGATTAAAATGATAATTCTGACCCACCGAAAATTAATTTCTTTTTTTTGTTCGAAACAGGATGAATACCTAAACGCCGAAAATGTATTCAGTGGTTTTTTTTTTAGTTATTTTTACAAACAATCGGAATTATTCATTACGCGTAGGTATAGTAAATAAATTAATCCGTCAATTTTAAAATTGAGCGAACTTTTTATTCGGTAATTTCAAAATAGCTTATTTGTTTCCAAATCTTGCTTGAAAGATTTTACCTACTAGGTGTATCTACTCATTTTGTGTGTCTACTTAAGTGTCACTAAAGATCCTTTTGTTCACTTTAAATTTTACCATTGTGTTCTGCCTTTAACTCCGAACTCTTCCGAACTCTTTACACGACTGCCCAAAGAAAAAGAGTGTATTGTTTTTAATCTTTTAATTTAATTTAGTCAAACCTACCAGTCTTCTCAAAAACATAATCAACACCTATCTTTCATAGCCTTAAATTTCAAATTGCAATAGCACAGTGCATACAATGCATGTCAGTGGATTCGGCGGCGTTAGCTGGAGTACATTCATCAGCCGATGCAACCAGGTCAGGGGCGCCTCACCCTCGGAAACAATTGAGGCGGAATTAGGCAACAGTTTAGCTAAATTGGCAAGTGTTGAAGGAAAATGCGCTAATGGTAGTTTACAGTGGAGTGGGCACAGTGGGTTACGAAGTTTTGCTTCTGTGTTCTGTAGCAATAGGAACTGGAAATAATAAATAGGTGTACTTACTTATATTTATTCAGTTAAGGGTTACTTAAGTCCTCATCGTTCTGAAGGTAAATAAGGCTAACCTGGCGTTCTGGTAACTGGGAATCTGCCAACCGGAAAGAAAAAATATCGAATTGAGTAAATTAAGTACTTACTAATTGAGTCAAGTCAGTAATAAAACTAAGTAAGTCATAGTCATATCATTTACTTTGAACATAATCAGTTCATGTTGTGCTGTGCACTGTTAATCATAATCAATCTCTTGCTTTTAATTTTGATTACCGAAATAGCCAACAAGTTTTCTTCTTGCTGTTATCCAGCAATCTCTCTCTATTGTAATTTGCGGAATGCGATGACTCATATAGACATAAATTTGGAGGGATATCCCTGTAGATATTGATGGACCAGACTTTAAGACAGCCCTATTGTCTGATATGGCAATCCATAACTACATCACTACTGTATCTTGCGCACATGGCTGCGATCTTGTTACGTATACTTAGGCTTTCATACTTACATAGCCATCAAAATAAGTGCCACAAAAACTTATTTTGATGATAAGTGTAGCGCGATTGCAATAATGAAAGGAATAAAGAAAAGAAAAGGTTTGATGAATTGCATCACTGGTTCCTTCTACGCCTTACTCCACACACCTCTAACCCCACCTCTACCCCTCAGGCAGCAAGTTACGGCAAAAAGAACGGCATGTGGTACGGCGGTACGGTGGCGGCGCCGGCCGGCAGCGGCTGGTCCCGTGCCGGCACACGGAAACAGTCCGTGGCGGAGTCCGACGCCCCCCCGCCGGGGGGCGGCAAGCCCGCCAGCGGACGCGTAATCCGCATTATAAACAACATGGACCACTCTATACAGGTGATGCAATACGGACAGGGTAGGTATTCTTAAACTTTTGATGCTCAAAATTCTAATCATAGTCTACGCAAAAGGTGCGGGTAGCTGAGATTGCTTTTTCTCTATGTATATAGGAACTGTTAGGGGTAGAAAATACTCTGAAAATTAAATTCCCGAATGACACTTTAGCGTGAAAACGGATGTGTCTCGCTCTTGCCGATTATTTCGTCACATTAAAAAGATAACTAGGTACTATTGCACAATGCACATGATCATAAGCGTTTGCGGTCGGTCGGGTTTTGTCGTAACAAATGTATTATGAAGGCGCTACTATTATCAATGTTGAAGTCTTAAGAATTTTAAATACTGTATTCTTGCCAAATACCCTATTAAGTATGCACACTTCAACCGTATTCAAACAAGCATTTTAACGAGTTAGGTAACTATACTTATTTTATTTTATTACACAGCGTGACTTTTTAATATGCAAAAAACCGTAGATATTAAAATCGAATCAAGTGAAATTCCCTGAACTAAAGCAGTCGTACTTACTTGGGACGGCTACATTGTTTTCATTATCAACCTTCGAGGGCTATAATCTACGTAAATGTGAATTTATTTCACGGATTTGCTGCTTTAATAAGTGGTTTGTGGGATGGCCTTGGCCAATAAACAATGTGTTATGGATTTGAAACGGCTAGTGAGAGTTCGAGGCTACATGGAACATGTGAAACTATGATTGTTATTTGTTAACTAAGTAGTTATTACTTCATACATACATAGTAAGGGTTTAGTGATATTGGTAGCTTTGGGGCCGTTGTTTTCATACGCGGTACGTTTTAATGAACCGTCAAGAATTCAGAAAGGAGTTGAGTAAGTCTCAGTTTTTATTTGAAAAATAAGACATTCACACATACATTAATTGCTTCTCCTGGTTGACAACATGTGTATGGGAGTCATTTTTAACTGCTTTTTTTTATCTTAAACGGGGCTGCTCACTTAGACTTTATGAACTAAAACAATTACTTTGCTCACCGGCGACCACACCGTGACTTTGTCAACCGCTGGTTGAATTCTTCACGGTTCATTAAAACGCACCCTGTATAGGAAAGTGAAATGCGTAGAGGAATAGGGTTTAGATCTTCGTTTAGTATTTAAAAATAAAATGTTCTCATTGCTACAGTGTCGTGTCTTACTGAACTTACGGACGACGCAGCCATTCGAAGAGGTCCTAGAGGATTTAGGACAAGTACTGAAAATGAGTGGTGCTAAGAGAATGTACACAATCACTGGACAAGAGGTAAAACTTACAAGCCTCCTCTTAAGACCTATTTGGAACATACAACTTGTCTAACAATTTATTTAAAAGAAATAAGTAAAATAAGGAAATTACAGTAAATGAAATCTTGAACTACTTAATTTAAAACTATGATTATGATATCTAAGAAAAAAATAACAAATAAAAAAAACCGTGGCGTGGTGCCAAAAATGCTGGCAGCCTCCTCGCTGTGTCGCAATGCTGATACGTTGCGTGAGGAAGCTGCCAGCTCTTTGGTCCCCAGTGATATCTGTGAGGCTTTTCGAGATACCTAAAAAATTGGGCGCTACCAACTTTACAGTTGCTCTTAATTCTTGAATACTATTTACTGCATGCAATTTATTGCATTCGATTATTGCCGGTTTTAATACAATAAAGTTGTATGGTCTAAATAGATGGGTATTTACTGTATATCTACCTATTGCAATAAGATTGTATGTACTTAACGAAAAGTTAACAAAAACATGGTCTACCATAATAATCCTCGTGATTAAGCAACTTGGTCCTTTGAACCGGATAAAACTAAACATTCTTATTTGTATAGGTAAGGAGTTTCTCCCAACTCCGGAATGAGTTTGCTGATGTGGAGACTTTCTACTTGGGCTCCGTGATGGTGGCTCCAGCGCTGAGCCCTGGGGTCAGCGCCCCGCTGCCCGTGGAGTCTCCTATGAGGCGGTGAGACATTACACCTTCATAACTTGTTTGTCTGCAACTCACTCGTTGTAGAAGAATATAAGATTTTTACACGAAGATGCTAAAACCCTTTATAAGTCGGCAACAGGTCTCATCAACAAGCTTAAGCTTAAACTTAAATTACAAAACAAAATCAGCAACGTGCTTCTTCAAAATACTAAATATGTGCTAAAAAAATACTTAATTTCTTTTTTGAGTTATTTGTGTTCTATGTGTATTTTATTTTCTGTATCTAAGTAAAAAAAATTAAGTACCTAAGATTAGATTAGATTAGATTCGTGTCGAACGCAAACCCCTTGTCAGTCCAAACGAGTTTAACCCTATCCAGGATGCATCAATCTAGGCTGCTTAGCAAAAAACTAAATGTAGGTACTTATATTCACAATGTAGTAATTATATATCTACATATTTGTCAATAACTTTAAGACGAGTAACTATCCTAGTAAATTCTATTTGGTTTGAATCTTAATTCTTGGTGTTAGGGTTGAAATTGTAACTACACTAATGTGGTTGAAAAATCGTACTACATATGCCTGGAAAAGATAAGTCATCGCGCCATCTCCTTCATGCTCTACCTCTGATCCGACGTCCCTCTCATCCGCTAGAATTTCTTTGATTACATTAATAAAATCAAGTAGATCTCGGTCGAGAGGCAACGTGGCAGCCGCAGTGCCTGCGTCGGAAGAAGTGTCCGTGCGCGGGCGCCGCGCGCGCAGCAAAAGCCGGCCTCGCGTGCTCTACGCTCCCGAAGGAGAGATCGTTCGCAACTCAGGTAATAACCAAATAACTTGAGGGTCGAGCACGACTTTACGAATGCTGCGTAACGTAAAATCGAATAGTAAACGTTGTCGAGTTTGTGTGACGTTTGGAACAGCGCCAGCCCGTGAGCGTATTTGGAACTAAAATTTAGTATGAGGTTTCTCGATCTCGATACGATAACTGTAACGTTACGCAGGATTCGTAAAGTCGTGCTCGACCCTCTTGCAGTAAACTTACTTCAAGAGGGTCGAAGGAGGGTACTTGTACCATGAAGGTAACGTAACAATAACCTTAGGAAGGCTACCTATAGAATGTCATGTCATGTCATGTCATGTCAACATCGATGTTTTTCTAATATCGACCATCCCTAACCAGACTACACTCTTCTTGAGGTGCTCAAGGAAGAGCCGATTCGCGTCACAATCCGCGGCCTCCGGCGCACCTTCTACCCGCCCATCCACCACGCGCCCATCGACAACGCACCGCCCGAGAAGAAGATGGCTCTTGAATGGGTGTAAGTGTTCCTTGTTTTTCACTAGCCCATGAAATCGCTGGAGTGAGAAGAGACTCGAAAATGAAGAGGTCAATACAATACAATACCGTTACATTACAATGCCGTTATTCATAAACGTCACTCAAGCCTCCATTAGTTAAAATAGGTACCTAGGTAGATGGTAGGATACCTGTTTTTCTGTAATCTCCTTGTACTGTTTTGTGGTTTTCAATAAAGAATATTTGTCTTCTTCTTACTAACGGAAATGTCAATGTGACAAAAAAGGACAAGAACTTTAACGGCATTCTAGTTAAAATAGCTTTATCAATAATAGGGTAAGTCTTTATTGAACACGAAAATAACGAGTTGAACAGAGATGCAACAGAAAATATATATTTCGCTACAGAACGATTTCTACAAGGCAACCAGACTGGAATGAAGAAAGTAACGGATCTACTTACGGAGAGAGCTCTTACTGTTTTTTTATGTGGTATAGTTAAAAGTCAGGTTGCTGGTTGATTGAACAGCTGTGCCCTAAGCACGACTTGTCGAATCCTGCGTTACGTTGCGGTTATCGTATCGAGATCGAGAAATCTCATAATAAATACGCTCACGGGCGGGCGCTGTTCCAAACGTCATACAAACTCGTTATAGTTTACTATTTGATTTTACGTGACGCAGGATTCGACAAGTCGTGCTTAGGGCACTGATAGCATTCTCTATCGGCTAATTTGATTGTTGGTAAAATAGAGTAGGTACTAAGACCTAAACTTTGTGTTGCGTCAGTTGCGTGCGTTAAAACGAACCAACTTGAGGCGCTGAAAGATTGCACATGAACTCTTGATACAAGACGTATCTGCGGCAAGTTACATTAGTAATAGTAACGATGATAGTCCAAAGCCATGCCTTCCCCCAGGTACGGCTACCGCGGGTCCGACTGCCGCCGCAACCTCTGGGTGCTGCCCACCGGCGAGCTGCTGTACTACGTGGCAGCCGTGGCCGTCATGTATGACCGGGATGAGGAGTCGCAACGACACTACACTGGACATACCGAGGATATACAGTGGTAAGGAGTTTACAACGTGTCACAAAACAACCCGTAAAAAACATAGGGTAAAATTTTGCATGTATTTTTTTTTTCATACAGTGATTCAAATTTTGTAAATGGACCTATTATAAGGGACCATTTAACCCCCTTTCCGCTTTACGGGTAACATCCTGTAGAGTCCATTCTCTACAGGATGTTACAAAAATACCGAAATATCGAAAGGCCGATTATCGTCTCCTCCATAGAAGACGATGATCGGCCGGTGTAAAATACCTAACTGTAATTGTAAGAACGCCGCTGATTATTTGGAAAGCGAATTTGAATTAAAGTGGGGATCTTAACCCTTAATTTGGCAGAACTGAAAAGTGAAAACCTGAATTCTAGTGTCTTCTGATTTTATACCTACTAAAAATGTGTAGTAAAATAAAAATACGAAAAGACTGCTATAGATATTGATGATGGTTCAAAACAAAAATGTTTTAAGTAAACTTCTATTGCTAATGATATTTGACATTCAGTGTCTTTGGATTATGACATAATTATGAACAGCAGAAAAAAACATTTATGACGTTTGTGCTATGTACTGTCTATGTCCATCGTGGTGTACACTGCCAAATTAAGGGTTGTGAAGTCAAATATAGTCGATTGTTAATTCCAAGGATACCTAATGGTTTTTGTGCTGCTATATAAAGTTAACGTTACGAAAAATTTGCGGTATTCCGGTCTCTGGTCTCAAGAACAACGTACCTACCTAGAAACCAAAGCACCATTGTATTGTAGGTAAGCCGGAGATCGACGTTCTAAGAAGCCCACTAGTTGTAAGAAAAATAAGTAGTAAGTAGCTTCATTTCAGAAAGTTGGCAGGATGTTCATTTAGCACTGAACTAAAAAACAATTACTTTGCTCACCCGCGACCACTAATGACAAATAGTTATATCTGTGCGGCAAATGTATGTTTCCATGCAACACCTCCACCTCCACTGCTACACGAATCAACACATGCCACACAGACCCAACTATCACCACCACCACTATACTAAACGCTGACGCGTTTCGGCACTCTCCACGAGGCCATTTACGAAGCACAACAACAACCGCTCAACATGCCACCACTTCCACTACTGACATATGTAAACCATGTACTCAACTTAGTTAATGACAAAACCAACGTACCCACTAATATTTTATAAATTCCAAACTACCCTTTTATGTAAGTCCTAAACTACCCTTTTTTAAGAAATGAATTCCAAACTACCCTTTTTATTTTTATTTTTAATCTACGCCAGGTACCCCGTTATTTTTAACCGAGTACGGTAAAAAGAGAAGTCATGTTCTCATTATTACTATGACACATTATTAAAATTAGAACCAAGTCGTAACAAAGGCGAAGAAACCAAATTAACTTGTTCATTAATAATAGACCCCATGTTGTTGTACCTAATAATTTCCAATTGTTCTAAAACCGATAGCCGCAAACCCTTATCACAATAATGTAAAATTTCGTACGTATCTGAGTCTAACAACGAATGATTCGTTTCTAATAAATGCTTGGCAAAGTTTGATTTCTCTGGATGATCATGCCTATATGACGAGACATGCTCTTTAAATCTAGTATCAAAGCTTCGACCGGTTTGTCCAATGTATACTTGACTACAGTCGCCACAAGTGAGTTTATATACGCCCGACCTGTTCCCTTTATCCACCTTTTCTTTGTTATTACAAAGTCTAGAACGTAAACGTTGTTAGACTCAGATACGTACGAAATTTTACATTATTGTGATAAGGGTTTGCGGCTATCGGTTTTAGAACA